>OY856389.1:7500-1207500 GCA_963693495.1 Malacosoma neustria
ACCTAACCTAACCTAACCTAACCTAACCTAACCTAACCTAACCTAACCTAACCTAACCTAACCTAACCTAACCTAACCTAACCTAACCTAACCTAACCTAACCTAACCTAACCTAACCTAACCTAACCTAACCTAACCTAACCTAACCTAACCTAACCTAACCTAACCTAACCTAACCTAACCTAACCTAACCTAACCTAACCTAACCTAACCTAACCTAACCTAACCTAACCTAACCTAACCTAACCTAACCTAACCTAACCTAACCTAACCTAACCTAACCTAACCTAACCTAACCTAACCTAACCTAACCTAACCTAACCTAACCTAACCTAACCTAACCTAACCTAACCTAACCTAACCTAACCTAACCTAACCTAACCTAACCTAACCTAACCTAACCTAACCTAACCTAACCTAACCTAACCTAACCTAACCTAACCTAACCTAACCTAACCTAACCTAACCTAACCTAACCTAACCTAACCTAACCTAACCTAACCTAACCTAACCTAACCTAACCTAACCTAACCTAACCTAACCTAACCTAACCTAACCTAACCTAACCTAACCTAACCTAACCTAACCTAACCTAACCTAACCTAACCTAACCTAACCTAACCTAACCTAACCTAACCTAACCTAACCTAACCTAACCTAACCTAACCTAACCTAACCTAACCTAACCTAACCTAACCTAACCTAACCTAACCTAACCTAACCTAACCTAACCTAACCTAACCTAACCTAACCTAACCTAACCTAACCTAACCTAACCTAACCTAACCTAACCTAACCTAACCTAACCTAACCTAACCTAACCTAACCTAACCTAACCTAACCTAACCTAACCTAACCTAACCTAACCTAACCTAACCTAACCTAACCTAACCTAACCTAACCTAACCTAACCTAACCTAACCTAACCTAACCTAACCTAACCTAACCTAACCTAACCTAACCTAACCTAACCTAACCTAACCTAACCTAACCTAACCTAACCTAACCTAACCTAACCTAACCTAACCTAACCTAACCTAACCTAACCTAACCTAACCTAACCTAACCTAACCTAACCTAACCTAACCTAACCTAACCTAACCTAACCTAACCTAACCTAACCCAGTCGCGCTCTGACAGCTGGAGCGAACGGTCGAAACCACCTTGTCTCCGCGCAAAAGTTTTCTAAGTTTTAAAAAATCACTTTTCTTAAATTAAAATTATAAAAGTTATACCATTCGATTCGCCAGATCGCAACGCGTGTGATTATATATTTCTCATAAATAAAGGATTGCAGTGAAAGGATTTATTAAGGAAGAAAATTTAGCGTCAGTAGTAAATTTTTGAAAAAGTGTTATATCTCCGGAAAACGATAGGTAACCTCCCCTTTTTTTTTGGTGTTGGCAGAAGCGCCCTATCGCCCTCTACACGGTGAGCGTAGTCTGCCTCCCATCGGGACGGTTTTTCCGGAGGAAACTGGGAAAGACGCTACAGGATAAAATTTTGAAGATCCAAGAAGTGCATAGAATCCTGTAAATAGAAACATCACCAGACGCGCCGTGAAAGGCTGTATTCGAAAAGGTATCGCACCATAAGAAACGTTTCCCCCAGGATCAGGAAAAAACGTGGGAAAAAGTTCCCAAAACTTTGACCCCCCATATCTCGGGAAAGCGATCGGCGACCCCATACTTTTAAATTAGTGTTAGCTGTGCCTCGACGAGTTCTATTCATCCCTGGTCTCAGAAAAATTTTACGACCAGGGATTAAGGAGATACAGGACATCGAGGCGTCCAGAAAACGAGTTGGTGGAAACTCCTTGATTCCATAGGATCCAAGGCCACCATCAGATAGAACGTCGCCGAAAACCTCCTGGACCGAGAAGATATTGGGGAAAAACAAAAACCCGGAAGGACAGCAGGACGAAAAAGGATTATCCTGGTACAGCCCATATCTCCTTCCGGTCCGAAGACGCGTGGGTTTTGATACCGGATTCGGCATCAGCACACCAATTTCTACTAGGAACATTAAGATTTTGATTTTATTTTACAATAAATAAGTGGAAAAAGTTAAAATATTAAAAAAAAAAAAAGTGTAAAGTGCCGGTCCTGGAAAATCTTCCAAGAAAAATTGTTAAACCAGGTGAGCCATTTTATTAAGATTAAGACTGAGCTTCCGCTTCATTTGAGCCCCATATACAATAGAGGAATATTGATAGTTTCCCCGTAAACCCAGAAAAACCGAGGGAAAAACTTTTGGAAGGTACCCTTTAAAGGATACTAATCCTAAAATTCTGCAAGTGGTACCGTTCGCTTCCTCTCTTCAAGAGCTTTGCGACGATACCAAACACGGGTACAAAATCTTGGAAAAAACCGGGGAAATAGTAAAATAATTTCTCATAGGAATTTTAGATTTCTGAAATCAAGAATCTAAGCGATTTGGGAAAATTTGTAATATATCCCCCTATTGTACGGGAGCTAGACAGCTTTAGATTAGTATAAAACTAGTTTTATTTGGCTTGACTTAGTAGTGCTTTCGCTTAGGAGTCGCCGGTGAGATTGGGACCACCTTTCGGGGAAACTCTTGGGAAACCTCTTTTATGACCTTTGACCTTTCGCGCCTCCCATCACAAATTTTATTGAGTCACGTGATATACGACGTCAGGCACTAAATACTAGTTCATAGATAAAAATACCAAATACTAGGTGCCGATATCTGATATTGACAAGAAATACTTTAGATAATACTAGTTATACGAGTATCAGATACCGGCCGCCATACTTCGGCTCCCATCGTGACCCTTGGCATTTATCGTCGTATCAAGTGACCTTCATTCGCTCACCGCGCATCAGAAAAACGCATTTCGACCGCCATATTAATTTAATCTTGAAGAATTTTGTTCATATTGAGGGTACCTTTTGGGTTTTAGAATTTTAATTGGTAGATTATATTATTTATTATATAATACTTTATATTTTATTCTATTTTATTATTTCATTATATTTTATTTTATTAGCTACTTATATATATCTAAACTATCCATCACCGAAATTTCGTCAATTGGTATTCTGCCCCAGTGGTTCGGCGGTTAAGTGGTGGAGACGGTCCCGGGTTCGATTTAGGAAACCCGGGAGGTGGAATTGAGGTCAATAATATATTACACTTATTATATGCATATTTTACTAATTATTATATATTTCATTATAATATATTATTTTATTAATTTATTATATTTTATATAGTTAAGCTAGTTATATATATACTTAAATTACTCACCACCGAAATCAGGTAAATTGGCATTTTGCCCCAGTGGTCTGGTGGTTAAGTGGTGAGGACGGTCCCGGGTTCGATTTAGGAAACTCGGTATTCTGGAATTGAGGTTAATAATATATTATATTTACTATATTCACATTTTACTAATTATTATATATTATATAGGATTTTATTTTATTAATTTATTATAATTTATTATATTTTATAAAGTTAGGCTAGTTATATACATATACCTAAATTACTCACTGTCAGATTCGGGTGGGTTGGCATTTTGCCTCAGTGGTCTAGTGGTTGAGTAGTAAGGACGGTCCCGGGTTCGATTTAGGAAACTCGGGATTCCCGAATTAAGTTTATTAATCTATTACACTCACTATACTCGATTTTTTTTTATTTATTTATTATTATTTTTTTTTTTTTACTAAATATTATATATTATTTTATTTTATTAATTCATTATATTTTATTTAATTAAGCTATTGTATATACACCTAAATTACTCACCACCGAAATCAGCTAAATTGGCATTTTGCTCCAGTGGTCTGGTGGTTAAGTGGTGAGGACGGTCCCGGGTTTGATTTAGGAAACTCGGGCTTTCGAATTGAGTTCAAAATATATAACACTTAATACATTTATATTTTATTACTTACTATTATTACATTAAATTTTATTTTATTATATTATCTATTATATACTACATTATATTTTATTATTTATTGCATCATAATTTATATAATTAAGCTGCTTATTTTGTGATTTAAATTACCCATCACCGAAAAAATTTATAGTTTCAAATATAGTACTTATTCAATATAAACCGACCTTAATCATACTTTAATTAGACTTTAAGTTGGCTAATTCTGGTCCCAACTTTAAGGAGTCTTCGCCTCTTCCACCGCTTGGCACGTGACTTTGACGTCGGAGATCGTCATCGAATCATCCCAAACATATTAATATAATTAAATTATTTGACTCTAGGTCATAGGTACGGCTGGCTTAGTGGCTTTAGAGCTCGGGTGTTCGGAACCGCAGGGTTGCGTATTCGAGCCTGGCCAAATTGGAACAACTTTTTCCCCTACTATATGATTGGCGCTGGTCAGGCCCCGATTAATTAATTGGGGAAAAAGCAAGTATTTACCGAAATAATTGAATTAATAAATATTAATTATAACTTTATAGAAATTTTTCGTGTGACTACGTCACAACAAAACTTCGTATATTGAAGATTTTAAACAAGAAGTATTAGGTGCAGCTGGCGGAGTGGCATAGAGGTCTAGCTGTAAGGGGCAGAACGGTCGGGTTTCTAATCCTGACCCGAAAAGTGTGGGGATTTTTGTTTTTCTGTTTTTATATGTCTTTAGTTCTGTTATGGGGATAATTTAGATAGAAAATTTTTGACATTTGTGTTTATTAATATTATTTAAATTGCTATTGAGTGACTTGGAGATTGAAAATTTTCGGAACCTAACTTTCCTTCGATTTAGTATTATTCAAATTTATATATTTAACATTGATCAAACCTTATATGTTTATTTGTATATTTAAATTTTTATCTTTATTGTTTAATTAATTATTCAGTTTAGTTATTATATCTTAGTATATATATTTTAGTGGAACATCCCAGCAAGTATTGATATTTTCGACTTTATTATATTGTACTGTATTATAAGTATTTTATATCAGTCTATATTGTATTTCATTGAAGTATTATATTTTATTTAATTATATATTCTGAATCGGTTACTTGTTTTATTTATAATATAGTAGATTTGGTATTTGCTTTCGGGTTCCGGATTATATTGTTGGGATCTAAAACTCCCACCCTCCCAAATTCTTATAGTCAATTATCTCATACTTCTTCCCCAAAACTCCTCTATTGAAGTTTAAATTAAACCAACACCTTCGGTCCCACCCCCGTGCGACATCCGGGTCTAGCTGTCTCGCGGTAAGGCTCGGGCTCAACTAGGCATCTGGAATAGAGGGCGGCTAAGCTTAGGATAGTTGGTTTAGTTAGATTTAGACATAGTGTACTCTATTGGGGCACTAATTAGTTGTAGCTAGGTTAACTAACGGTGGACCCCTATTGGGCACCAAAAATTGTTAATTAGTTATAAGATATACAGAATATTGTTGACTAGTTTTAAGTTTTACCGTTGTTGAATAGTTTTAAGGTCTTTTGACCAACTGTCCCCCTATTGAGGACATCGTAGTTAATAAGTGTTATCTAGTAGTAAGTAATATTGTAGGTTATTATTGACCGTGCACCCTATTGGGGCACACTTAAGCTGTATTTTGTGTTTTGTGATCGTCCCCCTTTTATCGGGGATCTAAACTTAGGTATAATTGTGTGTTGTGTGTGTGCGACAGTCCCCCCTATTGGGGATTCTAAGGTTTTATTTTAGCTTTAAGGTTGATTTTATCCCATTTTATGTTAATCATTTTTAAATTACAATCGGTATTAGTAAATTGTAGTACATAGAATATAGTATTGTCATTTTGACCGCCACCCCTATTGGTGGCGTTAAGGTTTTAAATTAGGTTTTAATATATAGTGAAACATTAACATGGCAACAATTGCCAAAAATATAAAGAACGTGGTGGTCACACACGCAACAAAGAAGGAAATTAAGGACAAAGCTAAGGAGGCGCAGGTAAGCGAACCCCTCGGACAGACTCAACGACAAGCAGCAACCCCCGGAGAGGGCTTGACAGTCACAGCATCCGCTAATAAGCTTTATCAGGCTGCGAAGGCTCAGCTGGAACTCTCCGGGAACCTGAAGACCTCGATAAAGGAGACCGTCTTGGCTAGCCTTATGGGGCTATATGAGACGGTGCTCCATCAGCACGAGCGTCTTCAGGAACTGGAGATTCAGTTAGAACGCACACAGGGCCAGAGAGAGAAGGAGCTAAAAGAAAAGGCTGAGGAAATGGCGAGGAAAGTGGAGATGTTGACGGAGAGACTGGCTTCTAATGACACGACTTTACTTATTAGGGAGGTCATCGCCAATACGGAAATTATCCGCAAGATGATCTCCCAGGACATTATGGACCGGTTCGACGAATATCCTCCGGGGCGTGCGCTGTGCGGTAACGTCAAGAAGCTTGAGAGCCTGACAGAGGACGTGAAGACAATAAAGACAACCACGGACAAGACAGGAAATTTGGTGGAGGAGACAATTAGGAAAATGGAGGAAAGCGGATACAGGGTGGAAGAAGTACTAAGAAAAACAGAGGAAACAAAAGGAAAGATGGAAGTAATAGAGGAGAAGGTTGGGGAAGTAGGAAAAAAGGTGGCAGAGACGGAGAAAGCCATCGAGGAGACCAGTAAAGCCATGGTGGACTTTAAAGTACCGGGCGTATCATACGCTGAAACGGCCAAAGTCCCAAGGAAGACGGCGACTCCTCCGAACCGAATGGCACCCAACCACGCATTTATAGTGTCCTCCACCATCGATAAGGACACAAGCGAGAATGTCATAGAGAAGGTTAGAGGAGCACTTGACGCAAAGCGAACGGGCATCCAGGTAAGCAGGATACGAAAGGTGAAGGACGGAAAGATCGTCATTAGCTGCGGAAACCGGGATGAAATTGCGAAAATAGAGAATAGACTGAGGGAAAGAGAAGACCTAAAGGCAGAGCCCGCAGTAGGAAGGGACCCTAGAGTGCTCATACGGAATCTGTTCGCCTATAACACCGAGGCGGACATCATCCAGTCTCTTAAGACACAGAACAAGCGCCTATGGTCCAGCATGGATGAAAAGCACTTTAGGGTCAAGGAGGTTTACCGCAGGAAGGCGCGCAACCCCCATCAGGCACACGTGGTGCTTCAGGTCTCTCCTCAGGTATGGAGAAGGCTCACCGAGGCGGAGACCATCTACATCGACATCCAAGGGTTGGTAGCCGAAGACCAGTCGCCATTGACGCAGTGTACCCGTTGCTTGGGCTTCGGTCACGGGCGCAGGTCATGTAAAGAGGCGGATGATCTCTGTAGCCACTGCGGAGGACCACACGTGCGGGCAAAATGCCCGCGCAAGGACGCCGGAGAACCGCCTGTTTGCAGGAACTGCGATCGGGCTGGACTTCGGGACACGGGTCACACTGCGTTCGGCGAGGAGTGCCCAATCCGCCAACGGTGGGAGGGGATAGCGCGCGCCTCGGTAGCGTATTGCTAAGGGCACCGCGGCGATGACAACGGATGGTGATGTATGTGAGGAGCGCTTTGTAGTATACCAGGCAAACCTCCAACGGAAAAGGTTAGCGACACAGGAGTTGGTCATGACGGCCCACGAGAGGGGCGTTGGTGTGGCCCTGGTCCAGGAACCATACGTGGGAGCGGAAGGGCGTGTCGCTGGTCTCCCTGCCGTCCGGGTATTCCAAAAAGAGACTGCCAGATCCAAGCCGGTTAAGGCCGCGGTCATGGTTCTCGACGACAAGATCGAGGTCCTAATGGACTCTCGAATTGTCACCGAGAACATTGTGGCCGTAACCCTTAAGACTGGCAGGTGGACACTGGTAGTGGTTTCGGCGTACCTGGAGGGCAGTGAGCCCATTGAACCGTACCTGATGCAGTTGCGGGGGCTGCTGGACCAGGTCGATACCAACAGGGTCCTCGTGGGTGGGGATTTTAACGCTTGGAGCCCGTGGTGGGGAAGTGTTGAGGAGGACGCTCGGGGGGAAACTCTGAGGGGATTCTTCGACGACTCGGACCTGCACGTGTTGAACAGGGGAGTCGTCCCGACCTTCGACACGATCCGGGGGGGTAGAAGATTTACCAGTCACGTCGATGTGACTGTCTGCACCCCCGGATTATTAAGTAGTGTCCAAAGTTGGAAGGTGGACGACTCCGTGACTAGCTCAGATCACAGGGCAATACGTGTAGGCCTGAGTCTGGAAAGGCCCACTGGAGGGACCACCAGGCGGACGACTCGGCGCTTCAACACCAAAGATGTCGACTGGGATCGTTTCACCAGGGTAGTCAGGGAAGAGTACTCATCGCGCGATTTAACACCTGAGCGGGTGGGTGCTCTGCGGGATCGAAACGCCTTGCAAGAGATAGTTAGGGATTACCTCGCCTGTATTGAGGCCGCGAGCCTCAAGGTGATCCCTGCGGCGAAACCTCCTAAACCGCGCAAGGGCTTTCCCTGGTGGAACGGCGAACTGGAGGAACTGCGGCGCGAGGTTAACACCAAGCGTCGTAGGATTCGGTGCGCAGCGCCCAGACGGCGTCAGTATGTTGTCGACGACTACCTGGTCGCTAAAGCTAAGTACGAGCGTAGGGTTGTGAACGCCCAAACAGAAAGCTGGAAGGCCTTCTGCTCTATGCACGAGCGGGAATCCATGTGGGACGGAATCTACAGAGTGTTGAGAAGGGCGTCAGGCCGCCACGAAGACCATCTGATCGTGGAGGGGGGAGTAACCCTAGGTCCGGAACAATCGGTGGAGCTCCTGGCCCGGACGTTCTTCCCGGACGATGATACCAGTAAGGATGATGAGATCCACGCGGTCATCAGAAGCCGGGCGGAACTGGCCAGTGTGCAGCTCCCGGAAGACCGCGTAGACCCGCACTTCACCAGCGGGGAATTGCGAAGGACCCTGGGTAGCTTTAACCCCAAAAAGGCACCGGGGCCCGATGGATTCACCAGCGACATATGTGCTTCGGCCATTGTCGCTGAAATCGAGCTCTTCCGGAGCATCGCAAACCGGTGTCTTGACCTGGCGTGCTTCCCAGCGCCGTGGAAGGAGGCATCTGTCGTGGTGCTGAGGAAGCCCTCGAGGGAGGACTACAGCCGCGCGAAGTCATATCGCCCCATTGGACTCCTTTCCATCCTGGGCAAGATATTGGAAAAAATGCTGGTGCGAAGACTACGCTGGTACATCTTGCCCAAGTCTAATGGTAGGCAGTATGGCTTCACACCCCAACGTAGCACGGAGGACGCGCTGTATGACCTTATGCAGCACGTCAGAGGCATCCTACACAGGAAGGAGACCGCCCTACTGGTCTCTCTCGACATCGAGGGGGCGTTTGACAACGCCTGGTGGCCAGCTATAAAGTGCCGTTTGATTGAGAAGGGATGCCCTGTGAACTTGCGGCGCCTGGTCGATGACTACCTGAGGGACCGAACCGTGACAGTGCAGTATGCCGGGAGAACTGCGCGGAAGGCGACGACCAAAGGCTGCGTCCAGGGCTCCATCGGGGGGCCGCTGTTTTGGAACCTCCTCCTGGACCCTTTACTGGACGCCTTGGAGGGGCTGGGCGTGCACGTGCAGGCGTTCGCCGACGACGTGGTGCTGGTATTCTCGGGGCACAGCGCCACCGACATCCAGCGCGATGCCAATGCCGCGTTAGCCTGTGTGCGGGAGTGGGGTGAGCGGAACAAGCTCAACTTCAGCGCTGAGAAGACCAAAGCAATGCTGGTCACTCGCAAGCTCAAGTACGACACTCCACTCGTGCACATGGGCGGGCAGAGCATCGCGATGGAGCCCGAACTTAAGATCCTGGGCGTCATCGTCGACAACAAGCTGACATTCAACAGTCATGTGAGGTTCGTCTGTCGAAAGGCGACGAACCTCTACAGGCGGTTGTCGACGATGGCTAAAGTCGAGTGGGGGTTGTGTCCGGAGATAATCCGCACCATATACGTCGCGGTGATAGAGCCCATTATCATGTACGGTGCAAGCTCCTGGGCCAAGGCTGCTGAAAAGATCTCTGTGCAGAAGGCCCTCAGCGTTGTGCAGAGGGGGTTTGCACAGAAGATCGCCAAATGCCACCGTACGGTGTCGCTCAATGCGGCACTGATATTGTCGGGTCTCCTCCCGTTGGATCTTCGGATCTGGGAGGCCGCTCGGCTGTATGAGTGCAAAAGGGGTCGTCCCATTCCTGAGCTGGACCGAAGAGAGCTGGAGGAGCGTGTTGCCTTTTGGGAGGCTCCCCACCCCGCCGAGGAACCGGACATTCACTATGAATGTCTGGAAGATGTGCAGCCTGAGACTGTGGCTCGACTACAGCTACCCGATCATCTGATTTACACCGACGGGAGTAAGTCAGATGATGGGGTCGGGGCGGCATATACCTACTGGCGGTGTGGGGCCGAGATCAGGACCAAACGGATGCGGCTCGAGCCACTGTGCACAGTCTTCCAGGCGGAGTTGCTCGCGATCAGCCAGGCCACGGACCTGGTTATCCGAGCAAAGCTGCAAGGGGCGGCTGTGCTCAGTGATTCGAGGTCCTCACTGGATTTGGTCAGGAACCCGGACACGCGCCATCCCCTCGCTACCCATATTCG
Source organism: Malacosoma neustria (assembly GCA_963693495.1). Taxonomy (NCBI): domain Eukaryota; kingdom Metazoa; phylum Arthropoda; class Insecta; order Lepidoptera; family Lasiocampidae; genus Malacosoma; species Malacosoma neustria. The sequence goes on from OY856389.1 coordinate 18,051, forward strand.
CGAGAATATAGCGGAGATTGAGGGGAGTGGCAATACACTCAGGCTCTTTTGGGTCCGCGCTCACGTGGGAATCCCCGGCAACGAGCGCGCCGACGAGTTGGCGAGGCAGGCGGCCAGGCAGACTAGGAGTGCTCCGGCCTACGATAGGTGTCCGGTATCATATGTCAAACGGAGGCTGAGGACCGAGGCGGTCCGAAAATGGCAGCAGCGGTACGCTGGTGGAGCCACAGCGGAGGTCACGCGCATGTTCTTCCCGGATGCGTCGCGAGCGTACAAGGTCCTCAGGAGCATCGACAAGACCACGGAATGGGCGCAAACTCTGACCGGACACGGGGGGTTCTCTGCGTACCTCCATAGGTTTAAGTTGAAGGACAATCCTGTTTGCGTGTGTGGCCAAGCCTCTGAAACAGTGCAGCACCTGCTCCTAGAATGCGTGAGGCACGACCGGGACAGGTGTGACCTGGAGAATGCTGTAGGCGCAAAACTCGCGGAGGAAAACATAGCTGAGTTCATGGCGAACAAGCACTCCAGGCCGCACCTGGAACGGTTCTGCCTCAAAGTAGTCAGGGCTGCAATAAAAAGGAACAAAACTCGATAACGGAATGATTAAAAATGGTAAATTTAATAAATATGTAATAATAACAAAGGTTAACGGCTGCGGAAAAATAATAAATGGAAAATAAATGTAATCAAAACGTAATAAACAAATATAAGAAATGTAATACAAAAAAAAAAAAAAAAAAAAAAAAGGAAAGAAATTGATAATCATAAACAAAAGTAAAAGAAGTCAAAAGAAAACATTCAACAAGAATAAAAGAAGCTGGAAAAGAGAAGTCCCTAAAAGAAAGAATACTTGGCGCTTAAAATAAAATAAATAAATTAAAGAAAACAAAACAAATAAATATAAGGATAATTGTAATTTATTATAAGAAAATAAAAATGTCATTCATTAAAGTGAGAATAAATGTATTATTAGTATAAGAAATAATGTATTAGAATATAAATAAATGTAATAGCAATAAGGAAATAAAATAAAAGATTAAAAGAAGCCAAGGGAAAAAGAGTACGGCAGGGCAAAAAAAAAAAAAAAGAAAATTAAGACAGCCGAAAAAAGCACAGTCCCCAAAAGAATGTTTGGCGAAAGTTACTGGTTACGCCAGTAGAAAAAGCAGCCCATAAAAAAAAAAAAAAAAAAAAAAAAAAAAAAAAAAAAACCTAACCTAACCTAACCTAACCTAACCTAACCTAACCTAACCTAACCTAACCTAACCTAACCTAACCTAACCTAACCTAACCTAACCTAACCTAACCTAACCTAACCTAACCTAACCTAACCTAACCTAACCTAACCTAACCTAACCTAACCTAACCTAACCTAACCTAACCTAACCATATACATATACCTAAATTACTCACTGTCAGATTCGGGTGGGTTGGCATTTTGCCTCAGTGGTCTAGTGGTTGAGTAGTAAGGACGGTCCCGGGTTCGATTTAGGAAACTCGGGATTCCCGAATTAAGTTTATTAATCTATTACACTCACTATACTCGATTTTTTTTTTTTTGTTTTTTTTTTATTTATTTATTATTATTATTTTTTTTTACTAAATATTATATATTATATTATATATTATTTTATTTTATTAATTCATTATATTTTATTTAATTAAGCTATTGTATATACACCTAAATTACTCACCACCGAAATCAGCTAAATTGGCATTTTGCTCCAGTGGTCTGGTGGTTAAGTGGTGAGGACGGTCCCGGGTTTGATTTAGGAAACTCGGGCTTTCGAATTGAGTTCAAAATATATAACACTTAATACATTTATATTTTATTACTTACTATTATTACATTAAATTTTATTTTATTATATTATCTATTATATACTACATTATATTTTATTATTTATTGCATCATAATTTATATAATTAAGCTGCTTATTTTGTGATTTAAATTACCCATCACCGAAAAAATTTATAGTTTCAAATATAGTACTTATTCAATATAAACCGACCTTAATCATACTTTAATTAGACTTTAAGTTGGCTAATTCTGGTCCCAACTTTAAGGAGTCTTCGCCTCTTCCACCGCTTGGCACGTGACTTTGACGTCGGAGATCGTCATCGAATCATCCCAAACATATTAATATAATTAAATTATTTGACTCTAGGTCATAGGTACGGCTGGCTTAGTGGCTTTAGAGCTCGGGTGTTCGGAACCGCAGGGTTGCGTATTCGAGCCTGGCCAAATTGGAACAACTTTTTCCCCTACTATATGATTGGCGCTGGTCAGGCCCCGATTAATTAATTGGGGAAAAAGCAAGTATTTACCGAAATAATTGAATTAATAAATATTAATTATAACTTTATAGAAATTTTTCGTGTGACTACGTCACAACAAAACTTCGTATATTGAAGATTTTAAACAGGAAGTATTAGGTGCAGCTGGCGGAGTGGCATAGAGGTCTAGCTGTAAGGGGCAGAACGGTCGGGTTTCTAATCCTGACCCGAAAAGTGTGGGGATTTTTGTTTTTCTGTTTTTATATGTCTTTAGTTCTGTTATGGGGATAATTTAGATAGAAAATTTTTGACATTTGTGTTTATTAATATTATTTAAATTGCTATTGAGTGACTTGGAGATTGAAAATTTTCGGAACCTAACTTTCCTTCGATTTAGTATTATTCAAATTTATATATTTAACATTGATCAAACCTTATATGTTTATTTGTATATTTAAATTTTTATCTTTATTGTTTAATTAATTATTCAGTTTAGTTATTATATCTTAGTATATATATTTTAGTGGAACATCCCAGCAAGTATTGATATTTTCGACTTTATTATATTGTACTGTATTATAAGTATTTTATATCAGTCTATATTGTATTTCATTGAAGTATTATATTTTATTTAATTATATATTCTGAATCGGTTACTTGTTTTATTTATAATATAGTAGATTTGGTATTTGCTTTCGGGTTCCGGATTATATTGTTGGGATCTAAAACTCCCACCCTCCCAAATTCTTATAGTCAATTATCTCATAGTTCTTCCCCAAAACTCCTCTATTGAAGTTTAAATTAAACCAACACCTTCGGTCCCACCCCCGTGCGACATCCGGGTCTAGCTGTCTCGCGGTAAGGCTCGGGCTCAACTAGGCACCTGGAATAGAGGGCGGCTAAGCTTAGGATAGTTGGTTTAGTTAGATTTAGACATAGTGTACTCTATTGGGGCACTAATTAGTTGTAGCTAGGTTAACTAACGGTGGACCCCTATTGGGCACCAAAAATTGTTAATTAGTTATAAGATATACAGAATATTGTTGACTAGTTTTAAGTTTTACCGTTGTTGAATAGTTTTAAGGTCTTTTGACCAACTGTCCCCCTATTGAGGACATCGTAGTTAATAAGTGTTATCTAGTAGTAAGTAATATTGTAGGTTATTATTGACCGTGCACCCTATTGGGGCACACTTAAGCTGTATTTTGTGTTTTGTGATCGTCCCCCTTTTATCGGGGATCTAAACTTAGGTATAATTGTGTGTTGTGTGTGTGTGACAGTCCCCCCTATTGGGGATTCTAAGGTTTTATTTTAGCTTTAAGGTTGATTTTATCCCATTTTATGTTAATCATTTTTAAATTACAATCGGTATTAGTAAATTGTAGTACATAGAATATAGTATTGTCATTTTGACCGCCACCCCTATTGGTGGCGTTAAGGTTTTAAATTAGGTTTTAATATATAGTGAAACATTAACATGGCAACAATTGCCAAAAATATAAAGAACGTGGTGGTCACACACGCAACAAAGAAGGAAATTAAGGACAAAGCTAAGGAGGCGCAGGTAAGCGAACCCCTCGGACAGACTCAACGACAAGCAGCAACCCCCGGAGAGGGCTTGACAGTCACAGCATCCGCTAATAAGCTTTATCAGGCTGCGAAGGCTCAGCTGGAACTCTCCGGGAACCTGAAGACCTCGATAAAGGAGACCGTCTTGGCTAGCATTATGGGGCTATATGAGACGGTGCTCCATCAGCACGAGCGTCTTCAGGAACTGGAGATTCAGTTAGAACGCACACAGGGCCAGAGAGAGAAGGAGCTAAAAGAAAAGGCTGAGGAAATGGCGAGGAAAGTGGAGATGTTGACGGAGAGACTGGCCTCTAATGATACGACTTTACTTATTAGGGAGGTCATCGCCAATACGGAAATTATCCGCAAGATGATCTCCCAGGACATTATGGACCGGTTCGACGAATATCCTCCGGGGCGTGCGCTGTGCGGTAACGTCAAGAAGCTTGAGAGCCTGACAGAGGACGTGAAGACAATAAAGACAACCACGGACAAGACAGGAAATTTGGTGGAGGAGACAATTAGGAAAATGGAGGAAAGCGGACACAGGGTGGAAGAAGTACTAAGAAAAACAGAGGAAACAAAAGGAAAGATGGAAGTAATAGAGGAGAAGGTTGGGGAAGTAGGAAAAAAGGTGGCAGAGACGGAGAAAGCCATCGAGGAGACCAGTAAAGCCATGGTGGACTTTAAAGTACCGGGCGTATCATACGCTGAAACGGCCAAAGTCCCAAGGAAGACGGCGACTCCTCCGAACCGAATGGCACCCAACCACGCATTTATAGTGTCCTCCACCATCGATAAGGACACAAGCGAGAATGTCATAGAGAAGGTTAGAGGAGCACTTGACGCAAAGCGAACGGGCATCCAGGTAAGCAGGATACGAAAGGTGAAGGACGGAAAGATCGTCATTAGCTGCGGAAACCGGGATGAAATTGCGAAAATAGAGAATAGACTGAGGGAAAGAGAAGACCTAAAGGCAGAGCCCGCAGTAGGAAGGGACCCTAGAGTGCTCATAAGGAATCTGTTCGCCTATAACACCGAGGCGGACATCATCCAGTCTCTTAAGACACAGAACAAGCGCCTATGGTCCAGCATGGATGAAAAGCACTTTAGGGTCAAGGAGGTTTACCGCAGGAAGGCGCGCAACCCCCATCAGGCACACGTGGTGCTTCAGGTCTCTCCTCAGGTATGGAGAAGGCTCACCGAGGCGGAGACCATCTACATCGACATCCAAGGGTTGGTAGCCGAAGACCAGTCGCCATTGACGCAGTGTACCCGTTGCTTGGGCTTCGGTCACGGGCGCAGGTCATGCAAAGAGGCGGATAATCTCTGCAGCCACTGCGGAGGACCACACGTGCGGGCAAAATGCCCGCGCAAGGACGCCGGAGAACCGCCTGTTTGCAGGAACTGCGATCGGGCTGGACTTCGGGACACGGGTCACACTGCGTTCGGCGAGGAGTGCCCAATCCGCCAACGGTGGGAGGGGATAGCGCGCGCCTCGGTAGCGTATTGCTAAGGGCACCGCGGCGATGACAACGGATGGTGATGTATGTGAGGAGCGCTTTGTAGTATACCAGGCAAACCTCCAACGGAAAAGGTTAGCGACACAGGAGTTGGTCATGACGGCCCACGAGAGGGGCGTTGGTGTGGCCCTGGTCCAGGAACCATACGTGGGAGCGGAAGGGCGTGTCGCTGGTCTCCCTGCCGTCCGGGTATTCCAAAAAGAGACTGCCAGATCCAAGCCGGTTAAGGCCGCGGTCATGGTTCTCGACGACAAGATCGAGGTCCTAATGGACTCTCGAATTGTCACCGAGAACATTGTGGCCGTAACCCTTAAGACTGGCAGGTGGACACTGGTAGTGGTTTCGGCGTACCTGGAGGGCAGTGAGCCCATTGAACCGTACCTGATGCAGTTGCGGGGGCTGCTGGACCAGGTCGATACCAACAGGGTCCTCGTGGGTGGGGATTTTAACGCTTGGAGCCCGTGGTGGGGAAGTGTTGAGGAGGACGCTCGGGGGGAAACTCTGAGGGGATTCTTCGACGACTCGGACCTGCACGTGTTGAACAGGGGAGTCGTCCCGACCTTCGACACGATCCGGGGGGGTAGAAGATTTACCAGTCACGTCGATGTGACTGTCTGCACCCCCGGATTATTAAGTAGTGTCCAAAGTTGGAAGGTGGACGACTCCGTGACTAGCTCAGATCACAGGGCAATACGTGTAGGCCTGAGTCTGGAAAGGCCCACTGGAGGGACCACCAGGCGGACGACTCGGCGCTTCAACACCAAAGATGTCGACTGGGATCGTTTCACCAGGGTAGTCAGGGAAGAGTACTCATCGCGCGATTTAACACCTGAGCGGGTGGGTGCTCTGCGGGATCGAAACGCCTTGCAAGAGATAGTTAGGGATTACCTCGCCTGTATTGAGGCCGCGAGCCTCAAGGTGATCCCTGCGGCGAAACCTCCCAAACCGCGCAAGGGCTTTCCCTGGTGGAACGGCGAACTGGAGGAACTGCGGCGCGAGGTTAACACCAAGCGTCGTAGGATTCGGTGCGCAGCGCCCAGACGGCGTCAGTATGTTGTCGACGACTACCTGGTCGCTAAAGCTGAGTACGAGCGTAGGGTTGTGAACGCCCAAACAGAAAGCTGGAAGGCCTTCTGCTCTATGCACGAGCGGGAATCCATGTGGGACGGAATCTACAGAGTGTTGAGAAGGGCGTCAGGCTGCCACGAAGACCATCTGATCGTGGAGGGGGGAGTAACCCTCGGTCCGGAACAATCAGTGGAGCTCCTGGCCCGGACGTTCTTCCCGGACGATGATACTAGCAAGGATGATGAGATTCACGCGGTCATCAGAAGCCGGGCGGAACTGGCCAGTGTGCAGCTCCCGGAAGACCGCGTAGACCCGCACTTCACCAGCGGGGAATTGCGAAGGACCCTGGGTAGCTTTAACCCCAAAAAGGCACCGGGGCCCGATGGATTCACCAGCGACATATGTGCTTCGGCCATTGTCGCTGAAATCGAGCTCTTTCGGAGCATCGCAAACCGGTGTCTTGACCTGGCGTGCTTCCCAGCGCCGTGGAAGGAGGCATCTGTCGTGGTGCTGAGGAAGCCCTCGAGGGAGGACTACAGTCGCGCGAAGTCGTATCGCCCCATTGGACTCCTTTCCATCCTGGGCAAGATATTGGAAAAGATGCTGGTGCGAAGACTACGCTGGTATATCTTGCCCAAGTCAAATGGTAGGCAGTATGGCTTCACACCCCAACGTAGCACGGAGGACGCGCTGTATGACCTTATGCAGCACGTCAGAGGCATCCTACACAGGAAGGAGACCGCCCTACTGGTCTCTCTCGACATCGAGGGGGCATTTGACAACGCCTGGTGGCCAGCTATAAAGTGCCGTCTGATTGAGAAGGGATGCCCTGTGAACTTGCGGCGCCTGGTCGATGACTACCTGAGGGACCGAACCGTGACAGTGCAGTATGCCGGGAGAACTGCGCAGAAGGCGACGACCAAAGGCTGCGTGCAGGGCTCCATCGGGGGGCCGCTGTTTTGGAACCTCCTCCTGGACCCTTTACTGGACACCTTGGAGGGGCTGGGCGTGCACGTGCAGGCGTTCGCCGACGACGTGGTGCTGGTATTCTCGGGGCACAGCGCCACCGACATCCAGCGCGATGCCAATGCCGCGTTAGCCTGTGTGCGGGAGTGGGGTGAGCGGAACAAGCTCAACTTCAGCGCTGAGAAGACCAAAGCAATGCTGGTCACTCGCAAGCTCAAGTACGACACTCCAATCGTGCACATGGGCGGGCAGAGCATCGCGATGGAGCCCGAACTTAAGATCCTGGGCGTCATCGTCGACAACAAGCTGACATTCAACAGTCATGTGAGGTTCGTCTGTCGAAAGGCGACGAACCTCTACAGGCGGTTGTCGACGATGGCTAAAGTCGAGTGGGGGTTGTGTCCGGAGATTATCCGCACCATATACGTCGCGGTGATAGAGCCCATCATCATGTACGGTGCAAGCTCCTGGGCCAAGGCTGCTGAAAAGATCTCTGTGCAGAAGGCCCTCAGCGTTGTGCAGAGAGGGTTTGCACAGAAGATCGCCAAATGCCACCGTACGGTGTCGCTCAATGCGGCACTGATATTGTCGGGTCTCCTCCCGTTGGATCTTCGGATCTGGGAGGCCGCTCGGCTGTATGAGTGCAAAAGGGGTCGTCCCATTCCTGAGCTGGACCGAAGAGAGCTGGAGGAGCGTGTTGCCTTTTGGGAGGCTCCCCACCCCGCCGAGGAACCGGACATTCACTATGAATGTCTGGAAGATATGCAGCCTGAGACTGTGGCTCGACTACAGCTACCCGATCATCTGATTTACACCGACGGGAGTAAGTCAGATAATGGGGTCGGGGCTGCATATACCTACTGGCGGTGTGGGGCCGAGATCAGGACCAAACGGATGCGGCTCGAGCCACTGTGCACAGTCTTCCAGGCGGAGTTGCTCGCGATTAGCCAGGCCACGGATCTGGTTATCCGAGCAAGGCTGCAAAGGGCGGCTGTGCTCAGTGATTCGAGGTCCTCACTGGATTTGGTCAGGAACCCGGACACGCGCCATCCCCTCGCTACCCATATTCGCGAGAATATAGCGGAGATTGAGGGGAGTGGCAATACACTCAGGCTCTTTTGGGTCCGCGCTCACGTGGGAATCCCTGGCAACGAGCGCGCCGACGAGTTGGCGAGGCAGGCGGCCAGGCAGACTAGGAGTGCTCCGGCCTACGATAGGTGTCCGGTATCATACGTCAAAAGGAGGCTGAGGACCGAGGCGGTCCAAAAATGGCAGCAGCGGTACGCTGGTGGAGCCACAGCGGAGGTCACGCGCATGTTCTTCCCGGATGCGTCGCGAGCGTACAAGATCCTCAGGAGTATCGACAAGACTACGGAATGGGCGCAGATCCTGACCGGACACGGGGGGTTCTCTGCGTACCTCCATAGGTTTAAGTTGAAGGACAATCCTGTTTGCGTGTGTGGCCAAGCGTCTGAAACAGTGCAGCACCTGCTCCTAGAATGCATGAGGCACGACCGGGACAGGTGTGACCTGGAGAATGCTGTAGGCGCAAAACTCGCGGAGGGAAACATAGCTGAGATCATGGCGAACAAGCACTCCAGGCCGCACCTGGAGCGGTTCTGCCTCAAGGTAGTCAGGGCTGCAATAAAAAGAAATAAAACTAGATAAGAAATAATGAAACAAGATCAATTTAATAAATATATAATTATAATGATATAGGTTAAGGGCTGCGGGAAAAAAGAAAAATAAATGTAAACAAAACGTACTAAATAAATATAAGAAATGTTATAGTTTAAAAAAAAAAAAAAAAAAAAGGACAAGAAATCGATTATCATAAACAAAAGTAAAAGAAGTCAAAGAAAACATTCAACAGGATTAAAAGAAGCCGGAAAAGAGAAGTCCCTAAAAGAAAAACTACTTGGCGTTGAAATGAAATAAATAAATAAAGGAAAACAGAACAAAACAAATAAATATAAGGACAATTGTAATATATTATAAGAAAATAAAAATGTAACTAATTAAAGTAGGAATAAATGTATTAGGATAAGGAACAATGTACTAGAATATAAAATAAATAATGCCTTAAGGAAAAGAAATAAAAGATTTAAAAAGCCAAGGGAAAAAGAGTACGGTAGGGCAAAAAATTAGAGACCGAAAAAATCACAGTCCCGAAAAGAAAGTATGGCGAAAGATACTGGCTACGCCAGTAGAAAAAGCAGCCCAAATAAATAAAAAAAAAAAAAAAAAAACCTAACCTAACCTAACCCAGTTACGCTCCAACCGTGGTCCCGGTCAGTCGATTTTTACCTCGCTCCGCGGCAAAAAATTCAAAAAAATAGGTTTTTTGGCAGCTACAGCCAAGTGCTTAGTGTCAGTGTGTGCGCAATTACAAGGCGCATCCGCTTGTGAAATTAGAAAAGTGATAGGACACAGAGCAAAAAAGTAAGAGTGGAAAAACTAAAAATTAAGAATTTGTCCTCAAATATCTCGCGAACGCGATCGATAACCCACAGTTTTTTAACTGTGGGTCTCTTAAAAATCGTTGCCTTAACAAGCCAAAATACCTAGCAGTGTCGTGCGTGTTCGAATTCCAAAGTTATCGTGAAAAAATATAAAAAACGTGGTGCCATTTTCCACGATTATCAACGAATTTAAAATTAAAAATTACGTGAAGGTGCAGGGCCAAAACCTAAGGGGATTGGCCAGAAAACATCTTAAAATTTGGAAAACAGAAGTGAGGAAAAAATTCAAAAGTGTAAAATTTTTCGGTGGAAAATTTTATTTTCGATTTTTAACCAAGAAGGTCAGTGACGACACCATACTTTTGGAGTTCAACCAAGAGCGACTACGTGAGAGGTATCTTCCGGCTCCTGAAAATCTCAAATCGGACTGCAGTGTACGGAGTAATTAACAGAAAAACAACTTCCTAACCTCAAAATTGCTCCCTGGATTTTGGAGCAATCAGATCGGGGTTAGGATAGTTTGAAGACTACTCTGCGAGCAGCCCGAAACCGGCGTCGGAGGAATTTTAAGTTAAGTAATTTTAAGTTAATTTTAATTATAAAAAATATTTTTGACCTCGAATAGCTCCTGAACTGCCGCTGACGCGTGGGATCTGAAAGTGCCATCTTGTGCGCGCTAACCCGTTCTACGCGCCGGTATTAAAATATATTATAGGTCATAGGGAAAATTTTTGGATAAAAATTAAAAAATTAAATTTTTTGGAATTTTAGACATTTTTAGAGTTTTTAATATTAAGCGATAGTTAATTTTTTAGCCAATAAATTAAAGTAGAGTTTAAATAGTATATTAGAAATTTTTTGGGAACTTGAGAGTAGAGGTTCAGGAATTATTCTATTTTTAACGATTTTATGTAAATATTAAATTAGCTATAATAGTTAAAAATCCGGAGAGGGCGCCGGCAGACGAGTCTCACCGAGACCTATCATCCGAGCCCAAGAACGGCTAAATTCGGTCCAATAGGGACCGAGAAAAAACAAATTGCCCTTTTTCGACCGCCATCTTGGATTTCTTGAAGGTTGGATATCTCGGAGAATACTCAACTTAGAACGGTGAAATTTGGACTGCTGGTATTGGCATTACGGACTGCAGCTGACTGGCGTGTAAAAAACGTCAAAAATTTTTGTGACGAGTTACCCCCACCATCGGTTGTATAAGGTGGAAAACTGTACCCTGGTCGAAATCCGGTCTCGCTAGGGTGAATAGAGCCCAAGTTACGGCGAAAACTCGCCGGACACTGACATTTCGGCCGCCATTTTGAAAATTTTAAAAGTGCGATATCTCGGCCATTATCAGGCGCAGCGAGTCGGGGTTTCGACACGGGGTGTTGTTGGGGTATACACTATCGGATTATATAATAAAATAGGTCAAAAATATTTTCTTTAGATAAGTGTACAGGGACCCAGATCAGGCCAGGGGCTCCTAAAAGAACCCGGATACGGGCCGGATTGGACCACTGGTTTGGGAGATATCCAAGGCCAAAGTTTCGACGGCGGCCATCTTGGAAATTTTAAAGTCCTTATAACTTCGGAATTATCCATCCTAGGAAGTTCGGACTTCTTTTGGAGTGGCCCTCAGACCCAGGGGTACCGACTCGGCCTGTTTTTGGGTGTTTCTAAATTTGTAAATTTTTTATCCCGTTTTTAATCCCATTCGGTACAGCTTGCCAGGGCGAGAGGTTTGAGCCCGGTGTCGAGTCTGTGCGAGCTATATTGGAGGAGATATATCAAATTGAAAGTCGCGAAGTTCTGTTAGGACTAGAAGTCGGAAAACTTCGGACCCTGTATCTCCCTCAATCTTGCGCGCAGGACGTTCGAGTTTGGTATCGGGCAGCTCGGCTTGTCAAGACCTACCGAACTACACCCTCCCCTCCCCTCTACCTCCCCCTTAAATTCTACCTACCTGTATCTCCTTGGTTTTTCTTCTGTTTTTGGCATCCTTGGTGTCGGTGAACTCGGGGCGACGCGGCGAATCTTCCTGCCCTGCTCATTAGCTCCCGGCGCCTCCCTCCTTTCCCCCCCTGGATCTGAAAAATAAAAATAAAATAGAAAGTTAATGGTTAGAGTGTAACAATCTAGTTTAAGGGATATAGTATTAAGTTTGTGGTTAACTAGTTTTAAGGTTTATTGACCAGACCGTCTCCCTATTGGAGACGTTATAGTTTATAAGCTTTATTTAGTTTTAAGTATCAAAACTGTAAATACTGACTGTGTACCTTATTGGGGCACATTCCTAACTATATATTTTAATTTTAACTGTGATTGTCCCCCTATTGGGGACTTTAAAATTAGTTATAAGTGTGTTGTCCTGTATGTGACAGTCCCCTATTGGGATCCTGATATTTTAATCTAACTTTAAGGTTGATTCACTGTGTTTTATTTTACAATCGTATTTTAATCGGTATTTAATTGTCATTTTGACCGCCACCCCTATTGGTGGCGTTAAGATTTTAAACGTTAGGTTAGGTTTTACATCTTAAGTTTACATCGGCAGCTGAGTTTATTAATTTATAAGATTTAAAATGGCCACTCAGGCCAAAAACGTAAAGCACATTGTGGTCACACACGGAGGAAAAAAGGAGACGACAAAGGAGGCAGTGGGACACGAGCCAGCCGACCGAGTGAGAGCACAGCCCTTGCCCTGCCCTACTGATAGTCCCACCACCCTCGCCAATGGGTATTATCAAAGTGCGAAAGCGCAGCTGGAGTTATCGGGGAACCTTAAAACCTCGATAAAGGAGACCGTCTTGGCGAGCCTTATGGGACTTTACGAGACGGTCCTCAAACAGAACGAGGAGGTTCAATCCCTGAGGCTTCAGTTGGAGAAAGAAAGGGTTCAGAGAGAAAGGGAACTGAGAGAAAGAGAGGAAGTATGTAGAAAACAAATAGAGGAATTGGCGGGGGGGATAGCAAGAATAGACATGTCGAATCAATTAAAAGATCTACAAGCAAACGCGGAGACTATCAGAAAAATGATTGCATACGACGTATTAAATAGATTCGATGAATACCCACCGGGCAGGGCGCTCTGTGGGAATGTTAGGAAGCTCGAGGGCCTAATGAATGAGTTAGAAGAAATTAAGAAAGTGACTGAAAAAACGGGGAAGAATGTAGAGGAATTAATGAGGAAGAATGAGGTTACCGAGGGAAAAATTGAGGGGACAATTAAAAAAGTGGAAGAAACGGAGGAAAAGATGAAGAACGCTGTGGATAAGATCAAGGTAGTGGGGGATAAGGTAGAAAAAGCCAGGGAAACGTTGCAGGAGGCCGGTAGGAAGGCAGAGGCCCAACAAACCCTGGCACCAACGTACGCCGAGAAGGCAAAGGTACAAAAAAGATTCCCTCCACCCCCACAAACCCGGACTCAACACTCCGTGATTGTCTCCTCAAAATCAGAAAGGGATAGTAGTGATGCGGTGATTGAGAAAGTAAGAGGGACCCTCGAGGCGCGGAAGACAGGACTCCAAATAGACCGGGTCCGAAAAATAAAAAACCAGAAAGTTGTGATAAGCTGTGGTAACAAGGATGAATTGGCTAGGATGGAAGAGAGAATCCTGGCCAATAAAGAGCTAAAGCTGGAGCCCGCGGCAAACCGGGACCCTAGGGTCCTAATAAGGAACTTATTCAGCTACAATACGGCTGAAGATATAATAGACTCATTAAAGAACCAAAATAAGAAATTGTGGCTGGATATGGATCCCAGGAACTTTAGGGTCCGGGAATGCTATCGGAGAAAAGCGCGGAATCCCCATCAGTGCCACGTCGTGCTGGAGACCTCCCCACAGGTCTGGAAAAGATTGACCGAAGCCGACGTGGTACACATTGACATACAAGGTGTCGTCGTCGAGGACAGGTCGCCGCTGGTTCAGTGTACCCGTTGCCTGGGGTACGGACACGGGCGCAGGACCTGCAAAGAGTCCGGTGACTTATGTGGCCATTGTGGTGGTTGCCACCTAATGGCCAAATGCCCCGCCATTGCGGAAGGCAAGTCGCCGGTCTGCAGGAACTGCGACCGGGCCGGGCATCGGGAGACGGGGCACATTGCCTTCAGCGGCGAATGTCCTATACGGCAACGCTGGGATGCAATCGCGCGATCTTCGATAGCGTACTGCTAAGGGCCGCCCTACTGCCACAAGGACCCGGAACGGCACTGTGGTGATGTACCAGGCGAACCTCCAGCGGAAAAGACTGGCGACACAGGAGCTCGTCATGACAGCCCACAGGGAGGGTGTTGGTTTCGCCCTGGTGCAGGAGCCATACGTGGGGGCAGAGGGCCGGATCGCTGGGCTCCCTGCCGTCCGAGTTGTACAGAAGGAGACTGCCAGGACTAAGCCCGTCAAAGCGGCGGTCATGGTTTTCAGTGACGGGATGGAAGTTCTCACGAACCCACAGCTCGTCACTGAAAATATCGTGGCCGTCACCATTAAGACGAAAACTTGGACACTGGCGGTGGTCTCTGTATACCTGGAGGGCACGGAGCCCATCGAGCCGTACCTGCTGCAACTGCGCGGCTTCCTGGGCCGGGTAGGGACCAACAGGATCCTCGTGGGAGGGGACTTTAACGCGTGGAGTCCCTGGTGGGGTAGCGTTGAGGAGGACATTCGGGGGGAGACCTTGAGGGGATTCTTTGACGACTCAGACCTGCACGTATTGAACCGTGGGGTCGTCCCGACCTTCGACACCGTCCGGGGAGGCAGACGTTACACGAGCCACGTGGACGTGACAGTCTGCACCCCCGGCGCACTGGGTAATGTCGAAGAGTGGAAGGTGGACGACTCCGTGACCAGTTCGGATCACAGGGCAATACGTGTAGGCCTGAGTCTGACAAGGCCCACTGGGGGGAGAACCCGATGGACTACGCGACGCTACGACACCAGGAACGCCGACTGGGATCGTTTCACCAAGGAGGTCAGGGATCAGTACTCATCGCGCTCGCTAACATCTGAGCGGGTGAGTACCATAAGGGAGAAAGACGCCCTCGAGGACTTTGTTAGAGGGTACGTCGCCAGCGTCGAGGCTGCATGCCTCGACGTGATCCCTCCGGTCCGACCACCCCGACCGAAGAAAGGCTTTCCCTGGTGGAACGATGAACTGGACACCCTGCGGCGCGAGGTTAACACCAAACGCCGCAGAGTTCGGTGTGCAGCTCCCGGGCGTAGGCCCTACGTCGTCGACGAGTACCTCGCGGCCAAGTCCGAGTACGAGTCGAGGGTTGTCAGCGCCCAAACAGAGAGCTGGAAGGCCTTCTGTTCGACACGTGAGAGGGAATCCATGTGGGACGGTATCTACCGGGTGTTGAGGAGGACCCCAGGCCGACACGAGGACCAGCTCCTCGTAGAGGAAGGAGTTGCGCAGAGTCCCGAGCAGTCTGTCAATCTCCTGGCCCGGACGTTCTTCCCGGATGACGATGACGGAGTGGACACTGACGTCCATAAAGTCATCAGAGCCCGGGCGGAACTGGCCAGTTTGAGACTACCGGACGACACTGACGACCCCCATTTCACCAGCGGGGAACTGCAAAGGACTCTGGGCAGCTTCAATCCTAAGAAGGCGCCGGGTCCCGATGGATTGACGAGTGACATATGTGCGGCTGCCATTGTCGCTCGGAACGAGCTCTTTCTGAGCATCGCGAACCGGTGCCTTGACCTGGGGTGCTTCCCAGCACCGTGGAAGGAGGCTGCTGTCGTGGTGCTGAGGAAGCCGGCGAAGTCCGACTACAGTCGCGCTAAGTCGTACCGCCCCATTGGGCTTCTTTCCATCATGGGCAAGATATTTGAGAAGATGCTGGTGCGCAGACTACGCTGGCACATCTTGCCCAGGTCCAATGGTCGGCAGTATGGCTTCACGCCGCAGCGCAGTACTGAGGACGCGCTGTACGACCTCGTGCAGCACGTCAGGAGCACCCTACACAGGAAGGAGACCGCTCTAGTGGTTTCCCTCGATATCGAAGGTGCGTTTGACAACGCCTGGTGGCCGGCCATAAAGTGCCGTTTACAAGAAAAAGGAGTACCCGTCAACCTGCGCAGACTGGTAGAGGACTACCTCAGGGACCGTAGCGTAGTGGTGCATTATGCGGGAGAGGAAAGCAGGAAGCGGACCACCAAGGGATGCGTGCAGGGGTCCATCGGAGGGCCACTGTACTGGAATCTGCTGCTGGACCCTCTGCTGGACACTCTGGAGGGGCTGGGCGTGCACGTGCAGGCGTTCGCCGACGACGTGGTGCTGGTATTCTCGGGGCACAGCGCCACCGACATCCAGCGCGATGCCAATGCCGCGTTAGCCTGTGTGCGGGAGTGGGGTGAGCGGAACAAGCTCAACTTTAGCGCTGAGAAGACCAAAGCAATGCTGGTCACTCGCAAGCTCAAGTACGACACTCCACTCGTGCACATGGGTGGGCAGAGCATCGCGATGGAGCCCGAACTCAAGATCCTGGGCGTCATCGTCGACAACAAGCTGACATTCAACAGTCATGTGAGGTTCGTCTCACATGACTGTTGACATCCACATTTGACACCAGCTTTTGAGCTATTAACAAGATTTTCGACGTGTTTTGTTAGGAAAAATACGATACGATACGAGAAGTTTTATTGGAAATACATATAACCAATATTTGCAAAATTTTATCAGGATTGTCAAGATTTGTGTAATTCAAATGTAATATGAAAAGAGAGGTCTGAGAATACGCCAACAATAATATTTGCAAATAGATTTTTGATATTCGGCTGTACTAGTAGTGAAACTCAGCGGACGGAACGGAACTGTGAACGAAGGTGGAAGCGAGCGTGATGAGCCCCGCTTCGGCACCAAATAAATAACTCCCTTTTTATATGTATAACTTCGATGAGTTCTTCAATTTTTCCGTGTCCATGATTTATTCGGGCGATCGCCGCGCACACATCGAGCTCATAAATTTCCTAACTTTGGCCCTTCTCAACGAATCGGAGGTATTTTTTCTTATTAATAACCACTATTCATAAAAATATTCGCCTCGCAACTACATTGCGCTACATTCCTAATTTTTATTTATGACTTATTCCAACCAAGGTGAAAGTTAAGCTAAAAGAGAATAGAGTGAATAACCTGTACGAGTATATGCGAGTGAGTACCCTGCTGGAATCTTACGTGCCAGCGGCTGATACTTTAACAGCGTTACAAATTGGCTGTCAATTTCAACGTAACCAACGATTTTACATACAATATATTATAATTATGTGAATGTTCCGATGAACTGGACTGATACAACGAAAATTCCGAGCAGGAACCTTTTGTCCTTGCGACAGAGATTCTTTTACACTCTTGCTACAGCACAGCATTCGTCTACGAAGCAGACTATAACTACTACACGTGACTACGTCACAAGTGCGGCCACGACCTAAAATGATTGAGATATAATTCTGCACAACTGTGATTGGCCAATCACAATGTTTGAATGATATTCTCTTTAATACAGTACGAACACAACATTCTGTTCCAAAGATATAAACAAATGTTGACATGCGGGAAAATGAGTACATCTAATATATATCAATATATGTTATTAAAGAACGCAACTTTTTACAATGTGTTTTCTTGATCAAAAAGCCTAAGGAGCGACTAAAAATTTATTAACATGTTAGAAATTGAGTAAAGAACCAATTTCGTGTATTAATTATGGACAAACAGTAATTGAAATCGAAAGCTATTCAACTTGAAAGCAATTACAAGTAATGAAACGATCCGATGAAATGGGAAAAGAGATCAAAGCCAATATTACAAATAACATTGCTGCTTATGCCCTCTTGGTATTTCCTAATCTTCATATTTTTGCGAATATTTTCTTATATGAAAGGTGTTTTCATGTTGTTAGCTTAAATACGGCATTTATGTTTTATTTTTTGTACATTGCCAAACTAATCGAACAACATGAAATATATTAACAAGTATGAAAAAGTAATGTTTTTGTTATTTAAAAATTATACAGACAGTTCAACACATGTTATTTATGACACGACATTGTCGTTGTGAAATAATGTCTCTAAAATATAAATGTATCCAAATAAAATGTGAATTGTTGTAAATTATAATTATTAATGGTTTTAATTTAGATTTATAAAATAAAAAGGTTGAACGTACATACTTATGAATAGTGAGATGGCGTATTAAGGACTAACTAAATTAACACAACATAGATAGTTGTAGAAGCCATTTGGCCAAGCTCTGTGGCGCAACGGCATTCGTAAGTCGTGCCTCTGTAGGCTTGATTCACAGGTTTCATTCTCGTTCCGAGCCCGAGTTTGTTCATGTATATGTATTGTGTCTACCTCTACACACAATATACTATTATGACAGATCTCTGTAGCCTAACAGCTAACGAAATTCGGTATACGCAAGATCTCTGATCACAGATTCGATTCCCGTTTCGTGTGCAGGCCTAACTAGTGATATGCTACTTATTTTGGGACAAGATGGTGCTGTGTGAATTGTCCTAGTATATATTAATATATTTATATCGTATCTATTTACGAAAAAGTAAATCTATATAACATTTAAAGTAATTTTTCTTAAATATTATTAAAGTCGCCCATAAGGGTTTATTAATGTGCCCTTCCTTATAATATTGGAATTACAAGTATATCGAGGCCAGCCACCACCACAATTATTTTAAGTGTACTATTGAAACATTATTTATTTATAACAAATAACACACACACACACATTTAAAATTTAATTAGATTTATTCATTAATCATTTAATTTTTATATTGGAAAAATTTATTCATAAAAAAAAACATTTGTCCAATAACCATTCAATAATTTTAATTTTAAATAAGTCAATTGATAAGTTAGTTAAATTGTGGGGAATACTATCATAATATACTTTTGCAGCCATGCAGTGAACATTTTTCTGTAATGATATTTTACAAAGTGGAAGTACAATTATTTTAGGAGTTGTATTGCACAGTGTTTTTTCTTCCGCATCTACTACTCGTATATCTTATTATACTTTGCATTAACTTACTTAAGTCTAGAAGAGTACTCAAAGCGAAGGCAAACAAATCCACGAACACAACCACTTCTTTATAGTGGAATGTACAAGTAATTTATTTCAAATTTACTTGAAATTCAGCTCAAACTACTTAAGGTACGTATTTTGCAAATAAAAGTAACTCTCTTTGTTAAAATCAGTTCTAAGATAACTGTTCGATCCTTGCATAAGGGTATTTGAAATCCCGCCACCTGATTTTTGTTATCTACCCTCACTCTCGGTGAGGTAATAATGGTAAGCGAGGGTGGGACGGAAAAAACTGGGTTCTTGTGTCAACGTTTGACAAAGGATCACGCCTTTGCACTGTGTGCGATAATTATAAATAACTGGACGGGACGGTCGACGTTCGACCTCCCTGGTTACTCTAATTGGCCGTGCCATTAAATCTGTGTTCAGTGTTGTGCTATAGCTGGTGCCGTGCAACAGTGCCTCAGCGACCTGAACCGAACCGAGAAGGGGTGGAATCAAGGTCAGTGCGAATTTCTTTGCTCCTTGCAAGACATCGTGTCTCTCTTGCCACCGCTCCTATCCCATTCCTCTCTCATACAGTCCACTGCTCTCGAGCAATCCTTCCTTCCCGTACGGTGCAATCTCGATCCGTGACCGGCATCGTACAATAACTTTAAAATTTAATTATTCCATTACATTGTTAATTGCGTTTCGTAACTAAATTACGTATAAATTAAGAAGTGAAATGTGTTTAGTTAAAATGTAATTGACTTTCACCTTTCCAAACCTTATACATACATATATGTACTCGTATACATTTTTTATTAGTGTGTAAGTGTTACTAAAAATAAATAAATATTAATAAGGTGGGCAATTGGCCAAACCGTAAAAATATATTTATGATTAGTGTGAGAATGATGTCTTAATGAACAGCGTATTAAGGTCATAAGGAATGAGATTGCGGTCTTCAATTAATTAACATGGCGTGCGTGGAAATGAGGATGTGTAGAACAATGGGCGGGAGTGCGGGTGGACCTCTGCCGCCAGGGGCCGGGCCCCGCAGGCCCCACAGGCCCGAGGCAGACCACACGTGAGCCTCACTAATGAGACGCAAACAACTCAATACGCCTTGTTAACTGTTCGTGGCCTTTGTACCATATTTACTCAAATATATTCCACTTCGGGTCCCGTTTTACGGACTCGAGCAGCTTTTGTCAACCATAAGCGTGTTTTGCTGAGGTGAAAAAGTTTCAACGAAATGATTCTTTGTCAGAAGATTTACAGACCCAGTATACAGGTAATTGTTTGAGATTGACTCCGTACTAACGATGAAAGAAAAAGTCCTCGCCAGATCCTCCTTTTGCAATGCTTCTTTATACTCTGTTATTTTTTTCAATATGTTTATCATAATTTTTATTCCACTATAGTTAGTTACCTTATACACATATGTGTACTTATACGTATACGCTTTGCCTGTGAGTGCGTGCATGTACAATAGACAAACATAACGGTAAAATAGTATTTTCCTTTTAGCTATAAAAACACAATAGTTTTCATGTTTTTTTATCTATTTCATGACTTTGTAAGAGTGAAAAAATTTTGTTTATCGATATAATATGATAATGATAAAATGTTAAAATAAAAATTGTCGTTTGAATACGCCTGAAACCACTAGAAGGAGACAAAATAATCTGAGATAATTCTAAAAGTAATTCTTTCAGATACGGTTGATAGATAAGATCTTAAAACGTATAACGAGGAGAATATTTGTTAAAAGAATATATATTTAGGAGGATATATTTTGTGCAAACATTTTCGCGTTGTCCTTAGGGTTGCTTGTAGAGGCGGAAAAACTGTTTCACGAGCATCAATACAAAGAAAATGTTATCGAAGCCTATAATTGACATGACTTAACATAACAGCTAAAGCAACGGTATAGTATAGTATAGTATACACAATCTGTCATCCTATTCCTATATTTATTACAATATATGTATGTGAGACAGGGATATCATATATCCCGGATGTTATTACTAAATTAGGCGCTATTGTTGGGGTTGCGATGAATATGCGTCAATTTTACTCGCACCGGCGATCGGTTCTAGTCGAATGCGTCAATAGGAATCGATGAATTCAGTGAGGACGATGTACGACCTAGATCTGTGTACAATTAAGTGTTTAGAATTAGAATACGCGTGTTTTTAAGCAGATTCTTAACAAATAAGGCTAAAACCAATATTTACTTAATAAAGATGACGCGAATAGGCTTTCTATTCTGTGCAATTGTACAAAGGCATTACCGGCATTAAAATTTCATTTGACGCCAAAGTTGTTGAATTGCTATCGGAAACGTAGGCCCCTGCAAAGCGAGGAAGTCAGAACAAGTTCGCTCCAACAAAGTTATAGTCTCTTGGCACTTGGAATCAAGTGTACGCGAGATAAAGGTGATGTCGTTACAACTTTTTTCCCAAGGTGGGGATATTTATGAGGTGGCCAGACACTGTCGCTGGCTCGCTGGGCGCCGATGAACGCCACTCGCAAGAAACTTTAACAATATACTTTAAAATCAAGTTTTCCGTTTCTTGAAGTTCTTTATTAGAGATACACTCGAGACATTGTCGCGTACGAGAGAGAAATTTATTACTTTTTCAAAGAGTGTAGTCAAATACCCTAATTGCATTCATTCCTGGTGCAGTACTCCCCTGAAGTCATAGTTTCTGCAGGAGCTGAGGCTGAGGGACGAGCTGACCGTCGCATCGCTAAGCAGCTCGTTGTACGCCAGTTGAGCGCGAATATGTCCCGTACATGTACCGAATTGGTCGAATACAATGGCCATCATTTCGACTGTATAGACTATGGTAATAGTTCAATGAGGACCTCGTCCTCCAAATAAAATAGCTATGTACGTTCAGTATGCAGGGTTTTGTAATTCCCACTATAAATTTTAGCCAACTCCACAACGGCGCAAGCCTGAGTTGATAGAGAACTCGGGTCAGTTGCTGAGGTGGCCGAGAGAGTAGGTGGAGTTACAGAAAGTAACAAAAAATGTATGTTGTTAAAAATAATATATAATTATTATAATACAATACCAATCAACAGAACTAGGCTCGCTTATGATCAAACCTTGAACATACGAAACGAAACGTGTTCGAACTCACGAAATTAAGATGAAATCCGAACCTCTGTCAAATGGATCTAATAGAAATCTGAACAGATCTAGCAATGAAGTGTACGTTGATGTGTCGATGATAGGAGAGCTAGAAATCCCCGCTAACAAGTGAGTGACTCTAACTCGATGGGATTTTGCTAACTTTTCGCTCGTATATATGCAGTGTATATGTATGGATAAGATAAGGAGCAATCTCGGAGGTGGAGAGGAGGTGATTTCCATTTTCCGCATCGGTTCAACTCCAGCTTTCATGTGTTTATTGTTCACTAAGTTATCGTTCTCGTTTTTGTCTGGCATCGAATGGCTTTACCTCAAAGTGCGTGGATCCACGTCGTCAAAGCTGTATTATGCCAAAAGCGTAACTTTATAGTATAATTTAATTTTGCTCAAAAAGGAATGAGATCAAAAGACATGAAAAACATAATTGAATTGAGAATATCGGATTCCTTATCGTAAAGTTTAATTAAATCGCCTTAGGTATTTATTTCCTTTTTTCTTGGGATATGGCTGCTTTTGTCGACGTTGAAATTGTACATAGTTATACCATTAAATAGGGTAGCAATACAAAACAAACAAATGAACATTTATTTAGGACAAATGAACAAACGTTCTGATACAAAAAAAATGAACAACCAAAAAAGCATATTTGTCCCAAACTGGATCCAGACTCAGCATGGTGCTAGGCTATAGCCAACTAAAGCCATACTATTGCTGGCAGTTATTCTTATTAGGCAGGTTAAAATTAATTCGATATGATAGTTATTATAATTAGTAATAAGTTGATGATAAACGTCAATTTATTGGTGTCACAATATTTTTGTTAGTTTTTGTTCACGTAAATGCAATAAATACTTAACACTTATTTAGGTACGTTTCTAGAAAATGTCTCGGCTTCTAATCAGTATGGAGAAAGTTGCAATTTTATATGACATACAATAATGTAACATGCACTTTGTGTAATGACGTCAAAATGTTTCTAACGAATAAGTAAATTTAATTCGATTTGATATAGGCAGAAATTGTCGGTCGATCACACCGATTCGCTTTGTTTCAATCACTCTCGCGGGCGGAAAAGGAAACTTCTTTATCATCTGGAGAACCTTTGAGAAGCTTTAGTACCGCCTGGTGCTCCCAGCTTTGGTCACCTTTTTTTTTCAATTGTAATTCATCTTAGGAGAAGTTTTACTGTGCTCATTTGCGCTTGGTCCTATTATCGAATTATTCAATTGATTTCAAAAAGAGAGGTGATCTACTTGTATTTTTATTTTGATGTTTGTTATTTCAGAACTCCGCCAACTATGAATCGATTTGTTTGAACGATTGCACCTACTAATTTTTCTCAATGCGATCAAAATCAGCTTCTGATTACGGTCAGGAGTCTGAGGAATTCAGGAAGCTCTAAATATTTTACAGAAATAATAAATACAGTGTGACAATTCAAACGGCCGCGGCGCCTGTCTCAATGGAAGCAGCAGAGCATTTGTGTTATTTGTGTGTATGTAACACAAACAAACAAACAACTTAAATACCTTTCTTTCGTCAATAAAGTCATATTATATTCGCTTATAAACCCAGATTTGAGACAGGAAGCAAACTCGTGACCTATTCTGTGCCACAAAGGTCGTCACACCTAACAAATTCCGACATTCGTGTTTTTCCAAAAAGTTATCAATCTATGAAATTTTAGTGAAGTCGTATAAATTAAGTACATATTTCACTTTTTTACGACTTTAGAACCGCAGACATTTACTTCTATGGGACAGCAACGTGTTCGCGATGCTCCTGGCAGCATCCATAGGCGATGGTAACTGCTTGCTATTATATTAAGTGGTCTGTCGCGTCGGTCTGTTGTTTCTCAGCAATGAAAAAGACAGGCTGACAGGCCACTTCACAGCAGGTACATTTAGATTTACGAAGGATAGTTGTCATCCAGACGACCTTGGAGCCCAATATTCTAACTGGTACTCTGCAGAGGTGCTGCACGAAGAAAAACTGATTCTGCTGCTAGTCAAGTATTTAGACGGTTTGTTGGTTGTGTAAAGTTGTATTGGACATAAATTAGAAATAGGTTACCTCATCACTTTCCGAGGAGATGTAAAATTGGTGAAAACAACTCAAGTTTGCCAATATATTTAGAAGAATGTTGAACCTAAAAATAGATATACAAATTACAATATTAAGGCACGAGTAGACTCAAAAAGCAATGAAAAGAATGTGTGATGCATAATATAAGGGTTTGTGAAGTGACACGAAGAATGCCAGGATAGAATAAAATGGAAGAAAAGACACATTGAGCCGAGCTCAAATCATTGGAACAAGGCTAAGCTACGAGTAATGATGATAAGAACATTGGCTAATACATTTGTAATTAAGGAGCCCTATAAATTTACTGTAAAATACTACTTGGTAGAAAAGTAACGTTTTCAAAGATAAGAACGTCGCGAACTTTTCACTATTTTTGCTACTGTCATTCAGTAAGAATTTGCTTCATTATAATTGGATTCATTAGAAATCTTTTTAAGTATTCAGTGAAACCGTAAGCCCTTTGATTTGAGAATATTTGAAACTCGTAATTTTTTGTGAACTTCTTACTTTTCCTGATTGTATAATTGCGTAACGCTTTTCGATTGAACGAGTTGCTCCCGCCGCGCGCCGCCCGTTAGCCTGCGACTAATACAAAAGAGCGACTTCGCTTTCATACGATACGATACACCTTTGATGATCTTCCATGAGTTCAATGTCGACACATAGTAAACAGCATCATAGCTATGCTATAATAAATAAATGAATAAAAATTCTCGTAATTTATACAAATATATTTTAATAGTAAATTTTTTTATATAAATATATTGATTTATTTTATTTTATTTTATTGATGCACAAAACAAATTACAACCAAAGAAACAGGATATAATTTTATTAATTAAGTAAAATTCATAAAATCTAAAGTATGCTAGAATTGTTCATTTGCAGGTGAAGACTCCTCTAGCTTGTATATCTCACTTTCTGCAACCGTAATTTTCTCATTTTTATTCTATCAAAAGTCAAACCTGGAATTATAAGGATCAAGTAGACCACTAAATGTCTAATGAGACCGAATGTTGAATCGTATTTAATTTGCAAGCAAGCAATGCAAATTAAATACGATTTGTTTTCTTCAAACTGAAGCTTTATTTTGAAAGTTGTACATGTTTAAGACATACCTTAGTTTATTGGACAGGATTCGAGTACACGTTGGTTCAGCTTCGCTCTCGATACGACTTGTTGCGGGCTTTGCACTTTCCCTCCCCAATTAACATCTCCAAAAAACGTATTCCAATTTCGCTCTTCTATTTATTACATATTAATTTTAAATGTTTAAAAATGTTATTTTTGGTCCACTTCCTGATTTCCACTTTCTAACTTCTTTTCCACTTCCCACAATCTTTGACATCCCTAGTGGTGAGTCCACTGGCATGCATTCATCAAGGTAGCACCTTTTGGTCTACTCCTCTTGCCAGGAATTTGCACTTTACTTACTCTATAGCTAAAAATGAAACCTGTCTTAGATAATTTTAAACAGAAGCTTCAAAATAACAGCTGATAGAGCTACTTGGCTTGGATTTGAGTATACATACAGTATATATATACATGTATACCTTACAATCACATACACATCAACCTTACAATCACATATATTATCTTTAATGGAATTCATTTGTGTTTATGGTTTTGGCTTCAGACATGTATGTTAAACAGAGTCCGGCCCAGTGGTGGTGCGGTTCTTGCGGGTGATGCGGGTACCGACCGTATTCATATATCGCGACCGTCGCGTCGCCTGCGAGCGTAAATCTCTTTTACTGCACACAACTTCATTGAAATACTGATTCCACTGCATGCGTGTAACTTCCCGGTCACATATCTAGTTTTGGCGTGCTTGTGTCTATTGGCGTAGGTCGATCAGTGTTCATTAATATCACGCACGAAGGATGGACATAATAAACTGTAGTAAGTTTAAGATGATGAGGGACATTCGTGCCTAATTATCACACCTCTCTCAATATCTTCATGTATGTTCATTGAAGGCGATTAACATATTATTATATGAGTTGTTGTCCACTTCTTTGTGCAACAAGTGCAAGGTTAAATTTGTTTCCAAATCAACTTTTACATAGTTACGTCGACCGAATGCCAGAAATGTTGAATTAAATCCTTGAAGTTGATCTAGATCCCATATATACAAAATGAATTAATGGAAATCCAGCTTCGGAATGACGATTATTAAATGGGAATCGTAGGATGAGCTAACTCAATTATTCATCACGTGCTCGCCGGCATTATCGTGCTTCCGGAAGCGGCTGGCTGTCGCTTCGTCGAGATTTATGTGGCCGGTCGTCGCTAATGGGATATCTTCGGCACTTCTACAGTAGTCTTTATTCTCTAAGTCGCTTATTTGCGATGTTTATAGACCTCTAAATAGTGCAATAATGTAATCGATCAAACCTGGCTATGTTAAAGAACGTATGTGGGCACACATATGAGTACCCCATCCAGTCTCCCTTCCACCCCGATGGGCACTAATAAATTGAGTTAGCAGAGGTCAAAGCCACAGCTGAGTAATCACTTATGTTAAACAGTCTCGGGTTCGATCCCCAGCAATTGTGTTAAAATCCTATTAACAGAAATAGGTTTCTAAATCTGATTTTAGTTTACCTTTGATGTTTCTGAATCTGTGGAGAGGTTCTTCATAAACAACTTGATCGATATAAGGGCCACGGGTCCTTTGTTATAATAGTTCCATATACCAGCGCTTAGAAAAGTGCGTCACGACACCGTCTTCGGCTACTTTCGCACGAGTGTTTCTAGTAAGGTATAAATATTCTGGCCATAAATACTGTTACAATTAAAAATAAACAAAATATTATATTTGAATTTGGAATCTGTCATTTTTATACGATTGTTCATTGAGTTTTCTCATTTTGGCGCCAATACATTGTACAATATTTTGCGATATTAAAATGGAGTGGAGTGATAAAGAGAACCGAGTCGCTGTGATTGCATTACACAAAGTAGGTATGGAGCCAAATGCAATTTTTAAAACTCTCTATACGCTTGGTATTAGTAAAATGTTTGTGTACCGGGCTATTAATAGGTACAATGAGACTTCCTCTGTTTGTGACAGAAAAAGATCTGGCCGTCCACGTAGTGTTCGTACGAAAAAGGTGGTCAAAGCAGTAAGGGAAATAATTCGAAGAAATCCTGTCCGAAAGCAAAAGATTTTATCTCGGGAGATGAAGATAGCACCTAGAACCATGTCGCGTATTTTAAAAGATGACTTAGAATGAGACGTACTGGTCATTTCTTAACTGATAATTGAAAAAGAATAGGGTGGTAAAATCGAAACAACTACTGAAGCGGTACGCAAAGGGAGGTCACAGAAAAATTTTGTTTACGGATGAGAAAATTTTTGCAATTGAGGAACATTTTATCAAACAAAATAACCGTATTTATGCTCAAACCTCTAAGGAAGCTTCCTAATTAGTCGACAGAGTGCAACGTAGGCACTATCCGACTTCAGTGATGGTTTGGTGGGGTATTAGCAATGAAGGAGTGACTGAGCCATACTTTTGTGAAAAAGGTATCAAAACATCGGCACAAGTGTATCAAGATAGCATTCTTGAGAAGATAGTGAAGTCCCTTAACAACACCATGTTCAATAACTAAGAATGGTGATTCCAGCAAGACTCGGCGCCGGTTCAACAAGCTCGGTCTACGCAGTCTTGGTTGGAAACGAACGTTTCGGACTACATCAGAGCTGAAGAGTGGCGTCGTCTAGTCCCAATCTTAATCCGCTGGATTATGATGATTTATGGTCAGTTTTAGAGAGTACGGCTAGCAAGCCAGAGTACTAAACGCCATGATAATTTAGAGTCCCTAAAACAATCCGCACGATTGGCAGTGCACAATTTTCCCATGGAAAGAATGCGTGCTTCTATTGATAACTGGCCTCAACGTTTAAAGGACTGTATTGCAGCCCATGGAGACCACTTCCAATAAGCTTTTTACATTTTAAATTGTTTTATTAAACTAACACACTGTAAAAGTAATAAATATTATTTGTAATAGAATTTTTTTTTTCTTTGTATTTATGGCAAGACCAGGTATTATACAACATCTGTATATTTCTATATGTAACTGAAACTAGATTCACTTTGTTTTGTAAATAATAACTTGAGTCAAGGGACATGATTTCTGCATAAATAATAATAGAGGATATAGCGACGTAGAGCGGGATCCGTCGTCAAAGGCTCCGCGCTAGTCCCGTAAAGCTCGAAGCGGCGTTTCCGCTCCCGCTTTGTGCCTCCAATTAAAATGCTAATTTATTTATTTCCTTCAGATTGCTTGTTCCCCGTTTATTACTCATAGAATTGTACGTCAGTTAATTATAATTGCTAAGCCCTACTTAATTCCAGCCTAAGTAAATAAATGTCCTCTCTGATGTTAGTCTTTCATTTAACTGCATTGTGTTATATTTAGAAGCGAAAGTATGTATATTCAATGAAAGTATGTATTAACAATGAGAGTGTCAGAAAAACAAAGGGCTCGCATTGCTGACACTGAACGCAATGCTACTCGTCAGTTGAGATTCCGCAAGACTTGTTGTCACCTTGTTACTTAAACAACTAAATTTCCTTAGGTATAACACGTATTTTAGATAAAAAAAAAAACACTTTTCTATTAAATAAAATATAATGAAACTACCAGCAATTTTATTATTTTTCTTTATAAGCTTGGGCTGTCACTTATCACAAGTATTTTTAGTTATACGAGTTAACGAGTATTAGTAATGAAAACGAGTCCTCAATATATAGGTTATTTAATTTAAATATATGATTGGGTTTTTTTATAGCTAGAATTCAGCAGACAGGCAGACGGCCCACCCTGGCAGGTGGTCACCGTCGCCTATGGACGTTTACAGCACCAACGCGCTGCCGGCCTCGAAGAAATTTTATAACACCTTTTTTGAAGAACCCCATATCGTACCGCGCTGAGAAAACCTTAGCGGAAGCTCATTCCAGATCCTGAGAGTACGCAGCTTCTAGAGAACCGTTTCCTACAAGAAAGTAGAGGCTCCAAGAAATGGGGATGAACATCTAGCCGATGGCGGGCAGTGCGGTGGTAGAAAAATGACGAGGGCACCATTCTGAATAGTTCTTCAAAACACTCCCCGTTGTACAGACGGTAGAATACGCAAAGAGACGCAAAGTCTCTCCGAAGTCCAAGCGTATCTAGACCGTCTGTGAGTATGGGATCGCCGACAACATGAATTGCGCGCCGTTGGATCGAGTCTAGGGGATTGGGCTGACAAGTGGGTGCTCTAGCCCATAAATGTGAGCAGTACTCCATATGCGGTCTGACCTGTGTGGGGAACTGTGTCTGACATATTTAAAAAAGAGCCGTCTTCTGTGGTAGACTAGTCGGCCTTTTTTATTTATATCGAGGAAAACTGTACAGCTTCCACCTGCCTCCAGGGGAAGGCCGGTGGGGTATGTGGGATTACCTCCTGAGGGGGCTGTCTACTTCCCTTGAGTGTACCAGGGGCAAATACCACCGGTCCTGCCCACTAAAAACCCCGGTCGTCACTCTTGGCTTTAGAGGGGAGCCTCGCAGGATCGCCTTGTTGACATTGCTCTGTTAAGCCCCCAGCCAGACGTCTCCAAAGAGGGTGCCTCGAGTGGCAGTTCCCGCTGCTGGTGTTCACACTAGACCTGCCGGTGATCAGCCCACACGGAGTGTCCAGTCGGGGTAGGGTATCCTCTGTCTCGTTGCCTTCGCCGGTAGCCCCCCCCCCCTACGGAGCTCCTGGCTGGCCCCTCTAATATAAGAGCCAACGGCAACCTCTTCTCATGGTGGGAAGAGGTGCGCATAGCGTGTCCTTCCACGGTTCGTCCTACGACGACGAATCGGTGGAGCCGCCGCGTCCTCCTCCATGGCACGCTCGATGGCCTCCTTCTACCGCATGACGCTTTCGGCGAAGGAGACCACTGCGTTCCAGTTCCTCTCGCTGCGGAGCATTTGACCTACGATTGCCCGCAGCGAGAAGTCGCCTCCTATCGCATTGTGCAAGTTGAAGCGTTGGGACCCCAAGCGGCGCATTCCGACACCGTAGAACATACGGTGCCTACTGGCACGCCACATTCCCAACAGGCTGGGTTCGGCTCCCACCCCACAATCTGGTGTATGTATTGCCGAAACAAGCACGGCCGGTCAGCACCTGCACCAGCCTGTATGTCGGGGTCCCGTTTGACCGCGAGACCCTTTCCGACAAGTAAAGACGGATTGCCTCAACAGTAACCCGGCCCGGCGGCAGGAGTCTGCCCAGGGCGGCAGCGGCCGAGACCAGCCTCGGGCACAATTGGGCAAAATGTGGCTCGAAGCTCCACCTAGGGTCTAGTGTGAGCCCCAGGTATTTCATCTGGGGCTTCACTTCGAACGCTACGCCCCGGACACGACGTATGCGTCTCGGGGGGGTCTCCTTCTGCGTCCATGCATAAAGAGTCTTTTATAAGAAAGAAATTTTAAATGAAATTAAATCAGTTAAAGATTTCCAAGTGATCCTCGGTGAAAGTGTGGTTTCTCAAAACCGGCTCCTTATTTTAGACGTAACCATAACGCCAAAAATTTTAAAACGCAAAACAAAGTCATCCTAAGAGCATTTTTTGGAAAAGGAAGAGTTTGCAAGTAAATGGTAGAGATGGATGATAGGGTTGGAAAATCTGTAAATGAATGTTGGAATGCAACATCGGAATGCATTCGAGGTGTGGCAAAAGTTTTTGGAGAAACGAAAGGAAAAGGCAAAATTGAGAAATAATCTTGGTGGTATAATGATGAAGTACAGGTTAATCGTATCTAAGCAAACGCGTTGCCACCCTTATACTATGACGACGCTGCCATCTCTTGATTCTTTCATCCAAAATATACGCTGCGCACACGTCTCGTCGATTTCTGTTCCTTTATTTCAATATTTCAAGAAACTGACTGAGTGTTAGCGTCGTTTCGCTCCTGCAGTCAAGAGTGAAAAATATTTATTTCTAATCGAGTTAGTTTGATCACTGGTGCTATTCCGGCATCACATTAGAGACATATTCGTTCTGAATACAATCCAGCTGATTTTGTGTTTTGAGGCATTTTCCCATCAAATTTGGATCACTTCGTATATTTTCATGGTCCAGAATGGTTGACTACATGTGAGATGATGTGGCCGGTTTCAAAAGTCGGCTTCATTAATGACGAGGAACGTCGTAAGATTGTACACGTGACATAATGCACGGCCGGAATGCGGTTTCGACGCGGGATGACGCGGCCGTCAGGCAGTCACGTGTTAAAGTGTTATAGCGATTCTACACTTTATTTTTATAGATTTAAGGTCGTATTTAGTTTGGCAGCTAAAAGTTCTTTTGTAGAGAATGTCAACTACTTTTTTCATGTTGGCAGCAGTGTTGTTATAACGGTACTGATACACTTATATTGTATCTTATCTTATTCATTTCCTTTACTTCTTTCTATAGTTTTTACATTTTCAGTTTTCGTGTTAGTCAAATAATCAATAAAGTAAATTGTATACAAGTGAATCTTAGTTTTACGTTGTATAACATTAGCTAATGCTCGTTTTAAAAGTATTTTTGCAATTTCATTCTCCAGCTTAAACGTGTCGTGTTTTGATTTTTGACTAGTTTAAATAAATATTTGAGTATAAAGCAAAAAGTATTTTAAGAATATATTAACGTAATTTTAAATATATCATGATAGTGGTATTTTGTCAGTTTAAAAAAAAAACTACATAAAAGTGGCCACAAATTTTTATTTGCGCGCCCTTCGGAGACAACAAATAGAGGCGTAAGCAGGGCCGCCCTTATTAAGAGGCCCGGCCGGATCCACTCCACGTTAAGTGCAACTAAAAGGAAATTGCTTCTTAATTGGAGATGTGATGCGCCTTAATGTTGGTGCCTGAATATTTATTATTCCCGTTAAGGGTGCTCCCGTTAACTCCTCTTCCTTTCACGTTCATTTGCCTTAATCTAATGGACTTGCGTAGGCGGAGGTGAGCGTAATGAGTGTATCATTAGCACGGTGCACGCACTGGTACCGCCTACATTTCTCTGGTACAATTAATTCGATACCCGTATGCATTAGTTTCTACTGTAAATATCTGTATTACTAAAATAATAGAAATAAAGAACAAGGGGACAATGAATAAACGAAATATTTTGAAGGCCTATAAATGGACGCGTACGTCCGCAAATGTTTTAAAATCTGGTGGGTGGTGTAGCGAATTTAAAAACTTTACTAAGATGTATGTTTTAGTTCTTACACCAGAAATGTATTTTGTTGTATTTATGCATACCAACAACTTCGACTGATTGCCTTGCGGTTACTTTTAAAATTAAAAAAGACAAGACCTAAATTGTTTTACATTACCATATAAAGTGCATAAAACCCATATTAAAACAATGAAATAAAATGAACATTAAATTTTACATAACTGTTGGGGCTTATATTCTTAATTAGCAACTCACCATGAGAATATTATGTAAATATGTTACTGTTATGTAGAGACTCTAGAGAGTTCATAGTGCCAAATGTTCCTAAAGTAAGCAGCCCAAAGTACTTATAGACAACTGGTATACTGCTTATATATTTTTATTTTGCAAATAAATATAGACGATAATTGCACATTGCACAGAAATGCAAACTCGTGACGGGAATCCAATTCATTCACGGTCATTAATAAATAACTGCCAACGGTCATGTTGACATGTTTCATTTTCCGCGTTTTATTAATACTCTACATAAAATATTTGTACAAAATCGAGAAGCCATGAAACTTCTGCGCGTTAGGAAGTTACCTCTGCAGTATGGAAACGAACAAACGAGTTATATCAAAGCCATGTACAATCAATTAAAAGTTTACCGCGCAATCAGGTCAGGAGTAGGGCTCGTATCGGAGGGGGAGGGAGTTGTTGCTTTGTCCTTGGTTACATTGATAGGCCAGCCAGAATAATCAGGTAACAACATTATGCCAAATGCCTTTTTTGATAAGGCCGGTGAAAACTCTGTCTATTTCATTAGATTTCTGATTTTTTAAATACTTGAGAGAATGAATTACAGTTATTATTTCCCTGCAGTCATATTCAACACTGGAGCTCAGCAGTGAGCTGCAATGGGACAGCTAAGCTATATATGAGAGCTGCAAATGAGATAAAATGCTTGGGAGAAGAATTCTAATAGCTGCATAAGCATTTATCTCCTGAGTTACCTCTATGAAGTGGTGGAGTATCCTTTAGAAAAGGTTGTACGACCCCGCTCAACAGGGTCGTACAGCATCTTGGACGACCACGCAGATTGCCATGTAAACATATTTTCGTTAAATAAAAATTCTCCATCATCATCATCTCTGCGTTCTATCCCGGTTGCAGCCCAAACTCTCGCTTCGGCGCCCGGGGTCCGCTTTCCGACTTTTTCTTCTCCACTTCGCACGGTCTTCAGCATCCCTGGTAGTGAGCCCATTGGCACGCATATCACCCTTTACGACGTCAAGCCAGCACTTTTTGGGTCTACCCCTCCTGCCGGGGCCCGGCGGAGGCGGCATGGCCAGACATTTGTTACCCACGTAAGCATCCGGTTGCCGTAAAACGTGGCCGTACCAACGGAGCCGACACTCTTGTAATTTGTCCGCAATGTCACGGACATGAAGACTGCCGCGAATGCGGGAGTTCCTGACGCGGTCCTTCCGCGTCACTCCACACATCCACCGCAGCATATTCATCTCCGTGACACGCAGCTCTTGCTTGTGTCGCTCTAACACCGGCCACGCTTCACAGCCGTATAAAAGGACAGGCCTAATGATGGTCTTATAGACCTGTCCCTTCAACTTTACCGGCATCTTGGGGTCACAAATGACACCAGTTACCTCACGCCATTTGGCCCACGCGGCAGCAATGCGTGCCTTGACGTCGCAATCGATGTCACCAGACGCATGGAACACAGATCCCAGGTATTTCACTTGTTCCGTGCGCTCGATCGTGTCGCCACCTATGCGTACGGGTGTGGGATCTGTGGAGTTACAGGCCAAGTACTCGGTCTTCGCCACATTGATCTTCAGACCACCGTTCTCAAGCGACTCCTTCCACGCCTTCACACGTCGCACCAACCTACCCCTGTCCGAATCTGCCAGCGCGATATCGTCAGCATACATGAGCAGCCACGGGGGCTGCTCATGTGAGTTTCTGATGCTGTTTGACAATACGTCTAATACCACGCTAAACAGAAACGGACTAAGGACGGATCCCTGGTGTACTCCGACGGTGATGGGGAAAGGTTTTGTGTCGCCAACAGCGGTCCGAACTACGGAATCGGAGTCACGGTACATGTCTCGGATGATGTCAATATAGGCCTCTGGAATCCCTTTGGACCGCAATGCCCACCAGATTATCGCGCGAGGAATACAGTCGAAGGCCTTCTGCAAGTCGAGAAACAGGCAATGCAGAGGCGTATTCTTCGCCCTGTATTTCTCCGCGACAGTCCTTAGGGCAAAAACAGGGTCCATTGTCCCGTGACCAGGGCGAAACCCATATTGACATTCCGAGACAGTGCACTCCTGTCGAATCCGAGAGTCGATAACCCTCTCGAAGAGCTTCATGGTGTGGGACATGACCTTAACCCCTCGGTAACTACCGCACTCCTGGACCGACCCCTTGCCCTTGAAGACTGGAGTAATGATACTCAGTCTCCATTGGCTCGGGATCGTACTGGTGAGGAGTATCTGGTTGAAGAGGTCGGTTAAGACGCCCACACCACGAGAGCCCATCGCCTTCCAGGC
This sequence comes from Malacosoma neustria, assembly GCA_963693495.1. Lineage (NCBI taxonomy): Eukaryota > Metazoa > Arthropoda > Insecta > Lepidoptera > Lasiocampidae > Malacosoma > Malacosoma neustria. Next base: position 52,977 of record OY856389.1, read on the forward strand.
TTCGATGGGGACTCCATCGGATCCAACAGCTTTCCGATTCTTCATGCGGCGAAGACAATTCTGGACCACTGCAGGCGTTACCAGTGGCACTAGTCCTTGATTCGGAGGAAGATCTGGCGGCTGCACCCCTTTATGCTGCATGTTCAGCAGCTCGTGGAAATACGAGCGCCATCTCTCCTTCACCGCGAGGTCCTCGCATAGCAGGTTGCCCACAGGGTCCTTTACACAGCGGCACTTGGAAATGTCCTGTGCCGCTTTGACCCTGGAGCGCGCCAACTTATAGATGAGCTTCTGCCCCTCAGACGATTCCAACTTGTCGTAAAGTGGTTGTAAGTTGTCTCGTCTGGCTCTGGCAACAGCTCTCTTAGTGGCGCGCTTTGCCACCCGGTATGCGTCGCGATCTTCAGGAGATCTGGACGCTTGCCACTTCTTAAAGAGGGCTTTCTTCGCTCTAGTCTCCCTCTGGACTGTGTCGTTCCACCACCATGTCTCCTTGTCACACTTGCGACCGCCCTTAGACACCCCAAGCACCTCCTTCGCCGACCCAAGGATAGCCGCCTGAATCTTGTCCCAGTAAGCCTGAACTGGTTCGCCCATACCACCGGCGCACTTGTCACCGACGGCTAAGGCGAACTCCTGGGACGTGACTTCATCGAGCAGCCACCACCTGATTCGGCGCTGAACGCGCTCAGTATGCGAGTCTTTAGGCTTAGCGCAGAGGTCCATGACAAGAAGGCGATGTTGTGCAGTGAGACTCTCACCGGGTATGACCTTGCAGTTGGCCACTTTGCTGATGTGGTGTCTCCTAGTGAGTAGGAAGTCGATTTGGGTAGCGTTCCTTCCGCTCTTGTAGGTGATGAGATGCTCGGGTTTCTTTTTGAAATACGTGTTCACGATGGCGAGGTCGGCAGCCGCACACGTATTGAGGATGTCCTCCCCTTCCGCGTTGCGGCTACCGTACCCAAATCCCCCGTGAACACGCTCAAATTCCCCACATTCATCACCCACATGACCGTTCAGATCACCACCCAAAACGATCCCCTGTGATAATGGGATTCCACGGAGCACTTCTCCGAGTAAATTCCAAAACGCTATTTTATCGGCGTCGTCACAACCGGCCTGTGGCGCATAGGCACTTATCAAGTGGGTAACTACCCCATCGATAAGTACCCTAACGACCATAAGCCGATCGCTATGACGTTTCACTTCCAAAATGTCGTTCTGGAACTCCTCCGAGAGCACTATGGCAACCCCATTCTCCCCACCAGGTGCACCTGTGTAGATCAGCTTGTAGCCATTCCCAATGAACCGGGATCTGCTGGCCTTCCACCGAGTCTCCTGCAGGAACGCCACGGCCACCCTCCGCCTGGAGAGCACATCGGCCAACTCTCTCGCGCGTCCGGTTAGCGTGCCTATGTTCCATGTTGCGAAGCGGATCTTTCGAGATGTTTGGGCTGCGTGAGTTGGGGCTAACGTCGTTAGCCGTGCCCGCCCATGACACGGTAGCCCTTGTCCATTTCTCACAAGAGCCGGGCGAAGCTCCTGCGCGCCGTTATGCGGCGGCGCCCTAGCCCTTACACAATCCCGTAACCTCATACTTTCCATCGATTTGGCAGGTTTTGGCTTTTACGGGGGCGACTGCCGTCTGACCCCCCAACCCCAAAAGGAAAGCCATCGTCAGAGCCTCGTCCGTTATTCAGCAGGGTGCGCCGACTTGCAGGTGAGGTTGACTTGGGCCCCGAAGATGTTGGTAGGGCCCCTTACACCCCCGTTAAATAAAAATTCTAAATGTTATAAAATACTTTGTACTACTATTCTTGAGTGACATTGAAAGTATTTTCAATGAAATGAATCTATGCAGTCTTATATTGAAATAAATGTTTGAAACGTTCTGAAAACCTGATACGTCTATACGGTGGTGGCTCCATTCGCGGGAAATTAGAAGCATTGAATAAATCATGCCCCGGTTGAAGGGAGCATTCATCGCGTAGTAAAATATCGCGGTCGCAAATTACACGGTGTTCCTGGATTCAGCCGCGACCAGCAGGGCTGTGACGTTCACCCATGTAGCAGATTATAATTTATTTTATACTAGCCGATCACGCCCGCTCCGCTGGCCGGTTAATAGGCAAAATTAAAGGGAAAGAAATGAGAAAGGGTAATATACAATACCTTCGTAAAAAAAATTTCTAATAAAAAGTATCCTATGTTACTTCTAATACCTCCAAGAATATGTGTACAAAGCTTCATGATGATCGGTGAAGTAGTTTTCGCGTGAAAGCGTAACAAACAAACTTACTTTCACATTTATAATATTAGTATGATTAACTGCAATAACAATACTAGCTGTGTAGGTGTAGGTGTCAGCATTGAAGGTATAAAGGGGAAATGAGACAAACATTCGGGTCACATCACATTTCTTTTGTGTATTTCCTTCGTTATATACGCCAAAATCAAACGTTTTAATGGATAAGTGTATCTGTGTCTCGCTTCAATGCTTCCAAATAAAGATAATCATAATCACATGTTCAGTTTGGCCTGGCTTGTTTTCTCAATGAGTGAGTGACTCTGTAAGTGACTATGTAAGTGTGAATTATGTAATTACTGAAATGTAGTGTCACAAATCAGCAAACAACACTTTTTTCATTTGGCCATCGTCCAGTGAGTACGAGTTATATTTTCTTTAACGAAAAAAATAGCAGATCTTGTGGGATCTGCTAATTTTTTCATTAGCAGAAGATTATCATTATAGAACAGTTCAAGCGACAACTTCAACTGCTGAAATACGTACATCTGGTTGTAAATTAAAATACTACTTTCTACTTTTAGTGGAATCAACAAATTTATTGATAACTACCTAAACAACAAAACCTGACACTAGTCACTAGTCAATAATATTCTGTGACCGCTGGTGCTGCCAACCCTGGCCTGGCCTGTGGTGGACTTTAAACGTTTCACTCGCTAACAATGCATCTTTGTTATAATTCTTTATTCAATTGCTGCGGTGGACATTTATTTCCTCGAGCGCCCCCGCTTCGGTTTAGTAGTTTCCTGAATACTAAATTAGAATGATTGCAGTTGACTTTTTAAAAGGGAACAAAGTGAATAGTTGGACATTTATTTCTGCTCCGCTGCATATCTGGGTGCAGAATTTGCGCGACAATCTTTCGACCGCGAACAATGTTATAGCGATATGAATTTCTTTTCGCTCTTGTTCTTCTTCCTTCTGCCCTTATCCCACTTATATGGGTCGGCACAACATGTTACATGTTGTAATAGTTGTGGCTTACTTTTTACAACCGACCGCCTGCCTGGCGTTAACCCCTTTTTGGGGAAAAATCTTTCATTCTTTTTATTTAAATTATTTTTCTCGTTTCACATTGAAAGTAGGACACGAAATTTCGTTGTCAATCATCTAATATATCCTCAAACGACCCTTTTACTGGTTTCTTCTTGAGTAAACAACATCCGGGTGTCGGTTTGGGTGTGCAGGGTTGCATTTTTGCCGGGTCGCCGACTTTGTCCGGGCACAATTCACATTCGACAACTACGTCACGAGGGCTTCTAAATAGGAAATTCGCACTTTTCGCTCTTGTTAATCCCTAATAAATATCAAGAATATCAAGTCAACAAGAAGTTAGTTTTTTAGTATTTATATTTTAAGTAAGTTAATGAAATGTTTTTGACACATAATAATAATCGCCAACTGCGAATATGGTTCCATAAAAATGTAATGACACAGGACGGAGTGAACTCACTCACTCACCACTCCATTTATCATATCATATTACGAGTAAAACCGTAAATGGACAAAATTGATATGTAAAAATATATATTATTTATGAATTATTTTGTTGCATCTGCCCAATTGTAAATCTTATAAGCGTAATGCATTTTACAAAAAAGTAGATGGATAAGCGAGGACGTCGAATGGTGTCGGGTAAGCGAATTGACGCCAACAACTTCGTTTTTGCACGTCACAAGAAATGTGAAAAGGATCTTACTCACACTGATCTGTCAAGAAGAAATGAGGATAATTGACGTGTTCGTTATTTTGGAGAGAGACGAGTTTAAGATTATACTGACTCGAGTATATTCCTGTAATGTATCTGACTTAACGAAGTGTCCGCACATCAGTCGCTGGAGAAGGCGCCGCTGACCGCCGACAATAAATCAACCAATTGTCGCACTCTGCCTCTAGGGTTGTCACATTTTTTGTAGTTTACAATGTCCTGGTATTGTTTTGTATGTTTAGTTTTTATAAGAGAACTTTATAATAACATACACATTTTGATTAATTTTCTCATAAGAGAAAATTTTATCCGTGCAGGGGCGAAGAATGAATACTAACCTCTGTGGCCGGGGTCGGCCTGTCGTAAAAGGCGACAAAACAACCCACCCTAGCTACGTGGTAGGGCCTCAAGCCCGTCTGGATGGCGATCACCTTTGGTCTTAAGTATGCCATAATAGTAACCTTGTGTTGTGTTTCAGCATTAGTGACTCAAGTTTCTGTACCCTTATGGGACAGTAGCGTGTTCGTGATGCCACTGGTGTTGCAAACACCCATAGGCGACGGTAACTGCTAAATTCTAAGCGGGCCGTTAGCCCGTCTGCTGTCCTACAGAATTAAAAAAAAAATTCAATGATGTGCACGTATTCAGAGCATAGAAGTTTATTGACCCCATTAAGTGTAAATCTAATAAAAGTACTTGTAACTTTATATGAGTGCTACAATAATCAATTGTTGGATATTATTAGGCCTGTTTATTTGGACAACGTGTGTTGACTGACAACCCTATAAGTCTCGGTTCCTGTATTATAACCACGACCCGCCTTCGCGTTGTTCGCAGCGACTTTGTAGGCGGTTAGCCGCGGGGACGAATGTAATGCAGGGGTATGAAAGTCACAGTCATTGAATTGTAAAACGCTGACAATAAATACGTAATACTTGCAAAGATACTTTATTAGAAAATTGTAGTGCGTGACGAATCTCCAGAGGGATGAAAAATTTACATGATCATCAAATAATTTGTTCGAGTCTGAGTGCACTCTACCCTCCGATATAGGTAGGGCAAAGAGCGCCACCTGTCGCTCATCGCCCGCCTCATGCCGCTCGCCGCTAATCTTAAGTCGTGGCTTTACGGTTGAGCGCGAATGCGTGCAGAATACATGGCGGGACATTCAGTCGGCGTCTCGGCACGCAATCAATCACGGGAATCAATCACGCGTCTTCTTTTTTGTTTCATCCGATTTGGCGGCGGACGCGTGACGGCTGACGACCCCCCATTGGCGCACTCACGCTGCGCTCACTTCTTTCCCTTTTCAAATAGACTCTTCCTTAATAAAAACTGAAGTCAGTCCATTTATTTATAGCACGTATTGCCAAGCATACAAACGGATTTGTTACAATACTAAATGTAAATTTTTTTCCTATTATGCTTCTCTGTCATTATCAGAACTTACAAACAGTATTAAACTTGTGGACACCCGCCCTAGATTATATAAATTATATTAAAAAACAATTAAATAATTATTATAGTATGATACTAATGTCCGTGCTCTAAAAATAATAATTCTATGTTTCTATTTCTTAATGAAAAAAAGAATAATCTAAGAGAAGTTAGCAGATTTGCCGTTGGGTACGATTACTAACGATGGCCGGCGCAGAGTGAGCGTGACGGGTATAGCACATCGGTGGTCGGTGTAACCGCAATCAGGCCCGTCCACGCCATTTACATTTCAAATGGGGGGGGCGCACCTAAGGGGGGACACTCTGAAAGGAATTAACTCCGTAGCACTCAGACTGGTATCGATACTGAGTGAGCGAGGGCGGTGAAAGAACTTTAGGGATGTCAATACGGCGGACGTGCCGAAAATATTATTTTACCTATTTATTGTGAACAAATAGACTTGCTTATTGCAACTCTCTCTTTCAATTTGCGTGTATGAACATGACAATAAGTTATTAATAATTAATTGACAACAAATAAATTATATTATCACGCTTTTATTTTATAGTTAATGAAACTAAAAAGTTAAAAATACATTATAGTTTAAAAAAAGTAAAAACACGCTTTTAGTTTGATTTTTTATAAAAGCGTGTTTTTAGTTTTTTTTTACTATAATTTTTGTGTTTGTATTACATCGCGTTGATGATCAAATAATATTTATCAAATCCTGTGGAATGAAAAATAATTAAAATGTTGCAATTGATCACTTTAAATAAAGTGATCAAGTGCAAATTATCTCGTATCTACTAGTAGTGCCTATCTCCACACACCAAAGGCGTCTTGATACGATTTTGCCTTTATATATGATGTCACAAATGTCACCTCAGCTTATAACTGCATATATTTGAGTATCGGTGGTGGCACATCACTGAAACACAAAGCTAATCAGTGTAGCAGCCGCGTGTTTGGATCCGTCCGCCGCCCGCCGCCCGCCGCCCGCCGTATCCCGTCGAGATCCGCCCAACTTGTTTCGTTGCACTAATATCCACTCCTGAAAGAATAAAACTCAAGAACTTTCATCACTTGGAATTTTAACGGTTTCACGTTGACTACACTTTGGATCACTTTGGAAACAACGTTGGGTGGTATCTTATAGAGTTAGCATTGTGTTGATGAGTTTTAATGTATGCAATGTGTTTGTGATCTGTCAGACTAAAAGCGAGCTTATGAATTTTGAATCCTAATATTATACACTAGGCTAAAACGCGACCATTCCAGCTTATTTGAAAAAGTCTCTGGTCTACAGATTAGAGAATAATTTACACCAAACCACTCAACTACGAATCAATGCTGGTTAGATTCCCGAAAGGCTCTCTGATCTGGCTGTTGTGTATTGTGTAACTTGTAACTTTATACATGCAAAATTACTTCAGTTCGGGGATATATGCCATGGAAATGTGATTATATGCCAGTCATCATTATTATTTGGAGGGGTCGAAGGGAGTCCTAGTGTCATGTTACAGTGTCACCACATATAAACCTTGAACCTAATAACTCAATTATTTCATATTTATCCAGTAAAAAGTGTAGGTGGTAGGCATCATGCCGAAAAAGCGAAACTGTGTTCCTGCTAACTCGAAATGTGTACTTTACTAAGTGCTGTCGAAAAATAAACAGACGACGGTCAAATATAAGCATTTACGACTAGCTATTGCGGAGAGAGCTAAGTGGAATGACAATATCGCTTACTTCGTCAAAGTTGTTGAAGTCCTCATAGATTGGCGATATCTGCGGCGCAACGGCATTCGCACGTGAGACCCCTGCTCCGGGTATTCCTCTCTACTCGGCAAACGCTCAGAGGCAACGGGGATCATTTGTTATCAGGTGGGCCGTTTGCCTGCCTGCTGACCTCTATCTACAAAAACAATCATTATGGATAATTTAAAAAGGTATTTCTATAGATTAAAATATCTTCCTCTGATTAAATTGTATTCTAATGAAACGTATAGTATAGGAAATCGATATCCCAAAAAGCTTATTCGGGAGTGAATATTGTACTCAATACAGACATACCTTTGGTTAGTTGCGAGTGCATTGCGTGCATTGTGTGCATTGTTCCACGTCATTAGCTCAATTAACAGCAGCACAATGATTTATTACACAAATATTATCTGAACCGAAATTTGGATAATCTTCTAATTAAAAATAAATAATGAATATTAAATAGATTTTATAGAAATATATGATAGTTTTATTTATTACTAGCTGACCCGGCAAACGTTGTTCTGCCATATAAGTAAAAAAAAAACAATAATAAAAGTAGCCTATGTTCTTCATGGTACATTCTATCTCTATACCGAAATCCATCAAAATTGGTTCAGCTGTTGCGGACTTTTTTATGAACCTTTTTAAGATATACAATTCCGTAGTATATTAATTTGATCTATCTCGTAAGGTTTATTCTAGCGTTTGCGATTTAAGCGCACAAAAATATGTTTGTTACGACATCACATTAAAAATCTTTGTATTTTTCGGCTTTTCTGTGCTATAATATATATGTATTATACATATAAACTTTCACCTTGAATCACTCTATCTATTGCTGAACTGCATTAAAATCCGTTAAATAGTTTAAAAGATCTAAGCGAACTTAATTTTATACTCGTACTATGTTGAGATTATACTAAGAGGAACTTTAGGTAATCGTTACAACCCACTATCACTATGATGCCTATAGCTTATTCAAAAGGTGGTTTGCCATATTAAGAAGGCTCTACTATATTTTGAATTTACGCGTCCATCATATGTACATATAAGATCAGGTCTTCAATCAGTTTACGCTTTCTTTTGCTAAAAAGAAGTGCACATGTACACGTGACCTGTAAACAAAGAGTTAAAATCGCAATGTTGAAATACTCTGTGTAAATACGCATACTGTTACTCGCAGGTGAACGTACAGGAGGGGAGTTATGTAAACATTCGCAGAGAACTGCACTGAAACTAAACATTTTCAACATTAACGAGTTTCACCAATCTGTCGGAGAATCCAAGAACTAATCCAGAATTGAAAAGTAATGCAGAAAACTGCATTGCTTTTCCCGGAATACATAGAGCGATTTGGATCCATTACAGAGGTGGCATAAATAATCAACATGCAGGTTTAGGGGGTTCATTTAATATTAATTAAGCTCTTAAATACTTTAAACGGACGTGTTTTAGAGTTGCTCCGTACTTTTTATAAATATTGGTGTTTCAAACCATCGCTAGTATTATTTTTGTGTTACTTTGCTATCAAAGACTATAAACGCGTAATTATAAAAAATACAGTTTCGTGATACAAGTACCCACAATTGACGTTTCTCCGGCGCATGCAAGTCGTATTATATTAGTAAGTATTCTATTCTCATTTTAATAAGGGACAATACACCTCAAGTTAAAAGAACACCTCCGATAACAACGAATGCGTCCAACTTAAGTATCAGTGCTGCTAACCTCTGTGGCCGGGGTCGGCCTGTCGTAAAAGGCGACAAAACAACCCACTCTAGCTACGTGGTAGGGCCTCAAGCCCGTCTGGATGGCGACCACCTTTGGTCTTAAGTATGCCGCCATAATAACCTTGTGTTGTGTTCCGGCATTAGTGACCCAAGTTCCTGTACCCTTATGGGACACCAGCGTGTTCGCGATGCCACTGGCGTTGCAAACACCTATAGGCGACGGTAACTGCTAAATTCTAAGCGGGCTGTCAGCCTGTCTGCTGTCCTACGCAATAAAAAAAAAATTATTCAAAAATTGAGTGGCCCTTAGCAAATGTTATACATCGTTACTATATTAAAACAAAACGTGAGGAAGCGGCTGACAGAAGCGATTTAGAATCATTAAATAGCGATATTTTTACTATATTCAAAGAATTAAAGTGCAGTATTGATGAAATTAAGGAGCAAAACTTTAAGCTTCAGGAATTTGTGGAATTTTCTATGAACAGATAAATATGATGAGAGTATGGTAATGATGAATCAGATTGAAATGGATAGAATCGAAGATAAAAAATATATAAAACAACTGGAAGATAAAGCGGAACAAATGGAGAGCCAAGCTACGGTTATGGAAGTTACATAATATATTAAAAAAATGAAAGAGCAAGATTTGAGTAACGTGGTTTCATAACCACGTCAAACGTTTCCCCAAATTCATATTTATTTTGGGGAAAATGCTAAATATTCCAATTCAAAAATCTGAAATAAAAGACACATTTCGTATTAAAACAAAGTCGGTCATTTCACCTGTAATCGTAGATTTCACAACTGCACATCTCAAAGACAATGTGATGACGTCATCGAAGAAATTCCAAAAAGATAACAAAGATACTAAATTGAACACTGGACACCTGAACTTACCTGGTAACGTGTCACCTATATGTAAATCGGAAAACTTGACAAATAAAACAAAGAGATTATTGTTCATGGCTCGTGGATCTGCTTCGCAACTAGGTTATAAGTATTGGAGGTATTACCTCTCATGGAGAAGTTTTCATATGGAAAGAAGAAGGAGCCTCTTACATACGTATTGATACCGAAAAAGACCTACATACGCAGATAAATCAGGACTCACTTATAATCTTGAGCTTTCAATTATTTAATAGACTCTTATCTGGGTTTTGCTATCAATGTAACTTATACGTAACTACACTTTCAAAATTACTTTGTACACACTTGAAATTCATATCTATTACATATTATATCATATACTTATATATGACATACATTTGTCACATAATTATCAATTTATATTTGTTATTTAAACAAATAAAACTGTGTGTGTTATGTTATGTTACATATGTCGGATTTGGCCCAGACATCAGAAGGACAACTCAGATATGGCAATATATAAATTTATATGACATTAATATGATTTCCATTAATGGCCGCTGTCACATCCAGTGCATTCATCAAATAATATGACTTCCGTCACATATAAACCTTTGTTTTTGTTTTCATTTATGTATATAGCTGATGCATTCGATTTTGTGACACGCCAAAGGTCGTAATTTTTGACGAAAACGAAAAATAAAAAGCGGTATTGTAGGTCTGAATACGCTTTACAAGTTTGAAAATAAACGATTTTTCGATATTTATCACGAGAAAATAGCATAAAACAAATTTGACTACTTAAATTTTTTACTTTTTGATATCTCAATAACGATGAACGATAGGTAAAAAAAGTTTTGGATTAATTGTAGAGCGTACAAAGAGCAACAAAACGTATTCAGTCAAAATTTTCGCATCTCACCGGAGAACTGAGTTATTGTAAAAAAACTGAATTCAACCCTTTTTTCAAGATGGCGGTAAATACACATAGGAAATCTTGGTCGACAATTTGAAATTAACTTTTTTTCTAGGCTTACCCCACGTCATTCATATCCAAAATTCAGCTTTCTTGGTTCATTTGCATTTCTAAGCCGTTTTTCCGACGCAATGACTGGACTAATAAGAAAATGCCACCAGTGAGGCGTTAAAATATCGGCTAACGCACGCGAGACGCAAGACGCGTTCAGAATCTTCAAAGCAATGAAACTGAAGAAGAGCTATGTTATGGGTACTACATTACTGATACACTACATATATAGTTTTTGTTTTAGTAAATAAATACATATTACCATCCAGACGGGCTTGCAACCCTACCACGTAGTTAGGGTGGGTTGTTTTGTCGCCTTTTACGACAGGCCGATCCTGGCCGCAAAGGTCAGTATTCTTTCTCTGGGCCTGCACGGATAAATGTCTACATGGAAGGTAGATTTAAAAAATCCACTATAACCACTCGTCCTCGCACCCCTCTCATATCCATCCCCGTGATCTCCCTAAAGACACGCCATAATATTGTTCATAGTTTCAACGTTTGCCGGGTCAGCTAGTAGATTATAAGAATAACACAAAGACATGAAAGAACTGTTCTCATATCGTACAAAATAGTTTCTTAAAAAGAGTCTAGAGCTCCTAAACGTAGCTGTCAGACAGACAGTCAGTGACAGTCCCAAATCTTGACTGTGATAATGTAATCGACTGTAGCGTCGAAGCTTTCTTTCTGTAAATAGTAATAAAGTATTTTTGTAAATAGAGTTAGGATTATAAACGGTTTATAAATTGGCACAAATCGTATCGATCGTAACGGCGTCTACGGTAAATAGAATATCCGCACAAACAACGGGGTTCACTCATGAATAAATAGTATGGTTTCGCAACATTATTCGTGTGTTTTCACGGATATGAGTATTAGCCCATCGAGCAGCAGTCCCCTCCGCCCACCGCCCCACGCCATCCACAAGGTAAGCATGCCTCGTGCACAAATCTAGACATGCTTGGTGGGGTTCTCGAATATTGTTCATCTTTACAAGTATTACCACCATTTAAGGCTGTGTATATTTTACTATAGGTATTGCAATTGTTCTTATAATAATAATAACAGTTTGTAGCCCACAGCTGGGCTCGGGCCTTCCCTAGAAAGAGAGAGAGATGAGACTATTCCCGATATGCTTATCTAATCTAGGCAGATTGGCAACTTATACGCACAGTAAGCAAGATGTCTCAGGGTGTTCGTTAGCCATCGTGGAAAGCAAACTCGTGTCCCCTATGCTGGTCTCCACTATCTACTCGGCGTATCTATACGAGTATGTCTTACTATTAGAAATTATCTACTGCACAGGGGTTGTAGATATATACAAACAATAATAAGAATACAAACCCTTGGGGCCGGGGTCAACCTGTAGTAAAAGACAACAATACATCCCACCCTAGCTACGTGGTAAGGCTCCAAGCTCGTCTAGATGGCAAGCAGGTTCCTATACCCCTATGGGACAGCAGGCAATGTGTATATGTACAATCGCAAACATGGATAGGCGACGCAATGGTAACTGCTGACTGCCAAGTGGGCCCCTGTCTGTCTGCTGCTCCTCAGCAATAAACAAAATGAAGGGGTAACATTGCTCATGATAATAGCCATCTCTTGAAACGTGATTTTTTTAATATTTTTAATATTTTTTTAATTCATACATTAACAAATAGTGGTATGGCACTAATGTGACCGATGCGTGAAAGATTGCATAAAATCAGTACAACAGATTCTATCCAGAACCTGTTGTTAACTAATATAATTTAACACATTTCTATTACGCATACATTCTTATGTACATTGCAATTTAACACATTGCAGATAATAGAGTTAATATTATTTACATACATATCGTATATCGGTAATATATTCTTTCATTCGTTTATATTTTCTTGCGTATTTTATAAACAAGTTCGCATATTATTTTTATATTCATATATTTCAATATTACTAATACACCTACATTATTTTTGTACTAGCATGCGTATATATTAATTACAATATTTGTATATTGTTTATTTATAATTTTAATGTTTGTAGATTAATCTTTAATATAATTATTTAATGACTGTATTTATATTATTGTTTATTTATTGTCTCCCTCCTCTCATATTCTTAATTTATTTTTTGTCTTTGTTATTTTTCATAATGTAAAGGGATGCTTTGGTGAAGATGTGAAAACCTCGAAATTAATCTAATATACAATATAAAATTCTCGTATCACAGTTTTCGTTACCATACTCCTCCGAAACGGGTTGACCGATTTTGATGAAATTTTTTGTGCTTATCCGGTATCTATGAGAATCGGCCAACATCTATTTTTCATCCCCCTAAATGTTAGGGGTGACCCACCCCCAAAATTTTTTTTTAATTTTTTGACATTTTATTATTTATATGGCAGAACAACGTTTGCCGGGTCAGCTAGTTTCGCTATATATTTTCTTAAATCGCAGTTTTTATTTCTTTAGAGATAACTCGATCTGAAACATCATATATTTTAGTTGTGGTCCCATTGAGCAACAAAATAAATGAATCCAATTAAATTCAAGAAAAAAAAATGCTAAACGAAACCAAGATCAAAATAAGCACGCACTTAATATATAAAAAATATCATTCATTCCATAGATGGTTTACATGGCATTACGATTAAAGCATAGCGACACATTAACACATTTTATGTACTAATAATCAATAAATAAGCTTTCAAATTGTAATTCCAATAAATGAAGAGTGGAGTTGAAGTATCCAAATGATTGCCCGGGTGTGGAAGGATTAATGATATTAAAATGTAGGTCTGTAGACAGCTTCGTGAAGTGAACGGTTACGAATAATGGGGCATGTTGGGAGCAAGTGCTGGCCACTAACGGCTGAGCGCAGGTGCTAACGACGTTGCCACGTACTAATTGTGTCGTCGCCTCCTTACCAGGATCTTCAAAATTACGTTTAGCAACTGGAGGGGATTCTCATCCAACATGTTTATATATAAATATGGTGCTCGTCATTTAGTGGTATACTATATGTTTGAACAGTTACAGATTCGTGATTGTTCAATGTCTTCAGCGAAATTTGATTGATTTAAATTTGACATCCGTTATCATTACATAAGATATTTACACTGATCATTGTTAATAATATTGATTTGATTTGTTTTATATAAATTACCTTAATCACGTCAAAGCCATGTGGCCCCGACCGTTGAGAAGAATAGGGTCACCCTAATTGATTCCAGAGGTGCCGTAAAAGGCGACTGATGGAGTACTCCCTCTGCTAGCTTGCATGCAGTGAGGGAAAGACACCATTCGGTTTTCCTTTAGAGGTTGGGAGGTCAGACGGCAGTCGCTCCCGTAAAAGCCAAAATTAACCAAATAATTAAAATGGTACGTACAAAAAAGGGCCTGTTCATGGATAGGCGTCGCCGCAAAACTACGCGCAGGAGCTTCACCCGACTCCCGTCATAAGTGAACAAAGGCTGCCCAGTACGTGGGTGAGCACTGCTAAAGACATTAGCCCCAACCAAAAGGAAATTCCACTTCGCAACTTGGAATATTGGCACATTGTCTGGAAGCGCGAGGGAGATGGCTGATGTACTCTGGAGAGTGCCTGGAGGCAGAGGGTGGCCGTGGTATTCCTGCAGGAGACTCAGTGGAAGGCCAGCAGATCCCGGTTTATTGGGCTATAAGTTGATCTACACAGGTGCACCTGGTGGGGAGAATGGGGTCGCCATAGTGCTCTCGGAGGAGCTACAGGACGACGTCTTAGAGGTGAAGCGCTGTAGCGACCGGCTTATGGTTGTGAGGATGCTTATAGTTACCCACTTGATAAGCACCTACGTGGTACAGATCTTTCGTAGCGACGCTGATAAGATAGGGTTTTGGATTCTACTCGAAGAAGTGCTTCGTGGGCTTCCATTGTTACATGGGATCGTTTTGGGTGGTGATCTGAAAGGTCATGTGGGCAATGTGGGGAATTTGAGCGTGTTGTGGTGTAGTAGCCGCAACGCTGAAGGGGAAGACATACCAGTACGCGTGAGGTGGCCGAACTTGGCATCATGAACACGTATTTCAAAAAAAGACCCAAGTATCTCATCACCTACAAGAGCGCGAGGAATGTTACCCAAATCGACTTTCTACTCACTAGGAGACACCACTTTTGGAGGCATTTGTATAGGTGCAAATATGTAGAGAGACTACTCGAAACACACGATTCATTCGACTTACATAAGGAAATACGATCCATAGTCGGCACGGCTGGACAGATGCATACTTGTGGATGAGATGGGTCTTCCAGTTCTTGATGTTCAAAGGAAGAAATGAATATGGGAACAATATGTGGAGACAATGTTTGCAGATGACTCTCGAACCTACCTAACATCTACGAGGGATACTCAATTCTAAAAGGAGAAGTGTGAAGTGCTTTGCGAAGAGAGAAAACTGGTAAATCCGCTGGACCAGATGGCATCCACATCGAAGTCCTGAAACTGTAAGCAGCAGGTTAACATCGACGCACTGGTTGAGCTGATGAATTTTATTTACGAAATGGGAGAGCTACCTAAAGACTGGTTATGGTTAACCTTCGTAACCCTGTCGAAAAATAAAAATGCTAAGAAATGTGAGGAATTTAGAACTATAAGCTTAATAAGCCAAGTACTCAAACTGTTTCTTAGCATTATACATGAGCGCATTAAAGTCAAATATGATGAACAACTTTCGGCCAACCAATTTGGGTTCAGAGCGGGAGTTGGGAGGCTCTTTTCACTTTACAAGTTTTAGTGCAAAAGTGTAAGGACATGCCACAGAATGTCGTCTGTGCTTCATCGATTACGAGAAGGCGTTCGATAAAGTCCTACACGATTGACTCATCACGATATTGACGGACATCGGTTTAGACGACAGAGACATCAGAATCATCCAGAACTTGTATTGGAATCAACGAGCTACCATTCGTGTAGACGGTGAGAAGTGTCATTACACTCCTCACCATCTTCATGAATGAGGTTTTAAATAAAAATCTTTACTTTTCTTCTTTCTGGCTTTTATTGGTTTAGCCAGTGGGATTAGAGTGTCGCAGACCTTTCCTATGACTTTCGTATACTTATCTACAAATTCCTTTAGCTGGTCTTCATTTCTGGCTTCTTTTACTATTTGACCTTTTTAACACGGACTCTCGGGATTATATCGGACACTCCTCACCGATACAATCCCAACCCAATGGAGGCTGAGTATCATTACTCCAGTCTGCAAAGGCAAAGCGTTGCTGCAGAAGTTCGCTAATTACCGTGGCGTAAAGGTCATGTCCCACACCATGAAGATCTTCGAGATGGTTATTGACTCTCGGATTCGACGGGGGTGCACTGTCTCGGAATATAAATATGGATTTCGCCCTAGTCACGGGACCAAAAACAGGTTCGTTTTTGCCCTTAGGACTGTCACGGAGCGATACATGATGAAGAAGGCCTTCGACTGCATTTCTTGCGTGATGATCTAGTAGGCACTGCGGTCTAAAGGGATTCCAGCGACTTCACTTGTATTGTATTGACATTATCCGAGACATGTACCGCGACTCCGATTCCATAGTTCAGACCATTATTGGCGATACGAAACCTTTTCCCATCACCAAAGATCCGTCCTTAGTTCGTTGCGTGTGCGTGTGCGTGTGCTTGTGCGCGCGTGTTGTGTCTGTGTGCATGTGGTGTATGCGTGGGTATGTGTGTGTGTGTGTGCGTGTGCGTGTGTGTGTGTATGTGTGTGTGTGCGTACGAGCGTGCGTGCGTGCGTGCGTGTGCGCGCGCGCGCGCCTATGAGTGTTTGCGCGTATGAGTGTTTGCTGATTGATGCTTAGTTTATTTCTGAAAATAATTTTTCCGTGTCGTCATAACTTAATTCTTTTGAAAAGGATTGTAGTGTTATTACATTTGAAGTAACTAAGTTTATAGATAAAACATTTAGCATTAATGGCATTATATAGGAAAGCTCCAAGGTAATAATAAAAAAAATTTAGTACACTACACTTATTATAAAGTTCTTCTGTGGGGTATAGAATCGGAGAAAATGTGGCTACCTAAAGGTAGAATTAGCACACCGCGCTATATTTTAATATAGCGCGGTGTGCTAATTCTAAGGGCTTCATGTGTGTACTGCAGGTCCCAGGATTGGAACGATATTCGCACACCCCTAGTTAGTTTTCTTATTCCGCCCATGCACGGAGAAAACTATTACGTATATTTAGGCTAGCAAAGAAAATAATTTTTTTGAAGATACACCTTAGTTTCCGGCAACCAATTTAAAATAAAATAAACAGGTACAGAAATAAAATTTAAACGAAAATGCACACCAAATACAACTATGGCAATGAAGTGAAGCTATCAATCAGCGTTTAAAGAAGTTAAGAGACCACGGTAAGGGTACCAATGCGGTACACTTCTTTAAAAAAACTAACGCGTTGGGCGTCAACGTCAAGTGATTATTTCTTAATAATTTACTGGACTTTTAAGTGCACGTTCTTACGTGCACTTAAAAGTCCAGGTTCAAACCCTGATTGCGTTCCCTTCCGAGCGAGATACTCCCCTGGCGTTGCAGTCGCGCCGAAGAGCTGGAGGTCGGTGCGCAGATGGTTGGGAAAAATGTCCCGTTGAGAGCCGAACGACGAGAAATCCCTATTAAGTAATTTTAATCTGTGCCCCAAATGTAGAACCCAAAATGTGGGTTCCAGAATGCATATTTAATAAGATTGCTTTAGAGCGTCGAAAGCGGACGATCAAGATTTAAAAATGTCGTTACTAACGAATTAATGAAAGAACAAGCCTTTCACGTGCTTCCGAGTATTGCAATGGCGGTGGCTACGAGTATGGCGGCCGAAATATGGCCGACCTACGTCACGCTCAGCTCCACCAATCAGTGCAACGCTTGATTGTCGCGGAAAATTCAATAAAAAAATATTACAATATTACATAATACCGTACATCCCAGATAAATTGCAGGAGTGTTGCCTGCACTAGTATGCCCACGTATTGGGGAACCGGTTTCTTACGTGGGAAACAAATGTCTGGCCAAGCCGCCTCCCTAGTTAGTAGTTAGGGTATAATTTTGTTCGGCTAAATAGCTAATTTCTTCAAACTCTGAATTTCGCTTATTATACACCGGTAATTGTATTAGCTAAAAAGACATTAACAGGATGGATGGCTGGATGGATGGTCACAATAGTCCTGAAGCATGAAAAAAGTATGGTAGCCTTCCCAATATAACACGTGTTAACGTGGAATATCGTTGTTATTTCTACAATGATGAGAGCCATTAATCAATAAGTTTAGCAAACAACCAGTTCTGGCCAACCAGCGAAGAGTCTGGCCAACTCGGGAATCGCTGACGGCCCGCTCGATAAGCAACACAAGCGAAATTTATGGGCGTACTCCGAAAGAAAGATCCACTGATTGCGGTAACTTTGCTTTCAATTGCATTTGTAAGCGTCTAAATAAGATCAACAAAATAACAAAATAAGTTCCACGTATTTGTCTACTTAACATACATACATACATATAATCACGCCTCTTTCCCGTAGGGGTAGGCAGAGACCACTTCTTTACACTTGCTACGATCCTTACATACTTGTTTCGCTTCGTCCACTTTCATTATTCCCTTCATACATTCCCTTCGGTTTAGGGTACATACTCTTGACCTGACCTTTTTTCAAGACGTCCCTGATCTGGTCTCGAAACGTCTGCCTAGGTCTACCCCTTCCAACACTTCCATTCACACTCGCCTTATACACTTTTTTCGTCAATCGTTCTAAATAAGTTATTACTTAAGTAATCTACTTAAGATTATATTTAATGTAATTAAATAATCGTAAAAATAGATAGGATGATCTTTTATAATGGGCCTATATACTACGAGTGCGCATTAAAAAATTATATATATATATATATATATATATATATATATATATATATATATATATATATATATATATATATATATATATATATATATATATTTCAAACTTACTTAAATTAAATTAGTGAAACGATCCTGTTTACTATGATTGTTTACAAGTAGAAGATATTTATGTTTCAAGCTAGCCGGTAAAATTTTACATATTTTATATAGTTTAGAGTAATTTCCTTTACATTGATTCTTTGTCTTTTTATTTACGAGTAATTTTACAAATCTTGTTTGCAATTATTCTATTTTATCTATGTATGTTTTAAATGTTAATCCATAGTAATCAAGATATTTTATGAAATAAAATTTATTTAATTCTGCCAATTATTTACATTTTGTTGTGTAATGATGTATGCAACATTGGGGTTACCACATCATTTTCATTTGGAGTAAATGAAGATGAGCTTTGCGCACAGCAAATGAAGGGTATCGTTCTGATTCGGGATCCGCAAAGTAAGGAAGCATCGTGGCAAGGAACCCAAGTTAGAAAGCGTGTCCGACAAGAAATGTGTAAAGAACAGCAGGAGGTATGTAATTGACAAATAAATTATGTTTGTCCTCAACGAACTTACGATACTAACTTTTCTAACTCCTTTATTTGAATATTGTATTCTTTTTTGGCGATTTCTTGATTTCTTTAATAGTTGTGTAGTAGAAAATGACCTGGTTTTATGCCATTTTCAGAACATTCGTCATTCATATTTTCTTTACTTTACTTTAGTCAAACGTCGGCTAGTTGCTAACTGCTTTAATATTACATATATAAGAGGGTGGGCGTCACCACCCAGCCACCGCGTCGCTCTTTGGCGTACATACCTAACACTCCTCCCTCTTAAATCACACACGTTTAAAGTATTTCTTATAATCTACAATAGGACGGTCTCTCCGCGAGCGTTGTGGTTCATTTGGTTTGGTCTTATCCAGGGTACAGGGTTGAGGACTAGACGGATCTGTTACTCGGGCTGGTGAAGCAGAAGGTGTGGTTGGACTAGTACTTCGTTCATGACATTCAACCCCTTCTGGCACTCTTTGTGGCGATCTTAATTGACGTGAATCGGACTCAAACTCCGCCGATTCTACTTGACCCTTTGAAGACGAGTAGTCTTTAAGTAAAACAGGCGTCTGTTTTTCACATACAGCTCTTCCCTCCTTGAAAATATAAAGTTGGTTCCTGTGTCTACTCAATATCTGGTCTTTGTTAAATACATAAACTTCGTACGTCACCTTGCCTGTCCTTCGAACAATCCTCCCTTTCGACCAAAACTGCTTCATTTTATCTACATATTCTTTTAACCACACTATATCACCGACCGCAAAAGCTTTATTGTTTTTCCCCCCATAGCTGGCCGCCTGTAAGCACTGTTTTCGCAACACCCGTGAGCATAACTGCGATGACGTAGGCGATTTGTGGGGAATAATTAAATTTAACCTTGAACGTAATTTGTGGCCAAAAACTAGTTGAGCCGGTGAAGACTCTGTTGTAGTATTTACAGAATTTCTATAGTCAAAGAGAAATTTACACAGCCTAGTATTTATATCGACCGTCTTGCACCCAGATAGCATAATCGACTTAATACCCCTTTTTACAATTTTTACAAAGGATTCGACTTGTCCGTTGCTAGATGGGTGATAGACGGGGGAAAACAACTGTTTAATTCCGTTCAATTTACAAAATTCTGAAAATTCCCGAGACGCGAACGAAGTTCCATTGTCACTGACTATGATTTCCGGCGTGCCAAACCGTGACATGAAGTCGCAAAGTTTATTGCTTCTAATCTATAACAGCTTTAGTCGTTAAGTTTAATTTCATATCATAACATTCTACCCATTTCGAATAAGCATCTACGATTATTAAAAATGACTTATTATTAATCGGGCCGAAAAAGTCCAAGTGGATCCTATGGAATGCATACGCGGGATATGGCCAGGGGGCGAGTGCGGTGCGGGGCGGCGCGCGTTTCAGCTGTGCGCACACGTCACACGCTCCGCACAGCCGTTCCAGTTCTGAGTCAATTCCTGGGAACCAGAACTTAGATCGGGCTTCCGCCTTCATTTTCACCACTCCGAAATGAGAACTGTGAAGTTCCTCTAAAATTTTATTGCGTAAACTAAGTGGAATCAAAACTCTATAACCACGCATAAGAACGCCATTTTCTAATGCTATTTCATTTTTACACAGATGAAACGGCTTAAGGGACTTGTCAGATATTTTACGCGGCCATCCCTTTATTACAAAATTTAAAACTTTCGCCAAAACAGGATCGCGAGCTGTTTCCTGCTGAATGTGCCGCAAGGTTACGGGCAAACAGCCTTCGACGGCGAAATTGACATAGGCGGCTACTTCCTCGCTAATCTCCCTAGTGGCCACGTCCCGCTTCGGCTCACGATCTGGTATTGCCCGCGATAAAAAATCGGCTGTATTTGCCGCACTGCTCACATATTCGATAATGTAATTATAGGCGCTCAAAAAAATCGCGTAACGCTGTAGCCTATTTGCTGTCACTACTGGGATGCCACGGTGTGGCCCAAAAATGGCAGTTAGTGGCTTATGATCTGTTCGTAGTAAGAATGGGTCCGCCCTCCGATACAAGAACTGATGGAATTTCCTGACTCCGAATATAATTGCAGTTGCTTCTTTTTGTATTTGAGCATACCGCCTTTCGGCTGAAGTGAGGGAGCGCGACGCGTATGAGATGGGCCTCTCGGTGCCGTCGTTGCCTACTTGCGACAGAATGGCCCCTAACCCAACCGGTGAAGCGTCTACTGTTAAAACCAACTTAGCGTTGCTATTAAAGTGTGCTAACACTTGCTCCGATGCCATTAATTTTTTTATTAATTTAAACGCTTTATCGTCTCGCGCGCAGATTTGACGACTTCCAGCCTCCCGAACAAGCCGGATTCCGAAAAGGTTTTAGCACCATAGACCACATACATACGCTGCGGCAGGTTATACAGAAGACGGAGGAGTATAACCAGCCACTATGCTTGGCGTTCGTGGACTATGAGAAAGCCTTTGATTCGATCGAGACCTGGGCGGTGCTTCAGTCTCTCCAGAGGTGCCACATTGATTATCGATACATCAAAGCGTTGAAGTGTTTGTATGAAAACGCCACCATGTCAGTCCGTCTCCAGGATCAGAACTCGAAGCCTATCCGACTGCAGCGGGGAGTCAGACAAGGCGATGTCATATCGCCGATGCTGTTCACTGCTGCGTTGGAAGATGTCTTCAAGCTTCTGGACTGGAACGGACTGGGCATCAACATTAACGGTGAGTACATCACTCACCTTAGATTCGCAGATGATATCGTAATCATGGCTGAAACCATGGAAGACTTAAGCCCTATGCTTGATGGCCTCAATACAGCTTCCCAAGGAGTAGGTCTCAAAATGAACATGGACAAGACGAAGATCATGTCTAATGTCCATGTCGCACCTACCCCCGTAACAGTTGGGAACTGTACTTTCGAAATTGTTGACGAATACGTCTACTTGGGTCAAACGATCCAGTTAGGCAGGTCCAATTTCGCGAAAGAGGTCACTCGTCGAATCCAACTCGGATGGGCAGCGTTCGGGAAGCTCCGTAAAATCTTTTCGTCCCAAATACCGCAGTGTCTCAAGACGAAGGTTTTTAACCAATGTGTGTTGCCAGTGATGACATACGGAACGCAGACGTGGTCGCTAACTATGGGCCTTATGAGAAAGCTCATGGTCGCTCAGAGAGCAATGGAGAGGGCTATGCTCGGAGTTTCCCTGCGAGATCGAATCAGAAATGAGGAGATTCGCAGGAGAACCAAAGTAACCGACATAGCCCGGATGATTGCAAAACTGAAGTGGCAGTGGGCTGGGCACATAGCTCGAAGGACTGATGGCCGTTGGGGCAGAAAAGTCCTCGAATGGCGACCGCGTACCGGAAGACGCAGTGTTGGTAGGCCCCCCACAAGATGGACCGATGATCTGGTCAAGATCGCCGGGATAGGTTGGATGAGGGCAGCGCAGGACCGATCATCGTGGAGATCTTTGGGGGAGGCCTTTGTCCAGCAGTGGGCGTCTTCCGGCTGAAATGATGATGAAACGCTTTATCGTGTTTATAGTTCCAATTCCACTTAACTCCCTTTTGTAATAGTTCATGTAAGGGACTCAATATAGTCGATGCATTCGATATAAAATTACGATAATAATTAATAAGCCCTAAGAATGACTGAAGCTCTTGTATATTTTTTGGAACCGCTGCGTCTACTATAGCTTTTACCTTGTCTGGGTTTTTCTTTATGCCCTGCTTATTTATTATATATCCCAAATAGGAAACCTCGTCTTGGAAAAATGCACACTTGTCCCTATGTAACGTGAGCCCTGCCTCTTGTAAGCGATGCAAAACTTCTTTCAGTTTGGCCTCATGAAGACTTCTACTAACATCAGTAAGAATTAAATCGTCTAGAAAACAAAACACTCCGTCCATGTCCCCTACTATTGACTCAATCGCTCTTTGAAAAATCGCCGGCGCGCTTGACAACCCAAACACTAGTCGTGTATAATTAAATAATCCTCGAGGCGTATTTATACACGTCAAATTCTGCGATGATGAATTTAATTTAAATTGGTTATACGCCATAGACAGGTCTAATTTACTGTATTGAGCGCCATTATAAAGCTTAGTAAACAAATCCTGAACCGATGGTAGGGGATATTTTTCTACTAGAAGTTGCTTATTAATTGTTTGCGAGTAGTCGGCACAAATTCGGACACTACCGTCGCTTTTTAAAACTGGTACTATTGGCGACGCGTAATCGGAATGTTTAACCGGTACCAAGATACCTAACGACACCAACCGATCTAATTCATTATTAATTTTTTCTTTCAGCGCGTATGGTACCGGTCGCGATTTCATAAAAACCGGTTTTGCATCTGATTTTAACGGCAAATCTATTTCATATTTATTAAAGCATCCTAATTGATCTGAAAAGAGTTTAGGATAGCACTTTATTAATTCTAATAAAATCTCTTGATTATTCTTATTACTTCTACAGTAAGCAAGCGTTGACGTGAACTCCAACTTAAACTCCCGCATAAAATCTCGGCCTAGTAAGGGAGGCCCCCCATTTTTTATCACGTAAATTTTTAATAAAGCCGAGTGGCCTAAATATCCTATAGTTACGTTAATAATACCGATAACAGACAAATTAACGCCATCGTAAGAAAAAAGCCGTTTTAAGGGTCGTGACAATGGAACATTCGAGAAATATTTTTTGTAGGTTTCCTCTGATATTACGGATACAGGAGACCCACTGTCTATTTCACATTTTAAATGTTGACCATTTAAGCTCACCGACTCAACCAAGGGCTCCCCATTTGGGCAACAGATATTATGCATAAACTTACCATCATCGCCTTCGTCATCGCCGTTACCTTCCTCCAGGTACCTCACACGCGAACTACCCGGACACATTTTCCGTAGATGACCTTTACGATTACACTTTTTGCATTTGTAATTAGAAAACCGGCACTCTTTGGCCGTGTGATTTGTATAGCCGCACACTGAGCACTTTCCATTCCCCGGCACTTTTTTATTCGCGGGATGATCCTCACGAGACATTTTAAAAATGCCTTCCTGGCCAACTGAAGAGGACCCCGTGGTTACTGCGGCGCGTGCGCACCGAACTCCTTCCGCCAGATCCACTGCCTTCCCCAGCGTGAGGTCTTCAATCTCGTGTGCAAACAGTTTTTCTTTCTCTGGACCTGGTAGCATCCCCATCACGAATTTGTCCAGTAAGGTGTCTTCTATATTCCTGAAAGCGCAGTGAGCAGCAAGACCGCGCAGCCGGGCGGCCCATTGCATGTGTGACTCACCGCTTACTTGTACAGCTTCGTAGAATTTATGTCTTTCGGCGAACACGCATCTTTTGGGTGTGAAATGACTATCCAACATGTGGGTTATCTCTCCATAATTTATTGTAGTCAGATCCTCTGGTAATGCTAAATTGTTCGTTAGCTGATATGTACTTTCCGAGAAAGCACTGAGTAGCACCGCCTTCCTTTTGACTCCAGCTTTGTCCGTCTGTTCATTTAAATTATTTGCTATGAACCATTGCTCTAATCTACACTTATATGTTTTCCAATCTTGACCGTGATGATCAAAATTGGATAAAACACCTATCGTAAGCGACCCGAACATTTTATTGAGATTTGTGGGTACTCGTCGCCACTGTTATGACGGAGCGCGTATACGTACAAGTCAAACGTCGGCTAGTTGCTAACTGCTTTAATATTACATATATAAGAGGGTGGGCGCAGCCACCGCGTCGCTCTTTGGCGTACATACCTAACACCATCATAGAGCCATTAATTAAATTTGTAGCTATAAGTACATCCTTATCAATAAATGGCCGCTTGGCCTTGCATATGAATTATTTGAATAAATTACTTTTTTATTGCTGAGGAACATCAGACAGGTTGACGGCCTACTCTATAGTTACCGTCACGTATGGATATTTGCGACGCTAGGGGCACCGCCAACACGCTGCTGTCCCATAGGGGTACAGAAACCTGGGTCGTCAATGCCGGAACACAACACAAGATTATTATGGCGGCATACTTATAGAGCAACGGTAGTTGCCATCCGGACCGATCTGTCGCGTTGTTTTATCGCCTTTTACGACAGGCCGACCGCCGACTCCGGCCGCAGGGGTTAGCATTCTTACTCCGCCCCTGCGCGGGCAAAACTTAACATAAAACCTTCAAAATTCATTGATAAACAGCAAAAGACTACATATTAATAACTGCAAACAATCGCTCTCTCAACCAAAGTGAATTTATGTGGGCATTAAACCCAACACTTTACTGTTGGGCCATGAAACGAGTACGGGAGAGTAAATATTGGGAAGACATCAACATAAAACTAGCCCGCAGGGTTACCATCTATCTGCCACGGTTTAACATCAGGGCTGGAGCACATCGGATGGTGCGAGTTATTATTTCAATATAGTATATACATATAATAGTAATACAATAGTGCATTTATTACAGATTAAATATAGATACAGAATATATTAAATTACTTCACGGCATTGAATATCGTGGATGAATGTACAAACTGCTTGCTAAGACCAAAACATTCGTTTTTGCGAGTTTACTAAATAAGCTACGCGATTTAACGCAGTTCTCACGGCCCTGTGAATTTCAATTGTTAAATTAAAATATCACTCAATTGTTTATATTTAATTCACGGACGTTTCTGTTTGTAACGAGCGATCCTTTTAGGCGGCATAGAGGCTTTTGCGCAGTGCCATCGCCCGCCGCCCGCCGCCCGCCGCCCATTCTCACGCATAACTGCTCAATAAACGGAAAATGTTTGGATTCATTGCTTCATATTTTAATGCATTGAGTTTGGTTATAAATGGTTGGCGTTTACGTGCAGCCGTCGAGGTGACAACTTCCATCTGTCAGCTCTCGGTAGTATTGTGGTTAAATGCGATACTTAAAGGTAAGATTGTTTCATAAATCATCACAGCTTAATTAATTGATGTGCTTTTTTAATTTGACTGTGATATATATTATTAGAATACTATCTGACTAATCACCAAACGGATATTTATTCAAGAATATGTACATATATAGTCACTTACAATTGTTGTAACACCTAAACATTATAAAACACAAATAGAGTTAGTACTGATGAAATAACTCCAAAGATATCCGCCCGAATTATATTCCCAAACATGTTACATTGTTAATTGGTCTCTAGAAAGTCGTGATTTTTCATCAAACTTGAAAACTTCCATAGTCAAAATTGCCTTTAAAAAAGGTATAAAGATCGAATTGTGAATCGCAGCTAGGCAATTATAGACCTATTTGCGAAAATATATGAAAAAGTTATATATAATGCCTTTTATAACTACTTTGAAAACCATAAAATATTCTGAGATGAACAATATAGCTTTCACAAAAATAAAAATATTAATTTTGGTATTTATGACGTAGACAGGCTGACGGCCCGCTTAGAATTTAGCAGTTACCGTCGCCTATAGGTGTTTGCAACGCCAGTGGCATCGCGAACACGCTGCTGTCCCATAAGGGTACAGGAACTTGGGTCACTAATGCCGGAACACAACACAAGGTTATTATGGCGGCATATTTAGGACCAAAGGTGGTCATCCAGACGGGCTTGAGGCCCTACCACATAGCTAGGGTGGGTTGTTTTGTCGGCTTTTACGACAGGCCGACCCCGGCCGCAGATTTTTAGTATTCTTTCTCCAATCCTGCACGGATAACTTGAGATGATTATGAATAATGTTGAGAAAAGAATACATATATCAACAGTATATATGGATTTGATAAAGCCATTTAACTTTGTGGATCATGATCATCTGAGATCTTCTTGATAAACTTAATAAATATGGTGTAAAAGGTAACGCTTTTAATCTTATTAAGTCTTATTTACATAATCGTCAACAAATTACGGAAAGTACAAGATTGATTTATTGATTTAAGAACAAAAAATGACATCATCATCATCCCAGCGTCAAATCCCGGTTGCAACCGACACTTCCGTTTCGGTGCTCGGGGTCCGCTTTCCGACTTCGCACGGTCTTCAGAATCCCTGGTAGTGAGCCCATTGGTACGCATATCACCTTTTACTACGTCAAACCAGCAATTATTGGGTCTACCCCTCCTGTCGGGGCCCGGCGGAGGCGGCATGGCCAGAAATTTGTTCCCCACGTAGGTAGCCGGTTACCGTAAAACGTGGCAATACCAGCGAAGGCGACACTCGTAATATCACGGACATGAAGGCTGCCGCGAATGCGGAAGTTCCTAACGCAGTCCTTCCGCGTAGTCTCACACATCCCCCGCAGCATATTCATCTCCGCGATATGCAGTCCTGCTTGTGCCGCTCTAGCACCGACAAGGCTTTACTTAAAGGACAGGCCTAATGATAGTCTTATAAACCTGTCCCTTCAACTTAAGCGGCATCTTAGGGTCACAAATGACACCAGTCACCTCACGCCATTTGGCCCATGCGGCAGCAATGCGTTCCAAAAAACAAAATATGTGACATCCTATAAATGAAAATCAAGAAAGAATATACGTGGGGTGCTCCAGGGATCAGTCATGGGTCCCCTTTTATTTCTAATTTATATAAATGACATTTACAATGCGGTAACACAAAAGATAATACTGTTTGCTGACGATAGTACTATAACATTTGACGGAAATAATGTTGATAATTACGAATCAAGTATAAATAATTCATTTCATAATGTAATATTATGGTTGAATGAAAATAACTTACAAATTAACCTCTAAAACCAAAATAATGCACTTTACGCAAATAATTGATATAAATTTTACAGATCCTATTGTTACGTATTGTGGACAAAAAATTAAAGAGACAAAAATACAACATTTTTAGGCATTCAAATAAACAGTAGTTTAAAATTTAATACAGACATTAATAAGTTATGTAATAAGGTTTTCTTATGCTTTATATAAATTAAGCGAATTTGTTAACCAGAAATCTGTAATTACAGCTTATAACGGATATGTTCTTTCTCAATTAACATACGGTTTGATATTCTGGGGCAATAGTAGTGGAAAATAACGTGTTTTTATTGCACAGAAAAGATGTATACGTGCTATATGCCATCTCCAGAAAACTGATTCTTGTAAGATTTACATATTTTAAAAAGTTAAATCTACTGACACTTCCGTCGTATATATTAGAAGTTGCTATATTTATCAAAAAGAATTTACACATGTACACGACATTAAATAGTAGACGGTACGATAATTCACATCCATGTTCGTCGTTTTGTAACACTGCGTTACGACGTCATATTTGGAATGGCCACACAAATATTTAATAAAATTCCTTTAGATATAAAAAACCTCTGACATTAATCAATGCAAATCAAAATTACTTAGATTTAATTAGATTTTAATTAGATTTTTTTAACACGATGGACTTTGATGAATTCTTAAAGAATACAATTGTGAATCGATATTTTAATTTAAAAAAAAGCAATTGAAAGATACGCACGTGTCAGAATACAGACATTCAAATATTGTTAAATTTTGACCTTTTGTAACCTGTTATTCACAAAATAAATAGAACATTGACTTCGACTTATTTTTGCAAAATATCATCTAGATTTCGAGTATAACTACAATGACTATAACTATAATGAAAGTAGTTTCGAATCGCCTTGAATTGTTAAAGAAGACCGACATTGAGGGGCAGGGGCCAGTATAAAGATCCAATGTAGCTCATTCTAGTTTGAACCGCTTGGCCTTTCCGGCAGATTCTCGTCTCTTTCCTTTCATACAAGGGTTCTAACACAACGTTCACGGATTGTGACCAAATGAAATTCCACCCTTCCTTCATTCACTGGAGCTACTTCGCTGTCATACACTAAAATTTTATTTTACAGGGATAGCTTTCTCCCTGCGTAGAGATATTGTTGCAAAAATCAGTGGCGGTAATTGGTTCCTATAAGGCGAGTCAACGGCCTCTCTGCTGTTGTACACCTACAAACAACATAGAATGTCCGTTGCCGCCGTCAATAAGTAGAATAATTTGCCTATATACAATATGTTTTAATACAATATTTCGCGTATATGAGAAAACGGAGTGGCGTCAGAGATGGCCGCGTGTTCACCGATGCAATCAAGCGCGAATACGACTTGGATTTGTTTCAGCATTTCCTTTCATGAGACATACTCTATCGGGATCTTGTGGAACAAAAAGAAAGGAAATTGGATCAATTGTCAAGGAGAATGTTTAATCGATATCTCCATTTCCTTTATCTAAATAAGGAATTAGAAGACATTAGAGATTTCCTTTAATTCGTTATAACCAATTGTCAAAACAAAAAAGACGTAAAGGAATACTAGAAACACCGTTTCTAAATTGATTCTCTTTAGTAAACGGGCCCAAAAGTTAAAGGTTAATTGTCTCGGAGCAGGTAATGTTCTAACCACTTGGCGAGAGCGGACATTGGAACAATAGGGACCAAATAACAAAATATATATAGTAAGCATGCAATGATTCCCGATTATTCCATTTGATTAGGGCTTGACTTGGCTTCTCCTCACTTTAGTTCTATTGGCACGTTATAATAATTAGAATTAAAACAATTAATATACATATAATCTTGTATTGGTTAACTATGTTATCACCTTGGCGTCCACTCTCGGCTTCAGAAAAAATGTCATATCAGTTTGAGTACTAATGGCCAGAGCTTAGTCAGCACAGGAACAGGTAAATTCACCAGGTCCTGAAGCTGAGTAAGAACTTCATAGTGCTTACTTTAAAAAAAATGTCGTAAAGAAAAACGAAAGTACTAATGTACGCATAAATAATCCTGCTTATTATAAATAATAACGGTTAGTCCTTTTTAGTAAAAAAATCCGTTGAAAGTATTCGTTTCGTTCAGCCCCATAATTACAACTAATAACTTGAAGTAACGAAAAAAGTATTACTAAAGAGCTTTTAAGTTAATCAGAGGAAAGACTTTTAAATAAGGTACGTAACGATGAAATAGCTCCTCTGCCTCCATAAAAGTGCCACTTAATTACTCTCGTTTTGAAATATCCTGCGCTCTTTATGAAGGTTTTATTATGTTTCCGAGGTCTAAGTATTCCGTTGTCTTTGTCGGATTGTGTTTTACTTGACACTGCTAATAAGCGTCTCAAAATCCATATACTAATGTCTCGATTCTGTCACGCGTACGTAAAGCGTGATTCAAATAAAATATGTATAAAGCGCAAGTATTTTACTTGGTCCGTGAGTCATGAACTCACCAGTCTTCACCATCGAAAAACGAGTATTATCTGGCGGTGACAACGGCCTTCGTCGATGAGGTGTATAGAGCTTATCGCTTATAATTGGGTAAATAAATCAGGTAGAAAAACACTGATTAAAAACTAAAAAAATAATAGAAAACGTGTACTTTATTGACATGACTCCATTGATATATTGACATTTTAGTTGAAAGTAGGGAAAGATGTGCTATGAATAATTAACGAATTTTAATCATTTTAGACGAAAAAGTTGGCACAGTAAATCTATATTCCAGACAGAAGATAGAATTAGATAGAAAACATCGCTAGGCTTCTTTGCTACTATTCTCACGTTCCGTAAGAATACTGACAATGTTCCAATTAAATTATGCCTAAAATAACGGATGTTAAAATTATTATATAATATCGAGTGTCCAAAATCTTCATCGAACTTTATATTAGATCGCATTGGAACTTAATGGACAGAAGTGCTTAAAAATGAACAAAGTATGTACATCAGCGTTGTGAGTCCATTATCCTGCGCTGCAGTATCACGGAAACAAATGTCCTCGATTAAATGAGACATGTACCATTCGAAAGGCTTTATATTCTCCATTCCTACTCCCAGCTGTAATAAGAACGCGAGTACAAATGTAAGCGATAAAATGAGGTGGCGAATGACGCCGGTTGTAACCATTCTGCGTCACGCATCAGGCTTTTACGAGTTCTGCTACCATGACTTAAGGGCGCTACACATTTATCAGGATTATTGAAAAAAAGGAAACGTCATTAGATTCAGTTATGTTTTGTAAAACAAGCTGTAACCTGAAGAGCCTCGCAGTGCAGGATTGCCATATTATTATGTATTCGGCCATCGGTTCAAATAAAATATAGTATTATTTTTTATTAGCGAGTAACTTATTAAGTGTTTATACACGGATCATGCGAGGAAGGTATGATTTTGTTTATATTAAAAGTTTGTTTATTATCTTAACATCATCATTAATAGATTGTCGGATGATCGTAAATAATATTACACCGCAGACGTTACTAATAATGTTACCATATGGTAACATATTATCTATTATAGCTCTTAGGACCAAACGTAAGTATATGTTTTATCCCTATGAACCGCAATTTCCATTGATTTCGTGCCATCTTCTCGGCGCAATAAATTCTTCTTGGCCACTGTAGATACTCGTATGTGCTTCTATTCTGTTCACATTACGAGAGCAGTGTAGCCGCCAGACCAATGGCCAGGCCAATACGCTGCTTGTTTATTTAGTATTTTTAGATTTAGCGAAAGCCATACGGTCTGAATTCCAATTTTATTAAACAAAATGAATAAACTAGGCATAAGAGGACTACAGCTTCAATTATTTAAATACTATCTCAGTAACAGAATTTAAAAAGTTACTATAGGTGGTATGTTAAGTTCAGATGCCCGAGTTTCTCACGGTGTGCCACAAGGTAATGTGTTAGGTCCTACCTTGTTTCTCATGTATATTAATAGTCTTTGTGATATTAATTTAACAAACTGTAAAATATTTAGTTTTGCAGATGATACTGCACTAGTATTTCATGCAAGTTCATGGAACAAAGCAAAAAATATTTCAGAAATTGGCTTACAAAAAGTAGCAAACTGGTTTATCCAAAACAAATTAACTTTAAATTACACAAAAACCCAATATATTCTTTTTGCCAATACTGAAAAATCACTACCGTTTGATCATAACCTCAAAATTCAAATTCATAATTGTGGAAATATGCCAGATAATAATTTATGTGATTGTTATTATTTGAAAGTCACCAAAACAGTAAAGTATTTGGGTATCATGCTAGATGTAAAGTTAACGTAGCAACCTCACATTAATCAACTCTCAGAGAGCACTAGAAAACTGATTTACATTTTTTTAAAATTGCGTACAGTTGCCAATTATAAATTACTGAAAACTATATACTTTGCCTTAGCTCAATCGATTTTGTCTTATTGTATTACTTCTTGGGGAGGAGCTTGCAAGATACATCTAATAAAACTGGAAAGATCCCAACGTGCTCTTTTAAAGGTGATTAAACAAATACCTTTTGGATATTATATAGCTGATCTCTTTAAAGAGTGCGATGTTTTGTCCATTAGACAGATGTTTGTACTCCAAACTATCGTATGCCCACATAGTATATTACATTATAAAGATATAACAAATACACTCATCTTTTCGGTCTGCTTTTATTAAGAAATTCCAAATTTATCTTGGTCCCCTTATTTACAATAAAATAAATAAAGTTATAGAAATATATTCACAAAATAAAAGTTACTGCAAATTAATTGCAGACAAAAATGGCTAAAAACTAAAACTTATGAGGACACTGAAAATATTTTTAAAATAAAAGTCTAAAAATAGCTACTAACAAATTAAATGTTAAAAATGCATGTGATGTGTCATCATCATCATTTCAGCCGGAAGACGCCCACTGCTGGACAAAGGCCTCCCCCAAAGATCTCCACGATGATCGGTCCTGCGCTGCCCTCATCCAACCTATCCCGGCGATCTTGACCAGATCATCGGTCCATCTTGTGGGGGGCCTACCAACACTGCGTCTTCCGGTACGCGGTCGCCATTCGAGGACTTTTCTGCCCCAACGGCCATCAGTCCTTCGAGCTATGTGCCCAGCCCACTGCCACTTCAGTTTTGCAATCATCCGGGCTATGTCGGTTACTTTGGTTCTCCTGCGAATCTCCTCATTTCTGATTCGATCTCGCAGGGAAACTCCGAGCATAGCCCTCTCCATTGCTCTCTGAGCGACCATGAGCTTTCTCATAAGGCCCATAGTTAGCGACCACGTCTGCGTTCCGTATGTCATCACTGGCAACACACATTGGTTAAAAACCTTCGTCTTGAGACACTGCGGTATTTGGGACGAAAAGATTTTACGGAGCTTCCCGAACGCTGCCCATCCGAGTTGGATTCGACGAGTGACCTCTTTCGCGAAATTGGACCTGCCTAACTGGATCGTTTGACCCAAGTAGACGTATTCGTCAACAATTTCGAAAGTACAGTTCCCAACTGTTACGGGGGTAGGTGCGACATGGACATTAGACATGATTTTCGTCTTGTCCATGTTCATTTTGAGACCTACTCCTTGGGAAGCTGTATTGAGGCCATCAAGCATATGGCTTAAGTCTTCCATGGTTTCAGCCATGATTACGATATCATCTGCGAATCTAAGGTGAGTGATGTACTCACCGTTAATGTTGATGCCCAGTCCGTTCCAGTCCAGAAGCTTGAAGACATCTTCCAACGCAGCAGTGAACAGCATCGGCGATATGACATCGCCTTGTCTGACTCCCCGCTGCAGTCGGATAGGCTTCGAGTTCTGATCCTGGAGACGGACTGACATGGTGGCGTTTTCATACAAACACTTCAACGCTTTGATGTATCGATAATCAATGTGGCACCTCTGGAGAGACTGAAGCACCGCCCAGGTCTCGATCGAATCAAAGGCTTTCTCATAGTCCACGAACGCCAAGCATAGTGGCTGGTTATACTCCTCCGTCTTCTGTATAACCTGCCGCAGCGTATGTATGTGGTCTATGGTGCTAAAACCTTTTCGGAATCCGGCTTGTTCGGGAGGCTGGAAGTCGTCAAATCTGCGCGCGAGACGATTCGTGATGACCCTTGAAAACAGCTTGTAAACATGGCTCAGAAGTGATATCGGTCTAAAGTTCTTCAAAAGGGTTTTGTCGCCCTTTTTGAAGAACAGCACCACTATACTTCCGTGCCAGGCCTGCGGCGTTTTGCCATCGAGGATGACGGAATTAAATAGCTTCTGGAGGATTTTAAGCACAGGAGTACCACCAGCTCTCAGAAGCTCGGCTGTAATTCCATCATCACCCGGCGCCTTGTTGTTTTTAAGCTGTTTAAGGGCCACACTAATCTCGTACAGACTGACGTCTGGGATATCTACGGTGTAGTGTCGGGTTAATTTGGCTCTTGGGTCTTTAGCCTTGTTGTTAACAGGTGCCCGTGTGGTCGTGTATAGCTGTCCGTAGAACTTCTCGACTTCCCTCAAAAGTTCGGGTTTAGACGAAACGATCCTGCCGTCGTCGGTCTTCAGCTTCGTCAGTTGGCTCTGCCCAATAGACAAGTCTCGTGCGAATACTTTAGAGCCCTTGTTACGCTCTATAGCCGCCTTTACACAGTCTGTGTTATGGCGGCGGATATCGCGAGTCAAGGACTTGGAGATCTGTCTATTTAGCTGCCTATACTGGGAAGCATCGTCCGGGGACTGAAGGGTCATTTGACGTCTCACATCCATCAATTTGAGAGTAGAATCTGAGATTTTTCCGGTTCTTTTTGAACGCCTGGCCTTGAAGAATTTAGACCCGGCCGTTTGAACAGCTTCCACGAACCTGTTATTATACTCGTCCACGTCAACGCAGTCACCGAGGCATTCGAAGCGGTTTTGCAATTCGAGTTGAAAGTTTACCGGGTTTTGGATCTGTATGGGTGCAGGTCGGAGCGTAGACTTCACCAGTCGAGACCTCTCCAATTTTGGATTGATATTCAATGTGCCTCTTACTAAGCGGTGATCACTCCCAGTTTTCACCGAATTGATCACAGAGACATCATTGAATATCTGTCTTTTGGTCGACATAATGAAGTCAATCTCATTTTTGGTGGCACCATCGGGACTAATCCAAGTCCATTTGCGTTGTTCTGGCTTCATGAAGAAGGAGTTCATCATATACAGGTCCTCCTTCTCCATGAAGTCGGCCAGCATCTGGCCTCGGGTGTTCCGATTTCCGAACCCAAATTGCCCCACTCTCAACTCATCGCCGCTACGTTTCCCCAATTTTGCGTTGAAGTCTCCCATGACAACGTTAAAGTGGGTTTTAGAAGTGTGGATGGCTGTTGAGATGTCCTCATACATGGCTTCCACCTCTTCGTCAGGATCCAGGTTCTCAAGTATCCTTGATAAACTCGAAATGGATAAAAATAAAAGAGAATAGAGAAGATTTAAACAAGATATTCTTGAGGTCTGTCAATGGTGTGAATCAGACAAATGGATTGGTAAGAATAAGAATAAAAATATTTGATATAGAAAAAATAGTAGATATATATGTAGTTGAAAGAGAGGATTTTGAAGATTTTATAATAGGATTAGACTTAATTCCTATGTTTAAGTTGAGGTTGAATGAAAATTTAGAAATCTCACAGAAAATAGAGAAAAAGTTAGAAAAACCAGAGATAACATTAAGTGAAGTTACAAATTGTTCAATTAATTTTAATGAACACGTGGAAACAGAAGAATTTCAAACAAATATAGAACATTTAGATAAAGATAAAAAAATGAAGATAGAAAAATTGATAGATAAAAACAAATCAGTGTTTGCGAAAGACAAGTATGATATTGGGACTGTTAACGAATATGAAGCTAGAATTGACTTAATAGTGGAGAAATACTGCAGTAAAAGACCCTATAGATGTAATATAAAAGACAAAAAAGAAATAGAGAAACAAATAGCCAACTTACTAGAGAAGAATTTAATCGAAGAATCTTATAGTCCTTTTGCTGCACCCGTCACACTAGCATATAAGAAAAATGAAGGAAAGACACGTCTGTGCATAGACTTTAGAGATTTAAATAAAAACATTGTCCCTCAGGCACAACCATTCCCTTTAATAGATGATATAATAATAAGAGCCAGAAATTGTAAATACTTTACGACACTGGACATTAACTCAGCTTTTTGGTCAATACCACTAAGAATTGAGGATAGGAGGAAGACGGGATTTGTAACACAAGATGGTCACTATCAATGGACATGTCTACCGTTTGGCTTAAAAACGTCTCCAGCTATATTTCAACGAATTCTGAGTAGCATATTAAGAAAATATGGACTAACTGAATTTTCAGTGAACTATATAGACGATATCTTAATACACTCACCGACGTTTGAAGAACATCTAAATCATATTGAAAAATTATTAAATGCAATAAAAAAAGAAGGACTCAGGTTAAAATTTAAAAAGTGTACATTCGCTGCTAGTTCGGTTAGATATTTAGGACATGTAATAGGAGAAAATACGGTTAAACCGTTGAAAGACAACATAACGTCAATAAAAAATTTCCCAATTCCTACTACACAAAAGCAAATTAGACAATTTCTGGGGAAAATAAATTTTTACCATGAATATATAGAAAAGAGCTCAATATTACTAGATCCATTACATCAACTATTAAAAAAAAATGTAAAATTTATATGGACAGAGGATTGTGAAAAATCTTTCAGAAAGATAAAAGAAATGCTATGTTCCCAACCAGTGTTGGAGATATTCGACAAAGACCTTCCAATCAAGATATATACAGATGCATCACTTGAAGGTATAGGCGCAATACTAAAACAAACACAAGAGGATGGAAAAGAAAAACCTGTGGCCTACTTCTCAAAGAAACTTAATGAAACGCAAAAAAGAAAAAAAGCTATTTATCTTGAATGCTTAGCTATAAAAGAGGCAATAAAGTACTGGCAACACTGGCTGATAGGGAGATACTTCGAAATATACTCTGACCACAAACCACTGGAAAATATGAATATAAAAGCACGAACAGACGAAGAATTGGGCGATCTAAGTCACTATCTATCTCAATACGATTTTAAAATTATATACGTCCCAGGTAAAGATAATAAAGAAGCGGACTGCTTGAGTAGAAACCCTGTTCTAGAATCAAATACAGAAGAAGAGGATTTATTAAAAACGGTAAATTTTATTGAAATAGATGAAATAAAATTAGATCAGATGAATAATATACTATTACAGAATAAAAAAGAAAAATTAATAGAGAAAAACGGAATATATTATAAAAAAGTGAAGAAAAGAGAGAAAATCATATTATCAGAAAAATTCAGTATTGATTTAATTAATAAAATACACAAGGAATGGTGTCACACAGGAATAACACAAACACAAATGAAAATATGTCCATATTATACTGCTAAAAATTTAGTGAAGAATATAAAAAAAATTTGTAAAGAATGTTATATATGTATTAAGAATAAATCAAGAGGGCAACATAAATTCGGCTCAATGTCACAATTAGGACCAGCGACCAAAGCTTTCGAAATTATGTCCATAGATACAATTGGAGGATTTGGAAGCACTAGATCAACAAAAAAATATATTCATTTACTTGTTGATCATTTCACGAGATATGCGTTCATTTCAACATCAAGAACTCAAAACGCCGCTGATTTTATAAAACTAATTCAAACTGTGTTAGACATAGAAAACATCGGAACAATCTTAACGGACCAATATCCTGGAATAAATTCGAAAGAATTTAAAGATTATTTAAAAAATAAAGGAGTGCAATTAATTTTTACTGCAATAAATGCACCATTTTCTAATGGTCTGAATGAAAGACTGAATCAGACATTAGTAAATAAAATAAGATGTAAAATAAACGAAGAGAAAAAGAATAGAGCATGGACATCGATAGCGAGAGAATGTGTGAATAAGTATAATATACTAGAACATACAATAACGGGATTTACACCAGAGTATCTATTATATGGCACAGACACCAGTAACATACCAGAAGAGTTAAAAAGAAAGAAAAACGGAGAAGACTGGATAAGAGATAAGAAATTAGCATTAGAAAGAACACAGAGATCACATAAGTATAACGAAAGTTTATTTAATAGAAACAGAAGACACCATGAATTCAACGAAGGAGATATGGTATTCATAGAGAATGGAAACAAACTCAATAGGAAAAAGCTAGAAGAACTAAGAATCGGCCCATATATAATAGAAGAAAAAATTTCAAACTCAATTTATAAAATAAAAACTGGAAAAAGAAATCAAGACACGAGTCTATTCCACGTGACAAAACTAATTCCAATGTTTGAAGTTGAAGCTGATTGAAAAATTATGCAATTTTCATGTCGTGGAGGGGAGATGTAA
This sequence comes from Malacosoma neustria, assembly GCA_963693495.1. Lineage (NCBI taxonomy): Eukaryota > Metazoa > Arthropoda > Insecta > Lepidoptera > Lasiocampidae > Malacosoma > Malacosoma neustria. Next base: position 91,488 of record OY856389.1, read on the forward strand.
AGAGAATATCATCTCTTTAATGTTATTGTATTATGGTTAGGTTGTGTAACCAGGACATAATCCCTTTTGATTTAACGCGCTTAATGTCATGTGTCATAGAAGTGTGACACATGACATTTGCCTACAAAAAAGTAAACAATATTTACGTTATTACGTTACAGATTTGATTTAAATAATTTAATTAATAGATAGAAAAGCAAGAGTTATGAGAGACGAGTAATCAACTTTAATTGTCGTTTCTGTTATTTTTACAGAAACAAATTTGTTTGATTTATTCGGACCATCCAGACTGAAACAAATAAATAATATTATATATATATATATTATATCAAATATTAAAGGAAATCTTTGTTTAATGAACACTTCGAAATTATAAAATGTTAATTGTAAATAAAAATTTTATTTCCTTAAGTCTTCACTTTATGTAACCAAACCATATCGATCGTGTCTTACTCATTTAATTTTATATAAGAAGGTAGTTGTAAAAATTTATAATTTATTATGACAATAATGTTGAAGTCACTGGAAGGAACTAATAGCTAAGGGACAGGCCACGCCTAGGTTAGGCGTTAGTGCTAGAATAAAAAATATGTGTCAATAAAGAATTTTTTTTTAATTTTTTTTTATTTATTTACTTATGTTGTTTGCATAATTATTACATTAATACGCAATTTTATAACAACCAAAACAGTAGGGTTTTTCATTTAGTAATACTATCGTTTCCCTGTGTTATGCACTCCTGACCTAAATGAAACTTGTCTTGATCGTCTACGTTACCGTACAGTTGGATGAAAAGACAGGCAGAGGAGTATGTTGAAGACAGAAAATGAGTTTGTAGGCCAGAAACTCATATTGTATAAACTGTGGTCGTAGTATTAAGGCGTTTATAAATAACTAGCTGACCCGGCAAACGTTGTTCTGCCATATAAATAATAAAATGTCAAAAAATTAAAAAAAATTTTGGGGGTGGGTCACCCCTAACATTTAGGGGGATGAAAAATAGATGTTGGCCGATTCTCATAGATACCGGATAAGCACAAAAAATCACTAACTCAATTTAGTTATCTGCCTACTGCCTACCCCTAAGAACGATGGCGTGATTATTTATAGCCTATGACCATTTCTAGGTTATCATCTATCACCATACCAAATTTCATCAAAATCCGTTCAGCCGTTTAGGCGTGAAAGAGGAACAGACAGACAGACAGACAGAGTTACTTTCGCATTTATAAATGTCGAGAAAATTAGAAAAGTGATATTAGTATGGATTAAAGAATTATTGTCTTGTGTTATTTGTAGATTATAATGTTGCCTTGATTGTGTCCTACACGCTAGTGTTTGAAGATATAAAGGGGGACAGCTGCAGTACGAGAAGGAAGACCCCTCGAATTCGGTGAGTCCCGTCCATTTTCTTTCAATAGGGTGTTTTCTCATGACGACAAAAAGATTTCCTTCAAAATTTACCTGAACCAGCGCCTTCATATTTATTTAACTTATTATAATGACAGGATTATAAGAGAGATTCGTTTTATACATTATAACAGTAATAAAAAGGAATTTTAAGACAACATTGCTGTATTAACGTAACGCACCGCTAGCTGTCATCTATGTGTCAAACCTCACCTCGAATAACAGCTGACACTTGTAAAACCACTTGTAAAACGCATTCACACATTCCATTGCAAGCACACTATCCTAGCTCTGTATCTAATATTAATAATAAGCTCACAAGTTATAAATAAAACCAAAATCTATTACAATATAATCTTTTATTTAAAACAATACAGTAAATGAATATTAGATCCTTTTATTTGTTCTTATAAGAATAGAAATGTTTATTTCCAAAAATGTATTGCGTGTAAACGTAAACGGCACACGTTTATGACACTGTTGCGATAGAACATTCAATTGTTTGGTCAGGGAGTCAGGGAGGCGACCGCGACGTGGTGTGCTGCGACAGCATGTTGATTTATTTCGGTTGCAATATTTTGTGGACAAGTTTTGTGAAATCAATTGTAGCCAGATCACGTCAGTTATCACGTCTTTTTAGTATGGATACGTACCTTGCACTAAATTGATTTGTAATAATATTATTATAGAAAATATTAATATAATTGCGACTCAATTCAACTTTTGTTCATATTGGAACATCGATAACAAAATATTTGTTTATATTATATGAAACACATGTCGAGTGGAAGAGAAAATTAGAAAAGTGATATTTAGATCCGAAACAGAAACTTACAAGTCGAAAAAACCCATACATACATACATACATATTATACAAATCGTAACTAAACTGCAGAGTACTAAATGAACATAGCTGATGAGATCAATGACTGGGGAGGGCTCATTGGGAATCATAGTGCAGCCTCGGGACATGATGTAAATATAAAGCGGGATTATCTGTAAGAGCAGCGTGCATCCGCTGCGGAATGGTTTAACCGACAAATTCTGAAATACATCACGTCCACACGTCTCCGTCTCAGTGCGCGCACTCCCTATTTCCCCCGGGTTGGATCGCGCTATTCCCGACGTGGCCCGGCGCTGGATATCTTATTCTGAAGCTCGTTCGTCCAATTCAATTATTCATATGTCTTTCTTCCTTATTTAAACGGAAATTACATCTGCCATCAAGGCTTTCCTATGTTGCATCACGTCAAGTTTACGAACCACGTTCTTTCTTCGACTACTCATCTCTGTATTAAACATATAAAGTCAAAATTTACACAATTATTAAAGTAGCTTATGCCACGGATGTACCCACCCTCATGTAATATTAAATCAAGTAGCAACTAGCCGACGTTTGACTTAAACCTATACGCGCTCCGTCATAACAGTGGCGACGTACAGTAACAGTACCCACAAATCTCGATAAAATGTTTGGCTCGCTTACGATACGTGTTTTATCAAATTTTGATCATCACTGTCGAGGTTGGAAAACATATAAGTGTAGATTAGAGCAATGGTTCATAGCAAATAATATAAATAAACAGATGGACAAAGCTGGAGTCAAAGACAAGGCGTATGGTTTTCACATATAGCTGTTCCCTTCTTGTAAACATAAAGTTGGCTCCTGTCAATATGTTACATATGTTAACTGGTCTTTATTAACTATGTTACATAAAATTCATACTAAACCTTCATTTCACCTTGCCTGTCCTTCGAACAAACCTCCCTTTCGAGCAAAAATGTTTCATTTTATCTACATATTCTTTTAACCACACTCAATCACCGACCACAAAAGCTTTATTGTTTTTCCCCATAGCTGGTCGCTTGTAAGTACTGTTTTCGCAACACCCGTGAGCATAACTGCGACTAGGTAGGCGCATAATAGTAGTAATCATTAAATTTAACCTTGAACGTAATTTGTGACCAAAAACAAGTTGAGCCGGTGAAGACTCTGGTGTAGTATTTACAGAATTCATAACAGTATGTTACAATTATGTGATAGCCCATTGAAATAGAGGTATTCGTTTTGAATATCACTCTTTTTATAGCCGAAGAACAGCAGACAAGCCGACAGCCTTCTTAATAGTAAGTAGTTACCGTCACCTATAGATGTTTGCGACGCTAAGGGCACCGCACATACGCTGCTGTCCCATAGGGATACAGGTACCCGGTTCACTAATGCCGGAACCTAACGCAAGGTTATTGTGGCGACATACTTGTAGACCAAAGGTAATTGCCATCCAGAGGGGGTTGGAGCCCTACCTTTGTAGTTTTCACACTTACTAGGACAGGCCGGCCCCGGCCGCAGGGGTCAGTATTCTTTCTCCACCCATGCACGGAGAGGAACATAATTTTTTACTTATTATTACATATGTATATTAATATATACATATGTAATTTTAAAATATCTTATATATTTTGCTTCTACACTGTACTTTGTTTTGTTTGTAGATCTATTGAAATTGTTGAAGAGTATTTTTACACAATACCTAAACATTTCTTGTTTGTAAGTAATGGTCTCACCATTTGAAAGCAAGCAAAAAGACTCATCTGTTATATAGCGCTGCGCATTCGTCTTTTACGCCGACGTTCGTGAGAATTTCAAGTTCCCTTGTGCTACGACTTTGTTTTTCTTTAAATGATGCTCAAAGCAATAAGTATAGAAAGCATTTATTCAAGTTCTACAAGCCACTTAGTAATTAAGCACACATGATGTACATAAATCGCTGCGATTTTATTTTATTCAACAAAATAAATATTATTATCATTAAATTGTCCAGTTAAAAACATATTTACTAGACTAATGGGCCTATTAACAAGTGTACGTATATTAACATATTTGTTAATTTGTCGATGATCCCACTACTACTGGCTCCTAAAATTTTAGACATTAATTTAAAGATTTTATGAATCCGTCAGACAATATATTATTTTTAGAATTTGTGTGCATAACAAATATCTCCGAACCAAATATCGGTTGCTCATTATTCTCACGGCAATAGCGATACATGAAATGGTTGAACGCTCGGGTCATAAACCCAGACATATGATTATTTGCTACGACTTCACCCCAGAATAATAACTATATATGCATCAGAATATAATTCTTTCTTCAGTTTTATAAGTGTCATGTTAGAAGCATATAATATTTTATCATTTGTAGATTGAGTAGGTAATCAGGATAAAGAACTCCGTTCCGTTTAATATATAAATATGCAAACACTGGCCAAACGGTGCCCGATGTTGGCCTGATGTACAATTTTATGCGTCACATCCAGAAAATCGAGTTCGCGATAATCCGACAACATTTTCTCAAACAATATTTTATGAAAAGTATAGAACAAATGATATTTTGGGCACCCAATTATTTCAGTGAAGTTTTTCCATATTGTTTTTTGTTATACTTTTTAGATAGGTACTTGGTAGCCAAGTGGGCAAGTATCACATTCGGAGACCAACATAGAGGCAACAGGTTCGAATCCCACATTCCGCGCACTGCTACTTAAGCAGTGTTGTACTTAACAACACACATAATCATAACATAATTACCAGGTACTAACACTTAATAAAACATTGTGAGATAACCGGTATGTATCCCGTCAATCTGCTGCCCATTGATAAAAGGGGTGGATATACTTCCAGTTCTGTCTTGTGTTGGGATTTCAAATAACATAAACATTACTAGAGATAAAAGTAAGTTCGAGTGGTTCATAACAAGAATATACTGTAGACATATATACTGTATAGGCATTACATCTATATGTATGCGACACATTCGAGGGACCTTTAGAAAATGTTATTCTCGGTGTACATGTTATTTTATCGTGAAATGTGACTGAAATGTCAAAGCTACGCTGCTTTCATCAAGTTCCGGAACATGTGTGGGCCCATCTAGGTGGCACATTTGGGGTCTACTTTCCGGGTGCCTAGGTGCTGACTTTATTCCTTCACTCAAAATTTCTTTAGTGCTCTCTTTATTTATAAAGTCAGTAACATGTCATTCGTTAGGGAAGTGTATTTTGGATAAGTTTTGTGTGCAGTTAGTTCTCAAATTCTCAAAGTAATAATATATAAATAAATTATACTTAAAAAAATTAAAAAACACGATTTTATAATTATTCAAACTAAAGTAAAAATAATTCTTAACATAACAATAAAATGACTAATGTCACTGTTCTGAAAAGCGGTGGGGGGGGGGGGGACATACAAAACAAAACAAGCTAATGTAAGCCGTGTAAAAATATATAATTGAGACAGCGCCATCTGTCATCAAAGTAAGCTGCAGAGCGCTTGTGTTACTAGCACTAGAGGGAATTGAATCCGTGACCCCGCAGGCACCGTGTGTGTTGTTATGTGAAATGCGTTGCTCTGTTATGCAATGCCTACTGGCAGTAATCTCATTTGACTATTACAGAATCTAGGATCTGAACCCATCCTGTTATTAGTTGTAATTACAGCACATGTAGCTACCGATCATTTTAGACCAGATATACTATTCTTCTAACACTTAAAGAATTCCTTAATGTTTTATAAAACTACGCAATCGTAGCGTAAAAGGAGACCTTTGTCACAATTTTGAAATTTTATAATATGTATAATGTAAAAAAATGGTCGCAACAAGCAGTAATTTTAACAAAGCGTCCATGTACCTACATTTGAGTGGGCTTTATTTGCTGAGCGGCGTTTAAGCGGCAGATCGTCGCTAATCAGATTAAAGCCTCCCCCTGCACCCCCCCCCCCCCCTTTCAACATGCGTCCATTTAGAGATAATGTCCACCATTGAATATTTGTGCTATGTATAGCATTCAATGTCATATCACAAAATTAAATATGGTAATAGGTGTAGTCATTTAATATTTTTGCATGAAATTGTAATATGTTTTTAGCATAAATGTCTAGATATTTGACGAACTGGTCTAACGGTTAACGCATGTCTGTATGCTTGCGAATGTCACGGATTCAATTCCTGTCCAGCGTCTAGGTGTTTATATATGATATGTATTTATTTACAAAAGAAAAGTATTTATATAGTATATCAGTTGTTTAGTACCCATAACACAAGTTCTATACAACTTTCTTTGGGACTAGATGGCGCTGTGTAATTTGTCCTAGTTTAATTATATATTTATTATTATTTATCCGATTTAAATCAAACGTACGCCGTTTTGTTAGATAGCATGTTGCCATTTTGACGGTAATTCCATTATTATTCTCATAAAAGTCTTCATCCCTATTGGCAAAACACTGAGACCTTAAAACCACAATAATATATTGTGGGAGATTCCTTCCTTCAAGAGCTTTCGATTCTCCAAGCGAGGGAATCGGATAGCGAGCCTGACATTTAGATATTGTGTGCTGTTATTACATATGAATAAACTTCAAACATTCAATTACATCAAAGAAATGCAAAGAGACTAATTTTAATAAACGAGTGTAAAATGTTATGCTTATCTCTCGAATGAAAATATTTGATAGCAAATGTTGGAAGCCTCGTTTGGCATTTAGTACAATTATAAATAATATCGCGTACATTGAGTAGGCACCCTAAGTTGGGGAGCAAAAATATTGGTTGAACCGGAATTTCATGCGAAATACAATATAATGATATGATAATGCTTCTTAAAATTAATATCTATTTCTTTCGAAAATTAAATATACGTATGCTACGCTCAATCCGGGATTCTTTCTAAATAGCCCAAAGACATGTTAAGATTGTATCTTTCAATTTGCACGGAAGATTAGTGCGAAATGAAAACTAAGATTCAATTTAGTCGCATATTTAGTGTTAAAGTAAAGTAAAGAGAAAATATTTTAAGGACCTACCCATTGAATCCACTATACATTAGGGACAAAAATAAAACAAATAAATCTTCAAAAAACTAAATAGCAAAATCCAGTTTTTCTAATAAAATCTTAATTTTTAACCGACGATAAAAACGGTGGAGGTTCTCAAGATAACGTTTATATATATATATATATATATATATATATATATATATATATATATATATATATATATACCCCGTGCAATAAGTCGGTAATCGAAAAAAGCAAATTTTACAGGAAAAATAATTTACTGTTTTTCTTTAATAACTTTCTAACCTCTGAAAGTATTACGGTCATTGATACATCAAATGAAAGCTATTTTTTTATGAAATGCTATTTTGTCATCTGATTTAAATTATGTACTTTCTGTCGGCTGCAATATAATAATGCAATGCTGCAATAATACAATAACCCAGTAGAAGCAACTTACCGAATACCGAAAAGAAAAACACTTATGTATTAATGTGTAATGATGTTTTTCTCGTCATTAATGTATTTACAATTTTCCCTACAACAAAATGGCTATTCCAAATATCTCCGATAATGTAGGTAGGAAAATTATAAGAAAAATTCACAATATGTATTCCGACCCATAGATTACAATTTTAACATAACAGCAAAAAGTCCATAATAGTACATTACCGACTTATTGCACGGAGGGGTCGATATATATATATATATATATATATATATATATATATATATATATATATATATATATATATATATATATATATATATATATATATATATATATATATATATATATATATATATATATATATATATATATATATATATATATAATGTGTGTGAATTTTATGTATGACCACCCATAACTTTTTACAGAGTAGTCTGATTTTGATAATTCTTTTTATTGGAAAGGGTATACCCCGAAGTTGGTCCCATATAAATTTGAGAAAAAAAGTCCATATGAGTACGACCATATGAGTACCAAAACCATATGAGTACGAAAACGGAGAATGATGATTTTTCACTCGCTGATTATCATGATTCACTATGACCACGCATAACTTTTGACAGAATTGATTTATTTAAGCATGTAGTAATTAGTAGGTTATAAGCACAAAAAATTATGAAATAAAAACTTTTTGCCAAATAAATAAAACCGCCGAAAAAACTGAAAGGCAAAAAATAATAAACCTTATTTTTATTAACCTTAATAACTAAGTTCATGTAGGTATACCTAAGTAATTTTGAGTCGGCGCCAAACAAGCAAATTAATTATAATAATTACGTGAAGAGTCACGCAGCGGCGGCGCAACGCCGGAAATGCCGAGCGTTTACGAGTTAATGTCAGCGAGACAGCAACCCGAACGGGAACACCCGTGACGGTACTGGCGCCGACTCAAAATTGCTTAGGTATACTTACATTAGTTTAAGAACTTTGTTATTAAGGTTAATAAAAAGAAGGTTTATTATTTTTTGCTTTTCAGTTTATTCGTCGGTTTAATTTTTTTGTTATTTCTTATTACTCTTATTGTGTCTTCATTGATAGAAATAACTTATGGTAGGGACATCCTTTACCCTTCCTCTATTACGAAAATTATCTAATATTTTAATTTTTGTTTTCAAAGTATTGTTTTCAAAAAGAAAACTTTTATCTTTTAATTTTTGTCAAAGCTTTCGACATTGTTATAGCTTGAAAAACTGACACAAATTCAATAACTAGTATAGTCAAACATATGAGCATTTTTGCTTGCTTTTCGCATGAACTACTTAATATTTGTACATAATAAATTAAGGGCACATGCAGGTACTACTGTATTACCCTAAATGTAATTGTATTTCACAATAGGGAGTCCCCCGTCCCCCTATGGCCGTTAGTGTTATGAAATGAATGAAACCCAAAAATGTTTTAACAATATGTATAATGCAACAATACGCAAATATGCAACCATGCATTTGTATAAAATAATCAAAATTCGTTAATTGACGACCTCTGTGGCGTAACGGATAACGCACTTCGGTACGCCTGCGGAGGTCACGGGTTCGATTCCCGTCTCGCGTCTGGTTGTTTATGTATAATATGTATTTATTTACAAAAATGTACATAATGAAAGTATACTTTCCTTAGTTTTGAATTTGCTGTTCTTTATTTAATATAATAGGTAGGATTTAAGATTTAAGAATTGAACTATAGCTAACGTGCGAAATATGAGACAACTGTTAATACACATAATTCAGAAGTAAAAGTTTATATCTTATTGTTTACATTATAATTACATTGCAGTTACTATAAAAATGATAATAGGAAACTTTAATTGTCGTTTCCTGTTTTGACAGGGCAAGGTTTCGTTTATTTTATCACCACACATAATAATTATCTTACATTTAAGTAGTATATCAGTTGTCTATTACCCATAACACAAGTGCTGTGCTACTTAGTTTGAGACTAGATGGTGCTGTGTGAATTCTCATAAAATATAATATTTATTTATTTATTTATTATATTAATTTATAAACCGTGTAAAAGAGAAATCGTATAACACAGGTATTTGTAAATCGGGGGGATGAGCGTGTATTACACCCATTACCTGTGGGTCATTAGCAGAGGCCTCAAATCTATGAGTAACGTTACAATTAATAAATAACACGGTGAATAATTGCCGGATTTAAATGAAACAAAACGTAATAGATATGAGAAACGTGACCAACTCATCTCAACAATTCATCCCATTAAGCAATTCATTAAATAGCTTAAGTTTAGTCGTAAATCACGAGTTGGTAACTTGATGTTAAGTTAAGTTAGAATATCATTTTGCCCGTTTCAAGTCACGTTATCAACAACAAAGAACAAAGATCGATAACTTTCAAAAGAGATAGAGGCAAAACACAATTATGAAAAATGACCATTAGACCTTGTCTTTGGGAAACGGTGATTATCGAATAAATTTTCGTGATACGTCATGCTTAGATACTAAGCATTATACTAAGAAATAACTGTAGTTTCATCTTCTATGTATCTCGTTGTTAAATTCACGATAGCTCAAAGCGTCCGTTCTTCTAGTCCGTCACCAATTTATCTTGAAATTTTCTGTTTTGAATTAATTATAGTAATTCTTCTTCTTGTAGAGGTGCCTCTCCGACTAGCGAAGGTTGGCGGTCAGTTTCGCATACTCCTCTTTGTCTCTAGCGCGGCGAAACAGTTCGGCTGCACTCGCTATCTCCGTCCACTGTAAAATGTTACGCAACCAAGATTTCTTTCTCCGACCGACACGTCTCTTGTCCGCGATTTTTCCCATCATGATTAATTGTAGCAGTTCGTAACTATCATGTCTCAATACATATCTTAGCTAAGCAACTTTTCTGCGTTAGACGATTTGCAAAAGTTCGCGTTTCTGCTTTACTCGTCGGAGGACCTCCTCATTGGTTACTTTTTGAGTGCAAGGAATGGTCATCCTTCTGTATACCTATATTTCGAACGCATCTATACATTTCCTGAAGTCTTCTTTGATTGGCCAAGCCTCACATTCGTATAGTAGAATGGGCCAGATGTAGCAACGGAGCATTCTGATGCCCAAAGGCAGCTTTAGGTTGCGATTACAGAGAACGCGTTTCATCTTATTGGGGTTTTACTTATTGTTCACTTTCTTGTTTACTTGCTCATGTGTGTGTCCCTCAACAGCTATGCAAGTGTCCCCAAGCCGTCTATACTCGTAAAACACCATTTAAGGCTTAACGATATGTATACAATGGATTATTATTAGATACGTGTATTATTAGAGAGTTGTCGCGCACGGCCCACGGGATCGCGGCCCCCTCCCCCTTCCCCCCTTCCCCCCGTGCGACCCTTGGGGAACTTTTCTAATCTAATTTATTGCACGCGTCCTTTATTAAATATGGGTTTTGAAAATGTCATACTCAAGTATATGTTCTTATTCCATTTTGTTCGATTACGAAAAAGTTAATTAATATTGTTATTTCATACTTACGATTAAGAAAAATAAATAAATTTTTAATACCAGTTTAGTTTTAAATAGTACCTAGTTTATTTATTAGACACAATCAAAATTTGCATCATATAAACATATGGGAACACAATCACAAAACTTCGTGTATTTTAAAAGGAAACATGCTTCGAGTTGTACTTATAAAATACAGATACACACTATATAATCTAAAATAAATACACGCAGCTTTACTAAATTTTGTAGTTGTGCACCCCCGAAGTGGCACACAGGTGTACACAACGATTGCCTGTTCCGATACAATGCCGCACAATCGTGACATTATGTTAATTTTATGTGGTACGCTTCATTTAACTAATGAATATGATATAAATAAATAGAAATTATAATGTATTTTATAACAGTATTTTAAATTTATAATTTTTTTAATACTACACTATTGTTTAAAATTTATTTGTGATGTTATGATTAACATTCGGTCAGCTGAACTATTACTACTAAACTATTTGAAAATGAAAAAAGACGACCTTGGTTAACGCATGTCGGTACACTTGCGGAGGGCACGCGTTCGTGAAACATATTACATTCGATATTTATGCAGTATATCAGCTATCTAATGCCCATAACACAAATACTCGGCTACTTACTTTGCGACTAGATGGTGTTTTGTGAATTGTCCCAATATATTTACTTATTTATTATTAATATTTATTAGTTTATTGCAATAGCCTACATGAGTCGAACTGAGTAGATATTATGCTATATTAATTCATTCGACCGCAAGGGCGGCTACTTAGCTATAATAAGTGACGACGACCCACTAAATAGTAAGCAGTTACCGTCGCCTATAGGTGTTTGCGACGCTAGGGGCACCGCGGACACGCTGCCGTCCCATAGAAGTACAGGAACCTTGGTCAATAATACCGGAACACAACACAAGGTTATTATGGCGACATACTTAAGACCAAGGGTGGTTGCCATCCAGACGAGCTTGTGACCCTAACACGTAGCTAGGGTTGTTTTGTCGCCTTTTACGACAGGCCGACCCCCGACCAGGCCGCAGAGATTAGTATCCTACTCTGCCCCTGCACGGAGAACATATCTGTGAAGATATCATCACTTTTCCTCTTGAATAACAAATTTCTTCATTTTCACTGGTTCAAACCAGTCAGACTTTGATACTACTTTTGTTATAAGGTCCGCCGTTTGAAAGTTGGTCGGACGTACCGAGCGTCGTTTTAGAGGCCATTTTGATTTTAAAACGGATCACTAAATCTATCCGTTTTATCTGATTGACTTCAAAGTCAAACTGTCTGGCAACTTTACATTAAGGCCACAAACGTTTGTCAATCTGTAAAACCGTATGTCGTCTGGGGCCCTGTTTCATGTACACTTATCTGTATATGCTTGAAAGTAACACCTTCGCACATCTTACTTGAAAATTAACATACTCCTGGGTACATTACTGTTTAATCCCTTTTAGTTTTCTCGACGATTATAACTGCTGAAAAAAGTAATGTAAATGAAAAATAAATGTTCTAAAGTTGGACTGACGGAGATGGAAGATGAGATGTCCAATGATTATCAGCGGATTTGAAGATATTTTTGAAACTAATGGTCGTCCAGGAGTCAATATTCGACCATAATTCATTTAATTTTTAAGTTTGAACTTTATTAGAGCCCTTTTGTCAAAGGCTCTGTAATCTAATGTTTCATTATAGCTACTCAGTTAATTTGCCATTTTTCTATATTAGTTTAACAGCATCACTGTAAAACTTGAAAATGTTTTGGCATTGCAAAACCTGCGTAATCCCGTTTCGTAACCATATATTCACATTTGTCTAAGCACTATTCTCTCAAATAGGCAAGAGTAAATCAATTCAGATTACTTACACACCATTTTCTTTATGCTTGAGCAAGGTGTATTTCACAAATTATAAATAACTACAAATAAAAACAATTCCGAAGTTTCATTCCTTATCACTGTTAATTCTGACATTCAATAAGACCAAAGAGCCGTCTTTGCCCGTCGGGATGGCGACCACCTTTGGTCTTAAGTATGCCGCCATAATAACCTTGTGTTGTGTTCCGGCATTAGTGACCCAAGTTCCTGTACCCTTACGGGACGGCAGCGTGTTCGTGATGCCACTGGCGTTGCAAACACCCATAGGCGAGGGTAACGCTAAATTCTAAGCGGGCCGTCAGCCTGTCTGCTGTCCTACAGCAATAAAAAAAAGAGAATGTAATCACTTACGCCTCTAGGCAATTGTTATTATTTAATAAAAAAAAATTATAGCTAGAGTTCAGCAGACAAGGAGACGGCCCACCCTGGCAGGTGGTCACCGTCGCCTATGGACGTTTACAGCACCAGAGGCATTACCAACGCGCTGCCGGCCTCGAAAAAACTTTATAACGCCTTTTTTGAAGTACCCCATATCGTATCGCGCTGAGAAAACCTCAGCCGGAAGCTCATTCCAGATCCTGAGAGTATGCAACATGCACGTTCTAGAGAACCGTTTCGTACAAGAAAGAAATGGGGATGAACACCCAGCCGATGGCGGGCAGTGCGGTGGTAGAAAGACGACGAGGGTACCATTCTAAATAGTTCTTCATAACACTCCCCGTTGTACAGACGGTAGAATACGCAAAGAGACGCAAAGTCTGACAAGAGACAACGGACAACAGACAACACAAACTGCGCGCCGTTGGATCGAGTCTAGGGGACTGAGCTGAGAGGCGGGTGCTCCAGCCCATAAATGTGAGCAGTACTCCATATGCGATCTGACCTGTGCTTTGTATAGCACAAGCCGTTGCCTTGGACTGAAGTACTGCTTGAACCGGTTCAGCACACCTAGGTTTTTGGAGGCAAGCTTAGCTTTACCCTCCAATTGTCCCCTAAACTGCACATGACTCGCGATGTCGACACGAAGGATCCCAATACTGCTTGCGATGGAAAGAGAGGTTCCTTGGAACTGTGGCGCAGGTGCGAACGGGGTTTTCTTGGCAGAGAATATGCAGACTTGCGTCTTCGAGGGGTTGAACTGGACAAGATTTTGTCGTCCCCATTCAGAGACTCTCTCTAGAGAGTTCTTTACTTCAGATACAATTTTGACCCGACTTTCTTCTAAAACCGCTGGAGAGAAGTTAATTTTTTTTTATTGCTGTAGGACAGAAGACAGGCTGACGGCCCACTTAGAATTTAGCAATTATCGTTGCCTATGGGTGTTTGCAACGCCAATGGCATCACAAACATGCTGCTGTTCCATAAGGGTACAGGAACTCGGGTCAATAATGCCGGAACACAACACAACGTTATTATGGCGGCATATTTAAGACCAAAGGTGGTCACCATCCAGACGGGCTTGGAGTCCTACCACGTAGCTAGGGTGGGTTGTTTTGTCGAGGTCGACCCCGGCCGCAGAGGTCAGTATTCTTTCTCCGCCCCTGCATGGATAGCAGGGATACAAAGTTTTCGCTTCACATCAATATATGGATAACTATTTTTGACTATAAAATATAATAACATGACAACAATATTCTGCTTGGATCATTTTAAAGATCTAGTTATATAATATTACTGGTTCCATTATAGCATTGCATTAGATTTTTATATTTTGTATGCTCTAAAGAATATATTTTACGAGAGCATTTTCCAAGATCATAAATATTGCGTATTCAGCTATGCACTACATTGCCGTGGCCGTGGTGCATATCGCTGCACGAACAACGTCAACAGACACCGCACACTCAAATTTACTATATTTCAACGAAAAATTTCACTCAGATACCCGCACTTTATTGGTTTCCTTTAAATTCAAATTCATTTATTTGTTTGAACAAGAGTGAAATAATGCACAGATGTTACATATAAATGGTAATGTCCTATCCTGTTGCCCAAAAGGCGTACAAATATTTTTCAGATAATTACAATCAATCATCAGTCACTTATCTTTATATACTATATAGTCCTATCTCCAGTCTTAAAATTATATAAAAAAATGTCCAGACACATTACCAACAAATACAAATAACATAATCAAATAAAACAGTCAATAATAATAAAAAAAGCCTGATTCATGACTTACAATTAAATACAATATTGTGGTATACAGTAACAAAGACAACACATAAGCATTTTTATAATAGTAATAATATTTCTGTCATTTATTTATTCGGAACCTTCCTAATTTACCTCTGGGAATGTTAATATTACATTTATTTTATATTATTTAAGCTTTTATCTCGATTGTGCTTCACCAGATGATTTGTAGTGAAGGTGTAATTTCGTGGTTGATGCCGATGATACACAGCGACGTTTGTATAAAGTAAATCTTTTTTTGACTTTTTCTCTGCGCAGGGGTGGAGCAAGGATACTAACCTCTGCCTCCTGGGCGGGGGTCGGCCTGTTGTAAAAGGCGACAAAACAATCCTAGCGGGGTGGTAGGGTCTCAAGCCCAACTGGATGGCACCGCCTTGGTCTTAAATATTTCGCAATAATAACTTTATGTTGTGTTCCGGTATTAGTGACCCAAGTTCCTGACCAGACCTTTATGAGACAGTAGCGTGTTCGCGGCGCCCCTAGCGTCGCAAAAATCTATAGGCGACGGTAATTAAGTGGGTCGTCAGTCTGTCTACTGTTCTTCAGTAATGAAAATTAAAAGTTTATTTATATTGCCATAACTTATGCCGTGCTTAGGTTGTTATGGCCATATTGAACTTCTTTTATATAATTTCAGATATACATATATTAGATCTGACAACCATTTTGTGAACTTATGAGTAACAATGGTAAAGGATACAAACTGAATTCATTCCTTAATCCAGCAGTACTAGCGTAAAATAAAGACTGCGGGGATCACATATCACATACGCAGTTTAGTCGTGAGAGCAGTACAAAGCTCGCCGGCACCCGTCACGCGAGAGCATAGCCATTGTCCCCGGAGCTTCATGATATACGATGCGAACATTGCGATGCTCTCGTGTTCGGACCCTTAAATTGAATTGAATTCTAGCCACAATTCATTTCATTTCACACGCAACAACCGGTCGGCAACTTTTTTTAATTTATTTCTATCAAAGATTATCTTTATTATCTTTATTATGATCTATCATATATATTTGTAATGTGGCTAAGTCTCCACTGTCGGCGTGTCAGTAGCAAAGGCGAGAGGCAGGTGCTTGCGGAAACTCTTACCCACCACCAATAATCAAGCAGTCACGCTACATCACGTTTGCAACCGCGTTGCACATCGCGTCATTACCTGGAGGGTCTTGGAGGGGGTGGAGACGTTATTAGATCATCTCTATATCCGATTCAACGTCCCGCCCTTAACTCGAATGCTCCGGTCGAAACAGGGCCACCTTGGAATTTGAAAAAGCTGGACAAAGAACTATTCAGTTAGGCTACGAGTATATATAGTTTAATATCCAAACAAAACAAGTCTAATCAATTGATTGTGTTCACATTTAAAAAGGAACACCTAAATATCATTGGAAAGAGGAAGGGAGATCAGAAGACCCTTTCGTATATTGATCCCTTAGATGTAACCGGAATGAACGGCATAATAGGAAAAAAATTATGTATAGGTACTTAGTGTCCGTAAGAACAGGACTTCCACCACTTATTATTCATCTCATAAGGGTTTTGTGATAAATAGACAGAAGGATCGAAGATATCAAAATGATTTCTAGTTTCCTCGATGATTTTTATTATTATTTGTAATCAACTAAAAACTAAAATGCAAGCGAAGCAATAACTACGACGAAAAACATCTTACGTAGTAAGTAGTTATTTTCTTTCCACTTTGCAAAGATGAATCTCTCTGTATGACCTTATTATAGAGGAAGTTAAAACTAAGTTTATAAGTGTGCAGTTACCAACTACAGGAGCTGACCTTGTTATAATTTACTTTGTTAACTTACATAAATCAAGTTGCAACTGTTTACACGACAAAAATATGTGTTTACTAGACAAAGATTTTCTTTTAAAATTGTATATCCAAACTTTTTACTTATTTATATCAGAAAACATTCTCATATCTAAGCGAGTAAAAGAATTAAAATTATTTCTCTCATATTTCTCTCATTAAAATTAAACAGTTATTTAAAATATCATACTTTTAAATAATTTTAAGGTGAATGACCCTGGACAAAAAATGATTTCTTTTTTTGTGAAACCGAGCGTATTATTTTTGTACAAAACAAATACATATGCATTTTGTTATCCTTTTCTCGGAATCTTGTAGCAAAAAGGCATCTGGCCAAATCAGATCCCAACAAATCCCCTCACTATCAGTTAAGTAGGGATCTGTCTGAAGCTGTTGACTGAACTTGGAAAGACTTTGGATGCTAAGTTCCGATAATGTTTTATACAATTTTGACCAGACCGTCTTCAAATGATTGACTATTTTGTTTATTCAAATGATTTGTATTAATAACACTGACCAAGTGAGGGTTAAGACAAGTGAGGTTTTCAAATAATATCAACCAAAACCACGTTGCTCACGCACACTTCGATGAATACCTACATAAGCCCATGAGCAGAGCTAGTTTAAAAAAAACGTGCAAACTGGCGCTGACAACGAATATTTGGTGTTTGGTTTTCGCGATTGTGTATATTGTTCCTTAGCGTAGTTGACCTGGCGGTGCTAATGGAGAAAATCTGTACACGAAATGACAAAATTTGTAATGCATTCTGAACACGTGACAGTCGTTGTAAGATGTTTATTTAGTTATTCAGTGAAAGAGATTGCATTTATAATTAGCTGCGAAAAAATAGATAGTCTTCTATTTAGAAGACCTAGTTAGATCTATTTAGATACAGTAATATTTTATCTCCAATACATTTTGTGGCTCAATAGAAACACAATAAGAAGTTATTTTCCACTGTAAATATTTAAGTGGTAAATAATTTTGTTTAAGAAAACTTTTAGCGAAAGTAGAGTAAATGCGGGAACCAAAGGCAGCTGCCCGTTCCCACAGAAATAACTCTTTGTAAACAGTTTACCGTTTCCGAGACAGGATAAGAAAACTTTATTTTCCTTGTGAAATAACAATTTCAACATTTTTCTTCACATGAACAGCAGTAAAAGTTTGATAAAATTATTTTTTTATTGACAATGTTTAACAGATTACTGAAATTTATGACTGTGTAGACCTGGATGGATAAGAGGTGTAAGGAGTCCCACCAACACTTTTAGAACCAAGTCGATCCCAGCAGCTAATCTATCCTATTAATTATGGACTGTACGCTACCGTACGAGTTTCATTTCAACTATAAGGTTACAGATGGTAGCCGCTCTTGTCAAATTTTAATTGAGTAATAAGTACATTCAATTCAGATTCTTATAGAAGAAAGGAGATACTTGAAAGGTCATAGATGGCGTGGAGAATACACGACCCCTGATGATACGTAATTAATAACAGCAGTCCTGAGTCCTGCTGTGGGATGTTGTAGGCTGTTATTATTTTGTTATTAATATTTACACTAGAGATACAATCTAAACGCAAGCGTGTAAGAATGTTCAATATAAAATAAAAAATAAAACTAACAGCATCGCAAGCAGCCTAAAATGTCTAATACTTTTGTGGCTGTCAGTCGCAAGTCGAAAGCGGTGTAATTGAGAAATACTTGGCGTCCTTTGGCGGTCCGAGCGGCCACCTGTTCCACGCCCGACCACTGTTCCCAATAATGCTTGGCATTGACATCACATATTCCACAAATTGCACTCTTTTACAAATTGTTTGTACAAAAACATATTTTGAAAATCATTAAAAATAACCAAACGAACCTAATCTTTAAGTTAAATTATGTATTAAAACATTTTAAATATTTTTCATTGACAATTGTCATGTTTAATTTTAGTTAATCTGTTATAACAAATTCATATTTCGGACCAATAATGAATCCATGAGACAAAAAATAACACTGCAACTATTTAATTTATAAATCTGTATTTTTTTGTTTGCTCTTATTATTTTAAAAGCTTGAATTTAAAACGCGCTTCAGATTTAGTTTTCGTTTGAAATTGAATTAAATATTTGCTCGGGAAAGTTCAAGAATTTTTATATTGTATTTCGTTAAAATTTGGGTTGAAATTTCAATACTTAAATAATTAATTAAAAAATAAATATATTTCAATAATAATAATATACAATTGTTAATAATATATATTTAATAAATTAACATTAATTGTGTATAGGCTTAAGGGATTATATTCTCTTTGGGTCAAAATTAACAATAACAAGGGATGAATTGTTTTTATTTGTATTGTTATTTATGGGGAAATCGTCAGGTGTTTGTCAGAGCAGTATTATTAGGAAAAAAATCTTCAGTTTTTCTGGATCTGTTTGCTTATCTTGCCTTAGTATTGCATTATTTTATTGTTTTTAGTAGTATAAGTAGTTGTAGTATGTTATTAGTGGTAGTATCACTCACCCCCGATATCAGCGTCGTCAGCAGGGGAAGACGTTCCTCCGGATAGGAGTAGAATATTTTTTGATTGTGACATGGTACAAGACCTTCTGAAAGCAATCTAAATGATGACAAACTCCCGACCAAAAGACATGGTGATTTTCTTAATTTGGGTTGTCTATTTTGTCTAGCGCGGCTAGATATTTATTTGTTCTTTATTTATTTTGTTTATTCTTTATTTATTAAAATTTACTTTAGCTAATGCAGACCAGTTTATTTTAGCGCTTAGTCTGGGGCTACCGATGACAAGCAGTCGTTTCCTGTGGGTTAACAGTAAGACCAAACATTTTACACCAGTTGACTAAGCGACCAAGATCATCATTCACAGTTCACATAATCATCATCTATTGCTACGTTTATTTCGATTCTAGGAACTTGAGTATGAATTTGTAAATCGTCTGCGTATAGGTGAAAGGACGAAGACAAATTATCGGAGATTGACTTTATAAGACAGTAAATAAAAGTAGAGATAAAACGGCGCCCTGCGAAACGCCATACGTCATATACGTCGGACCATGAAGTGTCATCGATGTGTATTTTCTGCCGGCGACTATACAAGTAACTGTGAAACTCAGTAATTAATCAAGATCTACATTATTAAAGGCATTACACGGCATGTACAAGGCAACAATACTCCAATTCCGGTTCATGAGTAGGTTAAATATGTATTGGATTATATGATGTCAGGTATTCACCATCTTGACTATATTTGTAAAAAAATAGAAAAATGTTAATATAAGCCGACCTCTTTCCGGAGTAAAATGGGGTTCACGTCCTTTTGAAAAAACACCCCCCGTATAACGTAATAGGAGTAATTTCGACTGTGGTTGCTTTCTTTTTGAACGTTGGAACAAACTGGCTCAAACGAAGCTTGGCCGTATACAGGCTAAATGTCTCCGAATAATCACAGGGTGTAGAAATCGTCCCCTTAAATGCCCTTCAAATGTAATGCCTCGTTTCTTTGCGTAGACAACTCTTAGTTGATATATTTTTTAAAAAATAACCGGACTTTCTAGCTACCCACTATTCAACACCCTTGAATGCATTCTCTACATTTCGTCAACTTCATATTGTTTCATTCCAAACAAATTTCACCTTTGTCTTTAGATGTTAAACAGGCCTTCCACCGGTACTTTACTTTAGGTTTGGACATTCTTCTGGTCTGGATTTCTGGCCACTCCGAAATTTATGGGAATGAAAACACTGACAGCTATGCAAAACAAGCTGCCTCCACAGGATCAGATAAATATGATAAATGCTTTCCTCACGACCTCCGAGCTCTTGCTAAACCTTCAATGTTAAAAAACTGGAACGAGTTATGGCAAAATTCCCAAAAAACCTCTTGTAAACACTATTGTAATTTACAATCTTCCATCCCACCATCTCCCTGGTTCATTTCTCGAAAAATTTTGATCATTCAATTTTGACATTTCTCGAAAAACCTAACCTCAACCACAATACGACTTCATCTTGGCCGTATGTTCACCAGTTTCCTTGGCTAAACTTAAAATTTGCAATAACTCCATCTGTGAATGTAGTTTAGGTGAAGGTACGATTGACCACATTTTATTTTAATGCCGGAAAATTTCTACCCCTCTGTACAACCTTCTTCCTCATGACTTATCGCGTCCTGTAAATGTTATTATCAACTGGCTTTAGTTCATAGTGTTTTTCGTGTTAACTGTGCCCCTGGCGCCGCAACTGGTCACGGTAACTGCATACTCTTTATTAAGTGAGCCGTCAGCCTGCCATCTGTCCCAAAGCAATAAAAAGAGCTGAGAAAATAGTGAAGAAGATTCCGTAAATATCAATGTATTTTAATACATCCTTTTTATCTTCTAATGATATATATATATATATATATATATATATATATATATATATATATATATATATATATATATATATATATATATATATATATATATATATATATATATATATATATATATATATATATATATATATATATATATATATATATATATATATATATATATATATATATATACCTAGTCAGGTCATAAATTCTGTCACATGTTTAATGTAAAATAATTGTAACAAGTTTATTCATTATGTAACCAGTTATATACCAAAATGAACTTAACAAAACATAGATTCTTATGACATTAAAGTTTATTCAAAATGACCTCCGTGATTTTGAATACAAGCCTTCAATCTGCGCGGCCAGTCCTCTATCGCAGCACGAACGAGGTCCATGTCAATATCGGCGGCTGCTTTAATCAAGGATGTCTTGAGTGACTCCAAATTGGGATGAGGCTTTGAACACGCTTTTTCCTCCAAGTGTTGCCATATCTTGTAATCTAACGGATTCAAATCTGGACTGGAGGAGGGCCAGTCTTCGTGCCGGATGAAGTCGATTTCACGCGCCGCCAGCCAGTCTTGTGTGCTCTTCGCTCTATGAGCTGGCGCCGAATCTTGTTGGAATACCCAGTGCCTGTTATTGAACATGGTATGAGAAACAGGTTCCACAAGGTTCGTCAGGACTGTATTTTGATACACAACAGCATTCGTTTTTACACCTTTCTCACAAAAATGTACCTCTGTTAAGCCCCAATAAGAAACTCCCAACCATACCATGAGCGAGGATGGAAAATGACCTCGTTGGACACGCGGAATACGGTTGCTCGCTTCTTCACTACTGTGTGCGTACACCTTATCATTTTGTTTGTTGTAGCTCTCTTCTACGGTAAACATTTTTTCATCCGAAAAAAGAATTTCCCGATATTTTTTTCCCGCGTATCGCTTCAACAAAGCGCGGCATCTCTTCAGTCTCAGGTCCATTAGACGAGCATTCAAACGATGTCCTGTTTTTCTTCGATATGCCCGAAGCCCTAAGTCTTCATTTAACACCCTTTTCACCGTGGTTCTGCTTAACCCCATCTGAAGGGCCAACAGTTTCTGCTTACGTTTGGGATTTCTTTGAATTCGTGCCTTCACAGCTTTTATCACTGCTGGAGTCCTAACAGACCGAGGGCGACCACTTCTTGACCTGTCATCTACACTAGAGTCTTCATTGTATCGTTTGATGGTACGATAAACGAATCTTTTGGTAATATTCAAATTTTTCAGTATGTTAAAAATTTGAATTGGCGCGTAACCGCAACGATGCAACGCAATAACTGCAACACGGTCTTCTTTAAGCGTCCACTCCATATTTAAAAAATGAGTAAAATTCTAAAAGTATACATTTTTATTTTCATGAACAATTCGAGATTCGAATTCAATAAACTTTTTTGTGACCAGCATTCTAAAAGAAAAGTTTTTACTGTGTGACAATACTTATGACCTGACTAGGTATATATATAATTATGTCGCAGTGGCGTTGTAATATTCTTTACAAGCGAAACAAAGGATGGCAGACGGCAACTATTCGTGTTGAAACCAAATTTGACCAGATACTTTTTCATCTTTTTTCCTTTGGTTTGTTTTTCTTATTTGTGAAAATATTTTAATGCCTCCGTGATGGAATAGCTTTTGCACGTCAAAACACCTGCTGAATCGATTCCCAACCCGAGTCTGGGTATTTACAATATTTGTCTAATATATTAATGACACAGACGCTCTACTACTTAATTAGTGGGGACTAGATGGTGGTGTGGGAATTATCTCAGTATATTTATTTAGGAAGACGCACCCTTTAATTTTGCGATTGAAAATACCCGACTACCTACTTCGTGTCTTTGCACTACGTTTTTCTATGATTGCTATAGAGAATTTTCTCTAGAGCAATCATGGAAAAACGTTAGTATAAAAAAATTAAAGTATGTACTCGTAGCTTAGTCACTACGCTGGCTACGAAGACTACGGTCGTAGTCACATATTATTAGGTGCTGGATTTATTTCTACGAACAATTTGTGTTACATCGCACTTAGTTTATTTTAGCTTAAGATTGCTATTAGATTGCTGATTGATTAGCTTGATATAATTATATAAGAAAAAGTTGTTAGAAGAAAAAGAGGGCTCCGAGTACCGAAGCGAATATTGTATTGCAACCGGGATTAAATACTACGACGATAGCAATCAATTTCAATTTAACATTCAAGTATCAATTATTGTTTTTTAGTGAGAGTTCAGCAGACAGCCAAACGGCCCACCCTGGTAGGTGGTCACCGTCGCCTATGGACGTCTGCAACACCAGAGGCATTACCAACGCGCTGCCGGCCTCGAAGAAATTTTATAACGCCTTTTTTGACACCTCAGCCGGAAGCTCATTCCAGATCCTGAGAGTACGCAACATAAACATTCTTGAGAACCGTTTCGAGTTATCAATTTCAAGTTACCTTAAATTTACAGGTTCGATTTGAGATTACGTATTCGCATAGTATTTAGTTGACATAATATTACAATTATACTAGCTGACCCGGCAAACGTTGTTCTGCCATATAAATAATAAAATGTCAAAAAATTTAAAAAAAAATTTGGGGGTGGGTCACCCCTAACATTTAGGGGGATGAAAAATAGATGTTGGCCGATTCTCAGACCTACTCAATATGCTCACAAAATTTCATGAGAATCGGTCAAGCCGTTTCGGAGGAGTATGGCAACGAAAACTGTGACACGAGAATTTTATATATTAGATATTACTAGTTGACCCGGCAAACTTTGTTTTACCACAAGAATTAGAAAAAAATAGCCTATGTCCTTCTCCAAGATCCAATCTATGACTATATCGAAATTCATCAAAATTGGTTCAGTGATTTAGGCGTGAAAGCGTAAAACAAACTCACTTTCGCATTTATAATAATAAGATTACAACAACAATTTATGTACAAAGTATGTAGATTTGATTTTTTGCAACTTGCAGATATTCTGTATAAAGTGCCGGTCAAATTTTTTATTAAAATATATTGTTCACCATCACCTGGCTTTTATTCTGGCATACTAGGACCTTGGCAAAGCATTGCCACAAGCGTTGTTGCCATTTAAAAAAATAGTTATTTATAATTTGTGAACAAGCATGAAGAAAATGGTGTATAAGTAATCTAAATTGAATTGCTCGTGTCTATTTATGTGAATAGTGCTTACAATATGGTTAGGAAACGGATGCAGGTTACGCAATGCATACATCTGAAGAATTACAGTGATGCTGTTCAAACTGATTCAGAAAAATGGCAAATTAACTGAGTACCTATGATGAAACCGTGGATTGTAGGTGTAGCCTTTGACAAAAGAACCTTAATAGAGATCAAACTTAAAAATTATATGAATTACAGGTGAATTTCGACAAAAATTCTAGTTCTCAAAAAATCAACTCTGTGTTTTTTTGGCGGATAATGCAGTTTTGGTGATCATCAAACACGTCGGTTTTTCTTTGGAGTTCAAAGTAATACCGATAAGGTTGTTTCCTTACGGGAAAAGAAAATAATGTAAAGGGTTTTCAGTAAGTAATGTAACTGTCCTAAATGAGTCAATTATTTTGTAGATATACATAGTATTCCGGTATATCACTGGAACTAAACTGAAATTCATTATCTCCATTGTGTCGTGGGATATTTTGCATGCCTCGTGAGAAGACATTGTTGTTGTAATATGTATAATTTGGACGACGGGTGCGTGTGTGGGTACTGTTGACTAAACAGCAGACAGAAGGGACAATACCAATATATACATCAATTTATACTACAGCCTGTGTATATATTCCCTAAGAGGAATTCAATAATATACTGACACATATGTACAATTGACCTTTCAAAGATTTATTAAATATTGATTAAAAGAACAAAAAACAACTTGTTGTTAGTGATAGTGTTTGTGTTATAAAATTTGTAATTATGAAACACTAGAAGTTTTATTATTTATTTTCAATTCGCTAACCTGTTGGGATATTGATCAAGAATAAGATCGTAATGTTGGAAAGTATTAATATATAAGTATAAGTCATTCAGTATTTACAGAAATTTGTTGAATTTATCTCTTTATTGTCCTGAGTGACCCATCTGTATGGCTAGAACGCAATCACCATAGGTGGCATAGTGAAATACCTTTGGGGACCTTTGTGCGAATAGTTGAGATATGTTCGCGCGGAAAGGACAAAGCCCTATGTAGATTACTTGCGCTCAGGTATATTAGTCTACACACATGTAGGCGACATAGGGAAGGGTCGCGCTATTATTTATCAAATGTTGAATTAATTAAGTTCCATATATAATGTGACCAAATAACAGAGTTAAACGAAACGATTTCTATTATTAAATAAGCTTTTAATTTTGTTTATTATCAGTTTCATTGTAACTTAATTAATGTGCCTGTTATGCGATGAACAACGGATAAAATGGTTTCCTTTTTAAAAAACTATTCTTTAAAAGACCCGCCAATAAATATAGTCAGTAGTTGATATGGAAATGAGGAACTCGAGCTCTGATCACATTGAGTTAAATTAGAATTATCAAAATGATGATGTATAAATACTTAAAACAGTTGTGCAACAAATATCTACGGATATAAAATTAAGATTTCTTGAATATTAGGTTAGGTTGGTTGTTCTTATTCTCATAGGTGAGGTCTTACGGCTTTATAAACGAAACGAAACATGAAGTACTTTGAACCAGTTGGCTTTGTGGTCCTGGCTATGTAATTAAAAACATCATCATATATAATAGGTTTATATAGATCGTAGCTAGCTGGTGATGCGGCTGAAGGACCATAAAAAATTATGCGGCTTATCTAGAAAAGATGGCAGCCGCGGTGCGGGGAATAAAGGTAGTGCGGGTTCGATAATAAACGTGGTAAAAACAGGAGACGGAAATCCCAGCAAGTCAGAAAGAGCGACGACTGAACCGAGGTTCTCCGATCTTCCACAGTTGGTTCTGCGGTTAGCTTTTATAAGTAGTAGTTCGCAATAACACAAACACACATAGAAACTCTTGCAGGGTTATTAAGTTTGATAGCGCGAATTAGCGAAGCGAAGCGATCGCAAGCCAAACAGTGCGGTATGTGTTCTCGGTGCGGACGTCAGTCAAGAACACGTGGTACGTGTCCAGTGCGCCGATCGGGTTTTCTATCGATCGAAGTCAATTCTGTAAAAATCTAATTGAATTAATTTTTAAGATTAAAGAAGAAGGAAATTGTCGCAAAAAGGCACTGCTATTTTACTTGGGGCTTATGTTAACAGCTTTAAATCGAAAGGAAACGTCTAGGGTAACGTTTCAATATGAGGTGACTATTCACGCTGATGGGCAACACGAAGATAAAATACAAGCGCCAATGACAAGAACAAACCACATTAGTCAGGACGAGCACGAGCACGAGTTATCTAACGGGGTTAAATGAGTCGCATCGCAGTGGGGCTGCAAATCACTGCATTATTGGGGGCGCGCGCCGCCGCCGTTCCGCCCGATTGCCTCCGATTCCACGCCCGCCGCCCGCCGCCGCAAATACTCATAAATCATTTCTGCAAACCATCTTTATTCACGTCATTCAATGCATTTTAGAGATGTACTCACTTATATTTCAAGGGGGTAGGGCACCATTTCGCACTTGCGATGAGCTCCTTCGCTATGATCAATTTAAAAGTCAATTAGATATTTGTTGAAGTTAGAAGAACGTGGCCTTAGTATTTGTGAGTTAAAATTATAACTGCAGATAGTTCTGATCGTGTAACCTTAAATATACAGTAAAAATGAAACTACTAAATAAGTTCTTCTTTGTATTTGTTAGTACAAAAGCTACATAAACAATAAACGTCCCTTATATTTAACGTGGGTTTGGATTGGTTTTTTTAATATAGCAAATCTTTAAGGTATGTGGTAGCCGAGGTATATCACATTCAAAGAGTGTTTTGGATCAGATTTGGATTTTTCTCGCCTAATGTGCCTGTTGTAACATAATTGCCTCGTGCCGACGATGGAGGAAGAATGAAGGGTGAATGTAGTGTCGAAGCCTATATACATCCACCTTGGCTCGAGCCCAACAGTTCGACGTTATGGGTTGTTATTATTTTCTTACTAACTGATTTCAAGCCGCTTTCTTCATTTGAGATTACTCATTTAACAAGTATCCAGCGCTACTTTTTATAGATTTTATAAAACGTTCGATGATGTCTATAATACTAGAATATCAGTGGATCTCATCGAAAATTTGCTTCTTACTTTATAACAAACTCATGTTTCGAATCTGAGGTGTTCTAAATCTATTTGCGGTGATGATGAGTATTATTCTTTATCGTTAACTACTTATAAGTATACAAAAATAAAATTCACGAGCTACAGAATAGCTACAATTGAGATGGATGTGTGGAGTGATAAGAATGAAAAAGGTGAAAAACGAGTATATCAGAGGATCTCTAGTTGCACTAATAAATGATAAATTGAGAGGAAACAGACTGGCATGGTACGGGCATGTAAGAGGGGTAGAAGAGAAGCTGACCAGTTTACTAGGACAGAGATAGACCTAAAAAGCGATGGAAAGAATGTGTGATGCATGATATGAGGGTTTGTGAAGTAACAGACGAAGAATGCCAGGATAGAATAAAATGGAAGAAAAAGACATGCCGACCCCAAATAATTGGGACAAGGCCAATCCAATGATGAGAACGCGACAGATTGATAAGTACTGCTTGGGAGGCAAAACGAACTTGAACAATCATTTCAGCCGGAAGACGCCCACTGCTGGACAAAGGCCTCCCCCAAAGATCTCCACGATGATCGGTCCTGCGCTGCCCTCATCCAACCTATCCCGGCGATCTTGACCAGATCATCGGTCCATCTTGTGGGGGGCCTACCAACACTGCGTCTTCCGGTACGCGGTCGCCATTCGAGGACTTTTCTGCCCCAACGGCCATCAGTCCTTCGAGCTATGTGCCCAGCCCACTGCCACTTCAGTTTTGCAATCATCCGGGCTATGTCGGTTACTTTGGTTCTCCTGCGAATCTCCTCATTTCTGATTCGATCTCGCAGGGAAACTCCGAGCATAGCCCTCTCCATTGCTCTCTGAGCGACCATGAGCTTTCTCATAAGGCCCATAGTTAGCGACCACGTCTGCGTTCCGTATGTCATCACTGGCAACACACATTGGTTAAAAACCTTCGTCTTGAGACACTGCGGTATTTGGGACGAAAAGATTTTACGGAGCTTCCCGAACGCTGCCCATCCGAGTTGGATTCGGCGAGTGACCTCTTTCGCGAAATTGGACCTGCCTAACTGGATCGTTTGACCCAAGTAGACGTATTCGTCAACAATTTCGAAAGTACAGTTCCCAACTGTTACGGGGGTAGGTGCGACATGGACATTAGACATGATCTTCGTCTTGTCCATGTTCATTTTGAGACCTACTCCTTGGGAAGCTGTATTGAGGCCATCAAGCATATGGCTTAAGTCTTCCATGGTTTCTTGAACTTGAACAAAGCGACCGCCAAAGCAGAACACAATTACTGTGTCTTCGTGCGTTCAATAACCTCTGTTAATTACGCAGCCATTGTTTTAAAGCAATTAAGATACTCGTATTCAGGCGGAGGATGCATTCTAATCGGCTTATTCAATTCCATTCCCTCTTGCTTATTACTACATTTTCATTATCTTGTCATTTCCAATACATGTACAACATACTTATAGAATAATTTAATTCAAGGCTTAAAGTAATTTATTAATTTACATTCAATCAAGTTTAATTCAATAATTACATTACGTTATCAACCTTATTACAACTAAATGGATGGATGCATATAATACTATTCTTTAGTTTCATAATACCTAACTTGTGATGCATTCGAGCGCTGATAGCTGCCATAACAATAGTTCCTATGACAGAAATCGCATTAATTAATAAATACAAAGTAAATTAAAATCAACTGAAAATGTTAGCGTTTTCATTTAAACACATAAGTGAGTATCGATTTATTGTCATAAACTCTTCTTCAAAATGATACAAAACCTACGAAACATTCGATACAACTAAACGTATTCTACTTATATTTATGAAAATAGCTGCATCTCAAAGCAGAAAAGTATTTACAAAGCTTTTTCAAACTCAAAACTTTATTATAATCTTTTTATAGGATGAAAAAATAAAAAACAAAACTAAAATGGCACTCGGGGACTGCCGCGGTAAAGCTATTGCATAGCATTTTAATCAACTTATGCAATTATAATTATTTATTTATTTTTTATTTATGCAGTAATTTGTTTTTCTAAAGTATTGATGTTTTCTATCGATATTTTTTGAACAAGATATAACGATACTCGATAGTAAAAAAACTAAAACTATCGATGTTACGATATCGATGTTTTTATTATCGAGTATCGATATATCTTGTCCAAAAAATATCGATAGTAAACATTGATACTTTAGAAAAAAAAACGTCGATAATTGAAATATCGATAGATATCGCCCATCCCTACCACACTCACCGCACGTGCGCCCCGTAAATATACATGTAGGTATATATGTATACATAGGTGTACATTCAAAAAGTGTAACTTGAATTAATATCAAAGAAAAAACTTGAATTAATATCAAAGAAAAGAATTACTGCATAAATAAAAAATAAATAAATAATTATAATAGCATAAGTTGATTAAAATGTTTTTCAATATCACCCATCCCTACATACAGTCGTACCATATACATACACGTTAAGCGAACACTCGGCCGAGCTACATGGTAGGCGGAGTGGGGGGTGTTAGGTTTTTTTCGTTACGGAATTTCTTGATTCGGTCGCCGCACTCAAAGCCCGCGATAAAAGCTACGCAATAGCTTAACAACTTCCACTTTTATTATGTTATGCATCATATCCAGAGCCATTGGTAAATGCTTATGTACGACGCCGGTCACGTTCCGAGAGTGCACCGCACAATAGGGCGATGAGTGGGATAGCTGGAGAACACTGGACTGTATGAGAGAGGAGAAGGAGAGAAGCGGTGGTTCGAGATATGCGATGCTTTGCTCGCGGAACAACTGTTGCACGGCACGGTGCTCTTCAGGGAGGTCGAACCTTGACCGTACCGCGCGTATCAGAGGGTTTACTCACGCGATCCTACCCTCGTCCCACGGTCCCTTTCACCATTCATCTCACAGAGAGCGAGGGTAGATAACAAAATCAGGAGGTAAGATCTCAACTACCCTTTACCAAGGATCGAACAGCTTGTAAACAATAGAGATTTATAAGATTGTTCATGTTTTGCAAATAATCATTTACAGCTGAAAGTGCTTAACATCCATTACAATTAGTGTAACGGGCGTGTTTGTAAGTTTAATAAAGTAGCACTTAATGTAACGCGGTCAAGCAAAACAGGATCAGTGGGGCTTTCACAACTCGTTTAATTTACAAACTCAGTGCTCAGGCGGGGGCCTTAAGCGACAAAGTTTTTGTAAAGCTGTGTTCGCATTTAATTTCAGTTATAACATAAAACTCGTGATAGCACTGACTGAAACTACAGGTTACGACCAATTTGTCTTCGCCACCTAAATAGACTATATACTTATGAACGTTTTCAAATATGGATTATTATTAAGAATAAAACGGTTTTATTTTCTGTTTCAGCCTCGCCTCACTTAAATAATCATGAAATTTATTCTCGCAAGTTCTACTAATTAAATTCAACAGTAACGTTCTAGTTCAGAAAACAATTGAAAGTGATGTAAGTGTTAGACATTGAGCACAAACTATTCGCGAAGTACTTACGTATTAATGGCCTCGAGTTGAGCCATCTTGTATCACCGAGTGAAAATTAGGCGCTAATCTCATGACAAGACATTAATTGTTTATTTTTTTTTATATTTATAAAACAATTTCCCAGACGTACTTTAAAACCAAATCGTAGAATTTTAAACAACCTCGACAGTTAAGACAACTCATCTCACATAGACGGTACACATGCATCTAAGGCTAGAAGTAGCCTATGGGATATCATAACCATGATGCATGTGCAGCGCAGAGTTTGCATCAGCCTGCTTTACAAAATGAGGTGCTTAAGGTCCGTCTTTATCTTCAACCAGTGACATGGGGTCTCACAGGCATTGCGTGTTGCGAGTTCTTAGAATTGACCACCCCCCAAATTTGTCTTGTCACCAGTTAAGGGTTAACACGTCCGTGAAGTAAATTCAGATATCAAATACAACAAAATAAAAAATTAAACAGATCATTATCTATAAATTCGAAAACAAAATAAGATCAAACAAGGCATATAAATAATATAAAACAACTATTTAAACATCTTTCTATATTAAAACTCCATTCCGTTTTCGGTTCCTTTTTCTTTAATGTTGTAGGACAGCAGACAGGCTGACGGCCCGCTTAGAATTTAGCAGTTACCCTCGCCTATGGGTGCCTGCAACGCCCCTGCCTGCCCCTGCCCCATAAAGGTACAGGAACTTGGGTCACTAATGCCGGAACACAACACAAGGCTATTTTGGCGGCATACTTAAGACCAAAGTTGGTCGCCATCCAGACGGACTTGGGGTCCTACCACGTAGCTAGGGTGGGTTGTTTTGTCGCCTTTTACGACAGGCCGACCCCAGCCACAGAGGTTAGTATTCTTTCTCCGCCCCTGCACGGATAAAAAATTCCTTTTGTTTAAAATGAAATATAAATAATTAGTTTAGGCCTAACATTAACAAATCGCAACAATTAAGCAACACTATAATAAAGTACAAAGTATTAATAAAACAAAATTGTTTATCATAAATTTTATGCCTTTTTGAGATATTGACAAAATTGTCTGTATAAAATAGGTGTATTAATATTCTAAAGTTCACGAGATTTAATTAGTCGCATGAGTCAGTCAACAAATCGATCACACCGAATGAAATAATATTCTATTTGATAACAGATTAAAATTAAAAAGGTCTAAAGAGATATGGCCTGTGACGATTTCAGTTTCTTTTTCTTGAGTCATGGCTTCGGGATATCGTTTGGGTGTACCAATATCGGACAGCCATCGTATTGCTTTGCGTTCAATATTTTATAATAATGTTTCACTAAATTATATTATCGAAAACTGTAAACATTACATGACAGATATCAGAATTTAAGTTGCACATTACAGATAAAGAGCTAATTGGCGTATGACGCGTGACGTATAGTACCTTCATTACCGCCATGAATGCGGACATCAATAATGCTACTCATTTGGAAATGTCAACGTTAATAAATAATACTGTCGGTATTCAGTATAATAATGTTTGGATAGATTATCTATTTAATCAGTGAAATTAGCTATAATCAATTTACTGTCTGGGGATAATAAAAATATACAATATTAATACGCTTCGTTGTATATTCTACATTAGATTCTACTATTCACTCCCAGTGTTCTTTCTAGAATGTTCTACAAATT
The DNA here is from genome assembly GCA_963693495.1 of Malacosoma neustria. Classification (NCBI taxonomy): domain Eukaryota; kingdom Metazoa; phylum Arthropoda; class Insecta; order Lepidoptera; family Lasiocampidae; genus Malacosoma; species Malacosoma neustria. The sequence continues at coordinate 124,467 of OY856389.1, forward strand.
TTCCAGTAAATAACAAAATAAACGTAGCAAATTTTCTTCGCTCTTAGAAAGTAATTTGTAGAATGAAATTCAACAATCGCGTTGCATTCTTCTCGACCGTCTGCGGCCATAACCCGTGCATTGACTTAGTCATAAGTTTACCGTCTACCCTGTAAAGAAACATTTCTCTTTACCTCCTAGGCAAGCTTAAATAATTTCATACCAATTTTGGGCCTTGTATTTGTTAATTAATATTTTTCAAAAACTAGACTGGAAAAACAGGGGAGACGGACACTATTTAAACTGAGGTCCGCTGATGATATTGTTATAATTGCTGAAACTGCCAAAGAGCTTGAGGAAATGATGAGATCACTGGACTGCTAAAGCTCCAAAATCGGACCTAGACCCTTTTTTGTGGGTGTGTTCCGATAAAAATACACAATAATATCAAATGCGGCACAAAATATAGACCTAATAAAAGTCTATTAGTTTGCTTATGAGATCAACGTTCGGTCGATGAACTTTTCCTTATTACGTTCACGTAGTTGAACAGGAAATATATATGAACAAATAACTTCATAATTTATATTGAAAAATAGATATGTATTTTGTACATATAAAAACTCGAGACACTAGCAGAAACAAAGCGATGTTATATTAGATTAGACAGTCTAATAGACTGAGTCTTTATAGATCGATTTATTTCAAAAATAAATGAATTATTACTCAAAACTTAAACTACTTAGTATGCTTTTGAAAAGCATTTGATTGGTTAAGCACGACTCAAAGAGATAACAAAAATGAAAATAACACCTAAAATAAAAATATTTTTATAGGATGTTCCCCTGGTAGTATATCTTAGGCGTATAATTCATGTTAAATTTATGTAAACATTAACTTTGAGTATTTGGCTTTTACGAAAGCGATTGACGTCTGCGAAAAGGAGCTAAAAACTTATATTAACTAGGTAACAAGTAAGGGCGCGTGCGGCCCAGAAGTTTCTCAGTTGAAAGAATGCCTATAAATGTATATTGGACAGCGAAAAAAGCTAGTCCCTCGTTAAATCAAGTTACTCGATACCTATCCATGGTAATGAGTTTGATTAATTTCAATATCTGGCGGTGGGCGAAAGGTCGCAGGAGGCATCGGTCTCAATTAATCAGTTGATCCTTAACCAGTTTTATATTATAATAGTCAGTTCCTTCATTTTGCCGAGACTTTTGAGAAATTTTCCTAATACCATTGAAACAACGGGGGGAATAAATGTCTGGCCGTGCCGCCACCGCCGGGCCCCGGCAGGAGGGGAGACCCAAAAAGTGCTGGCTTGACGTCGTAGGGGTTGATATGCATGCTAATGGACTGACCACCAGAGATGCCGAAGATCGTGCGAAATGGAGAAAAAAAATGCAACCGGCTTTCAACTTCAAGATGATGATGTTGACCTTTAAAACAACGTCATGCTATTCGACGTGTTCATATAGGAAGTGCATTTTGACTGCGATCATTGCATAAACAGCTTCGTTATTCATGGGCTGTTTGTTTCACGAATTTTAATGTTAGGATAGATCTAAATATAACATTCTTTGACATACGAGTACCTCCTTAGGCTATGCGAATAATGGCAATCTTATTTTTATTCCGGGAAACGTGCAATCGTGGAAACAAAGTTGGAGGTCAGAGGGGCGATGTTGAGAGGAGCGCCTTATCGAGTTAATAATTCATGAAAGAGGCCTCAGAGGGCGGAGGTCGACGCATAGATTTATTATTAGCGCCTTAATTGGAACAAACAAGCGACTTCCCTGCCCGAGTGCTTTTAACTAACAATAATGTTTACTTAGGGCCTCGATCCCTGCAAACGAGAAAAGGACGCGGTACGGGACGGGGGAGGAGGACTTCAGGGGACAATTGGACAAACCAAAGGACAGACAACAGACTAATGTATTCCTGGTAGTGCTTTCACATCGTTAGTTAAACGACTGTTTTGTTGGTTTGCAGGGCCTTGGCTTCTGATTTATAAAAACGATTAAACGCTGATTATTTTATCAATATTAAAACAATAATTATCGGTCCAAATTTAAAAATGCGAGACAAAAAAACGATATTATTTCAATATTTATTTCAGATTTTTTTGAGATAATTTTCCTCTAAAATGCCTTAAAAACAAAAAAATGCTAAAGTTCCCGTTTTAAAAGAAAAACATGTGTGCAGTTCACACGTGATAGAAGTGAAACCTTGAAAAATGTAAACATCAATATAACATCGCACAAACAAGAGATCACAAATATAGTAAACACTTTATAATCTCTTTTATCTCATTCTCTCTCACGCCATATTCTAAAGATATATCAATTCAAAGTATACATTACTATACAAGGGAAATTTCATACTTTAACCCCTATTATTTTCTTCTCAACTTTAGCGTTTTAATATAGATATTATATTGATGTTCTAGCGGTATTTACAATAATATCTTTTATATTCTCTACTGTAATATAGTGTTAATATATTTTTTATATTTAATTTTCTAAAATGTAGTGCTTTGGTGTAGGTTTCCCCCATTTCCTTGCATGTATTCCTACCAGATGCTTTGGTTAAAAACCTCATTCCACCTTTTGTTGGGTCTGCCTTTTCTCCATCCATCCAGCAAACATGGCCTGTCTGTTTTCATTTGAGGGAACGTATAACTGCTACACATACATATAATATCACACGTGCCAATTTTGTTTTGTATCGAATCATTTTGTTCTCGATTTCGTCTTTTTGTTTAATTCCTAGTCATACGAAAATAGAATGCATCCATTTTCCTATGTCATGTCGTTATTGTTTATATCTACTCGAATTAACTATGAATTGCCACACAACAACGGAACTAAAAGAAGTTTTCAATTCAAAAATCGAAACATTACAAATATCTTGATGTCACCTTAAATTAATTTAGAAAAAATCATTAGTGGAAGCTAAAAACGTAATGCGGTGCAGTCTAGTCTAGAATATGGAGTTAGACTTTTGCTTAAACTTTTATTGCCAGGTTTATCACTTTTGAGAATTGTTTGTATTTTTATAGGAACCGGAAAATACTTGTCATTGCACGTAGGGGGAGGGGTCCAGTATAATAAATATATACCCTCACCTGGACCTTACATATCATCCAATTTATTAGCAGCTTGTTTTAAATGTAAGACTTTAAATAATATTGGATTACTGTACATATAATATGAATATACTGTGATGGAAGAATTTGTCTGGAGCCCTAATCAAACTAACATGTACGTGTGGCGACGTAATTTAATATTGCTAAGGTGTTGAGAGTTTCAAACGTCACTCACACCCACACTTCACTTAATAAGCATTTGAAATGGCTTGATGTACGCATATAAATCGTGTATCTGTGAATATACAACGCATGGCCCTGTTACAATGTTAAATTTCTTAAACATTATTACCCTGGTATACTTATGAAAGATCACATAAAATATAGTATTATAAGATGATATAATTTGGAGATTGTTAATATTATTAAAGGAAAATACAATACACGTATCGCCGAACCTGTGACAAGAGAAGACAGTAAATGTGGATTGTTATCCATCTTGTGACAAATTCGCTTTTACTCTAAACTTTCCCAAGTCAGGTTTGCTTAGATCGATAGATAAATTGATATCTTAACAGCGTTCTTGGTGGCAGAGTAGTACGACCAATTTGGGTTCAATTCCCAAGATATTATTCATTGCAAGTTTTTCACCTTTAATGTGTATATCATAACTGATTTCTATATATCGAGGATGACGGAAAACATCAATGAGGAAACCTGTAAACCGAATTTATTGGTACTTATGTTCTTCCAATTAGCATTGGTTCAAGGGCTGTAGTGGGACGTTCTGGCCACCCATTATACAAATTGTTTCAAATAATATCTGTTTGTAGATAGTAGTAAGTTAAGAAGCTTTTCTTAGCTTTTCTTACACCTGATCTGCAACAAAAGCATCTTTTCGCCATCCGCCATTTTCACTAATAAATGTGAAAACAGGATAGAGAACAGGGTTAAGTGTACTTATTATACGAATAGATAATTCAAACAGACAGTACATTGGAACTTGCTCACGTATGTAAATTCGCATAATTAGGAGCAAGGAGCACACCAATCGGCGGCAGTTATGGTAAGTTGGCGCGTAATATTAACACAGCAGCCATATCCAGCTCGCGCCTCCAGAGCAGTTCATTAAACTAAGAGGGAGGCAATTCACGGGCTCGCGGATCATAGGGTTACTGCTTTAAACACAGTAATTATGATAATCTTAATTATATTGTTATTAATTTATACATTCAACAAATTTACATTATGATCTTTGATCACTCTAAATAGAAGAGAAGATGCCCATAATATATAAGCCCATGATGTTAGGGAAATCATTCTTCATACCGATATGATATGGAATGATCACAGCTTACATAAAGAGTAATAAAAGCGTTTTACTTTTGCTAGTTTATAGATCCTAAGGAAGTTGTTATTAAGTTGTATTTAGGGTCGGAGTGATATGACAGTGACGAGCTCCGGGGCACAACGGCTTTCGTACGGTGGAGCGCTTGCAAGGGTCTCTGCAGTCTGAGTGTTTACATACAAAGTAAAAGTATCAGTTGTCTACTACCTATAATGCAAGCGCTCTGCTACTTCCTTTGTGGCTGGATGGCCGCATTAATTGTGGGTTTATCTTTTTGTCTACTCAAGAAAAAGAAATGTGAATCCGAACCTCAGACTTCAAAGTGTAAATGAACCTATATCTACGAAAATGAACCAAAGTGTAAATAACTAGATGAAACCAAGGTGAAACGCCTGCAAGAAGACAAATGCTGCAATTGATATTGTTATTTATAAATATTAATACGTGAAGCGAAAACTTTGTACCCCTTTTTTCAAAAATTACGCTGACGAAGGAGTATGAAATTTGGCACAAGTAAATTTTATATGGAGGAGAAGTGCAGAAAGCTATTTTTTGGCCTAAAAACTATTAATATAAACATTACGCACACTATTGCTCGAATTATACACAACAATTATATTAAGGTTAATTTCGTAATATAAAATACTTAAATTCTAGATATAATTTAGTAAACACTTAAATAATGCACAATTAAATAATGAGAATATATAAATAATATTATTATAGAATAACTAATAATATATATTTAATAAATTTACATTAACTGCCTAGAGGCGTAAGTAATTATATTCTCTTTGGTTTTATTGAATGTCAGAATTAAAAGTAACAAAAAATGAAACCTTGGAATTGTTTTTATTTGTATAGGTTATTTATAGTTTGTGAAATACATTGATTACTTTTGCCCATTTGTGAGAATAGTGCTAACAAAATGCGAATACATATATGGTTACGAGACGGATTTACAATGCAGGTCTTGCAATGCTGATGTAGAAAAATGTCAAATTAACTGACTAGCTATGATAAAACCGTGGATTATAGATATAGCCTTTGACAAAAAAAAACACTCATAAAGTTCAAACTTAATTTTTTTATGAATTTTATGGTTGAATTTCGACCAGTAATTTATGAATAATCAATAACATTCATTTATAACGTATATTTGGTCTGTAAGCACTGGTTTCAAGAATAGTACATACGAAGTTAAAAGCCTGTTTAATACATTTAAACCTGTTTTTTGACTTTAATGTATTTCATTGTGAGTGGCAGCCCTACTCCACTTAAGCCAGTCAGCGTTTGTTGCAGACTTATTTGCAAATTGATGCGAAGTTGCGAGCTAAGGCTGCCTCTGTACCTACTTGTTGTTCCTCACTAGGTCACTGGGGCACTCAATTTACGTTAAATCATTACAATTTGAAAGCTAAAAAAGTTAAAAGGAATAACATTTCCATTGGTGACTTCCATTTAAGTGAGGACATAGCATAGCTGGCTAGCATTAGTTGCATTGTGATTACAATGCAATATGTACTACCAGGTTAAATTTTATTTTAATAATATTCAAATTCATTTATTTATTTGAACAAAAGTGGAAATGCACAGACGGTCCATAAAATTGGCAAAGGAAACAAGACTTTTTAGGACGAAGCCCAAAATATATCGATGTTAATCAATACCATAAAAAGACATTGATGATTGTCATAAACTATCATAATTACACACTATCCTTATGAAATGTTCGTGAAGAGAAGAAATTTTGAAATGAACTCCAGAAATGTTCGAGTAGCAACACCTTTTTAAGTCTCAATGCCACTAAAATGCAAAAAGAAGACGCCTCTTTCCTTCCCATAGGAAGTCTATAGTTAGTATAAGTAGAAGTAAGTAGAAGGAAGGAACTATAGTTATTGGATAAGCATTAAGCATCCATCCTGCAACTGTCACACATATACAGATGCTTCTTTAAAATGTCAAGTGTGTTTCATATGTTATGGGCGCTTTCAATGCAATAAATATTGTTAAACAATCAAAAATAAAATTATTGACTTTATGTTTTATGAAACATGTTGCTGTCTCGATAGTACAACTTCTTCTTGCTGCCTTTATCCCAAAGTATGTTGGGGCACAACATGTTATCTCCTTCCACTCTCCTCTATTAGTTGTCATCTGAACATTCACACCATTTTTTACTATGTAATCTTTTACACAATACATACTTCTTTTCTTTGGTCTACTCTTGTATCCACTCACTCTCACATCTAACATACTCCTTGTTGCATTGACGCTCCTGTTTTCGCAATATATGACCATCCTTGGTTAACTTATTACTTTTCAGCATCTCAATCACTACACTATTTTCAAACTTCCCTCCCCTAATACACTCATTTCTGATTTTACCCATTTTTGTAACTCTCTTAACACGCTGTAACTGTGCTTGCAATCCAGCATAAACTTGTTTCACTCTTCACCAATATAAATACAAATGCCAAGAGTAAACGTTACTGATTTGTTTCTGGAATTCCGAAAATAAAAGTAAGGTGAATCGATGTTAGTGTTTTCCAGTGTCAGAAAAAGTAAGTAGTTGTTATATACCTGCCTATTTGTTATACATACTTTTACTTTATGTTGTAATAAATCTATTTGTAATGTATATATTATTTAATTATTAATATAATGGTAATTATTATATATTAGTACTTATGTTAAAAATACTGGCCCACTGAGATACAGTATTCACTAGTTCAGGGGCCAGTGTGATTTTCTCGAGTCAAATTAGTTGTTGTACATGAACTGCTGTGATACGTATCTTTTATTTTTAAAATTTGTATGTCATGTATAAATAAATAAATAAATGCTTGCATGTGGTAAGTACGTATTAAAAATTAAATACTCAACAGTCATTATTAGATACTTCCATAAAAGAACAGAAGGCCGAGAAAGGTTGAACTTTTTGTCTCTACTTTATTAGTAATTTTTTTTACCCGACTCTGTGGTGGTTCATTAAAGGAGAGATATATTATGGTTGATCTGCATGATTGTAAATATTTCAGGTTCCAAATGCTAAATGAATTAATTAAATAATATATATTTTCATAAATTATACGCGTTTTTACGAACACGTAACGTGCATCAAAGTAATAATTAATTAATTAAAATCGCGGAGTTTTGATATCAAAATATATAATAAAAAGTATTTTCTATCGAATTTACAGAAATATATCAAAATATATATATTAAAAATGTTTTACATTAATTTAAAATCGGTTCAGCCGTATTTATAAAACTCTATTATGGATTAATGTTATTATGGATAATACAGTTTAATGAAGCCATTTGTAATAACTGCTTTAAATAATTAGAATCAGTTTGCCGTCGGTATTTTGTTTATTTCATTGCAATAATTAATTGAGTAATCCTATTCTGCTAAAATAGCCATATCTTGTTGAGTAAGACCGCCTTATGCTTAAATTAAAATATAGTTTTCTTCATTTACAGGTAGGTAACTGATACGAAACATGCTGAATATAAAAAAAAATGTCGACAGTATAGTGTTGATTATTTATAATTTGGTTTTATTCCATCAAATGAAGACAAGCGATTGGCCATATGCCTTTTATGCAACAAAATTTTGAGCAATGATTCTATCAAACCATCAAATCTTGAAGATCATCTAAGAAGGTGTCATCATTCATTGTCAAAAGGTACATGTTTAACAAGATTTTACTAAATTTTGAATCAGTTTTAGAATTTCTGGAAAACCTATTCAATTTGAAAGCAGACATCGCGTATTTGACAGATTTGTTCAAAAAATTAAAGAAGAAACGTAATAGTTTAATTTATTTATTTTTAGTACATAAGTATTATCTTTATTAATTATTTTTCCAAATATTAAAAACTGTTCTCGTCATGACTGTTTCATAAAAAAAATATTTATTTATTGTTAGTTAAATTCGTTTAGCTCTCGAATATTACTATTTAAATATATAATAATAATATCAAACATGTTATTATCTTATAGATTAGTGAATTATATACTTCATAAAAATGTAAGAGTCAAATATTTGAGTTCACTTTGTGTTCCATAATTTGGGACATTCTTCATGAAACACGGGGGACATTTTGCTTCGCACTGTTCCGTAAATACTAATAATTATTTCCAATTAAAGCTAATTATATAAAAATCGTTTTCATTTCAGTAGCCATCCGATTAATAATTAACATGAAAATATTCTAATTCTATTCTGTTCTAAAATATGGCCCGTGACCTTCTCTTGTTAAACTTCGTTTATTAACAGAAGTTTACACAGATATATACATAGGATACGGTATCCATGCCTAGTTACTTGAAATAATCTATATTTGTATGTAGGGCGTGTCGTTGAAGTGGGCCCTGGCGTACCTCTGTCTGAAACACGCGCGGTTTGTCGGTCTGTCCACCTGTCAAACGCACAAAGTGTTTGCCTCAATGGACGTGACCCGGTCGCCCCCTTCGCGTGTACGCATTGCCGGCACATTTTAGCCATAAGTTCCACTGTGTTAGGCAATCTGGCAATTTATGTATACAGGCAACGTTTATTTCCTTTGATCCGTGCACCTAAGTTTACTTTGATTGATATTCTTCTTATTTCACGTATTCTATATTGGTCCCTGTTTTTGCTTGTGTTTTTCCTTGGTGGACGTTATATGACAAGATAAAACGTCTACGGGACTTACTTTTTTGACCAAAATGGCGCTATATAATAGATATGGAGAAGATGTCCAAAAAGGTAGCAGCGTAGTAGAAGGAGAAATTATTTTATAATAAAATCAATATTAAATTTATTTTGTCATATAAATATTAAATAAAATGTAACTGGATGAAATTTTGGCGAGAGGGATAAATCTTATACTGCTGACAAAAAAATATAAAGAAAAAGATAAGAGATAAAAAAAAATTTCTCTCGCCAGCTATCCGGTGAATATAATTGAATAATACTTAACATAAATAGTTGACGCCCAACATCTCTTATATGATCTTTTACGATTTCATCTGTCTTAGTATATCATCTATTCTTCCTACATCCCAGTAAAATAAATATCAATATTATAATATGGATAGCCGGTAGTAGTAAAATAGTGAAATTAAAATAAATTATATTATTATTAATTTGTGATTCCTCCTGATCCAATTTGAAATTATTCTCAGATTAAGCCATCCATTTCCTAGGGAATACTAAATGATGACAAACTAACAATACTTTCAGCAATTCAGAATATCGAAAGTTAAGGTGCTATTCAATTTTTTCTTTCGGAGTTGAGGTCTCAAATACCTCGGTGTAGGTTGAACATACCTGCTTCATCTATACTATTGTGGAAAAAATCCATCAATTTATTATAACACTAGTTTTTATTTAATTTTTGGTATGTAGTATATAGTATGTACCTTTATTAGATAGTAAATTAATTTAATTTCTTCCTTATGCAGTAAATCCATCAAAAATATTTAAAAATAATTTGTGACAGTAAATGGCGTTCAAATGTACGAGTATTATACAACGTCATTTTCAATCACAATTTTTTATATTTTCATATAGCTCTTTTTTAGATAGACCTGCGCGAAAGTCAAATAAAAAAGTTATTAACCGAGGTCAGTCAAGTCAAAATGTAATTGTGCGACAGTATGGTTTTAACCGAAAGTTATAAATATTCCATACCATCTTGAGCCACTAAAATATTATCTCCTTGGTATCTTCCGTTTATAATATTGCCAAAATTTGCGTGGACTCGAATACTTTTCGGGGATTTAAGAAGTCTTCAAAAGCCCAGTCGTTGCGTCAAGTTTCGTTGGCAGAGATTTATAATCGCCCACTTTGTTTATCGCTTCCTCGAAGAGGACGCGGCGGCTCCCTCCTCCACTCAACTGCCACACTAATTTATAACAAGCGAATATTTTAATAAAGATAATAAATAGTGGTCGATGTTTGGTTCGTTTTTACTTTTAAAGCCAACAAGTTGTCGTTAACTAAGCCCAGCCCCCGTGGTGGCTTTGTGGAAAATGCTTTAGGATAAGAGTACGCAGTTGCTGGTTCACCCAGACGCACGAGCCGCAAAGACCAAACGACCAATCTTATCTTGTTTCGGGGCCGAGAAATATCTCGGACACTTCGACCCAATGGGATCTTTTGTGTTCCCCTAGATAGCAATCACTCCTCTCCAATCTCATTGAAGATTTGCTTCATGAGCCTAACAATGAGATATGGAGATAGGAGCCTGTAGTCTTCCGGTGTCGGATATCCTACCCCCAAAAGATTCATTCGCCTCCTGGCCAATGCATCGCATGTACACAGTAGGTGTTCCATGCGTTCTGTATGTTCCCCACACAACCTGCACATGGGTGTCGCGGTTAGACCCATCTTCATGAGCATGTTGTTGGTTCCAAAGTGCCCAGTAAAGGCCCCAAGCAAGTAGCGTATTTGCCCCTGCTCATGTTCCAGATGGATCCTCATGCTTTGTACGTGGATACCAAAAATTTTTTGGAATGTTCCAGACCGATTCTAGTCAGCCAGTGTTGTTGTTGACTGGGGTCTGCAAAATCCCTGAATGTGGCTTTCACGAAGCTAGTCGGAATGCCTGCACGTGGTTCTGGACCCATAAAATTATTAGTTGAGCGACCAAGAATCTATAAGTTCTTAATATCATCAGTAGCGGCGTTAGATTAGGGCGCGGTAGGGCGACCGTCCAGGGCGCCTATATACCTATCTGCGATCGATAATATCTCACTTTTGAAAATGATATTGCTGAAAACGTCGACTTTGATAACTTAATAAAAGAGTTCGCCGATAGAAAGTTAAATTTTACTAATTTTATTTTAATATATGGTAATTTCTTTTAATAAATGGTTATTTCTTTCGTATAGGTTTGAACTGCAGTTAGGGGGCGCCGTAGAAATCTCGCCCAGGGCGCTGCTAATGCTAAAACTGGTACTCAATATCATCATGCGAATCTCCGCATTGAATTTCATTATAATTATTAAGTTATTAGAAGTGAGATATAAAAAGCAAAGAAAGGTGTTCATGTTGTGATGATGGTTAACAGAGTAGACTGTAAGGAGACATATCTTCTCACTCTTATCTCATTCGTAAGTAAGGTTTCGTTCCATTCTCTGGTCAAATCAATTTTGTGATGGTAGCATTAAAGAATTTGCCTAATATTTCTCTCTACAGGAAAAAACAATTTCTTATTATTAATAATGACGCAAATTTAGACGCGATACGACAGTACAAGTGAAATCTGCGCATCACTTTTCATAAAACACTTCCTTAAGGGGTGTTACATTATCAATCTTCTTTAAAAATCCCTCCAATATTGCAACATAAGAAACACATTTTGATAAAGGTTCGAAATAGTCTTAAATAACTTATAAACGGTTAAATTCTCATTTCTGCTTCTTAATTAACGGCAGACGTGTTTGTGATTCAATTCCCGCTTAGACAAAAAATTGGTTGGTCTGTAAGTGGCTTATCCTGGTCTGAGTCTATTTGCGTCCAATTTGTACGTTTACCTGTAAAGTCTACGAATACAGGTTCAAATAGTTCAAAGAGTCTAAAAAGAAGTACGCCGATTATATGCCAATAATATGAAAAGCAACTTATATAAGCTACCTCTTAAATAGGTAACGTAAGCTGTATTAAGAATAAGTTAGACCGTTAAAATGAAATAATAATAACTTTAATATACGTCAGTTAATATTATAGAAATAAAAATATTATAATTTTTAACAACATTGGGTAGACTATTTTAGTGACTGATGACATTATTACTACGATATATGTAAACGAAGCTCTTTTGAATCTTCATTAAATTAAAATTTCCCGCGCATTAACTTAGTACGTCAAAGCATTGTCTATGGTGGCAGCTCTTTGCACTATGTTCATTCTATAATGAGAAATGTACAATAACACATTAATATTTAAGATAATATTCCGAATGTAAGGTATAATTGGAAACAATAGCTTTTAATGTTGTTCATCTTAACAGGTTACGAAATAATACTAGTTTGTACTTAATATTAATTTTAGATGATATGATTTTGTTTCATAAATAATAAATTTCTCTTTACAGAGCAACAAGTGGTTCTTTGTTTCAATAAACAACATATTTTATTACATATATAAAAACCCAACATCGAATTGCTGTACAAAAACATAATAACACGTTACACTCAACACGTAATAATATTTAAAAAAGTAGACTGATAAAACACGAGATTTTTTTAATAATTTAACTGACATTTATTTATTTTGTCTTAGGTAAGTAATAAACTTAAATTATATACGTAAAAGATTCACAGGTTCCAAAAGACTTTACAGAACTTCGAGGAACTAGCCTTCTTATTAATTTTAATGACTAGTTATAATAATATGATAATAACATTATTAAAATCTCCGCACTCCAAATACGCTTAATTACAACATGACTAATAAACAGGCAATGGAAGACAAACATTTTTTTTTATTGCAATAGGTCAACAGGCAGGCTGACGGCCCGCTTAGAATTTAGCAGTTACCGTCGCCTATGGATGTTTGCAACGCCAGTGGCATCGCGAACACGCTGCTGTCCCATAAAGGTACAGGAACTTGAGTCACCAATTCCGGAACACAACACAAGGTTATTATGGCGGCATACTTAAGACCAAAGGTGGTCGCCATCCCGACGGGCTTGAGGCCCTACCACGTAGCTAGGGTGGGTTGTTTGGTCGGCTTTTACGACAGGCTGACCCGGCCGCAGAGGTTAGTATTCTTTCTCCGCCCCTGCACGGATAAAATGGACTTGGAAATCTTCGATCAACACTATTGTTGATCGAAGTTGGAAATGGAAATATTCAAGATATTAAAAACCTTGCTGAGAGATTTTCTTGAATTCAAAAGCAAATATCAACGTTGCAAGTCGAATCATATCATGCAAAACTATCCGTAATAGTATTAAGTCTTAAAATAATATTTGCATTTTCTTGTCCTTTAAAGAAATCATTGCCGTAATATACAATGATTTCAAATAATTGTTCATTCCAAACCTGAACTACTTTTAATTATTACGTAGTATTTATGCTACTGAAATAACGAAATCGAAGGCAAATATTATGATTAAAATTAGTTTTAACTAACTAATATTTAAACCACGCCTCCTTTGTTCATTGTGAAAATCAAATTAAATATATAACAGGTGACAATACTTTTATTTTGGCTTAGGACAAGTGTGTGTTCGAATGCAGTGATTCCGCAGTCGGTGAATGTCACGGGAAACTCGCCCACCGATTTCCAATAAACGACAGTCGACTGCGAAATATACGAAGGCTTTATACGGCGAACGGGTGCTCTGAATCTGATATTGGCATCGCCGTCTGGAGCGAATGGGATTTATGGATAAACAAACTACTTTCTAAACTGATCGTTGGGCTATATCTTTAACCCCCTAAGAAAGAAAGAAATGTTAGAACTTTAGGTTTTGCATCTGTATATTTGTTTGTAGTGTCACTCCCTAATTAACCTATTTAAATGCGACTTCTAAGAAAAAAATGTATGTAATATTACTTCCAAAAGACTGGATGAATTAGTGTGGGAATAATTTTGAGGAGGAATGCTTTTAATCACGCATAAAATTCACACAAGTATTCGTGTGTAAGAGCCAGTACATTGTCTCTATACAAAATGCAGTGGATGTGATGTGATGTAACGGAAAACAGGTGAAACAAAAGCGCGTTCGTGCTGATTGACAATGCATTATTTATGCTCCTTGTTGTTTTGGACGTATGTTAATGTGATAGCACGTCCCTACCTAACGAAGGAAGATATTACATTATTATTATATATTAAGTATAAATAAGCTTTATTCTATTATAGAAATCATAATTAACTTCTGCTTGAAAAGACTTATACTGCTATTTGTGAGTTTTAATTTAATATTCTCCTACAAATGTCAAACATATTAAAATAAATTGCGAGACTTCTATTAGAGTTAGCAGTGATTATTACTAATGAGGATGAGAAAATGATCACAAGGCATCTAAGTAACTGGCTGGCTAAGAAAGTATATCGACAGTGGAACAACTTCTTCGCGGCCCGTTCTCGTATTAGTGTACTGAATAAGAGCACAGGTGATTAAGGGGATGACAAAGAGGCGGCCGGTGCGCTAACAATAACTATTATCTGAATAACCCAAGCGATATTCCCGAAGGGAGTCATCCGAGCACAATGGATGGATAAAATGGCTACGAAATATTGTATTATTTCGGGTTTATCTCAAGATTTAGAGAGGGTTTCGTTGATATCAAAACAAATAAGTTTACTACAATATTATATATTCTTAAATAAGTATTTTTACTAGTTTTTTTTTACTTTTGAATAATATTTTAGTGTGTTATTAAGGAAATAAAACAGAAAATAAAATTATATACATACTGCAAGTTAGAACTTTAGGTTAACTACAGCATGCTTTTAAATAAATTATGTAGATTCGTCCTGGAACAGTTGGTGGGAAGTCTACGCTGGTAGTTCTACGGAAAACAAAAATCTTGAAGGGTCTTAATTGCTGTCAGAAAGGGTTATTTATGAGTTTTAATTCGGAAACAATAGTCTGTGGATAAGAGCGTGTATACTTATTCTTTTAGGTACAGAGTTCCGCAGGGAATTATTCCAGTTCCAGAAAGAAACGGAATTAACTAAATAAACCATGTAATATAATAACGACTAATATTCATAGAGATTTATTAAATATAGATAGATAGATAGATAGATAATTATTTATTGTTCACCACACAATTTTACAGAAGAAAAGACATAAAAAGAAATAGGTAATAGTACAACATAGTGAGCAAACGGCGGTCTTATCACTAAATAGCGATTTCTTCCAGACAACCTATCAGAAATATTTAAAGTAGTTGTACAAGGTGGTGCATAGTAGACATAAAAATCAAGATAGTGAATAATATACAAAAAAAAAAACTAAATTAATCTAACATATAATAGCAATACAATGAAACATACACATGACGATGTAGTTTATGACTTTAAGTAATGGTCATTAACTGTTTACGTCACTTCTTGGAGAACAAAAAAACCAAAAAGTAGACTGTTAGAATTCAGTGGATTTCTGAATTTCTCCATACATACAAAAATTCCCGTTCGCTTACACAAATTGAATGCAGGGAAAAGATAGCGCGATTCAGCAAGTTACAATTTTCGAACAACGCCATCTAGTTATAAAAGTTAGAACTACATACGACAACTTATATTTAATCTTATGAATTTTTACACTTCAACATTCCGCCCACCAAGGACATAATGTCCTTCATAACCGCCCACCGTGATATAAATACAATCTTTGGCAGGCACAATAAATACATTAAAATTTTCCCTTTTTTACATAACAATTTGCGCTAATACAATAAATTTCTAACACGACTTATTAACATCAACTTATTCACTAATTGGTAGAATACAAAGTTTAGAAGTGGGACGTTTAATAATAGAATTTTTACATTTTAGAGATACCACTCTAGTTAATCCATCTAAACCAGGATGTTTTTCAATAATTTTGCCAAAAAGCCATCTACATGGAGGTAAATCGTCCTCATTCACCAAAACGATGTCCCCCACCTTAGGTTCTGGAACTTTATAAGACCATTTATAACGGTGCATGAGATGCGTTAAATATTCATTCGACCATCGCCGCCAAAAGTGTTGAAGCATTAGTTGTGTAAGTTGCCAGCGCTTCAAAGAGCTTAGATGGTGACCTTTATAGGTCACTTCAGGCACTGCTACTAAGGATTCCCCTATTAAGAAATGACCTGGTGTCAGAGGTACGGATTGATCTGGATCATTTTGGATAATAGTTAATGGGCGAGAGTTTAGACACGCCTCAATTTGACTCAGAAGGATGGTCATCTCCTCATATGTCAACGTAGAATCGCCAATTATTCGCCTTATATGATATTTGGTTGATTTTATACCCCCTTCCCACAATCCGCCAAAGTTTGGAGCCTTGGGTGGTATAAAATGCCAATTTGTTCCCAGTAAAGCGAGACCATCGGCTACCTCTCGAATCATGCTTGATTTCTCTGCGTCGAACAAAGCCTTAAGTTCTTTAGACGCTCCCACAAAATTTGTTCCATTATCACTGTACAAGTTTGCACAATGCCCACGCCTAGCCACAAAACGTTTAAATGCCTCTAAAAAAACCTCTTGATGTCAGGTCACTAACTGCTTCGATATGAACAGCCTTCGTGACCATACAGACAAATAAACATACATAGCCCTTGTACCCCTTATGTCCTCTACCCCTTGAAGTCCGCAACATAATTGGGCCTGCGTAGTCTACTCCACTATTCAGGAATGGTCGAGCAGGTGTGACCCGAACTGACGGTAGAGACCCCATAAGCTGAGTTTGACTCCTAGCCTTGTGACGACAACATGTGATACATTTACGCACATGATGCCTTACGAGATTTTTCGCCCCAATTATCCAGTAAGCTGATCTTAAGTAATTAAGCATGAGTTGTACGTCCCCATGCAGTGTTTTCTTGTGCGCATGGGCGACAATTAAATTTGTTAAAGCTGATTTGTTTGGCAATATAATTGGGTGCTTAATGTTCTCTGGTTCCGGAGAATGTGAGATTCTACCGCCCACCCTAAGTAATTTTCTTTCATCAAGAAAGGGCGTGAGCGACAATAGCTTTGACTGTTTCCTTTGGACCTGCCCATAGGCTTGGATTTCCTTTAATTCCTGGTTGAATACTGTAGCTTGAGCCAGTCTTATACAAGTATTTAACGCTTCGTCTAATTCAAACGTATTTAAATACTTTGTTCCCTTATTTCCTCGTGAATCATTTCTTGTGACAAATCTTCTGCAATATGCTACGACACGAATTAATTTTGTAAGCGAAGAATATTTGTCCAGAATCGATTCCTCAGTAGTGCCGACGTGAACCTTTATTGATTCCTCTTCGAGAGTATGATTATCTTTCAATTTGGGGTATGTAATTTTCTTCTCCCATAAAAACCTCGGACCAAATTTCCATATGTCTAACGTAGCAAGATCCGCTGGGCAGACACCACGTGATGCACAATCAGCCGGATTGTTCTTTGTAGAGACGTGGGACCATTGGCAAGGTTCGAGAGTCGTTTGTATTTCCGCTACTCTGTTGGCTACAAATGTTTTCCAGTTACTGGCATGTTTACTCAGCCAGGCAAGCACTACAGTGGAATCCGTCCAAGCTCTAAGTTTGGTTTTCTGAATGTTAAGAACCCCAGCAACCTCCACCAACAACTTAGCTAATAATACAGCCCCACATAGCTCTAATCGTGGTATGCTAACTTGCTTTACAGGGGCTACTCTCGTTTTAGCTCCAACTAAGCTGACATGGACAACTCCTGATGCATTTATTACACGCAAGTATGTTACAGCTGAGTAGGCGATAGTGGATGCATCTGAGAAGCCATGTAATTCTACAACCGCATCATGCGAATTTGTGTGCAACCACCTGGGAATACAAAATTTTGTCAGTTGAGCTAGCTCGTCACGGTAAGTATACCAATCCTTTAATATATCAATTGGTGGTTCCTCATCCCATCCTGTCCCAGCTATCCATAATCGCTGTATAAAAACCTTTGCTTTTATAATGCATGGTGCTATCCATCCCAATGGATCAAATAACCGCGATACATCTGATATAATTTTCCTTTTTGTTACAGGTGCTGAGAGCGGCGGCAGCTTTACAGAATACTGAAATTCATCACGGGTTCTGTTCCAGGTAAGTCCCAAAATTTTGA
This sequence comes from Malacosoma neustria, assembly GCA_963693495.1. NCBI lineage: Eukaryota > Metazoa > Arthropoda > Insecta > Lepidoptera > Lasiocampidae > Malacosoma > Malacosoma neustria. Next base: position 142,681 of record OY856389.1, read on the forward strand.
TTAATTCATTTTGCTTTATTTCCAATCCTTCCTTGATATCCTTGTTTTCTCCTTTCATTATTTCTACTAGTTTATCATTATTGCTATTCCATTTTTGTAATTTGAATCCTGCCTTGCTTAATAGTTCATTCATTTCATTAAATATTTTAACTCCTTCCTCTAAAGTTTGTGAACCACTCATAAAATCATCAACGTAAAAATCGCTTAGCACTCTTTCAGCAGCAGCAGGATATTCAGCACCATAGTCGCGAGCCACTTGTTGAAGTGCCTTAACTGCAAGGTATGGAGCTGACGCTGTACCGAAAGTGACTCTGGTAAGTCGATAATGTGTGATTGCATGACTTGGTTCATCTCTCCAAAGTATTCTTTGGAAATCATTATCATCGCTGTGTGTTTTTACTTGACGGTACATTTTGATTATGTCTGCCGAAATACAGATTGGAGCAGATCTCCAACGCATGATAATATGCCTGAGTTCCGGCTGCAAGGTAGGTCCAATTAATAGATGATCATTTAATGATTTATTGTTTTTACCTTTACAGGATGCATCGTACACTATTCTCACCTTCGTGGTCTCTTTATCATTCCTTATTACGGGGTGATGTGGTAAGTAAACTGCCTTTTTATTTTTTATTTCTTCATTAGGTACTATTTCCATGTGATTTAAAGATAAGTATTCATTTATAACTTCTTGATATTTTGTTTTTAATGTTTCATTCTTACTTAACTTTGTTTCTAATGATTTTAATCTTTTTTCAGCTATTTCCTGAGACGACGTCACCTCTGGACTATCGGTATTAAATGGTAAACGAACGATGTATCTACCATCGCTATCCTTGGTAAGTGTTTTTTCAAAATATTCTTCACAATATTTTTCTTGATTAGTCAAGAGCTTCTCTCTTGGCATTTGAATGTCTGATTCTAATTCCCAGAATTTTTTCAGTGCATCATTTTCCTCTAAACAACAATGCATCGTATGGATTGATTTAGATGCATTAAAAGTTATAGTTGTTGTGGCACCTGATAACACCCAGCCTAAGCTTGTTGCTTGGGCTAGAGTACCGTGCGGACCCTTCAAGATTCCATCCCTCAATACTTGGCTGTACACCTCTGCACCCAATAAAATGTCAATTTTATTTGGAGAGTGGTAATGTGGATCAGCCAAGGTTAAATCCTTTAGTTCTTTCCAATCTACTAACTCAACTTTACTAGATGGAAGCATTGATGTGATGCTTTTGAGGACATGAGCTCTTACTGATATGTTGACATTTGGGTAGATTTGAGACCTGATATCTATGATTACCGCTGCCCTTGAGATTAAGCCTTTTGACTTGCCTAATCCACTAATTTTGTTTGTTGTTGGTATCTTTTTCAGACCTAGATATTGTACCGTTGCTTCGGTGACAAATGAACCTTGAGAACCCTGATCGAGAAGTGCTCGGATTATGTAATCCGTGCCATCCTTCGACCGAGCCTTTACTAACGCTGTAGCTAGTAACACTTGTTGTACCTTTTCAGAAGAAAAGCATGAAACAAGTGGTGTTGGATCAGCTGACGAGGTGGAGCCCTCTTTTTGATTAGTGCTTTGACCACCTTCAGCTTTACTGTTACCCGTTGTGGGGTGAAGGAGAGTGTGATGGGTTCGATTACACTCCTTGCATTTAAAACGAGTTAACTTGCACTCTTTTACAGAGTGATTTGCTCCCAGACAGTTAAAACAAATATTATTTTTCATAACAAAGTTACGCCGATTAGCGACTGTGGTCTTGTGAAAATTATTGCATGCACTTAACTTGTGAATTTCCGAACAAAATGGACAAGATGTGCTGCTGACATGAAAGGTATTAATTTTGTTATGTTGATTTTTAGTAACACTAGATTTTGTATTAATGAATTCTATGGCTCTATATCTTTTACTCACAAAATCTTGAAACTGATCATAGGTGGGCAACTCGTCTGATGAAATGATTGATGTCACATGAAATTCCCATTGCCGGCGTGTTTCGGGGTCTAATTTTAAAGTTAGAATGTGGATGACTAATACATCCCAAGACTTTACATCTATCCCTAAATTAATTAATGTTGCTAAACAATCGTTAGTAGTATTTACAAGAAATTTCAAGCTATCGGCTGATTCCATTGTCATATTCTTTTGGCTGAATAATGTTTTCAAAATGTTATGACAAATGTACTTTTTATTATTATATCTTTCCTTCAACAATTCCCAACATCTATTAAAATTAGCTCCTTCTATTGGTATATGTCTAATTGATTGCTCAGCATCTCCCGTGAGATACCCTTTTAAATAATGTAACCTTTGAACATTGTCCAAAGTGTGATTTTTTATAACTAATGAAGTGAATAAATCTTTAAACGTTAACCATTGAGAATATTCACCAGAAAATGATGGGATTTGTATTTTGGGTAATTTCATGCTGATGTTGTGAATTGGATTGGATTTATCTACATCGAGTTGAGATGAATCCTTGTGACTAAATTGATTAAGATACTCCTTTAATTCGCCTTTGTGGTCCAAATAAATTTCTTCGGTTTTATCATAAATTTCGTTTTTAATATAATCCGTGGTTTGCAAGTCTTTAGGGTCACAAGTTTTCATTAACTCCTTGTGGCCTGATAAAAATTCAAGCCATAATTGGTCTATTGACTCAATTCTATTCTCTATGTAAACTTGTTTACTAATGCGATCTTTAGGAGATTTTTTAAAATTAGTTCTTGCCTTATTTATGCGAGAATATAAATCGACTTGAAAATTTATGAGGGCCTGCATATTTGTATGTTGTAATATTCTAAACAATAGTTACTAAGCACAAGTTATTCAAAATTTAAAAAGGTATTTGAAATATTTGTTCAGATAAACATTGAGCGTAGGTTACCCGATGAACTCTTATAAAGAATTATTCTGTTTAAATTTAACATTCATAAATTTTTAAAGTTCTTAATATAAATTATTCAAAATTTTCTAAGTGTTTGAGATATTATTTATAGATCAAAGAAAAATTGGGCATAGGTTCCCCGTCTAAACACTTTTAAGGAATTATTCTAAGTCTAAACTGAACATGCATTAATTTTTTAAAGTTCTAAGCAAACTATGTTAAAAGTTAAAGTCCCAATGATAATTGTGTGATTCCTGACAGTGACAAATAAAAATACTCACAGTTTTTGTTGACTCACATAATACACTGCAATCCAGAGTAGAATGCACTTTTCACTTGACGTCAATTTGATTGACGTTTGACACTTCACTCACTAAACTGATAACTTGACTGATGATGTGGACTGTATGGTTGACCTTCACTCGTGGCTTCCTTCAGCTCGGTTGCTCCCTGCAACTTGGACTGGCTCCGCCCACGGCGACACGACACGCCTTGGATTGGGGCGTCGTTGCTGCGCAGGTGTCTCCGGACACCTTTGAACTGGATGATGCTTTCCTGACCGATGTCTTCCTCTGAAGATGCGGTCCGAAGCTGACGATGCTGGCTGGATACAGCACCCGTCGGCCACTGTTGGTACTTGCGAGTTTGTGATAGCGATCCACTATCCGCAAGTATGATGCTCAAAAACCTCACCGAGATATCCGGCTCGAAGGACCAATGTTTACGTCACTTCTTGGAGAACAAAAAAACCAAAAAGTAGACTGTTAGAATTCAGTGTATTTCTGAATTTCTCCATACATACAAAAATTCCCGTTCGCTTACACAAATTGAATGCAGGGAAAAGATAGCGCGATTCAGCAAGTTACAATTTTCGAACAACGCCATCTAGTTATAAAAGTTAGAACTACATACGACAACTTATATTTAATCTTATGAATTTTTACACTTCAACATTAACCAAGTTTTTAAAAATGGCAAGTGATTTTGCTTTTCTAATATCCAGAGGGAGGGAGTTCCAAATTTGGACAGCCTGTACTGCAAAGGAATTAGAAAAGAATGTCGAAGAGTGTACAGGGGTCTGTAAAACTGAAAATATCCGCTTATTCAGTTATTTCCATTTGAATAAATTTCCTTGAACATCCCTAACTTTAAATAAGAAATTATACACTTAAACCTGCAGGTGCTAGTAAGGTGAGGTTGGCGGTCAGCCAACAGCATCGACGTATCTCGTGCATTCCTTTCAGAGAATTTACAAAACTATGACAGTAACATTTTTTCAGTTCTTTGACAGTTTTCCTCAGTTGTAAAAACTTAATTATACTAAAAATTATAATTAACCAAACTAAAAAGAAAAAAAAATTATTCTTAACACAAGAATAAAATTACTGACTGACTGATTCGGGTGCTCCATTTCAATCGTTATAAAAAAAAAATTACCGGTTCCATTCCGAAATGCAGTTTAAAAAATATCGTACAAAGCACCCTACTCTTTTTAGAACAGTGACATTAATTTTCTCGTCAGTAATCTTATTTTTATATTAAGAATTATTTTTTCTTTTTAATTTAATTAACTATAAAATATAATTTATTTGTGGTCAATTCCCAATCGGTAAATATTTTTATTAATTTAACGCCATCTTTCGACAGTGTTATCAATAATTTAACGCCATCTTCTGGCAGCATTGTTAAATAAACTTCAGACGGCATTTCGGCAGAATTTTGAATTTTTTTGATAGATCAAAGTGGGTAAAAATAGAGTCCGAAAATTCCATTACATACAGGTCTAGTTAAATAAAGCGTGTGAAAAAGAGCAAAAATCCACGCGGTGTTACTAGATGGTCACCCATCCAAGCGCTGACCGCGCCCAATGCTGTTTAACTTCGGTGCTCTGCTTAACCGGTCCGAAAATTCATTAACCCTGAGGATAATGATACAAACTAATTATTGCATAGTCATCGGTCCTTGATGCCAAATTTCGAGTTAATCCAACGTTTTGAAGGGGGTGAAAATCATGTTCAGTTTCCGTTAAATAAGTTCCGTTACATACTAACATGCGTATGAAGCTACTAAAAGTGTGTTAATTACTGGTCATTTGGCGAACCTGCAGCCTGTCTACAGCACTCCAGATGCATAAATAATATCAAATTAATTAAGAGCTTAGAAACTCGCTGACACATTTCCCTCGTGAAGCCTTGGATCGTCTTATTAAAAGTGATGCTTAATTATGTGACATGGCATTAATTCCTCGCATAACAACGCAAAAATGCTATTCATGCAATAAGGAAGATAAAACAACAATATACATATGTATAACGAATAAATAACAGCGTCGGCCAATCTTGCTACAGTGACGGTGAAACATCTCATTCTGCTTTTATCGGCGTCAACTTCGAATCAGCTTACCTTTTAGAAATTTGGCTATTTTCACTAATAACAATAATCTATTTTATTTGAATTAAATTTTTCTCATGAGTTTCTAAACTGCATTAATTTCCTGTGAAAAAAAAAAAAAAAAAAAATATATATATATATATATATATATATATATATATATATATATATATATATATATATATATATATATATATATATATATATATATATATATATATATATATGACATACGGAACGCAGACGTGGTCGCTAACTATGGGCCTTATGAGAAAGCTCATGGTCGCTCAGAGGGCAATGGAGAGGGCTATGCTCGGAGTTTCCCTGCGAGATCGAATCAGAAATGAGGAGATTCGCAGGAGAACCAAAGTCACCAACAAAGCCCGGATGATTGCAAAACTGAAGTGGCAGTGGCGAAGGACTGATGCCGTTGGGGCAGAAAAGTCCTCGAATGGCGACTGCGTACCGGAAGACGCAATGTTGGTAGGCCCCCCACAAGATGGACCGATGGTCAAGATCGCCGGAATAGGTTGGATGAGGGCAGCGCAGGACCGATCATCGTGGAGATCTTTGGGGGAGGCCTTTGTCCAGCAGTGGGCGTCTTCCGGCTGAAATTATTATATATATATATATATATATATATATATATATATATATATATATATATATACAGACATTCGCAATATCAGTTGTATTTAAATTAAAATTCAGATTGTAATATTTATTACTGATGATTACTTTGAGATTTTAATAATTTATATAAAAGTAATTAATAAATGTATTGTTTATTATTTAGGCTAAGTTAGGATTATATATTATATCGCATCGCTCGTCTATGTGAGATTAACGCGCCCCTCACTAGTGCGGTGATGAATTGCGGTCACTGGTGATTTTATTATTTGCTATAAAATAAAACAATATTTAATAAAGGATAATTGTGGACTACCTAATAGCAAAAATAAAATGCGGTTGCCTTTGCCACCAAAAGGTACCTCCGTAGTGTTTAAGCTATTATGAAATGAATAGCTTGGCGTCTTATTTGCAAGTGAACGAAATTCGGCTACAGATAAAAATACACTTACAACACTTATCAAAGGTGAGCCTCCTGTCCGCACCAGTGAGGGGCGCGTGACCACAGTCAGCGTTAATCTCACATAGACGAGCGATGCGATATAATATATAATCCTAACTTATTCTAACTAATAATAAATGCGAAAGTGAGTTTGTTTGTTTGTTACGCTTTCACACCTAAACCGTAGAACCAATTTTGATGAATCTCGGTATAGTCACAGATGAACCTTGGAGAAGGACGTAGGCTACTTTATAAAAAATGCATATTATGGCAAAAAACGTTTGTCTTGTCAATTAGTAATATATTAGTATATTGTATTATGAATCACGTAGTGTTCCTAAAAATTAAAATTCATAGAAAATATCTCTAGCATTGTTAAATGGTATTGTGCCTGTTGATGACATAAAAACTAAGTATAGCTCGGTAATGTCGCCCACATTCGCCCGTGACTGTTGAGTCTCCACACGGACAGTGATATCTAGCCAACTAACTATACACACGAGCGTAGCTATGCTGTAAATGCATACCATAGACTAGTAGCATACACTACATCAACGACGTAATCCTGACACGTCTAGCTTGAAACAAAACAAAACAAACAAACAGTTATTTAGGACAAATAAACAAACGTTCTGATACAAAAAAATAAATAAGCAACCAAAAAAGCATCATTGTCACAAACTGGATGGATCCAGACTCAGCACGGTGCTAGTCAACTAAGGCCAGCGCTTTTCTTCTACCTGGACCATTTGGGTGAACTCACAGTTAACTAAACTATCCTAATCAATTAATTATAAATTTTCAACAAAATGAAAATTTAGTTGGTTTATGACATGGTTACTAAAGATTTTACATACATAATATTTAATACCACCATCAAGCCACGTACCTTTGTAGGTGTGCAAAGATTGGATTAAAATTATATAATAAAATAACAACTAAATGGTTATCAATAGTTATTCAAAATTATTAATACACAATTCCACACATAAATAAATTTATATTTAAAAAAGCAATTACACTATAATACCTCGTAGAATTTTTCGTTAATATTTTTTATTGATATTTAAATGATGTCATATTGTATTGTTTAATATTCATTGCTAAAATACTTTTCCTCAAGAATTTGTCTTGCCAGGACATGTATAAGGTTGGTTTGGATTACGTCTATTTCTAGGGGCCTTGTCTGCTAATCGAGGAATCAATTGTGGGTTGCTCTTCACAAAGATCGCTATTTCTAATATATAAAGAGAAGTTTTGAACTTACTTAACGCAATTAATGATTTCCAATGTTACAATACAATTCGTAACAGAATATATAAAGTTACTTTTGACAGGCTTTAAAAGTATCGCATCGCTATTACAAGTAGGACATGAAGCCAGCTGATCTGGCCTTTTTAACCTCTTTAATGTAATGGCCACGTACGAACCCAAAGGGCCTCCTTGCATTTGCCAAATTCAAATTTCTTGATAGGGTAGCCTTGGACCGCTTTCATCGGTATGAGTTACATATTTTATAACATCCGAACAGGCGTTGCTTTCATATAACAGGTAATGTATACTTTAGAATTTATAAATAAAGCAAACATTCATAAGCCGTAAGGTTGTTTTTGGTGCAATATCGTGCATATTGTTATATTTGTTATATTTTATATTTGTTATATTGTTATATTTTAATCCGTGTAGAGGCGGAGAAAGAGTACTAACCTCTGCGGCCGGGGTCGGCCTGTCGTACATATTACACATATTATACTACACTGTCGCAAATATTTTATTTTTATTTCTGTAGGACAGAATACAGGCTGACGGCCCGCTTAGAATTTAACAGTTACCGTCGCCTAGGGGTGTTTGCAATGCCAGTGACATCGCGAGCATGCTGCATTCGCATAAGGGTACTGGAACTTGGGCCACTAACTATGTAGGGTAACTATGTAGTTAAATTCAATTTTTTTATACGAAATTTGGCACAGCGGCCCCACACCGTTCCCATGGAGCAACCAACGAAACTACTAATATATTATATGTATTTTTTCAATTTGAATAAATGTTTTTCTTTTTCTCAGGTATTGCTTCAGATTGAATACGAAACGTTGACAATACTGGCGCACCTTTCTGCGCCCAGAGACTACATATAAACGCTAAAACGTATATGGAATGGATATTTATAAATTTAGTTTTATACAGAGGTAATTGATTCATAAATCGCTAAAAATAATCGAATGATGACAATGTCCAAGGAAAGCTTTTCCTACATGTGAACCATAATACAATTGTTTGTTGTGTTTCTGGCTACACGGTCACTAATGAATTGAATTCCCACAATGGTATAAGCTTGGTGAAGGATTTTATTTTTATTTACTATTGTTATATTTTCTGTTCTAACACAAATAAACACTCATGTTTGCTTTTCTGGTATTTTGTCAACAAAGGCACGATTCCTGGGAACTCCACAATGTTCTCGTGCGTTACATTGTTCAGAGGGGGTTTAGTTTCCTTTGAACGCAGTATTACTGGTTTATGTAACTTTAAGGAACTTCTTGATCTGATTAAAACAACTCAGGATCTTCATTGATTCTAATTTATCGTATAATGCAAACAATATCTGATATTAATCTAAGTTATTACAGAGTTATATTAAGACATCATAGTGTTAAAACTTGATCGCGTTTTCACTTTAACACACGTCCATGTTAGTGTTTAAAGGAAAAGAAAACAAAAGACGAAAATACGATATGATGCAAAACAGCAAGAAAATATTGGATGAACTTCGGGAGAAATATCAAAAGCCAAGCAGAAAGAGTTAGAAGAGGCCTTTACCTAAGTGGGGTCCATGCGAAAATATTAACAAGTATATTAAAGTAACAATAAGGTTGGAAAATAGAAAATCAAAGGTTTATTATATTATATTGCTATTATGTTGTTTGTATTCATTATTTACTTTATTTTTCTTTTTCTCTCATAAATTTACCATTTGTCGTAAGAGAAGAGAAATAAGAACGGCGGCACGCATGTCGTTTGTTATGAATTCAAACCAGGCGTTTGTGGCATACCGAGTCGTTTTTATATCAACTTATTTGAGTCATCGAGTAATTTATCATAGTGTAATAATTTCGATGCAATTTATGATATTAGGGGTTAAAGTATGAAATTTCCGATTTGTACCAAAAAATTGAAACTCGTTTTTTGTTAAGATGTAACATCAATTCATCAAAATATTTACCCTAATTAACTATATATCGTTGCAAAGATTGGACTAACTGTGTGAGGGCATGTTGTACTGCCTCCTGGAAAGAACATTTTTTATTACGTAGAAAATTGTATAAATCACGAAAAAAATGGCAGTCCATTGGAGCAAGGCCTGGCGAGTACGGTGGATGAGGTATGGTTTTTAACTGCAGCTCCTGTAGAGTTAAAACGATTTCTCGTCCAATGTAAGGTCTTACGTTATCGTGTAGCAATAATTATGAAGATCGATTCACGAGTCGGGGCTATTTCAATGCCAGTTTCACCGTCATTGTTTGAAGTACGGCACAGTAAACATCTGCTGGTATTGCTTGACCAGATTGGAGAAAGCTATATTGAATAACATCATGGTAAGATTACCAAACAGTTATCATTACCTTTTTAATCGAAAGCTTTGCTTGAGGGCACTGTTGCGGTATTTGACCTGGCGTCAGCCATTGCATTTTTCCTTTACGATTATCGTAAAGAATCTAGTTTTCGTGACATGTCACAATTCAATCCATATTTATTAATTTCTGTACCGATTCAAACAGGCAAAACAAGTTTCAACACGTATTTCTTTCTGCAGATTAGTCAAATCATGATGCGCCCATAGTCCATATTTTTTTATCTTATTGATTTGATGTAAATAAGTCAATATTTTAGGTAGAGTAACGTTAAATCATACCTCTAATTCCTGGGTAGTTTGACTCAGATCAGATACCACCATCTGCTTAAATTTTCAGCGTTATTCACCTGTGTGGGAGGTCTTCCACGTGGTTCGTTGTTCAAGACGAAGTTTCCATTACGAACGCGTTTAAACAATAAACGCACGGTACGTTCATTAGTAGTCTCCTCTCCAAACGGAACGTTGATAACTGCGAGCCGTTTCTGCCACGTTAGTTCCGCGTCGGAACTCGTATTCAAAAATGACTCGAATTTTCGAAGTATCCATATTTCAGATCTAACTTGAATAAAAAACAATTCAAAGTCGAAAATAGAACATTTTTAAAAGAAGAACTTCATAGGTATCATCTGAAAAAAGTTTCACTTGAAAATCCCACATCATAAAGGTTTATGTCAATTCAAAGTATATATTACTATACAACGGCAATTTCATGCTTTAACCTCTATTATTTTGTTCTAGCAGTATTTACAATAATATCGTTTATATTCCCTGCAGTAGTATACTGTGTCCATTTTCATTTGAGGGAACGTATAACTGCTACTCGTATCACATCTGCCAATTTTGTTTTATATCGAATCATTTTGTTCTCGATTTCTTCTGATTGTTTAATTTCTAGTGACATGTCATACGAAAATAGAGCGCATCCATTTTCCTATGTCATGACGTTATTTTTTATATCTATAAACTTTATATCTATGAAATGACCACAAAACAACCGAAAGAGCTTCAAAACTGGCCGTTTATATTTAAATTCTTATTAAGTATATATGTATGTATATGATGGTTATTAGGGCTGAACTGTGTCAGTTCATTAAACACAACTCAGTTTCTTTGTAACAAAAGATTTATTATGTTAATAACTTATATGTACCAATAACTTACGAATTGAACAACAATATAGAACATAACTTTTTTTTTGTCTCGGGGAAAAACCACTCTTGACGGGTTCCCCCGGCCCGGGGGGACCGAGGGATATGTGGGACTCCGGGAAAGATGTTCAGCCATCCGACTACCCACTAAAAAACCCCGCTGTTCTCCTATCGCCTACGCCCGGGCCTACGGATATGTGGCCTGCCGATCTCGTGGCCCGGGTCGGCGTTGGCCCGCCCTTTGTCTCAAGGCGGGCCTCTTCTAAAGTGTTGGCGCCATGGGGTCAGGGTTTCGTCCCCCCGGCGCTCTCCTATATTGTAGGAGTTGAGGGGGGCCCCGGAACAGCACGCGGCCCTCTCCCTCGCGGCAATAGTGCGGGCGGCGGATCTTCCCCCGAGGGGCCGCCCGCGGCCGCTTTCTACGGCGGCCGGAGGTCATTGCTCGCCCTCCGGCGCCAACGACGTGACCTGCGTTGGCAGGAGGGGAGTTTGGTGGTGGACTCCCGCTCCCGCTCCGCCGCCTCCTATGCGGACATGACTGCCTCGCAAAAGGAGGAGGAGATCCTAAAACAACCAGGTTGATTCTCAACTTTATTATTGGAAATTAGTATGTTATACAATATACATTAGTATGTTATTTTTATGAAAAAATGCTTTCTCATAACATCACATATAATTTATAGTTTGCCATAAACTATAGACTTTTTATCGTAGACTCTATTTATGAAATAATATTTTTTTCATTTTATGTGACTCCAATGCTTTAAGCACTGATTTGGCAATGTCAAAGTATTACAGTATATTATTACGACTAGAAAAGGCAGGTGACGAAAGAGCTTAATAATGCAAGAATCACGAAATAATTTAGACTGTAATTTTTACTAGTTACGTAACTGCGAACCGGGAGGAAATGATAGTTTAAAAGTGAAATATTATAATATATTAATTTAAAAGTGGAATGATACAATTTTATTATATATTTAAATATCTATATTTACTATTTACACTAAACGCTAATATTAATTAAACTTAAAAATTTACTTAAAATATTAACAAACTGACTATCTATCGTAGTTAATAAAAAATTTACATTGATGGGACGCGGGATGTCGTTGGGAAGGATATCGTCTAAGGGAGTAGATTGTTTTGGCAGTCGAAGAATATATGTTCAATTGAACCTTCGCCTAAGCCACACTCACATATAGATCTGTCACCAATTCGTCTATCTATCGTCCGAAATTTTATTATTGACTATCGTCCGAAAGTCTAGATGCATCAGTAAATACAAGGAGTCCGTCAGACCAATTTTCTTGAATTCCAAAGTTAAGGATAATTTTAGGTGAGGAGAACAAGACACTCAAAACTGTGTTGGAAAATAGGGAAACTGTAATTCTGAAACGGTTTAATTGGGAGTTCAATGTATTTCTTATAAGATTTAAGGAGATTTGGTAAGGTCTTGTGTTTCCAGAATTTTGATCTTCGACTAAGCTGGAGAAGAGAGTCAAGAACACAAAGTAATGGGGGGTTAGAGAGTTTGACCATTCTATAAAAGGATCTATCCGAAAATAATTATTATCTATCCGTGTATATCGCTGTCACGATGACGTTCGATGAGCGGGAATATTTAAATTATAAAAAAGGACTCACATTTTACATATATAATGCTTGTACAATACGTATAAAATCGACAAAGAGCTAATAGTCATTGTAAATGCTAGGCCTTCTATGTATTTTTAGCCTGTCAAAGGCATTCATCCCCTTGTTGCAATACTACAGCCATAAAGGAGTAACGAGTTCCCAGAAAACACTGAATTCAACGTGCTACCAATATTATTAACTCAAAGTGTACGCCTCATATACCTTTGAGGTATCTTGGGTTGGTATTTAGCTGCGTAATCTACATAAAAATTTGCGTTTTGTTTTTGATCGTCAGCCATCATCGTTACTTTTTAACGAAATTTCGAACTCTTCAATAACAATAACAAAAGCTTGCGTTTCGCGACTTTAATATATAACAATACAGTCATCATAAAAACAAAATCTGATAATTTAAAGTTAATACCAATTCTAAATTTATTTACTTAGCGGGTATATTTAGTATTTTCGTATCCGTGCAGGGGCGGAGAAAGAATACTAACCTCTGCGGTCGGGGTCGGCCTGTTGTAAAAGGCGATAAAACAACCCACCCTAGCTAAGTGGTAGGGCCTTAAGCCCGTCTGGATGTCGACCACCTTTGGTCTTAAGGATTCCGCCATGATAACCTTGTGTTGTGTGAGGGCATTAGTGACCCAAGTTCCTGTACCCTTTATGCAACAGCAGCGTGTTCGTGATGCCATTGGCATTGCAAACACCCATATGGTATGGGTGGTATGGCGATGGTAACTGCTAACTGTTAAGTGGGCCGTCAGCCTGTCTGCTGTCCTACAGCAATAAAAAAAAATCTAGAAAAAAACAGTGCATTCAAATAATTTTGCTGGTGAGTGATAAACCATTGTCAATTGATATAAATACATTGATCAGCAGTTACCAGACTCATGTACCCACTCGCGAAGTCAGGTAAAGCGGGCGGAGCTGCGCGATGAGGTACTCATGGTGGAGTGGAAGGAGCGCCTCGCGCACCCTAGCGCGGGCCTCGCCACCATCGAAGCGGTGAGGCCCGTCCTGGCCGAATGGGTGGAAAGGCGCCACGGCGCCCTGACCTTCCGCCTGACGCAGGTCCTCTCGGGACACGGTTGCTTCGGGAGGTACCTGTGTCGCATAGGGCGGGAGATGACGTCGGGGTGCTACCATTGTGGCGCGGGCGACGAGGAGGACACGGTGGACCACACTGTCGCCGTGTACCCTGCATGGCGCGAGGAGCGCCGCGCCTTCGTCGCCCAAATCGGCGCGGACCTGTCGCTCCCGGCCCTGGTTCTGTCCATGGTCGGGGGCGATCCTGGATGGACGGCCGTCGCCTCCTTTTGCGAGGCAGTCATGTCCGCAAAGGAGGCGGCGGAGCGGGAGCGGTAGTTAGCTCCCGCCAACGCGGGCCACGTCGTCAGCGCCGAAGGGCAAGCAACGACCTCCGGCCGCCGTAGAAAGCGGCCGTGGGCGGCCGGGGGAGGATCTGCCGCCCGCACTATTGCCGCGAGGGAGAGGGCCGCGTGCTGTTCCGCGGCCCCCCTCAACTCCTTGAGAACTCAGGAGAGCGCCGGGGGGACGAAACCCTGACCCCCTGGCGTTAACACTTTAGAAGAGGCTCGCCTTGAGAAAGGGTGGGCCGGCGCCGGCCCGGGCCACGAGATCGGCAGGCCACATTTCCGTAGGCCCGGGCGTAGGCGATAGGAGAACAGCGGGGTTTTTTAGTGGGTAGTCGGATGGCCGAACATCTTTCCCGGAGTCCCACATATCCCTCGGTCCCCCCGGGCCGGGGGAACCCGTCAAGAGAGGTTTTTCCCCGAGACAAAAAAAAACTCATGTACCCAGACTGGAGGAAACTAATTGCAGACAACGCAGCAATTACACTAGTTGCTCTACCAATATAGTGATTCACTACATAAATAAGTTAAGAAATGTCTTTATTTAAGGTTCTTCGCACGGGCCAATGTGAATGCAACGCAGCTCTATATGTATTCATTCAAAGTCCGGCCGTTCAATGGGCTCGGGGATGGAACCTATGCTCGAATGCTACCCTTCACTAGCCGCAGCTTGAAAGGGTAATGAACGATGTCGATTAGCATTGGAACGAATATTATTTCATCATGTTATCCTTCATTTACTTGTAGGCAATGAATTCTTACGAATTAACAAACAAGTTTTATGGTGGAAATCTCTCCTATTGTCCCATGAGCGAAAAACCCTACTCTACAAATTCTTCTACCCACATCCTCGACCTCCTTCTTGTTCATGATATCATCGTGACAGTCTCCTACCAATTTGTATGGTAATTTTTTTCAGAATTGTAGCTCGTAACTTCATCAACTGTGATTCTACATCTATCGCGTGGACAATGAATCACTTAGAAAGCAGTCCGTCTCATTTCTGACAGCAATAACTCCTCAGTCGTAATAAATGAGGGTTCTCACAAAATAGTGGCGCGTGAGGCATAGTGGCATTAGCGGTGTAAGCGGGCTCAGCTGCGTCCAAGGGCCGCCGCCATTATGACCAATGGACAGGATTACCGCACTATAATCCAAACTGGAAACATAACAAAACGAATGTGCATTTATGCTCTACAAACATTTTATTACTTTTATAATAGACTCCATTAGAGTTTAATAGCTATTGAATTGAAAAAAATTGTAATAGATATGAATGGTTTTTAATAGTTCTACTAAGTTGAACGCTACAGAAGTTGTCAGAAATGTTTACGTCAGACTGCTGACTTCTGTGATCCACCATCATGTATTGGAACAACGTACTAAGGTTTACTATTATAGGGGCCTCTCCACAGTAACGAGACGTTTTGAAATTTATGTTTTAGTTTGTTTCGTTTTGAAGTTTTATGTAAACGAAGAATAAAAACACAGGGTTAATAAATTTAGAGTAAGATTTAAAAAATATATTATCTTTATGTATTAATACCATTAACACATAAAGATAATATAATCCCTTCTCTATAATTCCAAGAAACAATGAAAGCTAATTATTTAATTAGGATTTAATATGGAATCCGGTCCCAGCCCCCCAAGGGGCTGACCATCATTTGGCTATTACGGGTATTTCATTAACAAAGTAATAACCTTTACACAACATTACAATTGGGGTGAAACGTTTCCTGCTTTGAATAGGTTTCATTTGAACATAAAAGAATAATTCATTAATAATTCTAACTGCCCTGAAAATCTAAATACAATTAATCATCCTTTTGAGGAAGGCAACTGAAACGACTACAATAATGTTATGGTCTAAAAATTCAAATGTTTTAAAACAATGTACATAACATTAACTTAAAACATTTTAATCTTTTATTAGAATAGAAAAAGGTTTATATATTCGCATATTCCTTTTCAATAAAAAGATCTGAAAGAATTTTTTATTTTATTTTATTTACATCTTGTGTGTGTTTGTATATTACGAATATATAGACGAATTTTTAATACATAATTGCCATAAATAATATTCGGTGAGATTGCAGGACCGTATAAAGAATAGTGCGGCTTAAGTCTCTAAAGATGGTAGCCGCGGTGCGGGAAACAAAGGTAGTGCGGGTTCGGTTAATTCACGTGGAAAGGAAAGGAGACGGAAATACCCAGCAAGTCAGAAAGAGCGGCCACTCACCTGAGGTTCTTCGATCTGCTAAGGGTAGCCGTGGAGGGCCACGGCTAGTTCTGCGGTTTGTAGTTTAGGCCTTTATAACTAGTGGTTCAATAATAACACACATATAAAAACTCGTGCGGGTTTAACCAAGACTCAACAGTACGTGTCGTCGGCGTGGGCCCTAGCCAAGAAGAGGGCGGCGCGGCGGTGATCGATTAGTTCTATTCAAAATCATCGTCAGGCGCCGCAGCATCTAAATTAACTTGCGGGTAGACAGGGAAAAAAGCATAGGATGAGGCGTCTAACCAATATTTAATTTATTAAATTGGCCGTTATTATCCCATTATGACAAAGAAAAATATTTTGTTTCTCTAAGACAGTGGTTGACAAACTTAATAGCTAAAGAGCCAAACATGAACATAACAACAATTTAAAAAAAATTGGGAGCCAAATCTTCTTGTTTAGTTACTTTTATTACATTAAATAAGTAGTACACTAAATAAAACTAAATTTCATAATCAAGTGCTTGCATCTCGTTGGAAAGTTTGAGTGTCAGGTTTGTATGTTGTTGTTTTTAATTTTAGGCATGATTCCAAGTTCTCATCAATAAAACGACTTCTCAGGTTTTAGAATTTTTATTTATCAAAATAAGATGTAATTTTTTTCTTACCAAGTTTTTTTTAATACGCCTTCATTGATATTTGTGCCAGAGCCACACTTAAAAAACCAAAGAGCCACATGCGGCTCTGGAGCCGCACTTTGCCGACCACTGCCCCAAGACAAATGACAATTATTTCATTCCAAGAAAATCGCATTACCAGTATTTCGTCAAAATTAATGCCGCCGTACTTATGTCGGGCTCACCCTCTCTCCCCTACAGCCTCTTCGGTGCCAGCTACGGCATAAAGACTGAAATCCCGGCTCCTACCCTGAGCTTTATTTAGAGTTCCAGGGCCGTCTTTCACCCATTGCTCTGCTACTCTTCCAGAAGCTACAGTCACGCCTTTTTTTTTTTTTTTTTTTTTGGTATCGGGTTGGAAAATCCTCATGGAGGCCCTCCGCCCTCGGGGAAGGGCGAAGGGGACTGTCAAACTCTTACTGACTAAAAACCAACCCGTGTTCCTCATGTACCCGTGTGTCGGAGGGGCGGGTATCGCCGGAGCATTCGTCGCCACCCCCCGACGGGTATTGGCCCGCCAGATGGTCAGGCGGGCCCCGTCACCCACTGCGGCCGTCACCCCGGCCGCAGGACTCCACTATGAGGCGCGCGCGGAACAAGACGCCGCCGCCTCGAGGCCTGCCGCTGATCGGACGACAAGACGCCCCGAGTCTGCCGTCCGCAGGCCGCGCCCTACGGTGGCCGGAAGTCGGCCACCCTACGGCGCCCAGTGCGTCTGCTGCGAGAGGGGAGAGAGGAGGCAGTCTCTCTCTCCCTTTCCGCCGCCTCCTTTGCGAGCATCACGGCCTCGCAGAAGGTGGCGACGGCACTCCACCCTGACTCGCTCCCGACCATGGTAGACACAACAGCCGGAAGCGAGAGGATTCCCGCAGCTCCTACGGCCGCGACCAAGTCTCGGCGCTGCTCGGCCCAAGCTGGGCACTCCGCCAACGTATGCAGCGCCGTATCGTCGCGGCAATCAACACAATGGTGGCACTGGGACGTCGGCTCCCGGCCTATGCGACACAGGTATTTCCCGAAACACCCGTGTCCGGTAAGCACCTGTGTCAGCCGGAAGCTGAGGGCGCCGTGGCTCCTATTGAGCCACTCCTCTAGAATGGGCCTTACCGCCGCTACAGCGGCGTGCCCCGCCGTGGGTTGCGCTAAGCGTGTCTGCCACTCCGCCACTAGGACCTGGCGGAGCTCTGCCCTGCGTGCCTCAATCTGTCGCGGCACCAGGCGCTCGCCCCGCTCGACCGCCTCCGCGCGCCACCAATAGAGTGACGCGAGGAGCTTTGCGTCGAGGTCCCAGGGCGGGGATCCGGCTAGGAGGCTCGCTGCCTCAAAGGAAATCGTACGGTATCCCCTTATGATCCTGACGGCCATCGCGCGCTGCGGCCTTCGAAGCGCGGCGACGTTGCGGGCCGTCAGGGCGTCCGCCCACACTGGCGCGGCGTATAGCGCCATCGACCGTACGACCCCCATGTAGAGCCTCCGGCAGGAGGAGTCGGGCCCTCCCAGGTTGGGCAGCAAGCGCGAGAGCGCAGAAGCGGTGCCCAACAACCGGGGGGTGAGCCGTGTAAAGTGCGGCCCGAAGTTCCACCGACTGTCGAGGACGAGTCCAAGGTACTTCATCGTCGACTCGACAGCGATGGCGACCCCTCAGCTACAGTCACGCCTAGTGTAACATAAAACTACAGACTTCTACTTCATAAATAAGTAATTTTCAAACCATCTCATAACAATTTGGCTAGGAAATATAATAGTTGAGTATTTCAATGATACACAAATAAGTGCAATGAAAATGTCGTCTCCTTTTTGCTCTGAAAAATATAATTCATAAGAAAGTAAAGCCATTAACGTCAACGCCTATCCTCGGCCACCCTCAACGCAAGAGCAACTACAAGAGGAGTACTCATTGCTTTATGGTTTCCACGATACCTTGTTTGTCATAAAGATAACCACATAAATAGAGGGCGAAGAATAGGTTTTATTTAGCCGGTTCTGAAAATGCCAAAGGCCCTTGATTTTGTACTTAGCACGATTATATGATGCACTGATTTTCAGAGCAGTTCCAGACACTTACATTATTTGCGATATTTACTATAATACTTACTTATTAGTTTGGAACACTGGTGGTGCCATGAAACTTTTTTCCGTCATTGGTTGGTACACCAAGGTGCAGCACTTGGTCCGTAACTATTAATGTTCTGTAGCGTTGTACTAGATGTCATGTAAGATAGTATTAGACAATTATACGACCCCCGTGTTACTCATGATGTCGCCTAGCAGATGTCGGCAACAGCGTTGTTACTGTTATTGTAAAACAAGGTACACTATGGATAGGTACGCAAGGTACAGACTTAAAATTGTGAAAAGAACTACGACATATCAAGATGCTCTAATGCAAAACATTTTGAAGATATCTGCGAGTAGCGCTTTGCTCAAATCTACGAGAGTCTCACTGGGACGGTTTATTCCTCAATTCTTTTTGGAGATAAAACTTTATTTCATCGTCACGGTACGAAACAAAAGCGCTAAATTACACTCAATTTGTCACTCTGTGCTCGGAATATATCTATGTTCATTGCAGCGTCATCTACTAAAATCGTATTAACACTACTTACAGAAATCCTTTAATAAGGCTACTGTTTGTACATTTGTGTAATTTATTTCAGTTAGAGTTTATGAACTACTAGCAGCCCGTCCCAGCTTCGCACGGGTATTTAACAAAAAATCAAAAATTAAACCCTTCTATTTTTTTTGGTCTCGGGGAAAAACCTCTCTTGACGGGTTACCCAGGCCCGGGGGGACCGAGGGATATAAGGGACTCCGGAAAAGATGTTCGACCCACTAAAAACCCCGCTGTTCTCCTATCGCCTACGCTCGGGCCCACGGATATATGGTCTGCCGATCTCGTGGCCCGGGCCGGCGCCGGCCCACGCTTTGTCTTAAAGTGCTGGCGCCAGGGGGTCAGTGTTTCGTTCCCCCGGCGCTCTCTTGTAACAACTCTAGGAGTTGAGGGGGGCTGCGGAACAGCACGCGGCCTTCTCCCTCGCGGCAATAGTGCGGGCGGCGGATCCTCCACCGAGGGGCCGCCCGCGGCCGCTTTCTACGGCGGCCGGAGATCGTTGCCCGCCCTCCGGCGCCGACGACGCGGCCTACGTTGGCGGGAGGGGAGTGCGGTGGCGGACTCCCGCTCCCGTTCCGTCGCCTCCCTTGCAGACACTACTGCCTCGCAAAAGGAGGCGACGGTCGTCCATCCAGGATCGCCCCCAACCATGGACAGAACCAGGGCCGGGAGCGACAGGTCCGCGGCCAATTCCGGACGGGACTCGCATCCCCGTCGCGTGCTAGTCAGGCGTGGGTACGACTACCAGACGACACTCCAGAAAAAGCAGAGTCGCCTGACGTCGTAGCCGGCCCAGCAAGACCAACCGACAGCGAGGATGCAATTCCCGCCCCGGGAACACTCTTTGTGCAGGCGCAGTCGAAATAGGCATGGTTTTGACTACCAAATCAGGTCCCAGGGTAGAACCCGGGACCCCAATCAGTATTCGCAACCATCCCATCGGGGACCACGCCACGAACAGAGAGCTAAGTTGGAAAGGATGTAAGAGGTAGACGGAAAGAAAGTTAGGACTCTGTTGCTTCGAACGGAGAGGGGAGTGAAGCGACGGATGCTCGGGCACCTCGGGTACGCACACCCATGCACTCCTCGGACAGAGGAGCGCCCCTAAGGGCAAACCCTTCTATTTGCGTCAGGTTACAAAAAAAATAAAATTATAAAGAAAGTTTGAATATTATTATTTCTATGAGCTTTTATTTTAATGATTTTTTATGTTATTACTTTTTATTTATTTTTCGTTATTTTTTAATAAGTATTCTAATTTTTGTAAAAACCCCAGTGACGCACGCCTACATTGCATAAGGTGCTGCCTAGCTAGCCGAACAGGGTGAGCGGCTACCACGCAACATTTTTCTAATACTTACATTTTTAAACTCGTGATATCTTTCGAATGGAATATCCGAATTGAATAATTCAAAAAGTTATATAAAGGTATTGAAACAGTTTTGAATATGAAGTAATTTATTTTGATAAGGATTAATACCAAGATCCAAATAAAGAGCCTTTTCTAGGGGCGGCATTTCAATTAAATTTTTAAAATAAAAAAACACTTATTGTGGCATAACTATAATAGTTAGACATATGCTGTCGCGACACTTTTTATAAACAATGATGTGTTCTGCAAAGTTGTAGTACATCATTTTATTCTATCATCAATAGTTTTCGCAACGCACGCGATTTAAATAATATTTTAGGTAATTTTTTTACACTTTGGGTTACATTATTGGAGTTTTAGTAAGGATCCCTAATTTTTTTGAAAATATAATATAGCCTATGTCACCCGGGGATAGTGTAGCTTCCCAACAATGAAAGAATTTTTTTAATCGGGTCAATAGTTTCTGAGCCTATTCAAAGCAAACAAACAAACAAACAAACAAACAAACAAACAAACAAACAATCAAATCTTTCCTCTTTATAATAGTAGTATAGATATAGATATAGATATAGATAAAACGATATTATTTAAATATCTAGTATAGTCTTCATCATACATTTGAATGAGTCTATTTTTTCATTTAACCTAAAATATAAATAATGTCAGTTAATTGTGGATATTATAAGATATAATTTCTCGAATTTTAATGTTTCAAATTAAAATAATTTCTTTAGCATTTGTGTTTTGTTCAACAGATTTGTTTTTACCCTTTAAGAAAAAATTGTTAAATGTTAGAAACAAAGATGTGAAACATAACAATGTTAAAGTTTATTCAGTATCTCGTATTTCCTCGCCAGGCTCTTATCACTGCTTCCATGTGGTGCCTCATGGAATGGATGAGCGTCACAATCTTGTGTTGTGTGATGTTAATCCACTCTTGTATAGCTATTTTAAGCTGGCCAAGCGTCTCCGGAGCAAGATCTCTCGCTTACTTATCTCTTTAACTCAACCCATAGGTGTTCTATGAGATTCATATCCGAGCTTCTTGCTGGTCAGATGTACGATATGAGGCTCCAGATACTCTTCGATGTAACGTGAGGCATTTAATGACGGTAACCGAGGTCCAGATACAAACGCAACTTCGGTTTTTCTATCGACGCTTATGCCTCCCTAAACCATCTATGAACTGCCACCGTAACTGACTCTTTCTTCAATGCAGCACTGTGCAAAATGCTCTCTCTCTCTTCAATATACCTTCTGTCTTCCGTCATTACCATACAACATGATCTTACTCTCATCAGAAAAGAGAACTTTGCTCCATTGGAGGTATGACCAATTTAAGTGCTCAAGTGCAAAGTTGAGGCGCCCTCTTCGGTGGTTTACGTAAATTTTGGGCCATTAGCTGGCTTATGAGGTTTCATGTCACGCTCCGCCAATCTTCTCTTATGGTAGAATCGCTTACAGTCAATCTTCGAACCTCACGGAGCCGCTGCTGCAGTTGAATAGAGTTAAAGTGGCGATTTCCTAGTGAAACTGACAAAATATACCGGTCATCTTACTCAGACGTGACTCGATGTCTACCAGATCCTGGACGGCGAGTAAATATTCCCGTTAACGCTGATATACTCTATTAATAGCAGAGAGGCTTAGATGCAATCGTGCAGCCATAATACGCTGCATGACTATGCCCTGCATCCAGCAACGCCACGGCTTGGGCGGCTTTTGTGGGCTAGGTACCCATATTTTTAGAAAAAGATTTTTTGGTAGGATATCACAGAGCTTAGTTAACATAAAAAAAGATTTTTTTATTCATATCAATCTACTTTTTTTAATGCCGCCTGATTAAACTTGCAGTAATGTTTCCATTTTGTTAATGAGAAGTATATAATGAAAAGGTCTTTCATATTTTTCTTAACATTTACAGGTATTTTCAGGTTTCAGATACGCTTTAACCGATTATCAAAATCTGAATATCAAAGCTTTAATGTTGGATACGTTGAAAGCTGCCTCTGGATAGGCTATTTTGCTGATTTGTCTCTTTTATGATGAAACAAGCTAACTGATTTTTGTGAAACTAAATAAAAAGTAAAAGCAGCAAACACATACATAAAATGATCAAAATTAATTAAATTTAATTAACAAATAATTTATTAGAACATATTAAGCACGGACATGTTAGTCGTGCAATTGCCTCGGCTACAAGTGGAATCCCAATTAGAACATAATTTGACGTTCAAAATCAGATCACTACCAACTACTGCAATGATTGGATATGATTAAATAATTACTGCTAATAATTTGCGGCTCATAATTCAAAACATATTATTACATTTATAATACATTAATGAAGTTAACAGTTTTAAAATATTAATTTATTGAAGCAAATTATACACTAATGCACTCTCTTGCTGGATATGTCCTGCCACGTGGCATCACAAATATTTGTGGTTTCCTGGGCCGCCTCACGTAATTGTCAGTCAAAATGTTGTTACTATTGTGAAAAATGCGTGGGGCGCTCGATGAAGCAGTTCTCGAAAATATTCAATCGGTACGATTAGTCCAAAAATGGTATGAAAGATAAATCATAAAGCGCTCAAGGGTTAATTTTACAATATCATTCATTATTCATTATTCATATATTAAGAATTATTTTTCACATTTTAGTTCGATTTTTCATTAATACTTTTTCTTTTTTTATTATCTAATTTATTTAGGATTTTTTTATAAATACATAATGTCAGCCCCGTTTCATCCTAATTACATATTACTAAAATTTTCTAAACCTTAAAATGATTGCAAATGAAAACAGCGGCAGCAGAGAGGGTCTCGAAAGGATGCTCTGGAAAACACCCACTTCCCACAAGTGGACTCGCAGGAACCGTACTAGTCGCTCCTTGCTGTCTTTCGTTCGGACACATTCCATCAAAAAATGGTGTTCCATCATAAATTTTTCCACAGTTTGTGCAATAAGGACTATTGCTCCTGTGTGTGTAATGTGTCCGAAGCGCAATCTATGAGCGATTACACACATTCTTCTATCAACCTCACTATTGGCAAACCAGGGGATACGAGGAGGCTCGCTTTGTAAAGTTTTATACCAGATGCCCTTTTTTTTCTATGTATTACGTTAAAATATTCTTTCCATTCTTTGTAGTATTCTTCTTTGTATTTCACCAAAAACTTGTTCTTTAGTTTGTGCTTGTTCTGTAGACATCTACAATAATTCTCGCCATTTCTGACACACAAATTTAACGATAAAACAATATTGAACTCAATAATTTTAATAAAAGTTAATAGCGCCTGATGAAATATATTTTCATACGTCACTATTTTTTAAATCCTGGCATGGCAATCCTAATCAGGATAATGAGACAATCTTCGAATTCTCAAATCAATCGAAATATTGTATTGTCACCAGTCTCTGATAAGTCTTCAACATTTAAGTGAAATCTGACCGTTTAAATTGGATCAAAATCGAGTTTAAAGGAGTCGGTTATAAACAAACAAACAAAAGTTCAGAAGCGTGTTAAAAAGCCCTCGAGGTAGGCCACTCACATTTTAAATATCAAAAGCCGAACGTTACTTATCATCGTGAGAATAAAATTTGTAGTGGTATTTTTTAATCGTTGTGGGATAGCAGACAGGCTGATGGCTAACTACATAATAGTTAGCAGTTACCGTCGCCTACGGATGTTTACGATGCCAGAAGCACAGCTAACACGTTGTCTTCCGCGTACAACACATGGTTATTGTGGCGGCAGTTAGCAAGGTTTTCACGACAGGCTGATCCATGTGGAGGGCAGGGGTCAGTATTTTTACTCCGCCCCTGCGCGGGTATAAGGTAAAGTCAACTAACAAACCCCCAAGCCTTTGCGCTTTGCAAGAAGGTTTATTGGAACAGTCAAAGTTATTTGTAATATATATTAGCAATCATTCCCAACACATAACATAGGCCAAGCTAATAACAGTGATTCCCTCCCTTTATAGGATTTATCTGTAAAGAGAAATCCTATAAAGGGAGTTTATTTGTTCTGCTGCTAACGAGGCACGTCGCCACACACGCGTACATAATTTACGATCACTTGCCTTACACTTCGACACACAGAACGTAATAAGTGTATGATGATGAGACAATTGTCGCTTTATAACCCACTTTCGACCTTTGTTAGTATATGCCTTCAGGGTATTTGCAAAAGTCAGTTTGCTTGGCTCGTTAAAGTTAGACCTATCTATCTTTCACAAAGGGTATCCAAAATTAAACATATCGGAATATGTATATTTAACAATCCGGAATATGTTTATAAGTCTAAATGAATCAAATAAATTTCATGTTTTTTTTAATTCGTGGTCTAAAGGACAAAATTGTTTGTATGTTTCTGCAGAGCGATGGACTAGGTCCAAAGATCGTCCGTTAAGCGAGTAAATATGCTGATATTAGTGAACTGCATTAATTATTATGAATCGGTGCGCACACTAGAAAGGCAGAAGCTCCACAACCTTATGATTTCCCAGTCTGGATCGATTCAGTTGCAGCTCGCAGTGGAATCACGCACGACGCCTCTCTTGCGTTACAAATTCTTGTTACAACTACATTGCACTTTTCGATTGTGTAAGGATTTCAGTTTGGCACGGCTAATAATATAAGAAATCTAACTATACAGGGTGACTTTGACAAACCCGTCCAAATTTTTTTAACGCACTAAACATCATTTAAGAAACCCATTTTTGCAAAAAAATTGTATGTCAAATTTTCACCATAAAATATTTCGTATAGGATAATTAATTCAATCGTACAGAATAAGCATACGGTGCAAACAGCGAACGTCAACCTGTTATTACCTGTCTCTATCACACCTGCGTAAATGAGTAGTGCGTATTCGCTCGCCCGGTTTAATGCCGCCGTCCTCGGCCTTTTACTAGGTCAGATAGAGAGGTCATTGCACTCTCGCGGCGTATTACGTAAATTGCGAGTTCTTTGAATGACTTTGTGATGCTGATTACTCAACATTTTTGTATTATGTGATACAAAACTAAAATACATGTTTCTCATAACTTTTACTAAAGATTCTTCTGTGTGAATTTGGACGGGTTTATCAAAGTCACCCTGTATAAGGCACACGACCTTCGCACACGATGCAAAAAGTGTTTCTTGTTTTGTCAAACGTTGACACACTGATAATAAAGTGGTCCGCACGGCGTCGACCGTCGCCTCTCGTAAACTTGAGGGTATTCGAATAATTTGGCGGAGCAACTGGTTTTGCCTACCTAAGTCTAGGCAAACTGTTCGGCAGTGTCTGTACCGCAACTGATGTCGCATATTGGAAAGATTATGGGGTTATGGTCGTTATATTGTATAATACATCTACTTATTATCATGTACGAGAACCCTGCTCCTAGCCTTGAGAATAAATGGCGCTGACTCAATTGTCACAGTATATTTATTTATTTACTGATTTATCCCCTAAAAATAGAAATAGAAAATATAAATATGACCATATTACTTAAATCGGTTTTTATATAAATTAATTCTAGTTTTAATCTGAATACTTAAAAAACACTTCGCGTGATTTCAATTAATTTTAATGATTTGCTTTTTGTTTTTTGTTTATTTTACTTTACATACATTTAAATTACATTAAGTATGTATAAATTTAATGTGTAAACATGTACAAGAATTACAAACTTAATACTTAATAATTACCTTGAACTACTCTTGCAAATCTTATAAAACAAAATCTTTCTTAAACTTTGGAATCCAGCCAATTTCAGATTAAGATAGAATATATTTACTCCAAAAAAGAATTTAAAAATCGTCGGAAAGTGGTCTTTAGACGAAGTGCAAGCAATAAAGGAAACTTACGAGGCTCAGTTCGCCAGCATCTGGCGTCGGATCGCGGCGGTCGGCGTGCAGTGCCAAGGGGATCCCTTCCACAGAATACTACGGTATACAACGAACACCTCAAAAAGTGTGTATCCCTTGATGTAGTCTCTAGTATTGCCAACACTATAAATGTTGCAACTAAAAATAATGTTTTAATATCCTGTGGTTTAGGTGGATGTCTCAAATGAATCCTGGTTCCTCAATCAGTTAATTTGTTTTAGATTATGAATACCACCGTTACGTTAGCAGTGAAGTGTTCAGGTCAATTGCCTCCAATCAATGCAAAGTCATTTTCCTTCTTCATACATTTCGGAGCCTAAGATACGTTATTAAGTATTACCAATAAATCTTCTACGACCTCTGTGGGGATTTTTTGATGACCTCTGTAGCGTAACGGATAACGCACTTCGGTATACTTGCGGAGGTGATGGGTTCGATTCCCGTCTCTCATTTGGGTGTTTATGTATAATTTGTATTTATTTACACAAAAAGTACATAAGTCTAGTACTCATAACACAAGTCCTATGCTATTTAGATTGGGGACTAGATGGCGTAGTGTAGTGACCGCGTTAGGAACTCTCGCTTTCGCGACAGTCTTCATGTCCGTGACATTGCGGATAAATTGCAGGAGTGTCGGCTCCGTTGGTACGACCACGTGGGGAACAAATATCTGGCCATGCTGCCTCCGCCGAGCGCCAGTAGGAGAGGTAGACCCAAAAAGAGCTGACTTGACGTCGTAAAGGGTGATATGCGGGCCAATGGAATCACTACCAGGGATGCTGAAGACCGTGCGAAGTAGAGTAGAAAAAGTCGGAAAACGGAGCCTGGGCACCAAAGCGGAACTTTTGGATGCAACCGGGATTTAACGCTTGGAGGATGATGATGATTCAGTAACGACACACATATTACATTTAATATTAAATAGTAACAATGGGGAGCAGTTCACCTTTCAGCTTTATTTCCGTGAAATGCAAATATGCAGAAGTTTCACATAGCTTAGCATTCACAGATTAAACCAATTCTGCAATATATGTCCCCCAAGTATTTAAGTAATAATGCATACCGTTGAAAATTCATCGAAAATTGAACAATATCCGCTATCATTGCCATAAACGGAAATAATCAAAATAAACAAGGCTCGATTCAATTCCATACGCATCACGGCTTATCTTTAAAATGTGAGATTAAAAAGGTTGTACGCCGCCCGCCCTGACCGCCCCGCCCGCCGTGCGGTAATTGATTGTTAATCTATGCGGGAAATTACAATAACGGTTACATGCAAATATTATACAGCAGTTTAATCGCAGCGAAATTTATGAAATTTTCCTTTTTTATTTTAATATTCGTGCTCAGAAATCTGGCGAAGCTACTCCCCCAACGCTGACAGCTGCAACAGTCTTTTCTTTAGTTTGGATATTCTTTTCTCTATATTCTTTTCTTTTAAATATTTTTAAATCTAATTTGTATAAACATGCATATTCATCTTCTTCATTAAAATATTTAATTCGTGACTTTATCATTCAACAACAGACTTGTCAGCCAGCGTGGCTGCCACGTATATTGTATGCACTCTTGTAAATAAAGCAATCAATTTGTGATTCCTAGAAAACTAGCCTGTGTCTGAATATATCTTTCAGGTAATATAATAATATTTACACCAAAGACTTGAACGTGAACTCTATTATCTTAATATTGCGTAATTATTATGATGTTATAACATTAAATTACTCAAATAGCTTACAGAATAAAGTACCGCTGAACTAATGTAAATGAACTTCGGTTTAGTCATAGATTAGACCTTGGACAAGAACATGGGCACCTTTTTTTAAATTCATATGGCAGAATAACGTTATCCCGGTCAACTAGTAGGTTAATAAAGAAAGTTAAGTGCATAGTGTTATCGGTATTTTAAAATCAAACCGATATATGCCATATTTTGACTATGTCCTTATATAGCACCACAAGGTGTTGAAACTGATAGCAGACTCAGTTCTTACAAAAAATATGCAAACTTCTCCTTTTTTAAACACGGAGGACATGAGACGGTTTTTGGGGTTTAGGAAGCAGACGCTATTACAAACACATGTAGTACTAGCTGTGCCCGCGACTACGTTCGCGTGGAATAGTGCCTTTGGGCAACATTTTTTTGGATAAATCTTATAGTTTATTTTGGATTACAAACCCTATTAACCCTAAAATATAAATAAATGAAATATGCAAACAGTCAGTGTTATCGAATGCAACTGTTACACCATGTGCCTCCGGAATACGTGCGTTCGAACCTACAAAGTCCAGCCTAAGCTCAACGCTGACTTTATCATTTCATATGATTGATGATATAAATCTGAGGTCAAATTGGTCGAATGGTATCCGAAAATGATCATTTTTAATAATACAATTTTTTTCTAAAAGAAAAATAGCCTTAGTTACTCCTTGTTACATCAGCTATCTGTCAGTGAAAGTCCCGTCAAAATTGGTGCAGCCATTTCAGAGATTAGCCGGAACAAACAGACAGACAAAAATTGCAAAAAATGTTGTTTTGGTATATGTACCGTGTATACGTCCGAATGCACTTAGTAAAAAGCGGTTATTTTAATATTACAAACAGACCCTCCAATTTTATTTATTTGTATAGATATAGACAGTCTTAAAAAGCTGCAAATTCAATACTCATTTTACCAGTTGATACATACATACATACATATAATCACGCCTCTTTCCTGTAGGGGTAGGCAGAGACCACTTCTTTCTACTTGCTACGATCCTTACATACTTGTTTCGCTTCGTCCACTTTCATTATTCCCTTCACACATGCCCTTCGGTTTAGGGTACTCTTGACCTGGCCTTTTTTCAAGACGTCCCTGATTTGGTCTCGAAACGTCCGCCTAGGTCTATCCCTTCCAACACTTCCATTTACACTCGCCTTATACACTTTTTTCGTCAATCGTTCTTCATTCAACCATCTCAGCATACCTTTCTCAATTTTTGTCACTACACCTTCTTTCAGACCACAACGTTTCCTTATCTCACTATTTGTTATCCTGTCACTCAGTTTGACTCCTATCGTACTTCTTAACGCTCTCATCTCAACTGCATTTATTCTGCTTTCATGTTTCTTCTGCCATACCCAACTTTCACTTCCGCACATGAGTGTCGGAACCAACACCCCCTCATGCACAGCCAGACGAGCCTTGTTAGACACCTTCCGACCAGCTGATACGTAGCAAAAACAGAACATAGATAAATCAAATTAAGCTATATTTATTCTCTAGTTTAAATTAAGTAAAACTCAAGTGCATACTTCAGGCTCCTAAAGAGAAGCTTCGAATGCAACCGAGATGTAATTGTAGGAAAAATAAGGAAACGTTGTAGTAAAATAAATAATGTCTGTTCAGTTCATCTGGCAACTATAATTTTATGACAATATTGACGAAATAATGTTATGAATGTTGACATAAAACGATGTGATTTAGAGATCGGAACAGATAGAATGGTCATAAAACTCCGTTTCAGCCGGTTTATGGCCGATCGATGTTGAGATAACGCGTCAAGATATTCCGTCGTGACACACGTTTGGAAAAATTTAAATTATGACCCGCTTGACTTATCGCAAATAACAAATGCTGGTAATAATAATGATATATTAATTTCCTTAACTACTACAGCAATAGTCAAAAGAGTTCAAGATGTCAGCAGTTCACGTCGCCGCCACAAATTAGGTGACGCAACATCTATCTAATACGAAATCTTTGTTAGCATTTTTCGTCGTCTGTAACTTATTCTCTTAAAAGGTTAGATTAGTTTAAGAATTATCCTTGAAAAAGGATCATTCAGATGAGGAAGAAGAAGGACAACTATGTCAGAACAATGAAAATATTTTCACAAACTCACATTCAGTTGCAAAATAAATATACTTCACAAAAATTAATACATTTCAAATTAAACGCCGCATGAGATGTAAATAATCTATACAAATAAATAAAATTAGGAAATATATATATATATATATATATATATATATATATATATATATATATATATATATATATATATATATATATATATATATATATATGTAAAGAGAATATCATCTCTTTAATGTTATTGTATTATGGTTAGGTTGTGTAACCAGGACATAATCCCTTTTGATTTAACGCGCTTAATGTCATGTGTCATAGAAGTGTGACACATGACATTTGCCTACAAAAAAAAAAACAATATTTACGTTATTACGTTACAGATTTGATTTAAATAATTTAATTAATAGATAGAAAAGCAAGAGTTATGAGAGACGAGTAATCAACTTTAATTGTCGTTTCTGTTATTTTTACAGAAACAAATTTGTTTGATTTATTCGGACCATCCAGACTGAAACAAATAAATAATATTATAAAACGACAATTTTCGTCACAAAATGAAATTGCAATTCGAGTTCAGAGCTGTGGCTTCTCCAAAGGACTGTAAAACTACAGTAGTAGCTGTAACCTCAATTGTCACAGAACAAGGGGAAAAATATGTTATACCAGATGACCTCATGTATGCAGATTATCATGAAGAGTTGACAAAGACGGAGACTTTCAAAAAGGTAAAAAATTCATTAGGAAAAAGGCATGATGAGTTAAAAATATGGATAAAAATTTCAAAAGAATTAGAAAAGATATATTTAGATGATGAAGGAAATATCCAGTTTGGAGGGAAATATTTAAAACAAACACTTCAAGAGAATATTAAAGAAAACTCGAGCTTGGAAAAAATATTAGAAAAATTAATTGAAAAATCAGAAAAACACGAAGAAGAAAAAAACTTAAAACATATTGTAGATAAATTTGTATTAGAAAAATTTAATTATAAAACATCTAATGTTAGACAATGGTTACATATATTCGAAAAAGAGTGTGGAAGATTTAAAATAGAAAAAGATAAAACTAAAATAGAATTATTAAGAATATTTTTAGATGCAACTTGCCAAGATTGGTATACTTCTACTGTAATAAAAGGAGAACATGAAAACAATTGGAATACGTGGAAACAGATATTAATAGAAACCTTTTCAGGTAAGGGATGGAGTAGCAGGACATATGCTCATTATTTTAAATACAAAGAAGGTTCAATAGTACAATATGCAATAAAGAAAGAACGATTATTATTAGAAATAAATAAGGACATGGACGCTGATACAATGATAGATAGAATTGCATTTGGGTTGCCAGAATTTATTAGAGAGAAGATCGCCAGAGATGAAATAGAAAATACAAAAGAT
Source organism: Malacosoma neustria (assembly GCA_963693495.1). Classification (NCBI taxonomy): domain Eukaryota; kingdom Metazoa; phylum Arthropoda; class Insecta; order Lepidoptera; family Lasiocampidae; genus Malacosoma; species Malacosoma neustria. Next base: position 174,858 of record OY856389.1, read on the forward strand.
TTAATAAATGAATTACAGAAGCTTGAAGGGATAATAAATAAAAAGAAAACATTTAAAAAAGAAGGTAAACCAGAACATAAATTCAGAAATGAAGAAAAGAAACCATGTATGACATGTGAAAACATGGGTAAAGGTATAAGATATCATCCAGAAGAAAAATGCTGGTTTAAACTAGAGAAAAAAGAGAAACCTAAAGCTATAGGAAGCAATTCAGTAATAGAAGTAAATTTAAATACAGAGAAAAAAAACTAATAGTCACACCATTGATCAGACTTAAGCTACTAGTTGAGAATCAGATAGAGATAATGGGAACATATGATCCAGGTTCTCAAGTATCCTTGATAAACTCGAAATGGATAAAAATAAAAGAGAATAGAGAAGATTTAAACAAGATATTCTTGAGGTCTGTCAATGGTGTGAATCAGACAAATGGATTGGTAAGAATAAGAATAAAAATATTTGATATAGAAAAAATAGTAGATATATATGTAGTTGAAAGAGAGGATTTTGAAGATTTTATAATAGGATTAGACTTAATTCCTATGTTTAAGTTGAGGTTGAATGAAAATTTAGAAATCTCACAGAAAATAGAGAAAAAGTTAGAAAAACCAGAGATAACATTAAGTGAAGTTACAAATTGTTCAATTAATTTTAATGAACACGTGGAAACAGAAGAATTTCAAACAAATATAGAACATTTAGATAAAGATAAAAAAATGAAGATAGAAAAATTGATAGATAAAAACAAATCAGTGTTTGCGAAAGACAAGTATGATATTGGGACTGTTAACGAATATGAAGCTAGAATTGACTTAATAGTGGAGAAATACTGCAGTAAAAGACCCTATAGATGTAATATAAAAGACAAAAAAGAAATAGAGAAACAAATAGCCAACTTACTAGAGAAGAATTTAATCGAAGAATCTTATAGTCCTTTTGCTGCACCCGTCACACTAGCATATAAGAAAAATGAAGGAAAGACACGTCTGTGCATAGACTTTAGAGATTTAAATAAAAACATTGTCCCTCAGGCACAACCATTCCCTTTAATAGATGATATAATAATAAGAGCCAGAAATTGTAAATACTTTACGACACTGGACATTAACTCAGCTTTTTGGTCAATACCACTAAGAATTGAGGATAGGAGGAAGACGGGATTTGTAACACAAGATGGTCACTATCAATGGACATGTCTACCGTTTGGCTTAAAAACGTCTCCAGCTATATTTCAACGAATTCTGAGTAGCATATTAAGAAAATATGGACTAACTGAATTTTCAGTGAACTATATAGACGATATCTTAATACACTCACCGACGTTTGAAGAACATCTAAATCATATTGAAAAATTATTAAATGCAATAAAAAAAGAAGGACTCAGGTTAAAATTTAAAAAGTGTACATTCGCTGCTAGTTCGGTTAGATATTTAGGACATGTAATAGGAGAAAATACGGTTAAACCGTTGAAAGACAACATAACGTCAATAAAAAATTTCCCAATTCCTACTACACAAAAGCAAATTAGACAATTTCTGGGGAAAATAAATTTTTACCATGAATATATAGAAAAGAGCTCAATATTACTAGATCCATTACATCAACTATTAAAAAAAAATGTAAAATTTATATGGACAGAGGATTGTGAAAAATCTTTCAGAAAGATAAAAGAAATGCTATGTTCCCAACCAGTGTTGGAGATATTCGACAAAGACCTTCCAATCAAGATATATACAGATGCATCACTTGAAGGTATAGGCGCAATACTAAAACAAACACAAGAGGATGGAAAAGAAAAACCTGTGGCCTACTTCTCAAAGAAACTTAATGAAACGCAAAAAAGAAAAAAAGCTATTTATCTTGAATGCTTAGCTATAAAAGAGGCAATAAAGTACTGGCAACACTGGCTGATAGGGAGATACTTCGAAATATACTCTGACCACAAACCACTGGAAAATATGAATATAAAAGCACGAACAGACGAAGAATTGGGCGATCTAAGTCACTATCTATCTCAATACGATTTTAAAATTATATACGTCCCAGGTAAAGATAATAAAGAAGCGGACTGCTTGAGTAGAAACCCTGTTCTAGAATCAAATACAGAAGAAGAGGATTTATTAAAAACGGTAAATTTTATTGAAATAGATGAAATAAAATTAGATCAGATGAATAATATACTATTACAGAATAAAAAAGAAAAATTAATAGAGAAAAACGGAATATATTATAAAAAAGTGAAGAAAAGAGAGAAAATCATATTATCAGAAAAATTCAGTATTGATTTAATTAATAAAATACACAAGGAATGGTGTCACACAGGAATAACACAAACACAAATGAAAATATGTCCATATTATACTGCTAAAAATTTAGTGAAGAATATAAAAAAAATTTGTAAAGAATGTTATATATGTATTAAGAATAAATCAAGAGGGCAACATAAATTCGGCTCAATGTCACAATTAGGACCAGCGACCAAAGCTTTCGAAATTATGTCCATAGATACAATTGGAGGATTTGGAAGCACTAGATCAACAAAAAAATATATTCATTTACTTGTTGATCATTTCACGAGATATGCGTTCATTTCAACATCAAGAACTCAAAACGCCGCTGATTTTATAAAACTAATTCAAACTGTGTTAGACATAGAAAACATCGGAACAATCTTAACGGACCAATATCCTGGAATAAATTCGAAAGAATTTAAAGATTATTTAAAAAATAAAGGAGTGCAATTAATTTTTACTGCAATAAATGCACCATTTTCTAATGGTCTGAATGAAAGACTGAATCAGACATTAGTAAATAAAATAAGATGTAAAATAAACGAAGAGAAAAAGAATAGAGCATGGACATCGATAGCGAGAGAATGTGTGAATAAGTATAATATACTAGAACATACAATAACGGGATTTACACCAGAGTATCTATTATATGGCACAGACACCAGTAACATACCAGAAGAGTTAAAAAGAAAGAAAAACGGAGAAGACTGGATAAGAGATAAGAAATTAGCATTAGAAAGAACACAGAGATCACATAAGTATAACGAAAGTTTATTTAATAGAAACAGAAGACACCATGAATTCAACGAAGGAGATATGGTATTCATAGAGAATGGAAACAAACTCAATAGGAAAAAGCTAGAAGAACTAAGAATCGGCCCATATATAATAGAAGAAAAAATTTCAAACTCAATTTATAAAATAAAAACTGGAAAAAGAAATCAAGACACGAGTCTATTCCACGTGACAAAACTAATTCCAATGTTTGAAGTTGAAGCTGATTGAAAAATTATGCAATTTTCATATCGTGGAGGGGAGATGTAAAGAGAATATCATCTCTTTAATGTTATTGTATTATGGTTAGGTTGTGTAACCAGGACATAATCCCTTTTGATTTAACGCGCTTAATGTCATGTGTCATAGAAGTGTGACACATGACATTTGCCTACAAAAAAAAAACAATATTTACGTTATTACGTTACAGATTTGATTTAAATAATTTAATTAATAGATAGAAAAGCAAGAGTTATGAGAGACGAGTAATCAACTTTAATTGTCGTTTCTGTTATTTTTACAGAAACAAATTTGTTTGATTTATTCGGACCATCCAGACTGAAACAAATAAATAATATTATATATATATTTAAGTTCTAAAAGGAAGGGAAAAGTTACATTACAAATGGTACCGACCGTTACTACCACCACGTGTGGAATAAATGTACTCGTATTAACGTTAAGAATGCCTTTTCAATGAAATTTATTGAGAATATTTAAAAACTGTAAATTAAAGAAATTATTATGTAAAAATGATAACATTTAATTTAATGATCAAATTTGGCCCATAATTAAATTTTAAGACAAGAAAAAAAAGAAATTTGTCTTAAAATAATCAAACTTCAAACTTTAATATCTTTTGAACGGTGAGGTTTACGAAAAAACTATAAGAAAGCTTTTTTTGTAGAGCATTTAATTTGCTACAAGTATACGAGAATAGATATTTTTAATACATAGTTGGTAGAGGGATATGATTTTTTGTTCTAATACTGAAGAAAAAATGGAAAACCGTAAGGCGGAGCACCTTCCTATTAAAATTAAAAGCTCATATTTGAAGAGAATATTCTAGAACAAAGTAAAAAAAATAGTCGATTTTTTGACCCACCCTAATGGATAAATGTGAATAAATCACAGTAAATTTATTTATTTTATTACATTCGCAAAATGTTAGCAGTTTTCATAAGGTAAAATAACATAAATGATGTTTAAACAAAAACTAGTTTGTATTTTACCTATATAACAGCTACCCTTTTCAACGTGTTATACTTACCAGCCGCATTTGTTCAGCCAGATTCGATCTACTCGACAAGTACATGGCAACGCGTGGATCAAACTTGAATCTATTTGGTTACGACTCAAACGCCATACTTAGCCCCCAGAGCTAAGTATGGCCCCTTGCGTTGGCACAACGTCCTTGCCTGAATAAATATCACTTTAGATTCAATTGAAACAAGCGCAGACCTCCGTAATAATGACAAAGTCCTCGCGGATGCGGGTTGATCCCGCTGCGGAATTAATTAATCGTGGCCAAGTGTCCTTCTGCAAATATTTTTGTTTATTTATGTCTTCAAACGAGGTCATGGAAGCGGATCTCATCTATGTACTTTATGTACTCCTACTATTGTACGAACAAGTAGCTTTTATCTATCTCCATTTAAAATTATTATATCAAAAAATTACTTTTATTAAGAGATCATTTAATATGAAACCTACACCACAAAATACCGATATTTAACAATTAATTGTACTGTAAAAACTGATAGTGCCAAATTTGAACTCAGTATGGGTGATTCCTTGATTCCATTTCTCGTAGAGCCTGTTTACTTTCAACGGACGAGACAGTGGTTCTCAAATCAATTATGTTTTTATGTTTGTTCCCGTCACTCCGTTATTTATGATTTGAATAATATTTTTTTGTATAAAATATTTTTGGTTTTCGAATTCAATTCAATTTAATTAAAAATTGAATTCAATTTAATTTAAATTGTTTTAATATTAATGATGTAATTCCGATAAATATTATTTTTAAATTATTTATGAGGCTCAAAATTTATATGGGAACCTTATTATATATTTTTAAAAAGTAATAAAAATTAAAAAAATGATGGAAACTCGACAAAGATATCAGAATGCGTTTAATTTTTTTTTTCACAAGCGGCAATATTGTTTCTTCGTGTAACTTTTCTCCATGAATAATAAACCTGATGATGAAGCCTAAGAATAGACACCAGAATAGCGTGATTAAACATTGCACCCGAGCACTGTATGATCTTTTGGTAATCGTCATGAGTCTATTCTAGAATCGTCTATTGTACGGCATATGTTTATTTATTAAATTGACTTTTTACTTATAATCAAATATAAAAATAATTAAAATGATTATATTTCTTATAATTATTTAAATATTTTTTAAATTATATTGAATTTTTTAAATTCTTATGATTTTTTGTAATTCTTAAATATACTTGAGTAAACGCTGTTTCTGTGCTTCCTTAAATTTAGAAAAAATGTTAGATTTTCAAAATGTAATTCTGCACTCCCGTGCGGGCGCTGGAAGCAAAAATTCAAATCGGATAACGTTTTAGTCAAATTGTTATTGAACGAAGGAAATTTTAACAAGAGGGGACCGCAATTGCGTTTTGCGTTGCAAATGCGCCGATGCCGCTTATTACCCATTATGTAAGAACGGCTCCGTCCAATCAGCGCTTTGTGTGACAATCTGCAGCTTGCCTCGCATCGTGATGCAACTGAATAATGTTCAGGATTTGCAAAAATGACAATAAACGCAATTATGAACGCGTTGTGGTTTAAATTTACTGGTAGTACATACTAAATTGTTTGTGATACACAGTAGCGCTCAAAAGTATTTTCTCAATTATTAATTATTAAAAATAAAAACAAAAGCGAGAAAACCATTTGATAAGAAAGTTATCGATGAGTGGTGTACGGCTGTGCAAATAAAAAATGAACTATATGTGTCAACTGTGAAACGGCGGCTTCAAGACTTCGGAGTGCATGGATGACGCCCGGTCATGAAACTTCTGATTTCTGAAAAGAACAGGATTTTATTGTATAGCCATTATACAGCCCACCCATAGCTACGTGGTAGGGGCCCAAGTCCGTTTGGATGGCAACTAACCTTGTGTTGTATTCCGGCATTCGTGACCCTGGTTCCTGTACCCCAATGGGACAGCAGCGTGTTCGCGGTGCCTCTAGCGCCGCAAACGTCCATAGGCGACGGTAACTGCTCAGTATGCTCTCCCTCAGTAATAAAAAAAACTTATTTAAACAATTTCGCAGCTAGTAAATTAAATGCCAAGTTTTCAAACTAAAAAAAAACACAAAAAATCCTTTTCATAGCCGCACACATTAAAATCGACTTATTGTTATCTGTGTACAATAAAATTGTTAAAGCGCCATTTCTCGGAGTACAAAGTTCAACTATTTCAAATTGCTCGCACAACAAGTGCCCCTTTCTTCCTGACATTTACTGCCTTGTGCATTTTTAAGTTCCCAGTTTCTTAGTATTTCTTTATTCTGTGGGATTGTCTTTTATTTTTGTATTTTTTTCTTCTAAATAGTAATTTTTAATGATACATGTATACAATGGGCGGTATTTTGTTTGCGGTGAATTTTTAGGATAGAAACTTTATCATATAAAAATATCAGCATTTGTGAAAAATTCTGAAAACAAATTGTTACTGAAATGAAATTCATAATTATTTTAAATATTATTTTTACACAATATAAAACTATAAACAAGGCTTACTTATCATCATTGTGAAATAAAAATAATATTCTTTATAAGATGATATAAGTTACAAGACAACACGTAAGATAACATTTGCTTAGCATTTCTCAATGTATTACTCGAAACCCAATTATCCGGAGGCGACCAACTCTGCTCGCTGACACGAAGCATAACGTACTCGTAGTTATAGAATTGGTGTCATGAGTTGGAACTCCTATCAACCGTAGACACAATACCTATTACCAATTCAACAAGTTGTATTGCCAACTGGTAATAATATTTATGTTTGAATTCTGGATTATAGAGCTCAATCAAAACACGTTATCAGAAATAGTTTAGTATTTTAGTTTGTAATAATATTTGTTTACTTGGTTTATGTTCGTTCAGGTAAACTGAGAGTAGGTTTGAAACATAACGCATGCTCACCGTGGCTGGATAGTAAATGTATATCCACTTTTTGGATGCATTCACGGAAGCGAAGGCTCTAAAGAACATTTATTTTATGTGCATTAAAAACGTGGACCCGCGAGGTTTCGCTCTACACCACGATTGAGATATTTAAAAACCCCTTCTTATAGTCCAGTTCTTATTTCCAAATTTAAGGCCATCACTGATGGAAAGGCAAATAAATAAATTTGGCGAAGTAAGAGATTCGATTGTTAACTGAGATGAATTAATGGGTATGATACTAACCGCTGAAGAGATTCGCCCTCGGCATTCGCACGTACCTGTTGGTTACTTATGGAGGCCCGAACTAACCAGAAACATTTGGAACTGATTATATATTAGAGATATGTTTAAGCATATCCGTGCAGGGGCGGAGAAGGAATACTAACCTCTGTGGCCGGGGTCGGCCTGTCGTAAAAGGCGACACAACAACCCACCCTAGCTACGTGGTAGGGCCTCAAGCCCGTCTGGATGGCGACCACCTTTGGTCTTAAGTATGCCGCCATAATAACCTTGTGTTGTGTTCCGGCATTAGTGACCCAAGTTCCTGTACCCTTATGGGACAGCAGCGTGTTCGCGATGCCACTGGCGTTGCAAACACCTATAGGCGACGGTAACTGCTAAATTCTAAGTGGGCTGTCCTGTCTGCTGTCCTACGCAATAAAAAAAAAAGCATGCAGATAATTTAATAATTATCTGCATGCTTTTTTTTATTATATAAATTATATATTATATATATTATAAAATTATATACCTAGTCAGGTCATAAGTATTGTCACACAGTAAAAACTTTTCTTTTAGAATGCTGGCCACAAAAAAGTTTATTGAATTCGAATTTCGAATTGTTCATGAAAATAAAAATGTATAACTTTTAGAATTTTACTCATTTTTAAATATGGAGTGGACGCTTAAAGAGGACCGTGTTGCAGTTATTGCGTTGCATCGTTGCGGTTACGCGCCAATTCAAATTTTTAACATACTGAAAAATTTGAATATTACCAAAAGATTCGTTTATCGTACCATCAAACGATACAATGAAGACTCTAGTGTAGATGACAGGTCAAGAAGTGGTCGCCCTCGGTCTGTTAGGACTCCAGCAGTGATAAAAGCTGTGAAGGCACGAATTCAAAGAAATCCCAAACGTAAGCAGAAACTGTTGGCCCTTTCAGATGGGGTTAAGCAGAACCACGGTGAAAAGGGTGTTAAATGAAGACTTAGGGCTTCGGGCATATCGAAGAAAAACAGGACATCGTTTGAATGCTCGTCTAATGGACCTGAGACTGAAGAGATGCCGCGCTTTATTGAAGCGGTACGCGGGAAAAAAATATCGGGAAATTCTTTTTTCGGATGAAAAAATGTTTACCGTAGAAGAGAGCTACAACAAACAAAATGATAAGGTGTACGCACACAGTAGTGAAGAAGCGAGCAACCGTATTGCGCGTGTCCAACGAGGTCATTTTCCATCCTCGCTCATGGTATGGTTGGGAGTTTCTTATTGGGGCTTAACAGAGGTACATTTTTGTGAGAAAGGTGTAAAAACGAATGCTGTTGTGTATCAAAATACAGTCCTGACGAACCTTGTGGAACCTGTTTCTCATACCATGTTCAATAACAGGCACTGGGTATTCCAACAAGATTCGGCGCCAGCTCATAGAGCGAAGAGCACACAAGACTGGCTGGCGGCGCGTGAAATCGACTTCATCCGGCACGAAGACTGGCCCTCCTCCAGTCCAGATTTCAATCCGTTAGATTACAAGATATGGCAACACTTGGAGGAAAAGGCGTGTTCAAAGCCTCATCCCAATTTGGAGTCACTCAAGACATCCTTGATTAAGGCAGCCGCCGATATTGACATGGACCTCGTTCGTGCTGCGATAGACGACTGGCCGCGCAGATTGAAGGCTTGTATTCAAAATCACGGAGGTCATTTTGAATAAACTTTAATGTCATAAGAATCTATGTTTTGTTAAGTTCATTTTGGTATATGAATGGTTACATAATTAATAAACTTGTTACAATTATTTTACACTAAACATGTGAAAGAATTTATGACTTGACTAGGTATATTATAAATTAATATTTATAATAAAAAAAAATCAACTGGTTTTCGATCAATGTGAATTGCGGCCAGCGAGTGTGGCCAAGACAGTTCCATATACAAACAGGAACTCGCATCATACACTTATCCTCTACAATTCACTATTTACGAGCACATGTGAGTCCCGTCCCACCTGATTCGATCCGCAGCCCAATACGCTCCTCGATCAGGCATCTCTTTGACTCCTCATATATTATTCAAACCAGTCAGATTGGATATCTGCTTCGCTCTGAACAAATCCTTATTTACGCAAAGGAATAATATTGATAAATATTACTGTCCACTTAAAGCAGTTTCGTTATAATGAAATTACATTAGTAAAACAACTTTTGTACCAATTAATTTAGCCTGTACGCGTTTGTTGCTGATAGGTTATATAAAAATATATTGGAATATATTTATTAATATAATTCAATTAAAAATAATTGTATTCCTTCAGTAATAGATAACACGAGTCAACATGAAATTTGACTTTGATTGCAAAGCATTAAATTTCGGTAGTTTAGGTCGTAATAAGACGGAAAAAAAATATATGGCATGAAAAACTTTGCTTTTGTGCTTAGAAGACTGATTGAACGAAATTTTTAAAAATCTCGGATTTTAATTTTTGATTGAAAATAGAACTATTGAAATAAAAATGTTTATTATTTTTATTAAGTTTTACTATCAAATTAGCTTACAGAAAAGTGGAAAATAACTTAAAAGTGCACACTTTTACTTTTTCTTTTATGTTCATAGCTACTTTCTCTCAATAAACCCCAAATATAGTCGCCCATCATGTTTTCATTGTATTGGCCTTGATAGCGTTGTTCAAAATTCATGATGTCCTGATGGAAACGTTCTCCTTGCTCTTCGGAATAGGCTCCCATATTGTTTTTAAATTTATCCAAATGAGCATGCAGCATATGTACTTTTAATGACATCCTGCAGCCCATGGCCTTAAAATTTGTAAGCATATCCTCAACCAACTTTTCGTAGTTTTCAGCTTTATTATTTCCTAAAAATCCAGAAACTACTGCTTTAAAACTGTTCCAACTTGCTTTTTGAGTACGATTCAGCAACGTTGGAAATTTTTCATCGGCGAAAATCTGTCTTATTTGCGGACCAACAAAAACCCCAGCTTTAACCTTTGCTTCCGATAACTTCGGGAAAAAATTTTTTAAGTATCCAAAAGCTTCTGAAGTTTCATCCAGTTTTTTAACAAATTGTTTCATCAACCCTAACTTAATGTGCAAAGGCGGCATTAACACTTTTTCCGCTTCAACAATCGGCTCAAATTTGACGTTCTGTTTTCCGACACACAATTCTGTTCTTACAGGCCATGACCGTTGAATATAGTGTTTAGAATCCGCTCTGCTATCCCACAAGCATAAATAACACGGATACTTTGTATATCCACCCTGTAGCCCCATTAAAAATCCCACCATTTTAAAATCTCCAATCAGCTCCCAGTTATACTCACGATACTTTACAGATTCAAGCAAAATTTTGACACTTTCATAATTTTCTTTAAGATGTACTGAGTGAGCAATTGGAAGAGACGGAAATTTATTTCCGTTGTGCAATAGAACTGCTTTTAAACTTTTTGTAGAGCTGTCAATGAATAAACGCCATTCGCTAGGGACACAGGGTATGCCAATTGCTTCAAACATACCTTTAATGTCATTACAAAAACAAAGTCCATCTTCCTTCGTGAAAAACGTTGCAAACATTTCATGCCTAGTCCGCTGATCCGTGATCTTAACATCATCAAGCAAATTCCACTGTTTTAACCGAGAGCCTAGAAGCTCTGCTTTATTTTTTGGCAAATTTAAATCTCTAATTAGATCGTTAAAATCTTCTGAAGTAATGAGATAGTGTTTTGGTTGTTCAGGTGTAGGCAAAAACTCCTTATCGGAATTACTTTTATAAGAACTAAAAGATGAGCTACTTTTCTGCGGTAATTTTTTTGGTGGCTCAGATACTGGTCGTGTCAGGTCGTGAGCAATTGGAGCAGAAGAAGATTCGAGGTCAGGATATTCAATAGGTTTTGCATTTTTACCTCTACGTCTTTTACTCGGATTCACCATACAAAAGTAGCAGTCAGTAATATGGTCTTTTGGTTCTCGCCAAATCCTTGGTATTGCAAATTTCATAGACCTTTTCTCACCTCGATACCAACCTAAAAATATAAAAATAAAAATTAATATGTCTATTATTTTGGATTCATCGCTTAATTAAATAAAAATTGCTTACCTTCCAAACACCTTTTACAATAACTACAAGCAACATGTGGAGCCCCCATGGCTTATCTTGATTCCGTACAGGACAGTCAAAATATGCTTCATAGGCTTCACAGAGAACGTGAGATGTTTTTAGTTCATATTTCACGTCTCGAACTTTAATAAATTGACCACATATAAAACAAAATGCATCAGCATCGTATTTGCACTTTCGTGACGACATTTTAAGTTATTCTGGGCTTGTAAATAACACCTGATGGTTGTTTATCACTCGGGTGCCATCTAGCGGCACAGTGTAAACGTTAATACCCCACTCTCACCGCGCGGTCTTTTTAAAAATATTAAAATCAATTAAAATTTATGAAAAAATTGAAAAATGAGTATTATTATTATAACTATCACAAAAGCAAATTTTATACCGAAAAAAGGTATTTTCTTTTCGTTTTTGTGCATAACTAACTGGAAAATAATAGTATAAACTTTAGGACAAAGAACGAAAATTTTTTTGTAGAGTCGTGTAACTGTAATCAATTTATTAATTTGCACTAATACTGTATACTAAAATATCTTAATGAATTGGGTTATAAGCTCTTACCTGATTTAATTAAATTCACAAATAAAAATTGTATTTTCCACATAAGAAAAATGATTTATTAGTGTATAACAATTTAACAGTTTGTAGGAGATTACTAAAAGAAAATAAACTTTTTGAACCAAATAGATACATATTTTAAATTACTTTAAGAAAACGTTATACCCGAAGAAGGGCGCACGGTGATCTGAGTTAATTTCTTATTTATTGAAAAAATATTAGATTGAATATAGACACTACTTGATTAAACGTCAAGCTTCTATAAATCGGGTTCGAGCATGAAAACATTGCTTTGTATATGTTATGTTTGACTTGCAACGTCTATTCATGAGGTAACTACATAATTTACATGATTAAATTTTGTTTCTACTCTATCGGTTAACAATAAAGTTTCTAAGTAGAGATTCAGCCAAACATAGGTATTACTACCTATTTAAAAACTAATTTTATTTATTTATAAATATATGAATTCAGGTCAATTATTCAAAAAGCCATGGAAAAGTTACAACTTACATAATCATAACACAAATAAAACCAGCAAAAAAAACGGGCACCTTACAGTCATTGGTTTTTTTATGGATAATATATAGTTTTTTCTAGATGACTAGGAATTTCTTATCATCAATGAGAATATAGTTTTTAACAATAAAGTGTTGGAATCGGTGTTTTAGTCAATGTAGTCAGAGAGCCATGTTAAAATGGATTTTTTTATGGATATAATGACATTAAGACTACGATTATTTTTATGGTGTTTTAAAAAAGAAGCCACTAAAAAATAAAAATTAATAACGAGTATTTCCCCTTGCAGCGATTACAGCATGTAATCGTCTTAGCATGTTTTCCATCAGGCTTTCGATAGTGTCCTGTGGAATGTGTTCCCACTCAGCCGAGACCGCACGTTAAGCTGATGTTTTGTGTGCTCAATGAGGTTAAGGTCGGGGCTCCGCTCTAGCCAATCCAAACAACGAATACTAACCTCTTGCATATAATCATCTACGTCGCCACAACGGTGGGCCCGAGCATTATCGTCCATGTAAATGGCATCTTCATCAATTACAGTCAGTGCGGGTTGTGCATGTTGATAAATGATTTCTGTTATATACCTTTGTGCCTTTAGTGAGCAATTTTCAATGAAGACTATCAAGGTAAGATAGCTGGAAGTTACGCCCGCAAAAATATATACAACGGACCCCCTAACATGAGGGGTGATTTCTTCAAAACACACGTCGGCATAGCGTCCCCCTGGTCTTCGTAACACTCGCTGTAGTCGGTCCTCACCATGCAGATAAACTCGAGCCTCGTCGGAGAAGAGTAGTAGTACGGTACTCCAGTTGCTTAGTGTCCAAAATAGGCAATTTCCAGTGGAGCTCAATCGAGCAATCCGGTGCTCACGGAGTAACTTGGGGGCTCGCGCTGATCGTCGACTGCGTATATCAGCCGCTTAAAGCCTCGTCCTCACAGTCCATAGGCTTCTTGTGCTTCTCGCACCTCTTCAAGGTTTCTTTTGAGGTCTATGTAACGTGTTTGTGGTTCCTCAGCCACTAAAAAGCGGTTGTCTTGTGGTTGTGTGCAACGTTTTTTCCCAGGACGGTTTCTCTGAACGGAACCTGTCTTTTGGTATCACGTCTAAGTTTTTTGGACAGCTGAACGACTCATGTTTAACCGCTGTAAGACATAACATTGGTTACACCCCTCTTCGAGCACCGCTATAATTAAACTAGTTCTTATTGATTTTTCTGCCATTACAATAGACACAAAGATATCTGTTTTAAGTTACAATAAGGCGGTATTATGCGACAAAGATAAATTATTGAACTAAATATAACGATAAGCTACTTTTGGTTGACTGATAACCCTTTAACCACAAACCCACGAAAATTAAGTAAAAATTCACAAACTGAAAAGGGATTATGATTTTTAAAAACAAAATTTTTAAAATTTAGAATTAACTTTTTTTCATACCCGGACTCTGTTAAGTGCAACCGGGATACAACGCTTAGATGATGATGAGTCTTTGTTAAGTGTCAGTAATATAGTTTGGCTATTAAAACCTCTTTAAAACTAAATTATTACCAATAATGTAGAAAAATCAAAACCGCCTGTTTTTTTGTATAGATGTTTATAATAATAAAAATATCTATATATGTAGTTATTTAGTTGTAAATTGCAGCTTTGTAATGTAACCGAGATTTTCCCCAAAAATTATCATAATAACGAAATAATAAATATTAAGGCGCAAGTTATTTTGTACTACATTTATATGATACAAGTCAGTCGACATGTTGTCACAAACAGGTCGTAAGATCCCCCAACTAGATGCCAATATTAATATATTTTTTATAACTACAATTTATTTGACTCAGAATAGTTAACTCAAAGTTATCTATTAATAAAACTTGAGTGAGAACAAAATATATAAATGACTTTATAAAATAAATTTGTATTATCATTTCTTGGATATTCTAATAAGTGTTGCTTGATTCTGTAAATGTTCGTTTTTAAATAGCAGCTTATTATAAATAAAATAATTTTGTTACACTCAAAACGTAATAAATAAACAAATTAATTTTAACGTGGACTTAAAAGAATTTAATTTCCTGGAATACCTTTGTTTCTTACGAGGAATTAGTGTGAAGGCATTTCAATTTCTCTGCGAAGAATTTGCTAAAACATATTTTTGTGAATAACGTAAAAACAAAATACAACTACAGATAAGTAAGCACCTTAAAGATCTCACGACCATTCACAGAAACCATGACAATTAAAATATTTTGTGCAATACTAAGTTCACATTTACGATGAGAAAAACAGACGAAGTTTAGTATCTACTAGTATATACATACGAGTATGTATATTAATACGTGAAGCGAAAACTATGTACCCTAAATATTCATAATTTACTTTAATAAATAATTAATTAATTCATCATCATCATCATCATTTCAGCCGGAAGACGCCCACTGCTGGACAAAGGCCTCCCCCAAAGATCTCCACGATGATCGGTCCTGCGCTGCCCTCATCCAACCTATTCCGGCGATCTTGACCAGATCATCGGTCCATCTTGTGGGGGGCCTACCAACATTGCGTCTTCCGGTACGCGGTCGCCATTCGAGGACTTTTCTGCCCCAACGGCCATCAGTCCTTCGAGCTATGTGCCCAGCCCACTGCCACTTCAGTTTTGCAATCATCCGGGCTATGTCGGTTACTTTGGTTCTCCTGCGAATCTCCTCATTTCTGATTCGATCTCGCAGGGAAACTCCGAGAATAGCCCTCTCCATTGCCCTCTGAGCGACCATGAGCTTTCTCATAAGGCCCATAGTTAGCGACCACGTCTGCGTTCCGTATATCATCACTGGCAACACGCATTGGTTAAAAACCTTCGTCTTGAGACACTGCGGTATTTGGGACGAAAAGATTTTACGGAGCTTCCCGAACGCTGCCCATCCGAGTTGGATTCGACGGGTGACCTCTTTCGCGAAATTGGACCTGCCTAACTGGATCGTTTGACCCAAGTAGACGTATTCGTCAACAATTTCGAGAGTACAGTTCCCAACTGTTACGGGGGTAGGTGCGACATGGACATTAGACATGATCTTCGTCTTGTCCATGTTCATTTTGAGACCTACTCCTTGGGAAGCTGTATTGAGGTCATCAAGCATATGGCTTAAGTCTTCCATAATTAATTAATACTATATAAATATTAATATTGTACAATTATTATTGATAATATATATATTTAATAAATTAACATTAATTGTCTATAGTTATGGCTTAAGTGATTGATTATATTCTCTTTGAATTGACAATAACAAGGAATGAAACTTAGGAATTGCTTTCATTTGTATAGTTATTTATAATTAGTGAAATACATATGGCTCAAGCATAAAAATGGTGTGTAATCTGAATTGATTTACTCTTGCTTATTTGTGAGAATAGTGTTTACTAATGCGAATGTATAGTTCAAAATATTCGTATGTACGTACCAGCAATTAAATTATTAAATTTATATCATCCCAAAGAGTACACTTAACAATTTAGCGTTTCAAGTTATTAATATAACGGTAATGCGCACTTGGAGTTGGGAACACTGGCCTGGCCCTCTAGATACAGTATTCACTAGTTCAGGGGCCAGTGTAATCTTCTCTAGACAAGTAAGTTGTTTCTTTTTATTGCTGTAGGACAGCAGACAGGCTGACGACGCGCTTAGAATTTAGCAGTTACCATCGCCGTGTTTGCAACGCCAGTGGCATCGCGAACATGCTGCTGTCTCATAAGGATACAGGAACTTGGGTCACTAATGCCGGAACACAACACAAGGTTATTATGGCGGCATACTTAAGACCAAAGGTGGTCGCCGTCTAGACGGGCTTGGGGCCCTACCACGTAACTAGGGTGGGTTGTTTTGTCACCTTTTGCGATAGGCCGACCCGCCGCAGAGGTTAGTATTATATCTCCGCCCCTGCACGGATAAAAAAAATTAAAATTGTATTTCATGTTTAAATAAATAAATAAAAATGTTAATGTGAAACCGATTTACAGTGCAGTTTTTGCAATGCAAAACATTTTGAAGGTTTACAGTGATGCTGTTCAAACTTAAGAATGTTAGAATGGCAAATTAACTGAGTAACTATGATGAAACTTACAGAGCCTTTGACAAAAGAACTAAAAATTAAACGATTTATGGTCGAATTTCGACCTCTGGGCGACCACTAGTACAATTAAACGTTCAAGTTTGTAATGTAAGAACTACGTGGTAATCAACTGGGGTGTAAGCGACCCTGCCAACATCTTCGGGGTCCAAGTCAACCTCACCTGCAAGTCGGTGCGCCCTACTGAATAACGGACGAAGCCCTGACGACGGCTTTCCTATCGGGGTTGTGGGGTCAGACGGCAGTCGCCCCCGTAAAAGCTAAAATAAGCCAAATGAAATGAAAGAGTAAGTTTACGGGATCGTGTAAGGGCTAGGGCGCCGCCGCATAACGGCGCGCGAGAGCTTCGCCCGGCTCTTGCGAGAAGTGGACAAGGGCTATCGGGTCATGGGCGGGCACGGCTAATGACGTTAGCCCCAACTAACGCAGCCCAAACATCTCGAAAGATCCGCTTCGCAACATAGAACATAGGCACGCTAACCGGACGCGCGAGAGAGTTGGCCGAAGTGCTCTCCGACGGAGGGTGACCGTGCCGTTCCTGCAGGAGGTAGGCCAAATACCGGTTAAATTGAAGGGACAGATCTATAAGATCATCATTAGGCACAGGCCTAAATTATACGAAGTGCTTTGAAATTATATCATTATTTTAATGAAGAATTGCTGGTGAGAGACAAAACAATAGTTTTTGATAAATTGATATAAAAATCATAAAGAAATTCAAAAGTACGCGGTAGCCTCGTCATAATAATTTTATCCCGTGCAGAGGCGGAGAAAGAATATATACTAACCTCTGCGGCCAGGGTCGGCCTGTCGTAAAAGGCGACAAAACAACCGTGGTAGGTCCTAAAGCCCGTCTGGATGGCGACCACCTTTGATCTTAAGTATGTCGCCATAATAGCCTTGTGTTGTGTTTCGGCATTAGTGACCCAAGTTACTGTACCCTTATGGGACAGCAGCATGTTCGCGATACCACTGGCATTGCAAACACCCATAGGCGACGGTAACTGCTAAAGACAGCCTTTTATACGGATGTGAAACGTGGCCGGTGCTGGATCGATACAAGCAGACACTGCGAATGACGGAGATAAATATGCTGCGGTGGATGTGTGAAGTAACGCGGAAGGACCGTGTTAGGAACTCTCGCCTTCATGTCCGTGAGATTGCGGATAAATTGTAGGAGTGTCGCCTTCGCTGGTATTGCCACGTTTTACGGCAACCAGTTACGTGGGTAACAAATGTCTGGCTATACCGCCGCCTCCGGGCCCCGGCAGGAGGGGTAGACCCAAAAAGTGCTGGCTTGAGATGCAGTCGTAGGGATTGATATGCGTGTCAATGGACTAACCACCAGAGATGCCGAAGATCGTGCGAAGTGGAGAAGAAAAAGTCGGAAAGCGGACCCCGGGCGTCGAAGCGAGAGTCTGGGCTGCAACCGGGATTCAATGCTATGATGATGATGATAGTTAGCACTCTGGTGTGTAACACATCATACACGTGTATATGCCCCTAAGAAACATTTGAATTATATTATGTTATTGAAGTAGGTATGTCATTTTCCGAAGATTCGTAAAGTACCGGGTAGCTCAATGGTATTATGCTCGGAGAACAATGTAGAGCATCCATAGACAGCATCCACTGCTAAGGAAGTTTTTCCTCGCCTAATTTGCATGTTATAGTATTGTATATCGTAGTATAGTATAGTATTGCATGTTATGCATAGAATCGGAGGAAACTTGCACACCGAGATCGCATTGGACAGACGTGGCGGGTACACTGTCCGGTCACTCTGGGACGTCCCAAGCCCAGCCGTGGGGCGCTAAGGGCTGTTATTATAAGTCCTCGAGACTGTTTTTCCAATCTTGTTTGGGATATAGAAATCCCAAGAAGTTGTACGCTATGATACCGCCGAGGTGATAAGTTCGCTTGTATAAAATTCATAGTGATAAAACAATCACTGTCAAGTCAAGTTTTATTTATTTATTTGAGGATGATGACAATACAAAGACTTTCAACAAATAAATTGATACTATGCTAGGACTAAACACGCCTTCGGTACGGATTGTAGTTAATTTACCTACATAACCTTCTTATAATACTAAGTTCATAAAATAATATGCAGAACTAAGAAGAGATAATGTGCAAACAGCTTGTAAATTAATGTTATTCTAGAGCAATGATTCGTCCTGAGCCCGAGTCGAACTGCGGTCGCCCTCAATTAATTGCGTCTGCCGATACCGCGGGTGAGCTCGGCTCAAAGCGCCTTGGCCACAATTTAACGCCCCAGGCCTTGCGGCTGAGCGAATGGTGAGACGTGCTCTTCCGAAAGGATCAAACAGAGTCTACGTTAGTGTTATAATAACTTTAACATATATGAGTACATTATTCATATACAGCTTGTTTCATACGAATCAATGTAACATTGTTTCAATTTTTTATTGCTGTAGGATAGCAGATATGCTGACGGCCCACTTAGAAATTAAGTTACCGTCGCCTATGGGTGTTTGCAATGCCAGTGGCATCGCGAACAGATGCATACAGAGCTGCCTAGCGCGCCACTAAGAAAGCTGTAGCCAGAGCCAGACGAGACCACTTACAACCTCTTTACGATAAGTTTGACTCGTCTGAGGGGCAGAAGCTCATATATAAGTTGGCGCGCTCCAGGATCAAAGCGGTACAGGATATCTCCAAGTGCCGCTGGGTAAAAGACCCCGGAGGCAATCTGTTATGTGAGGACCTTGGGGTGAAGAAGAGATGGCGCTTATATTTCCACGAGCTGCTGAACAAGTAACATAAAGAGGTGCAGCCACCAGATCTTCCTCCAAATCAAGAATTAGTGCCATCAGTAACGCCTGCAGAACTCCAGAATTGTCTTCGACGCATGAAAAATAGGAAAGCAGTCGGAGCCGATGGAGTCCCCATCGAAGCCTGAAAGGCCATGGGCTCTCGTGGTGTGGGCATCTAAACCAATATTTTCAACCGGACACTCCTCACCGGTACGATCCCGACCTAATGGAGGCGGTCAGAGGGTTTCATCATCGAGAGGGTTATTGACTCTCGGATTTGGCAAGAGTGCACTGTTTCGGAATGTCTGTATGGGTTTCACCCTAGTCATGGGACCATGGACCCTGTTTTTGTCCTTAGGACTATCAAGAAGAAATACAGGACGAAGAATACGCCTCTGCATTCCTTGTTTGTTTCTGGACATGCAGAAGGCCTTCGACTGTATTCCTCAGATGATGATCTGGTTGGCAGGGGTTCCAGAGACTTATATTGATATTATCCGAGACATGTACCGCGATGACGCCACGAAACCTTTCGGGGGGCACCAAGGATCCGTCCTTAGTCCGGCGAAACGATCGAGCGCACAGACCAGACCTGGGATCTGTATTTCACGCGTCTGGAGATATCAATTGCGACGTCAAGGCACGCATTGTTGCCGCGGGGACCAAATGGCGTGAAGAACTAGTGTCGTTTGTGACCCTAAAATACCGGTTAAATTGAAGGGACAGGTCTATAAGACCATCACTAGGCCTGTCCTTTAATACGGATCTGAAGCGTGGCCGGTACTGAAGCGACACAAGCAGGCACTGCCAGTCACGGAGATGAATATGCTGCGGTGGATGTGTGGACTAACACGGAAGGACCGAAGCGGAAGTTTAGGTTGCAACCAGGACACAACGCTGGGATGACGACTTGTTACTTAGTTTGCAATCTATACAAATAAATAAAATTGGAAGGTCTGTTTGTAATATTAAAATAACCGCTTTTTACTAAGTGCATTCGGACGTATACACGGTACATATACCGAAACAACTTTTTTTACAATTTTTGTCTGTCTGTCTGTTTGTTCCGGCTAATCTCTGAAATGGCTGTACCGATTTTGACGGGACTTTCACTGGCAGATAGCTGATATATCAAGAAGTAACTTAGGCTATTTTTATTTTAGAAAAAAAAATAGTTCTTATTAAAAATGATGTTTCGGAAATTTTTTAACCAATTTAAGTTGACCTCAGATTTATATCATCAATCATATGAAATAGGGTTCAGCTTAGGCTGGACATTGTAGGTTGAATTTCCAATTTAAGTTAAACTCAGATTTATGTTATCAATCATATGAAATAGGAGCTTAGGCTGGACTTTGTAGGTTCGAACGTAAGTATTCCGGAGGCGCATGGCGTAACAGTTGCATTCGATAATACTGACTGTTTGCATATTTCATTTATATTTTAGGGTTTATAGGGTTTGTAATACAAAATAAACCATAAGATATATCCAAAAAATTCTGCCCAAAGTCACTATTCCACGCGGACGGAGTTGCGGGCACAGCTAGTATTATATAACATAATATGAATGTTTATAGCAACTCGTTAAGACTGAAAGCGCAGATGTACTCGTATTTATTATAAAAAAAAAAACTTTACAAAGTTAATAAAATTGGTGCCCACGAGAGCTTATTTCGTTGTGGGTGTTATTATGTCTGTACATCTGATTACGAGTCGGTCAAAGTTTTAAGGACTTTCGTGTGTCCCTCGGAGTTTTATGAACTTTCAGACCGTGTTATGGCAATGCGCGACTCGGACGCGCCAACAAGGCAACACAAAAGTTAATATAGCCTTTTTGTAGAGAGAGCCTTTGAGTTTTTAACCTTTTCGATCATATACAGAGAAAACATCAATATGTTATCTATGGAGCTCCATACGGTGATAGAATATGTTATAAACTTTATAACTAACCCACTAACAATCTATGGATGACATTGTCTGAAATATTATTATTATACTAATTTTTTTACGTAATCTATAGTTGTTCATATTTGCTCATTTTTTTCTATTGCTAAGTAACCGCAGAGAGATATTACCGTCGCCTATGGATTTAGCCGAAATTTATATTTCGACGAAAAGTAACGTATATCCATATTAATTTGAAAAGGA
Source organism: Malacosoma neustria (assembly GCA_963693495.1). NCBI lineage: Eukaryota > Metazoa > Arthropoda > Insecta > Lepidoptera > Lasiocampidae > Malacosoma > Malacosoma neustria. The sequence continues at coordinate 196,610 of OY856389.1, forward strand.
CTCGCGTAAAATAGTATAAGGAAATATCGTTATTCTATTATTGTTGAAAGAATTTAGAAAATGCGTGAAATTTTTTACCATAAATACCTAGTCAGGTCATAAGTATTGTCACACAGTAAAAACTTTTCTTTTAGAATGCTGGCCACAAAAAAGTTTATTGAATTCGAATTTCGAATTGTTCATGAAAATAAAAATGTATAACTTTTAGAATTTTACTCATTTTTAAATATGGAGTGGACGCTTAAAGAAGACCGTGTTGCAGTTATTGCGTTGCATCGTTACAGTTACGCGCCAATTCAAATTTTTAACATATTGAAAAATTTGAATATAACCAAAAGATTCGTTTATCGTACCATCAAACGATACAATGAAGACTCTAGTGTAGATGACAGGTCAAGAAGTGGTCGCCCTCGGTCTGTTAGGACTCCAGCAGTGATAAAAGCTGTGAAGGCACGAATTCAAAGAAATCCCAAACGTAAGCAGAAACTGTTGGCCCTTCAGATGGGGTTAAGCAGAACCACGGTGAAAAGGGTGTTAAATGAAGACTTAGGGCTTCGGGCATATCGAAGAAAAACAGGACATCGTTTGAATGCTCGTCTAATGGACCTGAGACTGAAGAGATGCCGCGCTTTGTTGAAGCGGTACGCGGGAAAAAAATATCGGGAAATTCTTTTTTCGGATGAAAAAATGTTTACCGTAGAAGAGAGCTACAACAAATAAAATGATAAGGTGTACGCACACAGTAGTGAAGAAGCGAGCAACCGTATTCCGCGTGTCCAACGAGGTCATTTTCCATCCTCGCTCATGATATGGTTGGGAGTTTCTTATTGGGGCTTAACAGAGGTACATTTTTGTGAGAAAGGTGTAAAAACGAATGCTGTTGTGTATCAAAATACAGTCCTGACGAACCTTGTGGAACCTGTTTCTCATATCATGTTCAATAACAGGCACTGGGTATTCCAACAAGATTCGGCGCCAGCTCATAGAGCGAAGAGCACACAAGACTGGCTGGCGGCGCGTGAAATCGACTTCATCCGGCACGAAGACTGGCCCTCCTCCAGTCCAGATTTGAATCCGTTAGATTACAAGATATGGCAACACTTGGAGGAAAAGGCGTGCTCAAAGCCTCATCCCAATTTGGAGTCACTCAAGACATCCTTGATTAAGGCAGCCGCCGATATTGACATGGACCTCGTTCGTGCTGCGATAGACAACTGGCCGCGCAGATTGAAGGCTTGTATTCAAAATCACGGAGGTCATTTTGAATAAACTTTAATGTCATAAGAATCTATGTTTTGTTAAGTTCATTTTGGTATATGAATGGTTACATAATGAATAAACTTGTTACAATTATTTTACATTAAACATGTGACAGAATTTATGACCTGACTAGGTAATATAAACAAGTTGAGATCATGCCACCTGTTAACAACGTTCAGCAAAAGTGTAGACCAGGTTCTTTTTAAAAGACATAGCAAAGTGGAACACGCATTTAAAACCTTTATTACAATAATGGAACAGTGAGCGCGTCGTGCTCTCGAAACAGTATTCCTGTTAGGATTCGCTCATTAGCATACTGTAATCATTTAACTCCAATCATTGGTTGGACATTCAAACCCTTTTACATATTAACCAAGTAATCCATTTAATTTCCATGCACACGTTACATGACGTGTCAAACTACAAGTACTGCGCAATAAACATAAATAAGCCAGCAAAGCACATTGTGTGGCAACCTCATTACTTATTTCACAAAACACTCGACAGTACACAAACAAAGCTCGTATACGTACTTAATTCTTCATTCCCACACTTGTCGAGCGCACTGTGCTGTCGAATTCCTTTTATTTTCATACATACAATTCAAAAATAATTCAATAGATAAATATGTAATAACATAAAAAAAACTTTCCTGTTAGACTTCCGACTTTCTCTCTATATATAAGAAAAACCTCATAAAACTTATGTTTAAATGTAAACGTGACGTTCGTAATATACCAAGTTATTCTAAAACATCGTGACCATAAATAATTTCTATATGTGTGTATTCGAAAACACAAAGTACGGAGTTTAATTCTGAACTTTTGTCTTTTGCGGTTAATGCCAAATGAACTTACATCCAAATTTGACGCGAAGCACATTGCGCGCTACGGGGCGCACTAATTGAAAACACGCCAACATATTCCGCAATGTAGTCAAAATGTTATACAAGTTACACGCTGTGGTAAACTTTGTGCATTTACATTACAAAGGTTCAGGAGGCAAAGTTGGGAGCACAAAGCACCTAAGTACAGGGAACGCTGCGCTTTTGAGCAACGTATACTCATACCTTCCCCCCCAACAGAATACAGAAAAATGTTCATGACAACTGATACCATTAAACATCTATCATATTACATTCATTATATTATTTATACGCTACGTCAACAGTACTATTAATACTGTTCAGATAATGCCATAAATATGTAACATATCCATCCAATATAAAATCCAAGTGCTTAAGAAACGTTACACGTACAAACTAGAAAATATCACCTTCCCTGCTGGGAAGTTGGTCAAAAGTGATATATATAATATATATAATACGTGAGCTGCACTCCTGTACCCTCCCTCGTCTTACCAGGAGTAAAGTAAACTTTAATTTAGCCGCAATATTTATGTTGCCATTTTCTTTTGAAGCCCCGAAGAAATTCATTGTTCAACCTGTTTAATATTTGGATTCCGATTTGGGCAACTTCTAAATTAAACTCATTTCTTATGAACTCTTATTCAATAATAAATTGTTTTCATTAATGTTATTTATACTATAGAAGTTTCAAAGTTATTTTATACTCCGAGTGTTTATTTTAAATTAAAATAAATTTATCGTAGCTGTGAAAGATATGTAGAGCTATAAATTTAAATAATAAACTATTTCTGGCCATATTTTTGATGTATAGTTAACTCATCTGTTTAGTACAATGTTATTATTACTCTCGTCAAATCTCGACGACTTCTCCACTAAGCATCAACTAACCAAGGTAGTAAAATAAACTCCCGCTTCGCTAACTTATTCTTTTAATATTAAATTATTTTTTGATGTGGATTAAGTAGTAGGTAGAATGGCCTGGCGAAAAAGGACCAGGAGAGCCGACCCCAAATAATGGGACTAAGGCTAGGTAGAGAGAGAGATTAAGTAGTGGGTAGACACTCCATTGGATACTGTAACCATGGAGTATTATGTATGGAGACAGAGGTATTTAAATAACAAGCGCATTGTTTGGCCACAAAAGTAGTACGCCTGTTGCACGCTTCAATAGTAGAAAAACTGCTGCAATTAATTTAAATAATGATTTAATCGTTTGTAAACACTAAATCATTCTTGACATATAGTTTATTTGACAACACTAACCTATCCTAACGAGCAATAAACGTTTCTACAACTCGTACTGATAATACACGGTATTTTTTCCATCCTATGTTGTGATAAATAAAATATATGGCATTAAAACGGCGCAAGTGTAGATGGTTCCTCAGACATTTATAATTTAAGTGCCCGGAAACGTCGGAGACCTGGACGTGGGAATAGCGAGCACTACGGAAGTGCCATAAATGAGATTTTCTTGAATAAGGTGTCATCATTAGGCGACTGTAAATTGCTGTTTTATTTCTTTCGCATTTCATTTGAAGAAAAGCAGTTATAATTATTTGAGAGTATTTTTTACGTGACTAGTACTTCTTAGTTTATTTTCTCACGAAACTGTATGTTATAAGATTTACTTAGAATCTTTGGAAATGGAGACGGTTAACAGATATCTTTGATAAAAAGTAAGTCATGAGATCATACCATTCCCTATTGACCTAAGTAGTCAATTGTTTCCATAACCATTTTATTGGTAGTTCCTCAGACTTTTACTTAAAATAAATTTACCCTCAGCTTATTTTGCTATAGAAACTTTATCAAATTAGGATAAATGGTGTAGTAGCAGTAGAATTGTTTATGGTACACCGACGTGGGTGCTTACGTAAGCCTCCGCCGCCAGCTCAGCCATGCGGTGATGGAAGGCAAACATCCGGGAGCACCTCTTGATCCGCTCACCTTGTAATTATACACCGTGTTATTTATTCAACGAAGGGTTGCGCCCTAAACAAGTTGCCGGCTTTGTGGGCGCACGATCGGCTGATCCGCCGCCGCGCCGCCTCTGCGTTAAATATTTAAATTTAATCAACATCTTTTATACCAATTTGTTTTGTGAAGTATTGGTTGTAATAAGTCCGTATAGATCACCTGTGTCTCAATTTGTCAATTGATATATTTATTTACAAACAATTTAATAAATAATAAAAACACGATTATTATTGATATTAAAGGAAAATACATTCATTCGCTTGTCACTTATTTTCTTGATGAAGTAAAAACAATTTACTTCTACAATTACTATTTAGCAACTAAATATCTCTTAAAAGTAAAATCTTTTGATAATAATGTGACTACAAAACTATTAGACACTCTATTAAATTATACATCAAATAGTTATTGGCAAAATAAGAAAATTCCATTATTAGTGAAATTATATTCTAACATAAAGAATGAAAATAAAAAACACATGTTAGAACCGGATGAGATACGTGCAGCTCCTGCCAAAAAACTGCTTCGCTACTTCAATGAGGCAGGCTTTGCCAATGAGCTATAGTAAATGTGGCGATCACAATAGTTCATTAAATTGGACGCAGTGATACTAGGTTAGAACAGACTAGCATAGCCACCTTTCGAAATAATAATAATAAACATAAAGAATCACAACCTAGCATCAAGTTATCCTTTAGAAATGTACAAATTTAATACTTGGGAATCAAGTATTAAAGTAGATGATATAATTTGTAAAAATTTAGATAATATTACTTTAAACAAGAAATCCTATGATACCAACATCCTTAAGAATAAAGTCATACAAGTCATACAATACACTCCAAATATGATAGGTGGATTAAAATATTTATAGATGGTTCAAAATCTGATAGAGGTCTTGGAGCAGCATTTTATGATTATAGTAATAGCAACAATGGCCTTTTTAAACCATTAAATGATAACTTATGTATAATGACAGCGGAACTAGTTGCAATATCATAAGCACTTAAATACTTACAGAGAATGCATTGTGCTAAATGTGTTATATTTGTTGACAGTCAAAGTGCTCTCCAGCATATAGCCCTATGTGCCTCTGGACGCAGAGGTACATCGATTGCTTATGATATATTAGATCACATCTTATATTTCCTTGGTAAGGATATTGAGCTGGTGTTGCAATGGGTTCCATCGCATGTTGGCTTACGGGGAAATGAGGAGGCGGATCGACTGGCGAAATCGGCTATTTCTGAAGGTTCGGAGTTGTTAATTGAAGCAAATAGTTTTGAAGTTTTAGTGAAATACAAAGAAGAATACTATAAAGACTGGAAAGAGTATTTTAACGTAATATCTAGAGAAAAAGGCATCTGGTATAAAACTTTACAAAGCGAGCCTCCTCGTATCCCCTGGTTTGCCAATAGTGAGGTTGATAGAAGAATGTGTGTAATAGCTCATAGATTGCGCTCCGGACACATTCCACTAAATAAATTTTATCACCTGGTGGGCAGGAGCAATAGTCCTTATTGCACAAACTGTGGAAAAATTGATGATGTACACCATTTCTTGATGGAATGTGTCCGAACGAAAGACAGTAGGGAGCGACTAGTACGATCTCTGCGAGTCAACTTGTGGGAAGTGGGCGTTTTCCAGAGCATCCTTTCGAGGCCGCTCTCTGCTGCCGCTGTTTTCATTTATAATAATTTTAAGATTTTGAAATTTTTTTTGTAATATGTAATTAGGATAAAATGGGGCTGACATTATATTCGTATAAAAAGCCCCTAAATAAATTAGATAATAAAAAAAAATTACTATTTACTAGTGGTCACTCAGGGGTCAATATTCGACCATAATTCATTTAATTTTTAAGTTTGAACTTTATTAGAGCCCTTTTGTCAAAGGCTCTGTAATCTAATGTTTCATTATAGCTACTCAGTTAATTTGCCATTTTTCTATATTAGTTTAACAGCATCACTGTAAAACTTGAAAATGTTTTGGCATTGCAAAACCTGCGTAATCCCGTTTCGTAACCATATATTCACATTTGTCTAAGCACTATTCTCTCAAATAGGCAAGAGTAAATCAATTCAGATTACTTACACACCATTTTCTTTATGCTTGAGCAAGGTGTATTTCACAAATTATAAATAACTACAAATAAAAACAATTCGGAAGTTTCATTCTTTGTCACTGTTAATTTTGACGTTCAATAATACCAAAAAGAATACAATCATTTAAGCCTATAGGCAATTGATGCTAATTTATTAAATATAGATTCAAACTGTCCGTTTTATGAATAAAACGGCAACCTTTTTATATTTAGATACAATGTTGGCATTTGAGATTCACATCCAAAATTTAAACAGAATAAAGCCAATTTAATTCAAAATGATAATTTTTATTTCGTAACAATTTATTTTGATGAAACAGAAATACTATTAGCAATAAATTTAGTAACTTATAAAATGGAAAGATATCTGAGGCCAGTCACATTAGATTTGGAGCCGACATTTCAAAACTTCGTAGCAGCGCACAACGACGGGTATGCAGGTATTTCCAATAAAGTACAAATGCAGTCACTAATTAACCACATATCGCCTAAAGTATTTCAATACATTAACGACAATCAATACTATGATACTGCTATAGATACACTTACTAGAATTTTCGTAAAACCTAAACACGAGGTTTACGCTCGCCAAATACTTGCAACTAGAAAGCAAAAAAAAACCACGAAGGAATCATGAATATTTTCAACAATTAAATTTATTCAGTAAGAACTGTCAATTCAAAGAGGTCGATGCTGATCCGCCGCCCGTACTATTGCCGCGAGGGAGGCCCTCTCGTTGGTGCTGTTCCGCGGCCTCCCTCAACTCCTACAATACAGCAGAGCGCCGGGGGGACGAAACCCTCACCCCCTGGCGCCAACACTTTAGAAGAGGCGCGCCTTGAAACAAAGGGCGGGCCGGCGCCGGCCCGGGCAACGAGATCGACAGGCCACATATCCGTAGGCCCGGGCGTAGGCGATAGGAGAACAGCGGGGGGTTTTTTAGTGGGTAGTCAGATGCCTGAACATCTTTCCCGGAGTCCCACATATCCTCGATCCCCCCAGGCCGGGGGAACCCATCAAGAGAGGTTTTTCCCCGAGACAAAAAAAAGGCTGAGAACATACAGTTAAGAGAGAAAAATGAAATTTGCGCGAGATGGTTACAGTAAGTGGCAGCGTAATGCGAAACGAAACTTCCATCGCTTTGAATGCGTTTACTGCCTTATGCCTTTTGGCTTCTGCCTTTCTTCTACTGTTACTAATACAACTTACTATCTTCCCCTAAATTATTTTTTAAATTGACGGTGTTTATTGAGTTTTTATTATTTATTAATATTGATGTTATTTATTTATTTCTATGTATTTTTTAGTACATTATTATTTATTTATTATTATGTAAATTGGGTGGTGTTGTTCTGTCGTGACTTCACTTTTGGGTTTAGCGGAAGATCAGCGTTAGTCAGTATAGACTAACATACATGCTGAGCTAGATCCTTTTTAGGACATACACTTCTTTTTAGTAGTTTTTAAATATTGTGTGTGAGTATGTGTGTATTGTACTAAAATAAAATTATTTCTTTCTTTCTTTCTTCTTAAACGCGCTTCGCCCGACGCGCGACTGGAGTGCGCCGCATTATTGCATTCTCATGTTGCAGCCGCTTCATTGCTAACACGTATAGACACTTCGTCTGCGAGGGAATGTGTACATATCTCCGCGGAAAGCGGAATATATCGATAAGCTTGAATTTAGATGCCAATGTTATCCAGTTTCTCGGAATTCAGTTGAAATATTGGGTCAGTTAAAAACTTGAGACTTCTTACATTGTATGATTCATCTAGTAGATAAAACTTCCGGAGGAGAGCGATTAATAAAAAGTTCGTGTGTGTCACTTTTCTATTAAAATTAATGATATTTTCGATGAAATTGGATAAGTTCAGAAAAAAATAACATCTTGGACGTCGCTACGAGATTTCACATATTCAGAAGAACTTTATAAATAAGTTACCATCTATTAGACAAACGTTTGGTGAACAAACCACTGCATAAATACTTTTTTTTTTAATTTTAACAGAAATCACTTCAATAATATAATATTTTGAGATGCTTTACATTCCAACGGATAGTCAGCGGATTACTATTGGATAATCATTATTTGTCAAATCTGACAACCGGATATGACAACAGTGGTGATGACAACCTATAAAATAAACGATCCACAGACAATTTCGTTAAGAAATAACAAGAACGATTAATCGATGTATTTATACTAAATCTATAAATCGATTTTAATCGTAAGTTTTAAAAGGTCGTAAAATGGAGCATGTTACTTACTGAAAATATAGAAGAGCACATTCGAAACAAGATACTTCTCAAATTCATCAATCAAGTGACTCATCGATACATTCTAGTGCTATATTTAATTCAGTTATGCTTGATCTGACCTCTCACAGTGAAGTGTTAGACCACAAACAACAAATACTAAATATGAGTATACAATTTCTCTCTGTGCATGAAAAAATCGCTAGCCTCAATTCGGAAATTACTAATTTAAAAAAAGACCTAAAAGAAAGAGTTCTTCATATGGACATGCTTAAAAAATTGGCATCTAATACCAACATCGAAACCACACCTAGAAAAAGCGTGAGAAGACTCCAATAAAATGGAAAACTTTAGATTTCCTGAAAAACTGCCAATTAAAATAGAAACAATAAGAACGAGAGAGAACGACCAAAATGATTGCAAAGTAGAGAGGTAATAAACAAAGGATACAAAACTTGAAGAACACCGACAAATTTAAAAGGTCTAATGTATACCAAAACTAAATCTAAATGAAATAAAATGAAAACACTTTATTGTTCACCAGCTAAATCTATGTACAATGAAAACTAGAATAAGTTACGGTGATACAATGGGCGGCCTTATCGCTAAAAGCGATCTTTTCCAGACAACCCTATAATGGAGAGGAATACATCTATTAACTTGTGGATAGCGGTGCACAAACTGGTTATACGTAATAATATCATAAATATGTTTAATATTATAAAAATATAAACAAATTATTATATATTCAATTTATAAATAAATTGTGTAAACACAAAATACATGAAGGAAGAAAAAAGATAGAAAAGAAAATAGTAACGACAGTGAATGGATAAATACATAAGCATGACGTAATTAAAAAATAAAGATCTGGATGACCTTGGCAATTTTGTAGGGACAAGTAATGTTTATACACCAATTTCTTAAAGACAGGAAGGGCTTAGGTTAGGTAGGGAATTCTATAGTTTTATCGCTTGAACTGAGAACGAATTACCAAGAAATGGTGTATTTGGGGATTACTAATTGCAGACTCCCGGGCGATCGTAGAGTATGAGGTTTATGATATGGCTGAAAGCAAACCGTTTTTTAAGATATAAAGAGAATACTATATAAGAGTGATAGTAAATGAGCATTCCGGCGAAAGCGGATTGTCAACCACATGAGCTTGTTGTGAAATTCAGAAATGTGGTCTTATTTGCGTAAACCGAATATAAACCTGATGCAGAAAGTAGACGTGGAACGAGCATACAAATCCTATATCTTTAAATTCTTGTATATATATATATATATATATATATTATACGGGGGGTTTCGGGGGCGATAAATCGATCTAGCTAGGAATCATTTCTAGAAAATGTCATTTTATTCCTATCGGTGAATAATAATACTATTTTTTTTTAATTGCTTTAACGACACAACAACACTAAAGCTATTCCAGCAGATGGCGTTGTTAAGCAACACGAAGTCAATGAGTGTTTGCTTTGAGGTTAGACTAAGAAAATCAATTGTTAATTTTCAAAAAACACAATTTATAAAAAAAAATACCGTGCAAAGCTCGGTCATCCAGCTGGTAATATATTTAAAAGAGTAAACAGTCTTTCATATGCCCTCTTCTTGACATGTCAAATTTTAAAAGAAAATTAAAAATATTAATTGAGAAATAGTTAATCATACTAATTTTATAAATGTAAAAATAAATTTGTTTGTTATGCTTTCACGCGAAAACTACTTAACCGATCATCATGAAACTTTGCACACATATTCTTGGAGGTATTTGAAGTAACATAGGATACTTTTTATTGAAAAATCGGGTCTAGGTTCAATTTACGATTGCGTTTAGACTAAAAGTCATTAATAAATAAATATCATTATTATAGTACGTAAAACAAAACTTTTGCAGGCCTTTTTACGAAAATTAAGGACGAATAAGAATTAAATTTGGTAAAGTTAAAGTTTATATGAAGAAGGAAGAAAGAAAGCCAATATTTATTTTATAAAATCCCTAGACCAATCTTCAAACCACCAGTACGAAAAATGATATTTGGTAGTAATTCCCCTTTGTAGCGTATGTTTAAACTATATAACCAAAATAGCTCTGTTTTGGATATACCTATTCGATAACAACATACCCAAGTTTCACAGATTACTTGCCACTGTTTTTAAGTAGCAATAAGTAAATAAATAAGCAAAATAAATATGCGGGGATAATTCACATAACGCCATCTAGTCCCAAACTAAGTAGCATAGTATTTGTGAAATGGGTACTAAATAACTAATATCCGCAAGCTTACCAAAATGGGTTAACCGTTAATTTTTTGACCTGGTTTTATACCGAACTTTTAATAAATGTTGTTAAAATAGTACGCATATGATCTTTGTTTTTGTACATTACACATTTAGTTTTATGTTTTTTTAAAGTCATTCTTTTCATTCAGTAATGTACCTATGTGTGTAGTAACTGTAACACATTAAATAAATAAATAATACTAAGAAATACATTGCACTCGCTAACATGTTTTTGACACAGATATGTACACACAAATGCATACTCTATTGTTTACAATAGAATAGAATGTGGTGAAACTGCAAGATATTAATATTATTCATCTAAATATGAATTATAGTCGAAGTTTGGTTAATACTATTTCGATATAGTTATCATAATGTAGGAAATTTTATCTTGCAGGAAACATTAAAAATGTTACTCGTGAAATACTGACCCAAACAGTGTTCCTTTAAACTGCGAAGCGTGTCCAGTTTCAGAAAACCGAGACATAGATCAACATCATGCCGGTTGTCAATAAACAAGTCGCCACCGAGTTCGGTTGCCCCGGGCCTCAGTTGCTCACTTTTGTGTTAGTTTCTGCCTTTGCCTAATATACATAACTTTATGTAGATGCTATATTATGTAAGACATTATATCACATATCATATAAATATTGTAAAAGGTGCCTGCCTGTATTATCGTTATAACTTAGTTTTCTATTGCATCGGCTGAATTTTGATCTGTATTTTCCAGAGCCTGATTATTTAAGTTGATATTACGGCGTAAATATAACTAATTTTATTAAATTAAAACAATCATCTTTTATGGTTATTTCTGATGATTACAACTACTTACCCATGAGACCTGATTAATATGAACAAACAGGCACAAAAGTTATAAATAATATTATTTAATTACTTAACACATGTTACCTATAAATGCCGTTCGTGAATTTTTTATTTTAAATCATCATAATTATGCTGAACTAAATTCAATTAATTTATGTGTAAAGATATGTTGTTATGTCACAAGTAGATAGTTTAAAAATAAAATAGTTGCTAGCTGACTCACAACCTATCAATAACACAAATAAACTCCATTTCAATTTGTAGATGTGTGACACATGAGATAGATCTCCTATACATCGGAGACAATAAGTAGTAGCATGTATCGAAGCCATAAAATGGAAACTTTTCCAATAATTGTGTAAGGTCCGCCACTTGTGGGAAGAGCAGTACAGCTGCCGGCGTGTCACATCAATTACACTTTTAATATATCTCCTAGGACATATAGCTGTCTACATTTGTGAATTGTTATTAGTTATATAATAATATTATCATAAGTTTTATTCATCATTAAAACTACGTTTCACGAAATTTCGGATCCATGTTTTAAATATTGTTGACGTTTCGGTTTCCAGTTCAAGGATTCGGGTTTCGAATAATAGCTAAAGCGTCAATAATTATCAAAATAACGTGCTTAAAATTCACTAATTGCGGCTTCAATATTTATAATAATGTAAATACATTTGTAGTTAGTATCGGTTTACAGTGCTTAAATAACAGAGAATCATATTTTCGTCTAGCTTTGGCAATAACATTTTATTCGCAGACAGCTCATTTAAAGTATGTTATTCGAGCGGCATTCCTTTCAAATTTTAATAAGTATAATACATATAAGAAAATACGAGTAACTCTCATGACATATGTAAGAATGATAATTCATATTAGAATTGCTTCCCAGTTTTATCTTGTACAGATTCGTCAGGCTTTTACCAGTGTGAGAGACATTTAACTCCTAACACGTTCAGTGCGTTAGGGTATATAAAAAATATCTTATGAGTCTTTCAGCCAGTGCGGTGCCAAAAATCGTGTTCTCTCCCTCTGTGCAGGAGGCGTAATTTCTTTATTATATTTTCTTTTCATAATCTGCCAAATTTTTTTGAATCGGATTGATAGGGATTGAGAAAACACAATCTGCTTTTATATTTGATTTTGTAAAATGTATTCGTTAATATAATAATAGTCAAGAATGTTTCATCAATCTGGCAACCATTTGACGGTACACAGCACCCCACAACTACGCTAAAAATAAGAAAACAGCCAGAAAGAAGAAGAACATGAAAACCAAGAAACACGACGAGAAGATGTTTACAAAATACATCAAAAGGATCAGGAAATACTGAAAAAAGAAAATAAAATAAGATTTGATAACAATATTGAAAGAAAGAAAGAAAGAAAAATAATTTTATTGAAGAAACTGATAATCATGACAATAATTTCACTGAAGAATGGGAAGAAGAACTTCAAAGAAACGAAGAGGCACAGCTGAAAAGAGATCAGGAAACACAGCGAGAAACAGAACAGGAAATACAGAAAGAGGAGAATCATTAAATACAACGAAGAGTAACAATGGATAGCGAAATTGAAGAAAGCGACTCTCAAGAAGACAGTGTGTCTGGTGCAACAGAAGGCGTCTCGTCCGATACAATAGAAGATAGTGATATAACTCAAAATATATCAAAAAGTGAAGATATAGAACTTGAAAATGAAGAAGTTTGGGTTAATATTACCGACAATGATATGATTGCAGAAAGTATTTTTAATAGCAAGACAATGTTACTTAATCGTAATAAATTACCCATCGAAGCTTACAGTTTGTTCGTAACTGATGAGATTATCAACGAAATCGTAGAAGAAACAAATAAATGTACAGATAAATTTTTATCAGCCCACGGTGAAGAATTAAAAGAAAAATCCTTTTCCAACGTGATATACAAAAAAGGCAGTGCACAGTTTGTTACAATAAATGACGGCTCACAATGAATAACATATAGGCATCCAAGAAAACCAAACGAATAATGACATTGTGTGCAATGTAATTAATTAACGTGTTTCAGTTTTGCTTCAGTGAAAATCACTATTAGTTCAATAAAAGTTTGACTATCGACGACTAAGACTTAATTCTGATTCGCCTCACTAGTCACTACTACAAAACGAGCGATGCGCGATACAACATATATATTTATTTATCGTATTTTCTCTTAATCCGTTTGTCGTAACTACGTGCGAAGTAACCTAAAGATAGAGTAATCGATGATCTATAATTTACAGATAGTTATCTTAGGTAGGTCTTATCTTACTTTTTGAACAAGTTATGTATTCTTTAAAAAAACACATTTTTAGGAGATTGTTTAGGTCTCATACGGACTACGGTTACAGTTACTAGCAAGGTTACGAGTTCTAACAGGTCTCAAACGTACTGGTTGTAAGTCTTTTGAAAATGGCCCCGCAGCTTCATTCATTATTTGTTAGTTGACAGTCTACTTACTCAGTGTACAGTACTACAGTAGTATAGTGTACTGTACATGGGTACCATAGAAGCGATCATGAGAATACCTCAGATAAGTGGTAATTAGAGGAGATATAACAGTAAAGCCGCGAGGTTAATCCATTAGGGCGTGTACACACGTCGGCGCAACTTGTGTTCACATCACATTAAACTTGATAACTACGCTCAAGTAATACTCTAATTACGTAATTCACAGTTTAATGGGGTATAAGTCACTGTTACGATAAGCAAACCTAATATTATTAAAGTTAATTGTTATTAATTATCTATGTTCATAGATAAGCATGCGCTATATGGCTCCTTACACGTATTTATACAATTTTATTAGAGATACAGGTACTAGCAACAAGGGTAGTGTGAAATGTTAGTATCTACGTTCCAGACATTTCAATATCGATTTGGGAAGAGTTATACATAAATATATACTCGGGTACTTGGGAATGTATTTGATTATGAGCCGAATACAAAAGTTTATTCAAGTCAATATACCTAGTCAGGTCATAAATTCTGTCACATGTTTAATGTAAAATAATTGTAACAAGTTTATTAATTATGTAACCATTCATATACCAAAATGAACTTAACAAAACATAGATTCTTATGACATTAAAGTTTATTCAAAATGACCTCCGTGATTTTGAATACAAGCCTTCAATCTGCGCGGCCAGTCCTCTATCGCAGCACGAACGAGGTCCATGTCAATATCGGCGGCTGCCTTAATCAAGGATGTCTTGAGTGACTCCAAATTGGGATGAGGCTTTGAACACGCCTTTTCCTCCAAGTGTTGCCATATCTTGTAATCTAACGGATTCAAATCTGGACTGGAGGAGGGCCAGTCTTCGTGCCGGATGAAGTCGATTTCACGCGCCGCCAGCCAGTCTTGTGTGCTCTTCGCTCTATGAGCTGGCGCCGAATCTTTTTGGAATACCCAGTGCCTGTTATTGAACATGGTATGAGAAACAGGTTCCACAAGGTTCGTCAGGACTGTATTTTGATACACAACAGCATTCGTTTTTACACCTTTCTCACAAAAATGTACCTCTGTTAAGCCCCAATAAGAAACTCCCAACCATACCATGAGCGAGGATGGAAAATGACCTCGTTGGACACGCGGAATACGGTTGCTCGCTTCTTCACTACTGTGTGCGTACACCTTATCATTTTGTTTGTTGTAGCTCTCTTCTACGGTAAACATTTTTTCATCCGAAAAAAGAATTTCCCGATATTTTTTTCCCGCGTACCGCTTCAACAAAGCGCGGCATCTCTTCAGTCTCAGGTCCATTAGACGAGCATTCAAACGATGTCCTGTTTTTCTTCGATATGCCCGAAGCCCTAAGTCTTCATTTAACACCCTTTTCACCGTGGTTCTGCTTAACCCCATCTGAAGGGCCAACAGTTTCTGCTTACGTTTGGGATTTCTTTGAATTCGTGCCTTCACAGCTTTTATCACTGCTGGAGTCCTAACAGACCGAGGGCGACCACTTCTTGACCTGTCATCTACACTAGAGTCTTCATTGTATCGTTTGATGGTACGATAAATGAATCTTTTGGTTATATTCAAATTTTTCAGTATGTTAAAAATTTGAATTGGCGCGTAACCGCAACGATGCAACGCAATAACTGCAACACGGTCTTCTTTAAACGTCCACTCCATATTTAAAAAATGAGTAAAATTCTAAAAGTATACATTTTTATTTTCATGAACAATTCGAGATTCGAATTCAATAAACTTTTTTGTGGCCAGCATTCTAAAAGAAAAGTTTTTACTGTGTGACAATACTTATGACCTGACTAGGTATTATCAGCTGCGTAAAAATTTGTTTGATCATCTCTTTTATTCCCTTTTCTTCCACCCGCTGAATGATGTGTGTGACTTGACTGTCTCGTTACTTTTTTTTGTTATATATATAAATGCACACTCCACCGAAAGTGACCAAGTGCAGTGGAATAGGGTGGATACCCTGTACAATGCGCCCACGCACCTTCGGCCCTTAGTTGGGAAACGCACGTTGCTATAATATGTATCAAAATCATCCTGGGGATTCTTCACTCCATTTTACTACCGAGGCCGCGAGACGGGACGAAGTCTGACTGAGACCTGGTGTTTCTACATAGTCGAAAAGGTGGTGAGCCCTTGACGTCTTCATCCTCACTCGGGTTAAGTGTGCGCGGGTGACAAACTTTAACAAGGCCATGCTGACGATCAGTTACTACAACAACCGGAGATTGATAACAAATCTCCAGCAAGGGGTTTCTGCTCGTTGATGCTCTGCATCTACGGCAGGAGTTCTAGCTCGCGCTCACCCCCTTTACTCCACTTCCTTTGGAAGCATGACTCGAAAACATGTTTTGCAGAACTAACAGTATGTAATCCCATTTAAAACACATTTAAAAATAAATAAATAAAAAAACTGAAAAAAGATTAATACCATATGAAAGGATAAATTAACGAAAATAATATACATATTTTTTTTTTTTTTTTTTTATAAGGTTTTATCTTGCAATCAGTCAGCTAGACTATGAGCAGATGTGTTGAGAGCTGTTAGGCGTTCAGAGCAAAATCCCCATCGAGACCGCTCCACTCTGTCAACCATGTCTATCAAGACTTAGGATTTTTCGCCTTTTAAGCCTATTTATTAGGTCGGGTGTGGTTAGTTGCGTGGCAAGCTTATTAGGATGCATTTCTAGCCTTTTTCTGTATTTCATACTCCAGGTCTTGATCTCTTCCTTAACAGTCCTGATTTTGAGGTGCTCATGAATCTCCGATGTTTTTATAAACCACGGACAGTTGGATATTTGCTTCAAGATGTAATTTTGAACCCTCTGTATGATACTTATGTTTGAGTCACACGCCGAACCCCATAGTTGGATCCCGTATGTCCAGATTGGTTTCAAGAGCATTTCGTAGATGAGTAGCTTATTATCCACTGACAGCTTGGAATTTCTGCCGAGCAGCCAGTAGAGTCCTCTGTATTTCAGGTTGATTTCTTCTCTCTTCCTCTGTATATGTTGCTTCCATACGAGTCTCCTATCAAGGTGTATTCCCAAGTATTTTACGCAGTTTTGTTGCGGGAGTTGTTGATTGCACAGAGTTACTGGCGGACAGTCTCCTCTACGGAGAGTGAAGGTTACATGAACGGATTTTGTCACACTAGTTTTTATTCTCCACCTTGAAAGCCAGGTTTCAATTTCTTGCAATCCAGTCTGTAGGAAGTCTGAAGCTTCGATTGGGCTATTACTACATGCCAGTACAGCGGTATCGTCTGCGAATGTTGCCAATGTAACGTGTTCGCTTTGTGGTAAATCACATGTGTAAATGGTATATAAGACTGGGCCCAGGACAGACCCCTGCGGTACACCAGCTTTGATTGAGTGAAATGGCGATGTACACTCTTCTTCTCTTATTTGGAATATTCTTTTTGTTAGATAAGATTTTATGATGGGGAAGAATGTACAGGGTAGAAGAGTTTTTACTTTATACAAGAGACCTTTGTGCCATACTCTATCAAACGCCTGCTGAACGTCTAGGAAGGCAGAGGAGCAGTACTCCTTTCTCTCTAGTGCCTTCCTTATCACAGAGCAGATTCTATGGACTTGTTCCACAGTGCCATGCTGCAGGCGAAAACCAAACTGGTGGTCCGGGATTATGGCTCTTTGATGAATCTCCTCCAATAATCTGTGCAGTAGGACCGACTCAAAAAGTTTTGACGTTATGGTTAGTAGACTAATCGGCCTGTATGAGCTAAGTTCGTTCACTGGCTTCCCTACTTTTGGTATCATAATTACTTGTGAAACTCTCCACAGCGATGGAAAGTGTCCAGTTCTTATTATGCCATTAAATAAGATGGTTAGAAAAACTATGGCTTTTTTGGGAAGTTCCTTCAAGACTTTTTTGTCTATCAAATCAAACCCGGGAGCCTTTTTGTCCTCCAATTTTGAGATTGTTGCCACGACTTCTTTCGGAGTTGTAGGTCTAATCGGCAAATCGAGCTGGAAGTCTTGACTTAGGACCGAATCTATGAAGGAATCATCAGTGTCTGGATCAGCTTCATTAGGCGTGAACACTTTTGCTAAGTGAACAGCGAAGGCGTCAGCTACTTCTTGTCTGGTCCTTGCCCAAGTGTTGTTCTGCAACCGCAACGGCGGTTTGGGATCCATAGGCCTATTATAGTTCCTACAAGCTCGCCATAGAGAGTAGTTAGTAGCATTTGTTGCAGTTAAGGAATCTAGATAACATTCCATAGTTTTGTCCCTTGCATTTTTTATGGCAAGTTTAAGATCCTTGACTGCTTTGTTAAGAGCTCTTTTATCTACTGAAAGCCTGCTAGTGTGCCATACTCTTCGTAGTCTTCTTTTGTTCAGAATCAGTTCTCTTATTTCAAGCGATATCTTATTTTGCCGTGGCCTGGGATTCAAGTGCTCCGGAGAGGTTTTCCAGCAGGCGGCTTGAACTGTTGTGGTGAAATGCTTTGTGGCTTCCTCGACATCCTCCTCCGTTTTAAGAGCTATTTTTAGGCTTAGTTCTGTATCAACTATTTCCCGGAAGCTATCCCAGTCTGTGTATTTGTTGTACAATGTTTGCCGAACTTCCTTCTTAAGAATAGTGGTGCTCACTGTCAATATTACAGGAACATGGTTAGATGAGCTATCGAGGCATGACTCAACATTGAAGAAAAGCCGAGACAGTCCCGCTGTGATGAAGAAGTCCAGAACGTCTGGCAGTCTGTTCTGGTCTGTGGGCCAGTGTGTTGGTTCCGGAGTCGAGACAGTAGTCAAGAACTGTTTATCTACACATTTCTTCAGCTCCCTTCCACGTGTAGTTATTAATCTGGAGCCCCAGTGCGAATGCTTCGCATTCCAGTCACCCCCAGCAATAAACCTGTATCCCAAGCCTACAAAGTAGTCAGAAAACTGTGCCTCACTTATTTTATGTTTCGGGGGACAATAAATTGATGATATATTAAAGTCTCCATTTCTGTCACTGACTGCTACTGTGGTAGCCTGGATATGTTCGGTACAGTAGTTTGGTAACACATGGTGTCTAACAGTGGCTTTAATTATCACTGCTGTCCCGCCGTGAGCTGTACCGTCTGGATGATTTGTGGAATAGATCTTATATCCTTTAATTCTTATCGAGCTGCTGGTCGTCATATGTGTCTCTGAAATTAGGAGAATGTCTAAACCATGTAGACGGATCAAGATTTCCACTTCATCGATGTTGGGAGCCAAGCCATTGATGTTCCATGTAGCTATTTTTAGTGCAGTCATTTTGTTAACTTAGAGACTAGTACTGTAATGAGTTCAAGTAGTGTACTCATTTGCTGTAATACGGTATCAATCTTTTGGGATTGTTTTATAAACATTTGTTCTATGACTTTATAAGAGTCTGGTTGATGGATTGAATTATTTTGATGTACCTTAGATCTGACTGTATCGGCATACGATTTGTGCTCATGTGCTTTCCTCTGCTCCTGCAGCGGTTCATTTTCCTCCTTATTCTGATTTGCAGATGTTTTATTATCAGTTTCTTCCTTATTTTTTTGAGGTTTATACTCAAATTGCTTATGTTTACGTGGTAAGTGTTGCGAGGTTTTCCTTGATAGGATTTCCTTGTATACCTCACAGCCTTTATAATTTGCTGGGTGGGGTCCTAAACACAACGCACATAAAGCAGGTGTATTGCGATCCACTTTTGTGCATTCCGAAGTTTTGTGCGGTCCAGCACACTTGACGCAGCGATATGGTTTCATACAATAGTTTTTAGTGTGACCATACTGCTGACATCTTTGACATTGCACTACAGTGGATCTTTTTCTGGGTTCTTCAATAGTAACAGCTTGATGATATATAAGTCTAATATCCCTAGAAGCTCTATTATTAGGACCTTGAAGTAAATTTACAAAAAAGGTAGAAGTGGGTTTTTTTTCGGGACCAAATTTGGCATTAATAATCTCACCTACCACTGTGTTGCCACTCTCTTCAATAGCCTCTTTGATAGCAGTAGTAGGAGTAGTGTGGTGGAGATTTCTTATAACGATCCTGTAGCATTTTTGGTCTTTTCTATTAAAGGTGTGTCCTATTAGTCCATGTTCCCGTATAACAGTTATTACCTTCTTGTATATCTCCAGGTCCACTGATAAAACTTTAAGTTGGTTTCTGCTAATAATCCTATAAGAGAAATTAGATCTATCTGTTGCGGTTTCTAGGAGTTCAGTGAGCTTATGAACATCCTCAATTCCGTACAAGATTATAGGGGGAGGTTTATTAGTTTTCTTGTCTTTTGCATCTCTCGCCCTATATTCCGGCTGATCTATCGGAAGTCCGCTAAAGCTATTTGTTGTTTTTATTAATTCGGGAGAAGGTGTGGAGGATAATTTTCTTTTTTTTGGATGGCGTAATAATATACATATATAAAAACTATTATTATATTGATTATATAAAAATAAGAAAATCGTTTCTTAAGGAGTAAACTCCAAATATTATACCAATAAGACGACACAAGGTCGTTCGAGCGTGCGTCGCGCGTCATCTTGATACAAAAATGCCAAGGTCAAGTGGTCGGCAGCGTTCGGTCGTGCGTCGCGCGTCGGCAGGGGACGGAACGTAGACACGTCCGTACGTAGCGCTCGCCGGAGCTTGAATGTGTCCTAAAAAATTAGAAAGTTGCGCACCAAAACCGTAACGAGGTCATTCATCAGTAGATTTTACTCCTCACATTTTTCTCATACCGGGCGCCTTATATATGAAAATCGATTCTTAAGGAGTAAATTCCAAAATATATTCGACAACTCGGATAACGCCATCTAGTCCCAAAGTATTAAGTAGGCATAGCACTTGAAAGAAAGAAAGAAAAATATTTCCCGGAGTCCCACATATCTCTCGGTCCCCCCGGGGCCGGTGGAACCCGTCAAGAGAGGGTTTTTCCCCGAGACCAAAAAAAACATAAAAAAACAGATAATAATAAAAAGAAAAAAATATTATTAACACACATTCGCCTAAAAAGCACTGGTGTTGAGTACAAGATCTGCCTATTTCGTTTGATGCTCATGTAAAAATGTTTTTTTGGATTTTGGGTAGACAACTGATATACTTATTTGTAAATTAATACATACTATATATTTGTAATACATATTATATATACCCAGATGCAGGACGGGAATCGAACACATGATCTCTACAAGCGTACCAACATTTTTGTTGGGAGGTGAAAGTGCATGAAGCACACCCCGTGTGGGAACAGGCGGCGGGATGGTATGTGACTCGGTAGATGCTAGACTGAGTAGATGACGGTACTTTCTCCTAGATACCCCCCGACTATACGGCGGAAGTAGGGAAGCACCCGGTGGTACTTGAGTGCATCCCGCACGCAGTTCCACGGCAGCATGTTGCAGGCATTGACAATGTCGAGCACCACCGCCAACAACATCCCGCCTCCAGCTACCGCGTCCTCTACCTGGCTCTTCAGATGGTACACATGATCGCGTCTAAAGTAGAGCGGCCCTGGCGTAACACACACTGCACGTCCGCCAGGCACGTCAGCCTCTCCGTCTCTAGGTGCTAGAGACGGAGAGACGGTGCTAAACGTGGCGGCCTGCGAAGATCCTCTCGAATATCTTTCCCACCTCGTTCAACAGCATGATGAGCCGATAAGCAGATGACGGCGAGTCCGCGATGGCACCCTTCCTTCGTGCTCAAAACCACTCTCGTTGTCTTCCATCTGCAGGGAAACTAACCCGACCGCAGACATGCATCTAAAAGCCTTAAGAGTTGGGTCTCCAGGACATCGTGGGACAGAACCCACGCATACCTCAGAATGCCGTCGAAGCTAGAGGCAGTGTTCTTATTCTTCAGCCACAACATCGCTACCCCCAGCTCTGCCCTATCCACGTTGGATACGGGGTCATCGCCCGCGCTGGGGTTCCCTCATCACAATGAGGCGAAACCGTGGTGGGAGGCGACTGCTCAACCCTCATGGGGAACAGAGCGTCAACGAACCCGTGCACTTAGCTTAGCGCGGGGGGAGGCTCTCGGTCAGCGTGAACGCCTACGGACTGATCTTGCCCCGCATCGTCTTGTAAGGTCACCCCCAAGGATCTTGATCAAGACTGGCCATGAACTCCTTTCAAAAACCAAATTACAAGCCTCTGCTTTGGCGTTGAGGTCCCCAAGGACGAGCACGGGGCGTGGGAGGAACTGCTGGACCACGTTGCCCAACTCCTCCATAAACCCTTCAAAGTTGGCGAGACTTCTGTTTAGGGAGAAGTAGCTCCCCGCAACTACTACCTCCCCAAATCTAGCCACGGCGCAGCTACTGCCCCGCGCCACTTCCGGGGGTAGCGAGATACCCCCGGCGGTCCTGGCATGCAGGGCCACCGTACCGTCCAAATCCCCGATCCAATCGCCTTGGGTGGGGACGTAGTACGGCTTGGCGGCCACGGCGATGTTGATGTTCCACTGCGCCAAGCTCTGAACCAAGTGTAACTGTGTTTTTGATCTCGGGGAAAAACACTCTCTTGATGGCTTCCCCCGGGCCGGGAGGGCCAAAGGATATGTGGGACTCCGGGAAAGATGTTCGGCCATCCGACTACCCACTAAAAACCCCGCTGTTCTCCTATCGCCTACGCCCGGGCCCACGGATACGTGGCCTGCCGATCTCGTGGCCCGGGCCGAAGTGTACCTACATGTAACCGTTACGCCATTAAGATCGTCATATAATAAATAATGCAGTTATAAATATTATTTATTTATCGGTATGGGATTGTTTTTATAATGAGGACCATATATTACTATTAATAGTCGCGTGTTGTTTTATTTAATTAGAGGAACAGTGATCACGTAACAATGGCGGGTACCGGTGAACGCAAACAGCACCCTCGTAAAATTAATAAAACCCTTAATTTTATCAAGCCCAAGTGTACAATGTACATAACTAAGTTTTAGTTTAGTTCTAATACTAATAATGGCTCACGTTAAATATTGTAGTGTGGACCCAGGCGACAAAATTGAACTGACACACTTTGAAACTGTGTCATCTACGTAGCAAAATTAAACGTGTCACGTGACACATTTATTCTTACAGTGCAAATAACACTAATATAAACCAACTAGCGACGTGCTATCGCAACGCTTCAGGTTTTCTTGCTAAACCCATTTTCCTTCTTTATTTAGTTTAAGATCAATTAATGCCAGTTGACATGATGAAAAAAACTATGCTAAACTGGAAATAGTTTGGGTCTTAATGAGTCACTGGTATTTAAATGTAAATATTTAAATTTATAAGAATATTTAAACTTAGAGGTTGATCAACGATTATGCATAAAATCAGAAGAAGATATTTGGGCTCTCATCAGAATCCTGTATTCTCTTTATGTCTATGTCTTTCTGTACTACCCCTTTTGCTAATTCACAGACAACATGTAAGTAAGGGTTCCATTTGCTCTTCCTGGTGGCAGAGTTTCACATAAAACCAAAACTTTCATATATTTTCTAGTGCTCCTTTGGGCTACCTAACTATAACGTCA
The DNA here is from genome assembly GCA_963693495.1 of Malacosoma neustria. NCBI lineage: Eukaryota > Metazoa > Arthropoda > Insecta > Lepidoptera > Lasiocampidae > Malacosoma > Malacosoma neustria. Next base: position 220,217 of record OY856389.1, read on the forward strand.
GTAGTAGTTACATTCTAATTAAATACTTTGGTTTGCGTGTGGATTATTTCTCCTGGTACCACGAGCAGTGCGTAATTAGCGCCGCGGCTGCGATATGACACAATTTACTTGGTGCAGGTGTACTGACCCAGGTCTTAGTGATAACAACCGGTTTTAGGAAAACCTAAAAAAAGTTTTTTTTTTGAAAACCGATAGGCACGGGATTTTTATAAGAAAACCGATTAAGTTTGAGCTCTATGGGACACTACACGCTTCTAGTTTATATATTAGTGTCCATAAAATTTAAAAAAAATTAGGTAAAAAAAACATATTATATGAAACTCAAACATATCTTGGTACATTTTTGAAGTAAATATATCAGTTCAGTTATTCCATTCCACTTTAGAAATATTTTTATCCCATTTTACGTAACTGAAATGTGCTAGATTTGTGGAGAATCCTGCTGAATTGGCAGCACAAACTGCTAGATTTAACGGGAAGTTCATTAATTTGGCAGCAATATTAAGTCAAAGCAAAAACAACAAATCTCCACTTATTTATATCCAATGTTGCAGAACGGCTTTAGCCAATTTGAAAATATGCTTTCTGTTCTGGAGAAACGAGAGTTGACAAATTTAATTAAAGGGTCGATAAATACCGATTTAGCCGATTTTGTTCCTGCAACTGTGGAGGTAACCAAAGAAATTAAAAAAAAACGGGTTTTTAAGACTTTATAAAACAACGATGAACGGAGAGTCCGATTTCTGCAACTTTTACAGTAAACACACTACGCATGTATATGGAAGCTGATCGTGGAATTGAAGAAAAATGGAATTGAAAAAAGCACTTTCTTGAAAATAAATGCGCTTTTAGTGCCACTTGACAGAATGGCTATGACATATCTATCTATACGTCAGTGCTGGCAACTACTGTGCCTTCCGAGCGTATGTTCTCGACATCGGTATGCAGTGGATCAACTCTGTTGTGTTAACCAAAATTATGATTTAATCCATTCATTTACATATTCATTTAATTATAATTTTTGTCCCTTTTTTAAAAACCGATTACAAAAAACAACGGTTTATTCTCTAGACTAATCGGTTTAAACCGGAGCTGAAATTTCGTAATTGGTTCACATCTCTTCCAGGGATAAACTCCACACTGATACACGTGTAATCTATAAATATCCGGATGACCGAGCTTAGCTCGGTATTTTTTTTTTATAAATTGTGTTTTTTGGAAATTAACAATTGATTTTCTTAGTCTAACCTCCAAGCAAACACTCATTGACTTCTTGTTACTTAACAACGCCATCTGCTGGAATAGCTTTAGTGTTGTGTCGTTAAAGCAATTTAAAAAAAATAGTATTATTATTCGCCGATAGATGTCAGGAAGAGTCACATTATTGTTATTTTTCTTCCAATAAAAAAAAGCAAATAAAATGACATTTTCTAGAAATTATTCCTAGCTAGATCGATTTATCGCCCCCGAAACCCCCCGTATACTAAAATTCATGAAAATTGTTGGAGCCGATTCCGAGATTCCAATTATATAAGTATTATACAAGTAAGTATACAAGAATTGCTCGTTTAAAGTTATAGAATAATACCTAGTATTAGAACGTTTTCAACTTTTAATGCCATTAAATAAAAGTAGAAAAAATAGACTTCTTAAAGTTTTTATCTTATATTACATTTTAAGCAACACTCAGATATGTACACAGGCCTGATGTTGGCTGTTACATTTTAATATTTATTGGACAGAAGTGAAGACACCATTGCCACGCTCATTTGTTAACATGCGTCAAGTATTGAAGAGTTGGCTATAAAAACTTTATATAACAAAAAGATCAATTTTCACTTTAAGTGACGCCAAATCCGATTTCGTATTACTAAACCTATGTTCCTTCAGGTACCCAATATCTTTAATCGCCTTCATCGACCATCACTCAATGATTAAAGAAGGGTGCACATTTTGTAAATTATTACATCTTGTTTGGATGCAGAAATAGGCAGTGGCGGATTTGCCCTAAGGCCCAGGAGGCCCGGGCCTAGGGCGGCCAGATATTAGGGGCGGCCAATCATGACAGTAAATTCACTGATGATAACAAGAAATAACTCAAAGTACGTAAATATTCTAAAGGCTTGCGCTGCGCACATTATGGTGGGCCGCACTGCACCGCATCGTATAACAATAATCTCCCTAAATCACTTATTAAATCTTATCTTGTATGAGAATAAACCTGTAATTAAATAAATAAAACCATTTTAAATGTTTTATTTAAATATGTAATTATCCCTGAAACCTCGGAAAGTATTACAAACTAGCAGATATTAATTATAGTTAACTAAATTTCTGAATCGATTTCGATAAAAGTTGGCAAAAAGTAAATTCATTATGTACTCAATATGATGGGTGCTGAGAAAGGGGTGGCTGGTACTTACTACATCGCCTCGGGCCTAGGGCGGCCAAGACTGCAAATCCTCGACTGAAAATAGGTCTAGTAGGATAGGTCTAGTAGTAGGAATATTCAAGGGAGGTGTGAATACTCTTTCTGATGTAAGGCCAATATATAGTGTGTCCATTAAATTCCGAGACACGAACCACAACTAATAGCGCCAAATGTATGTTTTAAAGCACGAACCTTGTTTTACCACGTATTAAAATTTTAATACATTTGATTGATAAATAACAAGGATATTATAGTTCTCCCTAAACAGTTTTTGATCTGATGTTGAAATATTAGCATGAAAGAAAACGTGGTCATTTAATTAAATGTATTAGTAAAAGTGTATCAAAATATTCTGATTGATATAACAAATGTACAGCGATCTATGTATGTCTCGAGCAAATGTTTTTTTTTTTTGTGACATAAACGTTTCTTGGGTGGCTAAGTGTCGCTAGAGAATGACAAACGTAAAGGAAGACCAATTTCAGTTCGCACATCCGAAATGATTGAAACGGTTCGCGATTATGTTACGGATGATCGCAATACTTTTCTAAAAATTATAAAAGACACTTTGAATATCGGCGAAGAAACAAGTTGTCTCATTCTGAAAGAGAATTTCGCCAAAACAAAGGTCTGTGCAAATTTGTTTCCACAAATACTGGCACAGGAGTAGAAATCAATTCATGTCTGTCACTCCAGGGAAGTCGTTGTAGCCGCCAGAAATGATCCAAACTTCCGGAAATTAATTGTTACTGACGGCAAAATATGATGCAGAAAGCACCGATACGATCCAAAAACTAAGTGCGGGACTAAATTCAAAAAATTCACCACAAGCCAAAAAAATGCGAAAAGCTCCTTTAAAAATCAAAAGAATGCTCCTCACTTTCTTCGATTACAAAGAACCATTCACAAAGAGTTCTTTCTAACTCGTCAAACACTCACTAGCCCGTATCATCTTCAAGTTTTAAAGCATTTGACGACCAGAATCCGTTGTACTCGAATCGAATATGGCGATCCAGAGAAATAGTGGTTATTGAATGGCAATACGTCGAGTCACAACTCAAACATTGTTTGGAAATTTTTAACCCGTAATCAAGTCTGTGTGTTGAACCACCCATCGTATTCACCTGATTTAGAGCCATGTAACTTTTCCTTGTCTCCAAAGTTGAAATTGAAAGGATGCATTTTTTAAATATTGATACCATCAAAACGGCTTCGACACGAGCATTTGAGGCTGTTCCACATAATGAGCTGGAGCAAGCATTTGAATCACTATTGAATCATTGTAACATGTGTATTAAAGCGAAGAAAGAAAATTCCGAATAGTAAAGTTTAAAAACTCGATATATTTTGTTTCGATTTCGATTTATCAAATCAGTCTCGGAACTTAATGACGCACTGCATAGATGATAAATAATTATTCAATATTTAAATGAATTAAAAAATAACCAAAATTGGTCGATTAATTTTGATATTTTTCGTTACACGCCACATACCGTTCAACTTAATCCAATAGGTGGTAATCAATATACTTGGATGTGAACGAATCCGTAAAGGTGGAAAAGCCGACTTGAATACGTCGGATGAAAATCATACGCAATACGAATATAATGGAGGAAAGATAACAATGAACTTTTGCAATTTAATTGAAACGATACAGCGCTCGCATTATGACGTGTTTACTTTCCATAACGCGAGTATAATTGCTTGAATTGTATTTGTTTACTCTGTAAGAACTGAATTAATAAATAAATGAATAGGAATTTGAGATAATGAAATTGAGTATTTAAAATATAAGCTCTGATATGAATCTTTATAGTAAAGTTAAATTAGGTTTCTAGTTGCTTGTGTAAAGATTGATTTTGAACTGAATGAATCCTTTTCTATTGAAGCTTTTTCATGAATAATATAACCTAACTATATTTTAATTATGTTAAAAAGAGGCGTGATGGGTTCCCACAGAAAGTTTGGATCCAAGTTGATGCGATAGCAAAATATCTCTAAGATACAAGAAAAATGCTTTCATAGATTTCCTAGAAAATTGGTAAAATAGATCTAAATAACGTGAAGACATTAAGATAGATATGGGTGTGAACAGAATCCCTACCGGGGGGTGACTTGCGAAGTAAGCAACATTCTAACTCGCTTATCTACTTAAACAATACATTCCAATTATGCATGCAATTAAATATAATTGGAGTGTATGTTTGTATTTCAAAAAAACAATAAATAAAACACAGCATGTAACGATTATATAATACGAGTATAAGGAGTACTTTCGCGCTACTTTTGTAGAGAAAAATTCCAAGTAGAGCTGCTAGTTTCTAAAATAAATCTCAACGTAGTAATATACAAGACTCATTCTGTATTAACTGGCAACCTTTTCGTGCACGCACGTTTCAATACACAGTATCCGACCGCCGGAGCTCGGGGACCCTCGGGAAATATCCTCGACCTCGCCGACTCCGGGCTCCCTTGCCGATTTGTTATCCATTCACTCCAGGTAACACTTCGGTAGCTAATGTGTTATTGTGCAATATTACTTGAGCAGGAAATAAATATTATAGAGTAAATCAATTTATTCAAAGTTTCGCACTGGGACAATACGGATCAGTGAACACGCAGGTGATCTGGCACGGACGTGTCTTTGGGCTCAATCCCTGCGGAGGAGAAGTGTTTGTATGTTCCGAATAGTTAGTTTTGATATCGGTGTAGGCGCCGGTCAATTGTTTGTTCATCTAGTGCACTGCGGTCTTTCAAAAAAAGAAAACGCTAACAGCATATTATATCTTTTTTATTAATAAATTCCCATCCCCTGACGCGTTTAGAGCCAGGACTATAGTATTCCTACAAATTTATTAGAAATATAATCTAAATGAAAACCTTGTCTAAAAATTACTATTTCTCTATTTACCATTTACTTTATTATTTACTATTTCATATTGTAGTACTTGGCATACGTATATTAACTAATATACGTAATTAACATTTTTTGATTCTTATTTCTATTTACGAAAGGTGTTCATCAACAAATAGTAATAATGCGATACATTCTCCTTGGAAAAAAAAAAATACTGACAGACATAGCCCAGACATTATATATAATAATAATAAAAAAATCAATCAATTCTCTTTTGTTTTTTTAATAGAAGTCATTTGATTGTGTCGTGTCGCGACGTGTTCTTAAAAATGGATAAAAGTGTATTGATAAAAATGGATAAATTTCTATCTGTACAGGAGCGGAAAAAGAATACTGACCTCTGCGACCGGGGTCGGCCTGTCGTAAAAGGTGACAAAGCAACCCACCTTAGCTACGTGGTAGGGCCCCAAGCCCGTCTGGATGGCGACCACCTTTGGTCTTAAGTATGCTGCCATAATAACTTTGTGTTGTGTTCCGGAATTAGTGACCCAAGTTCCTGTACCCTTATGGGACAGCAACGTATTCGCGGTGCCACTGCAGTTGCATACACCTATAGGCGAGGGTAAATGCTAAATTCTAAGCGGGCCGTCAGCCTGCCTGCTATACTACAGCAATAAAAAAAATATGTAGAAATCACAAGGAGCTAAGTCTGGTGTATATCAAGGATGTTCCCTCAATTCGAAGCCAGCTTCTTCGATAGCAGCCATCGCAACTCTGGACTTGTGCGCAGGGGCGTTACCTTAGTGAAACAAAACAACTTTATCGAGTTTACCGCGCCATTGCTTGGGTATTTCCACGTGCAACTTTGTTATTTGTCCCGCGTACAGAGTCCCAGTAATATTGGCTCCATGATTAAGGTATTCAATCATTACTTCCTTGGCTGTCTCAGAAAAAACAGCCCATGATCTTACCTGCAGACGGAATCGCCTTACATTTCTTCGGAGTTGGAAATAACGATCTCGTCCAAGTCAGTATTCTTTCTCCGCTCCTGCACGGATATAGGCGTGGTTAAAGGAATATGTTCCCCTGAATACCAATAAACTTATGTAGAAATCACATCTTATTTCTTTCTCTTTTTTTATCCGTGCAGGGACGGAGAAATAATACTAACCTCTGAGGCCGGGGTCGGCCTGTCCTAAAATCCGACAAAACAACCCACCCTAGCTACGTGGTAGGGCCTCAAGCCCGTCTAGATGGCGACCACCTTTGGTCTTAAGTATGCCGCCATAATAACCTTGTGTTGTGTTCCGGCATTAGTTAGGGAAGGGTCCTATGAAGGACAGCAGCGTGTTTGCGATGCCACTGGCGTTGCAAACACCCATTAGCGACGATAACTGCTAAATTCTAAGCGGGCCGTCAGCCTGTCTGCTGTCCTACAGCAATAAAAAAAAAATAAACACAACCTTGTTAAGAACTTAATTTTTAAAGAAACACTGTAATTTGACAATGGTTCAGCAGTAATCGAAATCAGTAGCTTACTTGTTGGAAAGTGTAAGTTGCGTGTGCAACCATGCGGAAAGCTGGTACAAGGCATGGTAATTATACAAAGAATAGATAATCTTACCAGTATCTATTGCATTTAGTATGTATATATAGATCATAATTCAAATAGATTTTCATGGCAAACTGAAAGCGAATATTATGAAATGTCTACCCGCATACAATGGGGGGCTCCAAAGTACGCTATAAATTAACAATCTCCAATGAAAATGGCCCTGCCTCTACAGATTATAAGCACCAGTCTATGTAAACCAATATTGAGACAAAATTTCCCCACATTTTAGAGGTTTCGGGCAACACCCGCAACCGGTTAGTAATTGGGTCACATGTTTTACAGGTAAAAACGTGTCCGGACAGTTTTAGGGTAATTTACGACCCCGAAGGGAGCTCCAGTTTGGTTAGTTTCATTGTGTCAGCATTATTGTCTCACAAAACATTTTGAACAAGCTCTTTGATAACCCTTACTAATACATGCAAATTTATTTAATTGTTTGTAGTGAGAATTGGTTAGGAATAAACTCTAAAATTCTCTCTTAAATTTTTTCGTAACTTTTGAAGGAGATGGTTATTTTGGAAGTAGGTATAATTAAGTTTCTTTTTCATAGTTTCAAAACCTTAATGGCTTGAAGGATTTTAAAACGTGAGTTATTATTTGAATCTTAATGCGAGTACAATTATAGGTCAAGTTAATTTGTAAATCTTTGTAATGATAATGTCAGTCATGAGCCTTCCACTCCTCATCGAATCCACATCTCAAATCTTTTTTGCTTTTTAGAATAGTTCGTCGTGATCGTAGAATAACGTCGGATTTGAAAAAAATCCAAAATTCACTTTTTACCATATTTGGATACTACATTGTCTAAATATTATTGCTACATTAACAAAAAAATTACATGTATTTTAGATTTTAAATTAAGCAGTCGGTAAAGTGACGGGTGTGATAGATTCTCATAGTAAAATGACGCTTGTGTATTTTTAAAATGGCTGTCCTGTAAAGTATAATATATGTCAGATCCGTCACTATTCTACGACTACGACGAGTTATTATTTATGTCATTCAGTAGGGTTTCATATTGCTTTAAGCGATTTGTTTTGATTGAAACAATATACACTTCAAAGTTGTAACATAAACTCGTTTATACCAATATACAGGTATTTGGAAACAAAATTAGGCGCTGAGCGCGGCGATCCCTCGGGATTATCCGTTGCCGGCGTATATCCCACGCCTCGCACCTGTGAGCATTATTAATTGATTGATTCGATTCAATCAAAATTTAAACACGTTTACAATTTATCAACTGTTTACTGGAACGGTAATTAAATATTTGATCTATAAAAATATATAAAATTGGAGGGTCTGTTTGTAATATTAAAATAACCGCTGTTTGCTAAGTGCATTCGGATGTATACACGGTACATATACCAAAACAACATTTTTTTACAATTTTTGTCTGTCTGTCTGTTTGTTCCGGCTAATCTCTGAAATAGCTGCACCGATTTTGACGGGACTTTCACTGGTAGATAGCTGATGTATCAAGGAGTAACTTAGGCTATTTTTATTTTAGAAAAAAAATGATTTTTGTTAAAAATGATAAGTTTCGGAAATTTTATTATCCAATTTAAGTTGACCTCAGATTTATATCATCAATCATATGAAATAGGGTTTAGCTTAGGCTGAACTATGTAGGTTGAATTTCCAATTTAAGTTAACCTCAGATTTATGTCATCAATCATATGTAATAGGGTTTAGCTTAGGCTGGACTTTGTAGGTTCGAACGTACGTATTCCGAAGGCGCATGGCGTAACAGTTGCATTCGATCATACTGACTGTTTGCATATTTCATTTATATTTTAGGGTTTATAGGGTTTGTAATCCAAAATAAACCATATGATATATCCAAAAAATTCTGGCCAAAGTCACTATTATACGCGGACGGAGTCGCGGGCACAGCTAGTTAATTATATAAAGTTGGAACACGTTTAGAACATACTCGGAGACCAAGCAGAAAGTAGTTGTTTACCGCAGCGGCATGGCATGCCTCGCTTACGTAGTTTTCATTGTCTGGTTTACATTCTATGCCTTCTTGCTTGGCAAGAGTTTTCTTATATCCCTTTTACCATTTTAATCTATCCACCCGTCCTTTTGTATTATGGGTGTATTATATAAACACGTACACATACTCATAGAAACACGCTGACACTCATATACAAACCCTCACATACAATACTCATACATACATATATTATTATATTTATTATACATTATTCAAAGACACACAAATATATAATATATGTAAATCTATAAATATTAAATATAAGTATATATCAACACGACTCAACTCAAAGGCCCTATAGCCTCAGCAGTCGTGTCGTGTAAAAATGCCTCCACCGGCCGCCATACAGAGTGAAGTTCGCGCGCTTGACTGAGACAACCAAAACAAACCGCTCGCTGCTCAAAAATCGTAAAAATAAATTTATTTGTAATATAGTAAGTACCAATAATATTAATAATTGTTATTAGACAGTAATCATATAAATGATTACTGTCCGGATGATTGCAAAACTGAAGTGGCAGTGGGCTGGGCACATAGCTCGAAGGACTGATGGCCGTTGGGGCAGAAAAGTCCTCGAATGGCGACCGCGTACCGGAAGACGCAATGTTGGTAGGCCCCCCACAAGATGGACCGATGATCTGGTCAAAATCGCCGGAATAGGTTGGATGAGGGCAGCGCAGGACCGATCATCGTGGAGATCTTTGGGGGAGGCCTTTGTCCAGCAGTGGGCGTCTTCCGGCTGAAATGATGAATCATGTAAATAAAGATTGTTGTGAAGATCCTGTGTCCACAGCGTAAATTACAAAAAGAACCGCTCGAGAATAAATGTGAGGTGGGTACCGACAAACTTGTATTATTAAATCCCCCACAGTATTATACCTGCTAATTGTTTTTAAAATTTCTCGTACCTACTATTACTATATCACATTTATAGTAACCCATATGTAAATTGTTTATCTATTATATTACTATATAAATTATTATAATTATGTAGTTTTATTTCTACGTATTGCGTCTTTTACAATTCTGGTGCAATAACGTTCCAGGTGCGCCCTGGTCTGCTTATCTGAAGACCATTCTCTGCGCCGTGCGCAATTTACTTCAGTTACTCCAAACTCTCAATGGCCGTGCCATAGTTAGTTTTGTATTCAGTGTGCGTGAATATAGCTGGTGCCGTGCAACAGTTCTTCCGCGACCTGAACCGAACCGGGAAGGGATGGAATTAAGACTTTATGCTATCTTTTTTACATTGTACCATATATTATGGTATATGCCCTAAATATATTTTTTATTTATTTCTTTTTTGCTGCAAGCTGCAAGTTAGGTTGATTAGCCAAAAACATCTTAGTGGGACACCTCTACACATTTCTATAGCGGTTGTTATACTTAATAACAATATATGAAATAACTGGACAAACCCATGTGTACCAATCAGTCTAGCATTAACCGTGGAATATTTATGTACTGGGGACGGGTTGAGTCCCCGGGGTGCCCGTTGTGATATACGCGCAGGCAACGCCATTGGCCACTAATTTGTTAAGCGACACACTTTATTTATTTATTTTACATAAAAATACACGTTTGCGAACGACGTGTCATAGTTGAAGATTCTGTTGCCACATTTCGACATCCACTTTCAACCGAGTTGCTAACTTTATGATAACTAAAAATTATATTGTTAAATAAAAATAACAGTGTTAAAAGATTAGATAAACTTATAATAATAACAAAGTTATCTGTGGGTACCGACATGAAAAGACTAATATGTTTTTACGAGTATGTGTGACCGGTCACTGCTACGACTTTTATTCCGCCATCGCTCGGCTCGATCTAGAGATAGAGTGATATGCTAGAATGCCCTGAATAGTATATCACTCTATCTCTGTTTTAGTATGAATATTCAAATAAATTGAAACCAGCTGAGTAGTGTTGAACATAGGATTCAGATTTTGGGGATCCCATCTGCAACCCAATCCTAAAACGAAACTAGCAATGCCAATTTGGCTGTTCAGTTTGGCAGCAATGTCTGTAGTTCTAAATTGATTTTGTTAGGTCCTTATGACCTGTCTGGTCGAAAGATCCTGTCTGGTTGCATAAACTCCGTACCCACACTCTTCGTGAGTTGAATGTGAATGCGAGCGTGGGACGAGCAGGAACAAGAAATTATCGCGTGAGCAGAGACATATATACGCGCGGGACGTGTCGATGTCCCTGAAGACCGCACTACACCGTATGCAATTGGCTATAATAACTCCAAACAATATCTCTACATAGGTTGTGCCAAAATATTGTGTGTACAGTGTTTAGTTTTCTGGCATTAAGTTGGTGCCGTGCAACAGTTTCTCTGCGAGCAAACCTGAGCCGAACCAGGAAGAGCTCCTCTTCCTCTCCTCTCATACAGTCCACTGCTCTCTTTCTTTATCTCACTCGCCCGTTACACGGTGTACTTTGGTGCGTGACTGGCATCGTACACGCCTTGAATTCCTTGGTAGGGTATCGTACACACAAATATGTTGAAGCGTTAAACTAACTAAACTCCATAGATATGAGGGTTCGGATGTTTCACGGCATATTAACCGCATCGCCGCAGGATTGGAGCCAATCATGGCGAGGCTTGACGTATACCGATGTGACGATATCACTTACGGCAGCCTATTAGCCATCCGCCCGCGACCATATTGCCGAAATATTCCTTACCTTTTACATATTCATGGAAGGTGAATTAGTGTTTCTGTTTGATGCGAGGGTCTCGTTAAGGCGTTGTATACCTGAAAAGGGCCGGAAATGATCTTACTAGTTTCTCACAAGTTTGATCACAGTTACTCTTGTTAGATAAGATATTATATAATACTAGCTGACCCGGCAAACGTTGTTCTGCCATATAAATAAAACAAAAACAATAATAAAAGTAGCCTATGTCCTTCTTCAAGGTTCACTCTATCTCTATACGGAAATTCATTAAAATTGATTCAGCCATCGCGGTCTTTTTTATCGATCTTTTCAATATATACAACTTCGAAGTACATTAATTTGATCAATCTCATAAGGTTTAGCCAGTGTTTGCGATTTAAGCGCAAAAAAATGTGTTTATTTACGACATTACATTAGAAACCTCTAAAATTATCAGTGTTTCTCTACTGTATTATGCATGTATTATACGAACATTCCTCTTAAATCACTCTATCTATTAAAGTAAACCGTATCAAAATCCGTTGCGTAGTTTAAAATCTAAGCATACATAGGGGTAGACAGACATTGGGACAACTTTGTTTTATACTATGTAGTGATACATCAAAATAACATATATGCTATAATTTATAAAGATATTGTGTTAATTGTTCAAAATATAACGATGAGTGTCAAGTGAGTAGGAAAAAATTCTGCCGTTTAGAGTAACACGTATATAATGTACTAGCAGCCCGTCCCAGCTTCGCACGGGTATTTAACAAAAAATTAAACCCTTCTATTTTTTTTCGGTCTCGGGGAAAAACCTCTCTTGACGGGTTCCCCCGGCCCGGGGGGATCGAGGGATATAAGGGACTCCGGAAAAGATGTTCGACCATCCGACTACCCACTAAAAAACCCCGCTGTTCTCCTATCGCCTACGCCCGGGCCCACGGATATATGGCCTGCCGATCTCGTGGCCCGGGCCGGCGCCGGCCCACGCTTTGTCTTAAAGCGGGCCCCTTCTAAAGTGCTGGCGCCAGGGGGTCAGGCTTTCGTCCCCCTGGCGCTCTCTTGTAACAACTCTATGAGTTGAGGGGGGCTGCGGAACAGCATGCGGCCTTTTCCCTCACGGCAATAGTGCGGGCGGCGGATCCTCCCCCGAGGGGCCGCCCGCGGCCGCTTTCTACGGCGGCCGGAGATCGTTGCCCGCCCTCCGGCGCCGACGACGCGGCCTACGTTGGCGGGAGGGGAGTGCGGTGGCGGACTCCCGCTTCCGTTCCGCCGCCTCCCTTGCAGACACTACTGCCTCGCAAAAGGAGGCGACGGCCGTCCATCCAGGTTCGCCCCCGACCATGGACAGAACCAGGGCCGGGAGCGACAGGTCCACGGCCAATTCCGGACGGGACTCGCATCCCCGTTGCGTGCTAGTCAGGCGTGTGTACGACTACCAGACGACACTCCAGAAAAAGCAGAGTCGCTTGACGTCGTAGCCGGCCCAGCAAAACCAACCAACAGCGAGGATGCAATTCCCGCCCCGGGAACACTCTCTGTGCAGGCGCAGTCGAAATAGGCATGGTTTTGACTACCAAAGCATGTCCCATGGTAGAACCCGGGACGCCAATCAGTATTCGCAACCATCCCATCGGGGACCATGCCACGAACAGAGAGCTAAGTTGGAAAGGATGTAAGAGGTAGACGGAAAGAAAGGTAGGACTCTGTCGCCTCGAACGGAGAGGGGAGTGAAGCGACGGATGCTTGGGCACCTCGGGTACGCACACCCGTGCACTCCTCGGACAGAGGAGCGCCCCTGGGGGCAAACCCTTCTATTTGCGTCAGGTTACTAAAAAAATAAAATTATAAAGAAAGTTTGAATATTATTATTTCTATGAGCTTTTATTTTAATGATTTTTTTTTGCTATTACTTTTTATTTTTTTATTTTTCGTTATTTTTTAATAAGTATTCTAATTTTTGTAAAAACCCCAGTGACGCATGCCTACATTGCATAAGGTGCTGCTTAGCTAGCCGAACAGGGTGAGCGGCTACCACGCAACATTTTTCTAATACTTACATTTTTAAACTCGTGATATCTTTCGAATGGAATATCCGAATTGAATAATTCAAAAAGTTATATAAAGGTATTGAAACAGTTTTGAATATGAAGTAATTTATTTTGATAAGGATTAATACCAAGATCCAAATAAAGAGCCTTTTCTAGGGGCGGCATTTCAATTAATTTTTTAAAATAAAAGAACACGTATTGTGGCATAACTATAATAGTTAGACATATGCTGTCGCGACACTTTTTGTAGATAATGATGTGTTCTGCAAAGTTGTACTACATTATTTTATTCTATCATCAATAGTTTTCGCAACGCTCGCGATTTAAATAATATTTTAGGTAATTTTTTTACACTTTGTGTTACATTATTAGAGTTTTAGTAAGGATCCCTAATTTTTTTGAAAATATAATATAGCCTATGTCACCCGGGGATAGTGTAGCTTCCCAACAATGAAAGAATTTTTTAAATCGGGTCAGTAGTTTCGGAGCCTATTCAAAGCAAACAAACAAACAAACAATCAAATCTTTCCTCTTTATAATAGTAGTATAGATATAGATAATGGAAATGTTTACATTAAATAGTCCTACAAAAAAGCCTGCGACAGCATCTATCTATATTTTATGTGTAAGCCATTATCGCCAAAATAGTAAACCATAAAGTAGTACCGTCTGACCACCCCTCTAAAATTAATACCTTCTTTTACTATCTACTATGTAAGGTGTAGTCAATGTATTTCATTACGTCACTCTAAAAGTGCCAAACAATAGCTCGCAACTAGGGTCTAAGCCTACCTATACTATCTATACATATTTAGAACGCAACCGATATTTCTAGGTATCGATATTTACCGTTTTATTTAAAGTAAACAATCTTTTTTTACATCAGCAACACGATATAAATTGAATTGTGTCGACGCTCGAATGAGTTCCAACAATCACATCTCACGTGTTGAGAGACAATCTCCGTAAAGCCTGTTCTACACAACACAATTTAATTCTCGATGAAATTGGCTCTTAATCCTTTATGTTTAAGCACATGTCGCTGAATTTGATACACTTAATATTAATTAAAACACATGTAAAATTTAATGAGCAAATAAGACAGAGTCTTAGAATTCAGCACTTATTGCACTGGAATATTAGTATTTAATTGGCTTATAAGTCATAAGAGGTTATTATCATCATGCGCTCATTTTTTTATTGCTGTAGGATAGGAGACAGGCTTACGGCCCGCTTAAAATTTAGCAGTTACCGTCGCCTATGGGTGTTTGCAACACCAGTGTAGTGACATCGTGAACACGCTGCTGTCCCATAAGGGTACAGGAACTTGTGTCACTAATGCCGGAACACAACACAAGGTTATTATTATTTTTTTTATATATTATGGCGGCATAAAGACGGTCGCCATCCAAACGGACTTGGGCCCTGCCATATATTAGCTGGGGTGAGTTGTTTGTCGCCTTTTACGACAGACAGACCCCGGCCGCAGAGGTTAGTTTCTTTCTTCGCCCCTGCACGGATAATGCGAAGAAGTACATATATCATCAATTCGCTCGAGGCAAATGTATACACATATACACTAGGCTTATTAACTACAAATATTAGGAATTTTATGGTAACATCTTGTATCGTTGGGAAAAGTAAATTACCTAGTTACGAACCGAAAACATGGCTACGCAAGACTTGGGTACGCTGTAAATACATGCCAAAATTAAATGGCATACACTACAAAAGTTTACGATAACTTCTGCCTATTCTTTGAAATTGTCCCATCCTAAATACTAGAAGTGACAAGATAAGCAGCCTCCTTGCATTTGCCACATCCATTTCTTCACCAAAGAAGCACAACACAATAATAGGGTAACTATTTAGTTACTTTTATATATTGATAAATAATCAATTATCACTTACATTAGCTCTACTACTTCTAGCGACTCTAAATATATAAATATTCGACCTCCGTGCAGTAACGGTTTCCGCACGTAGAACACCTGTGGGATTACGGGTTCAATTGATATCCTAAATCTACGTGTTTATATCTAATATTTGTTTACAAAAGGAAATTATATAAGTAATATGTATATCAGTTGTCTAGTACCCATAAAATAAGCGCTCTGAGAAAATAAATATTTTATTTCATATACAGTCTCAAGTGACTTTATTAATTCTTAGAAACTTGTTTACCAGAAACACAAAACACAAGAGTAATTTACGCCAGCTGTACCTAGAGGATATTAAGTGGTACTAATAACTGGCTCATATTGCTCTTCCGGGTAAAGGGCATACCAGCAATGAAAGGTCACACCACTGGAATGTTCTCGAGTCATATTAAATATTTCACTTGTAGGTATACAACTAAATAGAAACGATCTGCCTAAGTTTGTTGTTTCTAGTTGACTAAGCCAAGAAATAATATTTTACCAAATCAACTTGTCACTGAATCGCCGTAACAGTCCGTTACATAGTTTTCAATCATTATCTTTTCCACTTCGCACGGTCTTCGGCATCTCTCTTTTTTTCTCATATTTTTTCTCTTTTTTTTTTGTTTATGTCATAAATTACTTTTATCCAATTTATAGATATGGTTATTTGATTGCCTTGTTATTATTAACATTTCTTTGTTTACTTTTTAAGTCCAAATTTTGTAAAGTGGCGTCATCGGGTTCAAACGGAAGACCAGCGCTGGTTTTTTCTACCATTACGAGTAATTTTAAGTTTATTTAATTATTATTTTTTGGTTTTGTATATTTTATATTTTGTTTGAGTGTTGTAGTCCTAAATAATTTTTTTTCTTTTTTTCTTAAATTTACAAAGTATATACTGTGAAATATTTTCAGTGCATTTATAGATTTGAGGTTAATTGTCGGTATGTGTTATTTTATTTGTTTATATGATAAATTATTTTTTATTAATATATCATTTCTTTCACAAACAAAGAGTGGGAATCTTTAGCTGTTCTGCTACGCTAAAGAACAATATTTTCTTAGGAGCGTAGGTAAGTAAACACACACAAGTTTTTAAAGCTGTATTCCTTTTTATTTTATTTCATTTTTTTATTGCTGTAGGACAGCAGACAGGCTGACGGCCCGCTTAGGATTTAGCAGTTACCGTCGCCTATAGGTTTTTGCAACGCCAGTGGCATCGCGAACACGCTGCTGTCCCATAAGGGTTCAGAAACTTGGGACACTAATGCCGGAAAACAACACAAAGTTATTATGGCGGCATACTTAAGACCAAAGGTGGTCGCCATCCAGACGGGCTTGAGGCCCTACCACGTAGCTAGGGTAGGTTGTTCTTTCTCCGCCCCTGCACGGATAAAAATTTATAATATGTTTTCTAATTGTTCCTTTCACAAATGCACGAATAATACCGTTTCCTCATCTACTCCATAATAATATTATAGAAAGTCTATAATATATTATAGTCGACCACTTCCGGTTTGTATTGTATTTGGACCACAATAATAAATATGATTCACACAGTTATTCGTTACTAAAAAAAACAGTATATAGTATTTCCCTCATGACGGCATGTGTATTGTAACGCGCACAATGTACCAAGTGGCCCGTAGTGCTACTTACTTACTTGCTAGGATAGGTAGGCTTAAATATACATACAAAAAATATACAACAACATGGGTTCTATAGAATGCAAAAATAACTATATCGATAGCACCGTAATGGCGTGCAGTATTTGTGTCAAGAGCTCGTATAATTAATTAGAATGCCCTACAAGTGCAACTATTTTTCCTGTAGCCATTTAAAATGTTTGCACGTTCCACTTCACTCCCTCTAGGTTAAACGTCTCAAAGGATCGCTCTTTGCTGGGGCATTTTTATTTCAATCTGATTTTAATGAGCGCGTCTCACCTGGTCGAACAAAGAGGGCGACGCTTTGAGCGTCGATCGCCACCTCACGCGTTCATTGAGAGATCGCTTTTCATTAATATTTATTACTATTTTTATTAAAGAATTTTAATTTTGTTATTCACAAGTGGTTTATAAGAATTCACTCTCATCCGAGTGCGATAGTATTTTAAGCTCTTTCTTGTTTGTCAGTGAAGTCAATTTCAAAAACTATGTTTTAAAATGTTATTTTATGTAGTAGACCAAATTCTAGACTAAAATTGGTCAATTACTAATATAAGTCTGTTATTAGTGTTGTTATGCTAAAGATTCTTTAATCTTATTGGGTTTTAATTAATATTATTGTGTTAGAAGATAAAATTGTAGTTATAGTATTTTTATTAATGTATTTTATTAAGCATACAGTAAAATGAGTTAAATATTGGCAATCTTTATATATCATATTGTACAGAAATTAATTTGATTTCCAACTGCAACACTAGGCTTACGATAACCCTATACTCTGTATACCTATGATACAAACTTGCTTTTAAATACAATCTCGAAATTCAAGATATCAAATGAAGTTCATTCATATGACTACTGAGTGGTTATTTGATCACATTACACATGCACGAGTTATTCATTCATATGCGTTATTCATTGAGGACTGATTAAAAACTTATATATTTTCTATACCTGCTTATATATCCAATTAATTAGAACAGAAATTTTTAAGTAGGTAACGCAAAAGGCTCTTCGAAAAAGCTTCACCTAGACCCTTAATATGTTCTTGGAATCCGAATGAATAGCGTATTCAACAAATAAATCATAAGGTATGTATGTCCTTTTGTTGGATACGGAACGAATTATTCCTCTCGTTGGGAGCGTAATCAAACTTCTCTGGAACATTTGTGCCGATTGATCAAAGTTTGAGTCAGCCGCCAATTCGCTTATACATATATTTATGAAGGAGGTTTTAATCTAATCTAATAAATGTTTTCAATATTTTCGATAAAACATTCTAACATAGCTATTAATTATTATACTTAGTTATTGTTTACAAATATTGAGATCACTTGACATCTAAATTAATAAAGAAAAAAATAATTGTGTAAAAGTTTCTAGAGTAGACTTTTCTTTACCTGAAAAAGTATCTACCTCCGTAGCGAACCGGCTAACACATTTTGTTATGTGGAGGTCATGGGTTCGATTCCCGAAGGTGTGGAAGGAGTCGCTTGAGAACGGTGGTCTGAAGCTCAATGTGGCGAAGACCGAGTACTTGGCCTGTAACTCCACAGATCCCACACCAGTACGCATAGACGGCAACACGGTCGAGCACACGGACCATGTGAAATACCTGGGATCTGTGTTTCATGCGTCTGGTGACATCGATTGCGACGTCAAGGCACCCATTGCTGCCGCGTGGGCCAAATGGCGTGAGGTAACTGGTGTCATTTGTGACCCCCAGATGCCGGTAAAGTTGAAGGGACAGGTCTATAAGACCATCATTAGGCCTGTCCTTTTATACGGCTGTGAAGCGTGGCCGGTGTTAGAGCGACACAAGCAAGAACTGCGTGTCACGGAGATGAATATGCTGCGGTGGATGTGTGGAGTGACGCGGAAGGACCGCGTTAGGAACTCCCACATTCGCGGCAGTCTACATGTCCGTGACATTGTGGATAAATTGCAGGAGTGTCAGCTCCGCTGGTACGGCCACGTTTTACGGCAACCGAATGCTTACGTGGGAAACAAATGTCTGGCTATACCGCCTCCGCCGGGTCCCAGCAGGAGGGGTAGACGCAAAAAGTGTTGGTTTGACGTCGTAAAGGGTGATATGCGTGCCAATGGGCTAACTACCAGGGATGCTGAAGAGCGTGCGAAGTGGAGCAGAAAAGTAGGAAAGCGGACCTCAAACACCGAAACGGAAATTTAGGTTGCAACCGAGATACAACGCTGGGACGATGATGATGACTAATGTTAATTCCCTTTGATGACCTCCGTGGCGCCAGCCGCGTAGGCTCTCATACGTCAGAACGCCTGCGGGACTCTGGGTGTTTTACTCAGACTCGGTACGGTAATCCATGACCTATTGACATGATTAAACGTGCGAAATAAATAAAAATGCTATATTGTCACAATTCACACAGCGCCATCTAATCCTAAAATAAGTAGATAGACGACTGATAAACTCTAAATAAATACATATTAACATATATCTACACTTAGACGCAAGACGGGAATCGAACCCATCATCATCATCATCATCCTAGCGTTAGTCCCCGTTGCCACCCATACTTTCGTTTCTCTTTTATTTTTTGTCGTTTTTATTTTTTGTATGTATATTTAAGCCTAAGCCATCCTATCCTAGCAAGTAAGTAAGTAGCACTACGGGCCACTTGGTACATTGTGCGCGTTACAAAACACATGTCGTCATGAGGGAAATACTATATAATGTTTTTTTTAGTAACGAATAAATGTGTGAATCATATTTATTATTGTGGTCCCGATACAATACAAACCGGAAGTGGTCGACTATAATATATTATAGACTTTCTATAATCATCATCATCATCCTAGCGTTAGTCCCGGTTGCCACCCAAACTTTCGTTTCGGTGCCCGGGGTCCGCTTTCCGACTTTTTCTACTACACTTCGCGCGATCTTCAGCATCCCTGGTAGTGAGCCCATTAGCACGCATATCACCCTTTACGACGTCAAGCCAGAACTTTTTGGGTCTACCCCTCCTGCCGAGGCCCGGCGGAGGCGGCATGGCCAGACATTTGTTTCCCACGTAAGCATCCGGTTGCCGTAAAACATGGCCATACCAACGGAGCCGACACTCCTGCAGTTTATCTGCAATGTCACGGACATGAAGACTACCGCGAATGCGGGAGTTCCTAACGCGGTCCTTCCGCGTCACTCCACACATCCACCGCAGCATATTCATCTCCGTGACACGCAGTTCTTACTTGTGTCGCTCTAACACCGGCCACGCTTCACAGCCGTATAAAAGGACAGGCCTAATGATGGTCTTATAGACCTGTCCCTTCAACTTTACCGGCATCTGGGGGTCACAAATGACACCAGTTACCTCACGCCATTTGGCCCACGCGGCAGCAATGCGTGCCTTGACGTCGCAATCGATGTCACCAGACGCATGAAACACAGATCCCAGGTATTTCACATGGTCCGTGTGCTCGACCGTGTTGCCGTCTATGCGTACGGGTGTGGGATCTGTGGAGTTACAGGCCAAGTACTCGGTCTTCGCCACATTGAGCTTCAGACCACCGTTCTCAAGCGACTCCTTCCACGCCATCACGCGTCGCACCAGCCTACCCCTGTCCGATTGTGCCAGTGCGATATCATCAGCATACATGAGCAACCACGAGGGCTGCTCATGTGAGTTTCTGGTGCTGTTTGACAATACGTCTAATACCATGCAGAACAGAAACGGACTAAGTACAGATCCCTGGTGTACTCCGACGGTGATGGGGAAGGATTTTGTGTCACCAACAGCGGTTTGAACCACGGAATCGGAATCGCGGTACATGTCTCGGATGGTGTCAATATAGGCCTCTGGAACCCTTTTGGACCGCAATGCCCACCAGATTATAGCGCGAGGAATACAGAAGGACTTCTACAAGTCAAGAAACAGACAATGTAGAGGCGTATTCTTCGTCCTGTATTTCTCCGCGACAGTCCTTAGGGCAAAAACAGGGTCTATGGTCCTATGACCAGGGCGAAACCCATACTGACATCCCGAGACAATGCACTCCTGCCGAATCCGAGAGTCGATAACCCTCTCGAAGAGCATTTGGGACATGGTGTGGGAAATGGCCTTGATACCACGGTAATTACCGCACTCCTGCACCGATCCCTTGCCTTTGAAGACTGGAGTAAAGATACTCGGCCTCCATTGGTTCGGAATCGTACCAGTGAGAAGTGTTCGGTTAAAAAGGTTGGTTAAGATGCCCACACTACGAGAGCCCATCGCCTTCCAGGCTTCGATGGAGACTCCATCGGCTCCGATTATTCATTGATTAGTGTTACCTAAAATATTCTTGAAATTATTCCAATTTGTCAGGATTCCTTCGTCGAGCAGCTGTCTTGATAATTAACCGGTCCTCTCAGAAGTACAGCGTAATTTATTAATTTGTGACAACTCAAATTAGGATGAGAGCAAAGACATTTATTTGTTGGGGATTATACGAACAATGTACCTCCCTCCGAGATAGTACTCGGCGCGCTTAAGGTGCAAACACGTTGTGTTCATTAAACACTGTACTAGTACCTAGTCAGGTCATAAATTCTGTCACATGTTTAATGTAAAATAATTGTAACAAGTTTATTCATTATGTAACCATTCATATACCAAAATGAACTTAACAAAACATAGATTCTTATGACATTAAAGTTTATTCAAAATGACCTCCGTGATTTTGAATACAAGCCTTCAATCTGCGCGGCCAGTCGTCTATCGCAGCACGAACGAGGTCCATGTCAATATCGGCAGCTGCCTTAATCAAGGATGTCTTGAGTGACTCCAAATTGGGATGAGGCTTTCAGCACGCCTTTTCCTCCAAGTGTTGCCATATCTTGTAATCTAACGGATTCAAATCTGGACTGGAGGAGGGCCAGTCTTCGTGCCGGATGAAGTCGATTTCACGCGCCGCCAGCCAGTCTTGTGTGCTCTTCGCTCTATGAGCTGGCGCCGAATCTTGTTGGAATACCCAGTGCCTGTTATTGAACATGGTATGAGAAACAGGTTCCACAAGGTTCGTCAGGACTGTATTTTGATACACAACAGCATTCGTTTTTACACCTTTCTCACAAAAATGTACCTCTGTTAAGCCCCAATAAGAAACTCCCAACCATACCATGAGCGAGGATGGAAAATGACCTCGTTGGACACGCGGAATACGGTTGCTCGCTTCTTCACTACTGTGTGCGTACACCTTATCATTTTGTTTGTTGTAGCTCTCTTCTATGGTAAACATTTTTTCATCCGAAAAAAGAATTTCCCGATATTTTTTTCCCGCGTACCGCTTCAACAAAGCGCGGCATCTCTTCAGTCTCAGGTCCATTAGACGAGCATTCAAACGATGTCCTGTTTTTCTTCGATATGCCCGAAGCCCTAAGTCTTCATTTAACACCCTTTTCACCGTGGTTCTGCTTAACCCCATCTGAAGGGCCAACAGTTTCTGCTTACGTTTGGGATTTCTTTGAATTCGTGCCTTCACAGCTTTTATCACTGCTGGAGTCCTAACAGACCGAGGGCGACCACTTCTTGACCTGTCATCTACACTAGAGTCTTCATTGTATCGTTTGATGGTACGATAAACGAATCTTTTGGTAATATTCAAATTTTTCAGTATGTTAAAAATTTGAATTGGCGCGTAACCGCAACGATGCAACGCAATAACTGCAACACGGTCTTCTTTAAGCGTCCACTCCATATTTAAAAATGAGTAAAATTCTAAAAGTTATACATTTTTATTTTAATGAACAATTCGAAATTCTAATTCAATAAACTTTTTTGTGGCCAGCATTCTAAAAGAAAAGTTTTTACTGTGTGACAATACTTATGACCTGACTAGGTATATTGTATAAGGGAACACAAACGACTATTTGTTTAGTCATTAATATTACAGAGAATTTACCACCATTTGTGAGACCTATTTAGATGAAAGGTGATATTTCTACCAAGAAATAAAATAAAACCTGAATAGTTTGTGATTTAACATATTTTTCTGTACTTATGTACTTACTTTCTGTACTTACATGTAAATGGTGGTGTTTATTTTTTTCTTTTTAGTCTGACGGCGCCATCTTGAAAAAATTCGCTGTCATACGTCAGATTAGAGTGATAAGCTGTCAGTCTGACGGGGCGTTTTTCGTTGGAAGCGAGGCATGGAACCCACTTTTTGAAGTGAGAATTGCCGGTGCACCATTCATGACAAATTGTCGAAATCTGGGTGCAATCATTTATGTGCAGTGATTCTTTTGTGGCAATAATTATGAACAGATATTTTTTTATTGGACAGCAGATAGGCTGACGGCCCACTTAAAATTTAGCAGTTACCCTCGCCTATGGGTATTTGCAACGCCAGTGGCATCGCGAATACGCTGCTGTCCCGTAAGGGTACAGGAACTTGGGTCACTAATGCCGGAACACAACACAAGGTTATTATGGCGGCATACTTAAGGCCAAAGGTGGTCGCCATCCAGACGGGCTTGAGGCCCTACCACGTAGCTAGGGTGGGTTGTTGTGTCGCCTTTTACGACAGGCCGACCCCGGCCACAGAGGTTAGTATTCTTTCTCCGCCCCTGCACGGATAATTATTTATAGTAAAATCACAATCAAATAACATTGAACTTAAAATTCTTCTGGGTTAACTAACATAATCTAATTTACTCATAAGTAATCAGTTAAAAAACTTAGGCAACCAAACAATTCTGTAAAAATAGGAAGTAGATCTATTGGCTTCTCAGAATACATTAAGTAAAAAAATATTTATTTATTTTTACATGAACTATTGTAGTGCATATGAATTTTGAAGTGCATAAAATCTTACTTTTAAGACATGAACACTTTTTAGTATTACAGAGTTTTTTACGTGTACATTTGACAAATCTCTGACCTGTCCCCGTAGATTGCCGATTTGCAACTGTACGAAGCGTCGTTTCTTCATTAGGGACATCTTCTTTCTTAAGTAATTCTTGATGACAAACTGTAAACTGTAACTTGAATACAACGTCTTTATAACACCTTGCTTTGTTCCAATTTTGTAAAGTTCATCATCCGTTTTTTGTAAAACTACAGCCAATATTTTGCCGCGACCTCTGTCAACTTCCGGAACAGGGATTCTAACAGTAGTACCTATTGGCACAGGAGGAAATTTTCTTTAAAACTGATGCAGGTTCCCTACAGCTAAGGTGTTTTTTACACATAAAGGACAAATAACTTTAGAATCATAGCCTTCTGCAATATCTTTCTCCGGAGCAGCACAAATAGCATGGATGGGCTTATTGCATTTTCTACACGAATGAGTACCCGTAATCTCCTCTGCTATCGTCTTTTACACACATTTCCGGCAGCGCATTCGGTATTGTATAGAATGCCTAGGCAAAGTATAAAATGAAAAATATTTCATACATTACCTTAACGTTTTAGGTATTCTATACATTGCCTAGTTATTGTATAGAATACCGTATTATACAGATTGCCGGTAACATATATAATTTTTCATTTTGACTTTTTTGTTAAATACCCGTGCGAAGCTGGGACGAGCCGCTAGAATAATATAAAAAAGAAATCTTTGCTTATTTGTACTTAATATACAGCAAAATTGTGTTTACACGCTTATGTAAAATTTACTTATGGATCTCCTTAGATTATTACTTCTATATATAGACGTTTGGGCTTTTAAATGATATAGGAAATTTTTATTCCTAAAAGATTTTTAGAAAACATTCATGTGCAAAGGCGTGCGAATGCTTAGGCAGCCACTCAGACATTTCTCCGTAACAAGGGCCCTTTCCCTTTCCTAGCACTTACTTTAAAGAATCGTGACACACGTAATGTATATGTGCAAGGTTAGGCGTTCTTTGTTACACTATTCTTACTATTAGGTCACACAAATGCAGTATTGCAACATGAAAGAACTATCAACATCTCGAAAATTCTGTAACTCAAACTAAAACACATTTTTTTAACTTTTTCTTATGCTTTTTAGTTTCACCAAGCAAAAAGGCCTATTGCAAGGTTTGGTTTGGCAGTGATCCCGAGCACCAAAGCGCAAGCTGTGGTTGCAACCCTGAGCAACCAATAGAATGATAATGATCTCAAAAATTAATGTCAAAATAGCATTTTTATCGTACATCTTGGACCATCTTCTAAAAAACATTTATACAGCAAATAAACGATTAGATTGGATTAATTACTTATAATAGTTAAAAAGAAGGTTTATAATTAATAATGTTATATTAACAGAATATATTACTATATATACTCTCATTTCCCATTGACATTTGAACTGGTGGTCTTTATTAGCGAATCACAGCAATCTAATATGAGACTACTAATATTTTTACAACCAACAATAAATGTACCCACACATTCCTTAACTGTCATCTCTAACCCAATCTAACCCAATAAACATTACTGATTTATGCTGCAGTCCTTGTTATCAAGGAGTATAATAAAACCCTTGTTAATTGTAGCAAGTTTAAAGGAAAGCCAATAAATTGTATGCGGAGCAAGTTTCCTCATAAACGGACATCTCGTTGCTTCTCATTTACTTTGTGAACTACTCGTAATATAGGCATTCGTGGTTAGTTCGGTGAAATGTCTTTACCGCTACAATGTATATATGAGTATCACAGATAATAGAAGACTCGGTTCTATTATCTTCTAGCTACTCATTCTGTTTATAACTTCACTCCAGTAAACGAGTCAGTCGAGTCAATATTTAGTACTATGTACTTAAAGCACACAACAAACACATCGTTTAAATCTGTCACATTAAATAAATATTGCGTCTTGGTTAAATTTCAAAACAAATTTCAAAATAATAATAATAATAATACACATAAGACTAGCTACATGCGGTTGAAATTATTGATTTTTGTAGTGTATTAATCCAATCAATAGATGCAGTAAATTTAGTGAGACTAGGTTATTTAAATAATCCACTGGGACAATTATACTTTTACCGGATGATTCCACCTTGATTACATAATGATCGCTCAAGTTAGTCATAACCTGACAGTTAGTGTGAATGACACTCTTCTAAATGAGAATAGATGGCCCAATTACTGTGTGCCGTCACCCGCGTTGGGAAGTACACAAAATTCACCAAGTCAGGAGTCGAGAGCAGATCATACATAACCTACGTAACCTTATTATCGTTGTTGGTACATTTGTCTAAACAGTAAATATTAAAATCACCCACAAGAGCGCATTGCTTACCTAATTCTAATACTTTATCGAACACCCCTTCGAAAACAAACAGAAACTCATTTGTAGATATCAGGTTTGCTCTGTAAATACGTAAGTACTATTGTTAGTTTTTAATTAAATTAAAAATATTACATATTCACGAAATAAATAAATTACAATGTAAAAAGAAAGTAAATAAGTGGCTACTCAACTTAGACTATGAGGAAACAGAAAGATTTTTGAGTGTATGAATTATTAACACACGCACACGTACGCGCGCGTACACACACACACACACACACACACACACGCACGCGCACGCACGCACGCACGCACGCGCGCACACCCACACACACACACACACACACACACACACACTCTCACACATGCATGCACCTTTAGAATAAGAACATAAAAATAAGAAATAAGCTTAGTTTTACGTAAATTCATAGATTATATTGTATCAATCGGAATCGGGTCCCCAAGATACAGGTCAACCTAGTTTGGGGACCAATGATTTAATTGTTATGGATTTTTATATATGTCAATAAACAATTTATTTATTTATTTATTTAAAATCTTTCCAGAGAAATTTGAGTAATAGCAATATTTTCAAAACATTTAGTACTATTTTAGAAAAATATACAAGATCCACCATGCAGTGTCCCCTCGGCAAAAGCAAAAAGCTAACGTATAGCCATGTAAATCTACATATTTAAAATTGGGCTCTGACATCCAATGTTCAGTTCATGCTAAAATATCGCAAGAGAGGTCGCTGTTTAGAAGTACTTCTAATTGTGTCGTCTCTTTATCAAGTGACGCGATATTTTGTAGGAATATCACAATATAATCATAGTTTTCACAACCTGTGTGCGATTCTCGTGTACACTGCTTATACTTCTTGCGATGTATATTGCTTCCGATCGGCAGTGTTTTATCGGCCTCCGACAGCGGCCGATACTTTCATGATGGAGCCTTTTAAGAAACCAATCGGAAATTTTAACCCCTTGTGGGCGTGCAAAGTTGTTCGTACAGAAATTGAGGAAAACCTATTACAAAACATACGTGCTTATCAAATTTTATTTGTCTCTTCTTTACGAAGTACTTATCACACTGAACTATTTTATTTAAGTGATTGATTTATGCTAACCGCCAGGAGGAAACAAACCGGCACCTAGTCTGTTTCAAACAGAAACATATCTATATAATCTTGGCAAGCCCTTGTACTCAACAATTCTCTTCGTGTACACATCTCATAGTATATAAGAGTAGATTGTATACAGTCCTCTCTCCCACTTTCCTTTTGAGTCTTCGTCAATTAAACATCAGTAGAACTTAAGAATGTTGTTGTTACACATTTATTTTCTGTCGTTATTAATACGTTACCTTCAATTGAAGATTGAAACAATTATAAAGAATAAAGAATAAACTGATTTCTTTTAATTATAATAGAATCAAAAGATTTATTCATTCCGCTGATACCATAAAAATAAATATAGAGAAGATTAGATTCACTTTTGCGGCTTTTTTGAAAAGTGAATCAATTTATTTAATGTCAAAGACGTTAATTACTACGCGGTTAAATATGGAATATATTAACATACGTAACATTATGTTTCCATTTATATCTGGAATCTAATCTAAGTAGGCTTACTTCGCCTGCTTTTGTTTCTTCTTCGTCGTGTTCTTCATTCCTGAAGGTCGTGCCCGTCTTGATAAGCCTTTACGGAGACGCTGATGAACTGCCTCCACACCACTCTGTCCTCGGCCTGTTTCAGAGCTGCAGGCAAAGTGAGCCCTTAATTTGATCCGACCATCGGGTTGGTGACCGTCCTCTGGGCCCTTTCCCCTCTATTTTGCCTAGTACTATCAGTTTTTCGAGGTTGTCTGACTCCTTTCGAGCGATATGGCCAAAATAGCCGAGTACTCGCTTGTAGCAGGTCGTGGACAATCTGGTTCTGACATTCAGCTGGTCAAGAATTGATGTGTTGGTCCTTTTTGCTGTCCACGGTATGCGTAGCAACCTCCTCCAACACCACATCTCAAAAGCCTCGATCTTTTTCCGGTCAGCCGCACGAATAGACCATGATTCTGAGCCATACAGAAAGATCGAGAAGACCAGAGATCGCACAATTCTCATCTTTGTGGTATTAGAGATGCTTCTGTTATGCCAAATTCTAGTCATCTTGCTCATTGCAGATTTGGCCATTTGTGTGCGTCTATGGATCTCTCCGCTACAGCCTCCCTGGTCGCTGATCAAAGAACCCAGGTAAACAAACTCGCTAACGAATTCCAGGCCCGCTAGTTCTCCTGTACGTGCAAGCTGTCCACCCCGATCGACCACCATAACTTTTGTTTTGGCCTTGTTAATGGAGAGACCAATCCTCTCGCTCGCGCGCTCCACCCTTTCAAACAGCGCAGCCAGTTCCTGTTCCGAGGTAGCAAACAATGTAATGTCATCAGCATATCGAAGGTTACTGATCTTGTTACCTCCGACCGAGATGCCTCCCTCCCACCCCTCCAGGGCTGCTTTCATGATATATTCGCCGTAGATGTTGAATAGAAGAGGTGAGAGAATGCACCCCTGCCGGACACCCTTCTGGGGTTTAAAAGGTCCTGACACCACATCATTAACTCGCACCATCGACTCTCCACCATTGTATAAGTTCGCAATCAACGAAACCAAGTGCAGAGGAACGCCCATTTCTTGAAGGATTTTCCATAGACAGCTCCATCTTACACAATGTTTTTACACAAGCTTTTGTTTACTTTTACATATTTGGGGGTTGTATAATTATACAGACCTACAAAGAGTTAAGCCTCTTTAATGAATCTAATTCCAATGAGTCTAAGATAACATCACAAGAAAACTTGAATGAAACCTAATCGGTTTAAGTAGTTGTTTAAATGCTAATTTACTTTAAAAGTATTTTTTATCACTTTAGCGCTCTGAAGGTAACTCTTTGAAGGATTAAAAAGGCTCGTGAATAGCGCCTTTGAATAGAAGAAGAACGTCTCGTCTTTGAAAACGTTTATTAATGAAAAAGTTAACAATTCCCGAACCCTTCGGAGGCCTTTCCCTTGGCGGGTGCGACGAGACACTAATTACGCCGCTGCTCTTGGCATACCAATCAAACTTACTTCATCGGAGACATTTGTTTAATTAAAGCCGTCGCTTGACGTTAAATATTTGTAATAACAAGAATTTCAGCCATTTATTGAGATCGTAGACAATCAAACAACGTCTTTGGAATGTCAATCCAACTGAATTCTCGAATAAGGTTTTGTATTTCGTAATTATCTTTTGCTTGCCATGTTATGTTTACACGCTTCGGGCTAAAGAAAGATAATTTTGAGCATACAAAATGTTTAATTTGTGTACGAGATTAATATATTTGACTGGTACACAATAAAGTCATTACATTATTTATAAAGTCCCGTAGAAGTTGATTAACTATTATTTCTCTAGCTGACGAGAAACAATGGCACTATTTAAAGCTGGAAGATCGACCGACAATAACTCATCTATAAACCAAATATAGACCTTAATTTCTTTTTTAAAAGTCTGTTTTCCCAAAAAAACAATACTCGTTCTGTGTACCTTTTTCAGTAGAAAGCACCTCCGATTTTGAACTGTGAGATAGAGTATTGATTATTATTGTGGTTAGAAACGCAAATGTTTTGTTTACAGTTACCAAGTAAGTAGAGAACCACGTTTGATGTCTCTCTTAGGGATCAAATTCAATCTATGAGAATCTAAGTTCAACAACATAGCGTCAAAAATGGACAAGCTGGTCAAGGATAAGCAAATTTCTGATAGATACTGGAGAGATGTGGATCCCAAAATGATATTATTGAGTTGATCTGTAATCAATTATCTTGTAGCATATATCTTATAGCTATTTATTATTATTGTCCTTTCACATGTTCTTATCAAACATTGTTCAATATTAATGGACGTCTCTCAGAAAAGACAAAGAGAAACCTTTATACATAAACGAATTTCAATACTAAACTATATCTTAAGACATTTCAACTCATCTCGATAAATTTTCCATTGACATTGTATCGTGAAATTATATTGAATATTAATTATTACTAATATTAAATAATCCAACCACATCGTATATCCCTCGAGGCAAACCGCGTAGTCGACTGGCTCGGACCAGACCAATGTAGACTTCAAAATAACACCAAGCTAGAACAATGGCCAAAAACAAATTGTGTTAACAACGATCTTAACAATAATAATACGCGTAAGTTAATTAATTCGTTACACGTTTTATAGGCATGTTAGATGCGGTCTCTCTACGACTCTAGAAGTCCTGGGTTCGAATCCTACGGAGGCATGCATCGTTCAGGTCGTTTTCCTCGCCTAATGTACATATATACTCGTATAGTATTATACATAACTGTTGGAAACCTTCATAACGAGTTCATCGGTATGCGTAACCTGCCAATCTGCCTTGAACTTGGTCTGCCCCTTGGAGTCAATTCACTCTAAAGGACACTCGAGCCCAGCAATGCGGCGGTATGGGCTCTTCTTCTATCGTACCCAGTAAGTACATACATCGGATATACGCTTTCATTTGAATACTGTTACGTTTTATCCGTGCAGAGGCGGAGAAAGAATACTAACCTCTGCGGCCGGGGTGGGCCTGTCGTAAAAGGCGACAAAACAACCCTAGCTACGTGGTAGGGCCCCAAGCCCGTCTAGATGGCGACCACCTTTGGTCTTAAGTATGCCGCCATAATAAGCTTGTGTTGTGTTCCAGCATTACTAACCCAAGTTCCTGTAGTGTATACTTATGGAACAGCAGCCTGTTCGCGATGCCACTGCCGTTACAAACACCCATAAGCGACGGTAACTGCTAAATTCTAAACAGGCCGTCAGCCTATCTGCTGTCCTACAGCAATAAAAAAAGACAAGTGATATTAGTGGTTGTGTACAAACTCTTATCGTATAAAAAATACCCTATTTTCCGTTTAGATATGTTTTTTATTGTTGAAGAATAGCAGACAGGCTGACGGCCCACTGAATAATAAGCAGTTACCGTCGCCTATGGAAGTAGCAAATAGAATACGAGTATCATGTCAGAACAGTATGACGGTGGCGAAGTGTCATCGACATGGCGTCGCGCTTACCGGTGGCAGTAATTATTTAGCGCGCCTCTGCGATGCCTCCACCGATCGAGCTTAATCCCCGCGCACAGCACGGCTCACGGATCTACTACGCTAGTAGGGCTGTCCCAAAAAAAAGAGTTATCGAAAAATATTTAGGGTCTGACATTAGGTATATGTATTGAAAAAACATATTACAACTTAAGAAAGTTTTCTATTTTGTTATTCGTTATAAAAAAAACACTAAGAGGTTTATTAAAAAAATGTAGTGGCCAAGCTCTCTATAATAATTTGCTACTATGACTTTTTCAGCTATGCTAAAACAATGAAAGCAGCAGCACTCATTAATGTATGGCTTCATATTAATATCAAGCCTTTAACACTATAAGACTGCACCTCGCCTATCTTTTACTAATTAATTCAAGTCAATTATATTCTTTGTATTGAAATAAAATGAAATTACAAGTAAAGATTTAAATATGAATTCATCCGAAATGTCGAATGAATAAAAGTATTTGTTCTCGCAGCCCTAGCGCCGAGGTGTCGCGCTCTCGACAACGGCGTATTCTTCCCACCCTAGTGACCCACATCGCGCATGTTCCTACTAAATGTACGTATACTCCATCCGCGGCGCACAGTGGGCGCCAAATGCAAATGACACACACGGACAGGTTTACAGTTACATGTATTTTGTCGCACCTATTTTTTTAGGTTATTTTCAAGTCTTCGTGTAATGGACATCAAGCTTCGCTCGTCGGCTGGTATTGGCATACGCCACGCTCCCAAAGGAATAGAACTATTTGAATGAAACTCCTTCTTTATGGAGATTAGTATTTATAGAGAGAATATTAATGAACAAAAATCAAATTTGCGGATTCGATTGTAATATATAATCATCATCATCTGGGCCTTAAATCCCGGTTATTACCCAAACTTTCCGCCCGAGGTCCGCTTTCCGATTTTTCCTTCTCCACTTTGCACAATCTTTGACATCCATATTGCACGCATATCACCCCTTTCAACGTCAAGCCAGCACTTTCTGGGTTTTTCCCCCTGCCGGGGCCCGGCGAACGCGGCATGGCTAGTAATTTGTTCCCGACGTAATACTAGTCATCACTATTATGTTATATAAATAATATTATAGTAATATATAGGTATAATAATACAATTCTTGTTTATAAGTGTATAAGGCGAGTGTGAATGGAAGTGTTGGAAGGGGTAGACCTAGGAGAGCGCCCCGCGAAGTAGAGTTAAAGCGGGCAGAGCTGCGCGATGAGGTGCTCATGGTGGAGTGGAAGGAGCGCCTCGCGCACCCCAGCGCGGGTCTCGCCACCATCGAAGCGGTGAGGCCCGTCCTGGCCGAATGGGTGGAAAGGCGCCACGGCGCCCTGACCTTCCGCCTGACGCAGGTCCTCTCGGGGCACGGTTGCTTCGGGAGGTACCTGTGTCGCATAGGGCGGGAGATGACGTCGGTGTGCCACCATTGTGGCGCGGGCGACGAGGAGGACACGGTGGACCACACTGTCGCCGTGTGCCCTGCGTGGCGCGAGGAGCGCCGCGCCCTCGTCGCCCAAATCGGCGTGGACCTGTCGCTCCCGGCCCTGGTTCTGTCCATGGTCGGGGGCGATCCTGGATGGACGGCCGTCGCCTCCTTTTGCGAGGCAGTCATGTCCGCAAAGGAGGCGGCGGAGCGGGAGCGGGAGTCCACCACCATACTCCCCTCCCGCCAACGCAGGCCACGTCGTCGGCGCCGGTGGACGAGCAATGACCTCCGGCCGCCGTAGAAAGCGGCGGCGGGCGGCCCCTCGGGGGAGGATCCGCCGCCCGCACTATTGCCACGAGGGAGAGGGCTGCGTGCTGTTCCGGGGCCCCCCTCAACTCCTACAATACAGGAGAGCGCCGGGGAGACGAAACCCTGACCCCCTGGCGCCAACACTTCAGAAGAGGCCCGCCTTGAGATAAAGGGCGGGCCGGCGCCGGCCCGGGCCACGAGATCGGCAGGCCACATATCCGTAGGCCCGGGCGTAGGCGATAGGAGAACAGCGGGGTTTTTTAGTGGGTAGTCGGATGGCTGAACATCTTCCCCGGAGTCCCACATATCCCTCGGTCCCCCTGGGCCGGGGGAACCCGTCAAGAGAGGTTTTTCCCCGAGACAAAAAAAAAAAAAGGAGACCAGAACAGGGACGTCTTGAAAAAAGGCCAGGTCAAGAGTACCCTAAACCAAAGGGCATAATGAAAGTGGACGAAGCGAAACAAGTATGTAAGGATCGTAGCAAGTGGAAAGAAGTGGTCTCTGCCTACCCCTACGGGAAAGAGGCGTGATTATATGTATGTATGTAAAATTCTGAATGTAGCTATGAAACATGAAAGAAACACTACTATGAAAATCCTTTAAAATGTATTATAATTTAGCTTTTACTAACTTAAAGAAGTTGGGAGCTTTTTGAAATATAATCATTACTTATACAGTATTAACGTCGAGTATTTGCTTTTTAATCCAAAAAAGATATGTTAAGCATGCGAGTACCTCACATTAAATTACCAGCTCATATGTGTCACCTGGGGATAATCTCAGTGAAGTGTTCAGTGGAATCCAAAGCTCTGCGTATCAGATAGCAGAGCCTTGATTGAAAATTCCCAACAGAGGCATGCGATAGTTCTAAAGTTCACGCATTCTTTGCGACTGATATCTAGATTTAAAAAGATTTCTATTAAACTTAAACAATTCTAGGATGCTTTCAATTGGATTATGTCACAATTACAAAGTTTTTAGAGTATGGAAAAACTATATTAGAAAAAAACATTAGAGCTACGTTTATTTTATGAATTTCAAGCACGTCGTTTTAATAGTTATTGTTCACGACGAACGTAAACAAACATAAAGGTATGTGCTAGACGACGGCAATACCGCATCGACGGCCGTATTAGCTATGCGGCGGCAATACCGAATCGACAACCAAACGTGTAAATATTTAGAATTAAGTAAATTATTGCTGTTTACATAATGTTGTAGAATAAACTATGTATTTTTTATGTGTTTTATTCGGGGACGTGTTAGACCTATGTACAATATTATGGGTGCGTAGGGGAATATTATGGCTGGCACGTCCCTTAGAAGATATAATGAATAGATTGTATTAGATTTAATTACTTTGTAATAGTTGTTCCCTCCCAGCAGTAAGTCCCGGACCAATCCCTGGCATTATTATGGGTCAGGTAAGGTCCGGGTAGTTCAACCGGGGCACACGCTCCCGCAAATATGCAAAATTGCAGGTAGGTGTGCGCTCCACGACAATGCGGGTGTAAATGAATAAGGCCCTTTTTTTTTTTTTTTTCTTAAAGCTAAGGCTGTCATCGTCTCAGACGACCAACGACAGCGACACCGGGCGGAAAAGGCATTCCGACCCCGTGGGAGCGGGGTCGATCAGCCGTGGCAGCGTGCACGGGGCGCGTCTCCTGTGAGGCGCGCTCCCGGCTCGAACGCTGCATGGGGATAATTGATAGCAGCCACGAATGGCAAGAATACTATTGATTGGGGACTATCGGCTCCACCGGTGAAGCCGATCCTATTCTAATCTACTACCGTTTCGGAGTGCTTATAGCTGGGGGAGAAGAAACGGCGAAAGAAACTCCCCCGCAACACATCTATTCTACGTGTATTTCTGTAATGTGTGATTGTGTACGGTTACAGGCTACGGGGGGCGGAAGGCGTCCCTAAACCTATTGCGTCGGGCTGGTCCATGCCGGACTGGGGGGGATTGCGTCCGCGAGAGCATTCGCTTCAGCGTCCTAGAGATGGGGTCGCGTCTATCCGTGAGCACGTTTCGCGGTCGGCGACGCGCGGGGGGTGCTCGGCGATTGGGCGTGTAGTTGACTGTCTCCACCACCAGTGGATTGGGATGGTGGGGAGCGAGACCGAAGAAGGATCGCGAGAGGGATACCATGTACTCCTTCACGGGAAGGAGCTCCAGGTCGCGGTGTAGGTCCGCGTTGCGCATGTAACGTGGCGCTTGGACTGCCATGCGCAAGAACTTATTCTGCAGCCGCTGCATCGAACTGATGTAGCATTTGCCGGCATGGGCGAAGACTACGCTCGAGTACGTCATGATCGGTCGGATGCAGGTTTTGTAAAGTGTCACCTTATTTCTAAGGGACATCTTACTCTTCCCGCATATCATTGGGTAGAGGCGACCGAGCACAAAGTGTGCTCTGTTCCTTACCGTCCTG
The DNA here is from genome assembly GCA_963693495.1 of Malacosoma neustria. Classification (NCBI taxonomy): domain Eukaryota; kingdom Metazoa; phylum Arthropoda; class Insecta; order Lepidoptera; family Lasiocampidae; genus Malacosoma; species Malacosoma neustria. The sequence continues at coordinate 255,980 of OY856389.1, forward strand.
ATGTGTTTGCTGAAGTACAGGCCTCTATCTAGAGTGACTCCTAGATATTTGACCTCATCAACCCAGGGGATGACGCGGTCAAATAGCTTTATGGGGAAAAGAGAGTGCCGACTCGTGCGTGTCGGCCGACTCTCATTTTGAGTGCGGGGACCGCGAGCGAACATGATCGCTGCGCTCTTGTCCGGATTCAACTCGATCCGCCAAGTGCGGAACCAGTTGCCCAGCGTCTCAACCGCCGTGTTGAGACGACTGCAGATCCGATATTGATTGATATCGGATGTGAAGAGGGCGGTATCATCTGCGTATAAGGCGAGATGTACCTGTGGGGTACGGGGCATGTCGCTGGTGTACAGCGTGAAAAGTAGGGGGGACAGAGCCGAGCCCTGGGGGACTCCGGCTCTGATGGGCTGGAGAGATGAGCGCGTGCCCTCCACTCTGAAGCGGAAGCTCCGATCAAGGAGAAAGTCTCGTAAGATGAGCACGAGTCTATCTGGCACTCCCAGTTTGTACAGCTTGTAAATCAAGCCGTTGTGCCAGACCTTGTCGAAGGCTTTCGCCACATCGAAGAAGACAGCACCCGTCTTCCAGGGTTTGGGGGCGCGATTGAAGTTCGCGAGCACGTGCTCCGTGATGCGGAGCACTTGCTGGGGGCACGAGTGTCGGGCTCGAAAGCCGAACTGCTCGTCGGGGATCAGCTTATTTTCATAAGCGAAGTCTCTGAGTCTGCTCAAGAGGAGGCGTTCGTACAGCTTGCCCAGCGCGCTGAGCAAGCTGATCGGACGGTAGCTGCTTGGTTTCGCAGCGGGCTTTCCTGGTTTCCGGATGCCGATGACGTCGGCTTCCTTCCAGGCGGAGGGAAAGGAGCAGTTATCTATGGCGGCATTGAAGATGCCTACCAGAATCATCAACAGATGTATCGGGAGTAGCTTAAGCAGCTTGTTGGGGATGCCGTCGGCCCCGGGAGCTTTCCGGGGCTTGAGGCCTTTTATTAGGTCCTGTACCTCTTTTACCGTGACAGGCTCGAGTGAGTCTTCCGCGGGAAGAGAGGATCTCCGTTCGACCTCGGCGTCCACCTCGCGCAGGTGGGCCGGGTCGACGTGCGCGGTATTGGGGGAGCATTGCTCCTTGAGGCTCTCGGCGAGACACTCAGCCTTTTCGTCGTCGTCAAACGCGACAGTGTTGTCGGGTTTTTCGAGAGGCGGCATGGTCGAGAGGGATTCCGCTCTCAGTGACCTCGCCAACCTCCAGTATGCCTGGTGCGTTGGGGAGATCTCCGAGAGCAGGCTCTCCCAGCGTTGGTTCCTGAGTTCCTGAATGCGGGCTTTCACTTCCCGATGAAGTGAACGAAAGGCGACTCGGTTCTCTTCTGATGGGAAGCTGTCGTAGGCTCGGGCGGCGGCTCTCTTCCTCCTCAGCAGCTCTCTCGCGTCCCTCGGGAGTGCCAATCGGCCGTCCTCGTACGGAACTTGCCGAGTGGACTCCCGAACGACGGTTTGGAGGTGGCCGGTGAGGGTTTCGATCGCCCCTTCCGTGTCCTGAAGGGTCCTAATAGGGGCTGGAGCCTGCTCAGGGTCATCGAATCCTCCATGTTGGAGTAAGTCCCTGACCCTGGACCAGTCGGTGATTGACTTGGTCTGAGGCGTCTGGTCGGGTGGAGGGCCTAGTTTAAGGACGACCGGGCGGTGATCCGAGTCGATGTCATCTAGGGACTCGATTGAGCGGAACTGGAGGGAAACGCCCTTCAGTAGCGCCAGATCGAGAACGTTGGGGGTGCCTCCGGTGGCCCGATTATATGGGTACCGGGTGGGCGTAATGGGGGCTAGGATGCCGAAAAGCAATTCGTCAGAGTGACGGAGTAGAGCTCTTCCGTTAGTGTTGGATGTGGAACAGTTCCAGCTGGTGTGTTTACAGTTTAGGTCACCCGCGATGATAACCGAAGGGCCTAGACTGAAGAGGGATGCAAGCTCTGCTTGAGGTAGCGGGCGGTTGCAGGAGAGATATGCGCAGACGATGACTATGGGCTGCTGGCCTGTCATCGCTAATCTGCAGGCAGAAACTTCGAGATTTTCTAACGGAGGCGTATTTACTGGGGTGCAGTGCAGCGACCTCTTGTAGTAGATAAGCGTGCCGCCCCCAGGGGCGGATCGCCTGTCATTACGGATGATGTTGTAGTTGGCGATCCTAGGATCGCCAGTACTGGGCTTGAGAAGGGTCTCCTGCACGAGAAGAATATCTATTTTTTCTTCCTTCAGGAACTCGTGAACCAACTCTCGTTGGCCACGTAGGCCGTTGGCGTTGTAAGTCGCCAGAGTCAGAGAGCGGGGTTTTTCCCTACGTGTGCAATCCATTTGTGATTAATGGGTTGCCCTATGGCTCAGGATTTCCAGCAACTCGCCATGTTCCATGGCTAAGATTAGCTGGTCCTTTAGCGACGACGCTTGCCTTAGCTTTTGCGCTAAGGTGCGTACCTCTTGAAGGTCAAATGGGAGGGACGTCGCGAACTTGGTCGCAAGCGCGATGTCCTCCGCCACGGAAGGGGACGTGGTGACCGGTGCTGCGGCGGGTGCAGCTGGGGCCGGTTTAGGGGCAGGCTTCTCTGAGAAGCCTGCGACGGGCTGCCGGGGGTTCCGGAGAGCCGGGAACCCTGTCCAGGCGTTGAAAGCCGGAGCAGGTGCCGGCACATAGACCGGTTTGGGGGCGGCCGCTTTGACGGCGGCTGGGCGTTTGCCCTTTATGGGTTTGCCCTTGGGCTTGGTTTTTGGGGCGGCCGAGCACCCGCGGTAGTTCGCGGGATGCCCAGTCTTCCCGCATAGGACGCAGGCCGGTGGGTCGGAGAATTCTCGGGTGCGGTTGCACTCCGAGGTTCCGTGGTCACCGAGGCACTTGACGCACCTCGGCCGGGACTGGCAGTTGCGTGCCGAGTGCCCGTAAAATTGGCAGCGATGGCACTGCCTTTGGGATGATTTGTTATGTGGGTTCTCGAAGATAAGCTTCGAGAGCCCGCACACCGATTTGACATTAAAAATTTCCTTGCCCTCTTTGGAGAGGTCAAGGACCGCGAGTACCATATTATATGGCTCCCGCGAGTTTCCTCGGTGCATTCGGTGCACCTCGTGGATCGGGAGGCCTTGCGCGCGGAGATCCTCCAGTATCTCGGAGGTTTCGACCTCCTTAGGGAGTCCGCGGATGACTACGCGGAGTCTCTTCTCGTCTTCCAGAGCATACGTATAGTAGCCTATACGGTGCTCTAGAAGGTAACGCGTGAGGGCGCGGTGGTCTTCAGGTGACTTTACGGTCACCCTGATACCGTGATAGATATCTCGTGCTTCCACGAGATGAATTGAGTTACGCGGAAGGGCCGCGTGAACATCCCTCCAGAGATGCTTATCTCTGATGATGAGGGGAGGAGGAGGGCGTACGCGACGCGGTAACGGGGCCGTCAGCTCCGCCTGACGCGGCTCCTTGCTGGCCGGCGCAGCATCGGAGCTTGAGGTTGACGAGGGGGCCTTGCGCCTCCTTTGGTTAGTGTGGACTCGGAAGCCCTCCGAGTCCACTTTTGGGTCGACTTCCATGTCTGAGGACGACTCGGACGAGTCCGTGTCGCTCTCAGACCCAGATGCCGACTTTGTGGCGCGCGTTAGTTGGGCCTCGGGGCCCTTTTCTACCGGGGAAGCCGGAGCATTTGACGCGAAAGGGCTCATTAGAGCCCCGAGGGAGTGTGCCGTTCCGTTGAGGACGGAGTCGGCGGGGAGAAGAGACGCGGTGAGATCAGGTCCGCGGGAGGTGGAGGGGACGGCGGCGTGCGGTTGCTTGCGGGGCGCGGGTGCAGCGGGTGCTGGCGACGCGGCGGGCTTGCGGGGCGCGGCAGGTGACGCGGCAGGTCCCGTTGGATTGCGGGGCGCGGTTGCGGCGGTGGCTGGCGGCGCGAGTGGTGGGGTGGGCGCATTAACTGATACGCGGGGTGCGGGTGCGGCGGAGGCGGGCTTCGGTTGCGGCCGAAGGTGCTTTCCGTAGAAAGCCGCGATGTGGCCGTTCAGGCCTTTTAACGTTTCAGGGCTGGTCCCCTGGACGAATTTTAGGAATTCGGCCAGGGTCGGGGTGAAGGGGGTGTCCCTACTCGTGTTCATCCTCAGGCGGGACAGCCCGGGGATGTGTCCGAGTGTGTAAAAAGTCCCTCTGCCGGGGTAGGCAGGGGGTGCGTCCTATCGTGAGCCCTAAGCTGTGTAGACCTTCGCCAATCTTAATGTGCGAAGGGTCCCTATCTGCTTTGGGGGAAAATCAGCCCCAAAGAATGGAAGGAGGGATGGGTAGGGTGGAGATTGGGCGATATCTGGGCCCGACTAGGGGTCCCCCCAAGGCCGGGTGGTCCAGACCCGTCCGAGTTTGCCTTTCCCTGAAGGGGAACGGCAGGCGCTCGGGGCACGCCTCAGCCAAGTGCGTTAGCACCGCTGGGTATCCCTTGGCTGACCACTCGCGTGGATTTACAAACTGTATGACCAAAAGCAACCTTTAAGGCAGATCGCAATTAGGTTGCAATTTAAACTCGCAACGTAATTGTGTCCACCCGTTCGGCGAAACAATGCACTGTAGCGTGGGAACGCGCCGGCACTGTGCGTAACTGAGCAATGAGTCACACTGGCTCACTGAACAATAGGCCCAGGTGCGGCGGCTGTCCGTTCGATGCGGCGAGGTGCGGTGTGGGGGGCTCGATAGCGTGCGCGGGCGTGTACACGTCCGTGCAGTGCGGGCGCTGGAGCCGGAGTCATGAATAAGGCCCCCCTCGTCCGCGCGCCTTTTATATGACGGCGGTGCGGGGCGAGGTAGGGAGAGAATTACGCGCGGCGAAAAGCCATTAATATAGTTCGGTGTTTACAGACACTATTGAGAGGATAGGCTGCTGGAAGGGAGCAATATAATGAAATACGGATGAATAATGTAAATAGCGATAAATATAGTATATAAGGAAAATAAAGTTAAGGGGGTGAGGTCGGTCAGGCGCGGTAACAGAGTGGGGATAATTAGGATAAAAAGCGGGTCGAAATGGGGAAAAAGGGCACTTGTGGAGATTACCAGAACTGAACAGGGCGTACTCGGGTATACAGGCTGAACAGGGCGTACGCGGTTATACAGTCAGGACAGGTCGGTCATACAGGTCGGTAGCACTCGTAGGCAAACAGGTCGTACTCGTCGCCACGAAAAACCCCCCTCTGGGACCGCCGCCGGCCCGCATCCGCCTGCTGATCATGAAACGTCGTTTTATTGGCACCCTTCCCGCCTAAATTCAACCATACAGTCCACTGCTCTCCCATCGGCAACATCATTTGGTCCTTCGAGCCGGATTCAAGAACTGGAAAATGCCGATTACTAGGAGCCGCAGCGGGAAGGAAAGCCATATCAGCAAAGCCACGGAGAGCGCCACGGAGGAGACCAGCGGGGGGGCGTCCGAGTCAGGTACGGAGACGGCAACCACAGCAACCACAGCAACCGAAACCATAAAATGCATGCCGCCCTCCGTGTCCCAGACTCGGACAATGCCGCCGCCGGTCTTGCGCGAGCTCTTCCGTCGGGAAGGCGCACAGGAACCGCCTACATCTGCGCCGGCAACTAGGGCACAGTCAAGAAAATCCTCGGCGTCCCGTAGACGTATCGCCGAGCTGGAAATTCGGGAAAAATTGGCTGCGCTAAAATTGAAGCAAATCGAGGCCGCGGTCGAGCTTGAACAAGCCCGGCTGGAAAGGATCCGAGTTGAATCCTCAGATGACGAAGAAATAGAGGAGGATGTGGAAGCACCCAAAAAGAGGGTAGATATGTGGTTCGAGAGAATACCGAAATCTCAAGAACACCCACAACCTTCTGCCGCCGAAGTAACCGCCAAGAATGAAGAAATTATTATGGAAGGACGAGGACAGGCTGCCCGTGTCGACAATATGGCACACGGACAACGGACCCACATGGAGGGCCCACCTGCGCGTTCTAGCGGCATGGATGTCGCTGCGTTGGCGGAAGCAATAACGGAGGTGGCAAGAAATGGATCAAGGCATGCGCGCTTCGCAAACGAGCTACCATACTTCAACGGACAGAGCGGCGAATGGCTCACCTTCCGGGCAGCATTCCAGGAGTCCCGGGGGTGGTTTTCGCCAATGGAAAACACTGCACGCCTGCGTAGAAGCCTCAAAGGGACCGCCTTGGAGGCCGTAAATGCCCTGTTAATCGCACAAACAGGGCCCGACGAAATTATAAAAGCACTAGAAAGACGGTTCGGCAGACCGGACGCGCTCGTGCTAGAAGAAATGGGAAAAATCAAGGCACTACCAAGGATCACCGACAGCCCGCGGGATCTTTGTGTTTTCGCCAACAAAATAGCAAACATAGTGGCCACAGTCGACGTGTTGAAAAAACCGCAGTATCTACACAGCCCGGAGATGTTGCGATCTGCAGTAGAAAAGTTAACGCCGCTTTTGAAAAATAAGTGGTACGATTATGCCACGCTACGAAAAGAAGATGTGCCAGAATTGAAAAAATTCGCCACATTCATTAATGAAGAAGCCGACAAGTGCATCGCCTACGCCCCAGTCGAAGAAAAAACAGAAAAATATCGCCCGAAGAAAAGGGCAGAATATATTAATGTACTCAATAAGAGTGAAAAGGACAGAAGATGCGAGAAGAAAAATGGGTGTGCTATATGCAAATTAGCACACGCCCTTCCTGACTGCAAACAGTTTCACAACAGTGATGTGAATAAGCGATGGGAAATTGTGAAGAAAAGTGGTCTGTGTTTTTTATGCCTGAAAAACAAACACCGACGCACAGATTGCCGCGCCACCCCGTGTGGCAAAGGAAGGTGCTCGCTACGCCACCACCGGCTCCTGCACCACGAGAAAACACTCTTCAAGAAAGCATCAACTGTCGAAGAACCCGAGAGGACCCCGACACCCTCAGGGGAAGTATTGGCGTCCGCGATGGCTCGCAGCGAAAACAACGGGACCCGCCGCGCATATCTAAAGGTGGCACCAGTGTGTGTGTCCGGCCCAAAAGGGCGACGCCACACCTATGCATTGTTAGACGAAGGAAGCACAGTGACCATAATCGACGCCAAGTTAGCTGAGGAACTTGGACTCGAAGGTCGGCGGGACCCTATGAAGATGCAAGGGGTGCAAGGAAGTGAGTCGTCACACGACTACAGTCGACGAGTCACAGCGAAGATAAGGGGCTCTTACGAGAGGGAAGAACACACCTTAAGAGACGCCCGCACCGTGCAGAATATGAGCTTCTTCACGCAAACGATATCCCGGAGAGATGTGCAGGGCTGTGCATATCTCAAGGATATTGAGAATGAGTTAATTTACCAGGAAGCTACGCCGAAAATATTAATTGGTCAAGACAACTGGGAGTTGATAATCTCGAAGGAGGTACGAAGAGGACCACGCGACAAGCCAGTCGCCTCCCGTACCGAGCTGGGCTGGGTGCTACACGGTTGCCGCACCCCGTCTACAAAGCCGGTCGCCTTATGTTCCCACTTAAGCATAAGTGAGGAGGGCGATCCCCGGAAGAAATTTGGAAAGAAAACTGGACCGCGACGAAGAATTGAAGAAAATGTAAGAAGAAAGAATGGAAAATTTAACGAAGTCTGGGTACGCGGAGCTCGCACCGAAGCCCCCTACCGGCGGGAGAACATGGTACCTCCCCCACTTCGCCGTAGTAAATCCCGGCAAGGAAAAGATACGGGTGGCACACGACGCCGCCGCCAAGTATCAGGGACGCAGTCCAAACGACATGCTGTTGTCGGGACCCGACCTTCTTCAGTCGCTGCCGGGAGTAATAATGTAATATAAGCACCGCTGTCGCCATCGCCGCTGATAACACCGGCTAAACGCATCATGCAAGATACATGGAAATATAAAACAGAATGGGATGACGTTATACCGGATGAATTACAAACAAGATGGGCGAATTGGTTGAGTGAAGTTAAATCACTGTCGCAACTCCGTGTCCCACGATGTTACGAGCACAGACCCGCGCTGCAGAGGGAGTTACACACCTTTGTGGACGCCAGCGAAGAAGCCTACGCAGCAGCAGTATACATACGCATCAAGACGACGTGTGGTGCCGTAAGTGTCGCGCTGGCGGCGGCGAAAAGCCGCGTGACACCGACGAAATCTGTATCCATCCCACGGCTGGAACTGCAGGCAGCTGTGTTGGGCGCGCGATTAGCCAAGTCGGTACAAGAGGGACACGACTGGGAGCTAACGCGCCGATACTTTTGGAGTGATTCGCGCACCGCCTTAGCGTGGATTCGGGCGGAGCCGCGCACTTTCAAGACGTTTGTGGCGCATCGTGTGGCGGAGATCGAAGATATAACGAAAAAGAATGAATGGCATTGGGTCCCCACTGCATCGAACACAGCGGATGATGCTACAAGGAAAACCCCCCGGGATTTCGGCCCTACGCACAGATGGTTCACCGGCCCGGCCTTTTTATACGAAGAGGAAGACAGGTGGCCGACAGAAGGGAGAACCGAGATCCTCAAGACAGGGGAGGAGAAAGAAATAGAAAATGTGTGTCAAATTGTGGGGATGCAACCGACATTAATCATCGACTTCACAAGATATTCTAAATTTGAAAAATTACTGCGAGTTATGGGCAGAGTGTTACAATTCATCGAAATATGTAAACAAAGAACACAAACAGTGGCGGCGGCGGCACGAAAAAGAAGTAAGAAAAACATTTTAAAAGATGAAGATTGGAAATTAACGCAGAAAAGATGGAAACAACGTAAAACAATTGAAAAAACGGGCACGAATGAAGATAAGAAGTACAAGATAATGGACGGAAATTTACTTATGCGCGCAGAGCGCCTACTAATATTATTAGCGCAAAAAGACATGTTTACAAATGAAACTATGTCTAAGGACAGGGGCTTAAATAATTTAGCCCTGTTCAAAGATGAAAATGGAATCCTGCGATTGAAGAGCAGGATAAGTGAGGCCCAGGATATTAGTTTCGACATGGCGAACCCTATTATCCAACAGGGTAAGCACCCGTACACAACTTTGTACATACAACGTGTACATGAAAACCTTCACCACGGAGGAGTAGAAACGATAATCAACGAGCTTCGGCAGCGAATATGGATAACGAGGATACGACCCTCAGTCAAGGCAGTGTTGAAGAGGTGCCTTCGCTGCCGGCTTAGGAAGGCGAAGCCGGCCCAGCCATCCACTGGGAGCCTACCGCAGGCGCGCCTGGCTCACCATGCGCGCCCCTTCACCTTTACTGGGCTCGACTATTTCGGCCCGATGGAGGTAACCGTGGGAAGACATCGAGAGAAAAGGTATGTGGCGCTGTTTACGTGTATGACGTCACGGGCCATACACCTGGAGCTCGTGGCGTCCTTGAGCACGGACTCCGCTATAAACGCGCTTCGCAGATTTATTGCGAGGCGAGGCTGCCCCACAGAAATATGGAGTGACAACGCGACGTGTTTCCGTTCGGCCGACCGCGAGCTCGCGGAGGCCTGGCGGACCTTGGAGGAGGCGGCAACCAGCCGTCAGATCGCCTGGCGGTTCTTACCGCCGGCGGCCCCCTTCATGGCAGGCGCTTGGGAGCGCATGGTGCGCTCAGTGAAAGAAGCCCTGAGCGTGACACTCCACGAACAACACCCGAGTGACGAGACGCTCGTCACGCTACTCGCCGAAGTCGAAGCCACCGTCAACTCGCGGCCCCTAACCCATGTGGCCGTGGGTCCCGATGAGCCGCCCGCCATCACGCCGAACCTGGTGCTGCTGGGGCCAAATTGCTTCATGCCAGCCCCCGGCAGCTTCGAAACAAGCGACGCGACGGCACGCGCGCAATGGAGGCGCGCACAGTACCTAGCAGACGTCTTCTGGCGACGCTGGGTGCGGGAGTACCTGCCGCTGCTGCAACACCGGCGGGAGCCCTACGCGAGCGGGGACAGCCGTGCAGTCAACGAACTGGTCGTAATCTGCGACCCGAACCTACCACGCAACACATGGCCCCGAGGACGAGTGACGGCGGTCTACCCCGGGAAGGACGGCGAAGCTCGTGTCGTGGACGTGGTGACCAGCAACGGAAGAGTCCTGAGGCGCCCTACGAAGAAAGTCGTCGTGATACCCGTGAAGGAATCGCAGTGCGACGGCGGGAGAAATGTTCACGACGAACGTAAACAAACATAAAGGTATGTGCTAGACGACGGCAATACCGCATCGATGGCCGTATTAGCTATGCGGCGGCAATACCGAATCGACAACCAAACGTGTAAATATTTAGAATTAAGTAAATTATTGCTGTTTACATAATGTTGTAGAATAAACTATGTATTTTTTATGTGTTTTATTCGGGGACGTGTTAGACCTATGTACAATATTATGGGTGCGTAGGGGAATATTATGGCTGGCACGTCCCTTAGAAGATATAATGAATAGATTGTATTAGATTTAATTACTTTGTAATAGTTGTTCCCTCCCAGCAGTAAGTCCCGGACCAATCCCTGGCATTATTATGGGTCAGGTAAGGTCCGGGTAGTTCAACCGGGGCACACGCTCCCGCAAATATGCAAAATTGCAGGTAGGTGTGCGCTCCACGACAATGCGGGTGTAAATGAATAAGGCCCCCCTCGTCCGCGCGCCTTTTATATGACGGCGGTGCGGGGCGAGGTAGGGAGAGAATTACGCGCGGCGAAAAGCCATTAATATAGTTCGGTGTTTACAGACACTATTGAGAGGATAGGCTGCTGGAAGGGAGCAATATAATGAAATACGGATGAATAATGTAAATAGCGATAAATATAGTATATAAGGAAAATAAAGTTAAGGGGGTGAGGTCGGTCAGGCGCGGTAACAGAGTGGGGATAATTAGGATAAAAAGCGGGTCGAAATGGGGAAAAAGGGCACTTGTGGAGATTACCAGAACTGAACAGGGCGTACTCGGGTATACAGGCTGAACAGGGCGTACGCGGTTATACAGTCAGGACAGGTCGGTCATACAGGTCGGTAGCACTCGTAGGCAAACAGGACGTACTCGTCGCCACGAAAAACCCCCCTCTGGGACCGCCGCCGGCCCGCATCCGCCTGCTGATCATGAAACGTCGTTTTATTGGCACCCTTCCCGCCTAAATTCAACCATACAGTCCACTGCTCTCCCATCGGCAACAGTTATTTTTAAGTTTTCAGATATATTTGTGTAGTAGATCTAAATTTTTCATCAGTTCGCATAAATTATTGTAATACCAGTAATATCTACTATAAACATATTATAAACTCAAGTTTATGATAGCTAGAGAAACTATTAAATCAGTAAACAATTACTAAAAGTTTTAGGCCGTCTCTTGCTATTTCCTGGAAATTGCAATAAAAAGTAACAAATTATTTACTCCTTTTACTAGTTCCAAGGCCCCGAAAAAGAACACCTCAAGAATGTATTAACGTTGGAGAGTTGTACAAAATAATAAATCTAACCTCATCTACTTTTAAATGTCCTTGCTAAGTCAATAATAGACAAAGAAAGTGCAAGAAAAAAAGAAAAGCAAGTTAACGGGTCATTATGTATCAATAAATATGACAAATATTACATAATTGCAAGTATAATAGAAAGTAGGTCCATAATATCAAAGAAGTTTCCATTCAATGCCATTCTTTGTAAGCTTTTATTTTCATAATATCATAAGTGCGTAAATGGAAAGATATTTTTCGATAAACTTAAGTAAATAACTTTTGATGGCAACTGGGGCTGGTACCAACTGGCACCCAACGACAAAAGAATTGAGTGAACAAACAAACTGTTATATGAAAACAGTACTCGGGCAAAACAAACAATATTCGATATAGACGTTATTCATTGCAGCTTTAGAATCAGAAAAAAATATCGAGTAACTTCGATTATTCTCAAGGTTATTCTTTTCTCAGAAACAAGTTCGCTATCGCGTTTTCGCATGGGAGCTGCACAGAAAAGTGTCCGTGCTGATACTTGCTGTATTTAAAGATATTTCGGCTCATTTACGTCTCCGCGGTGAAAGCGGCTAGCGTACATGACTCAGAGGCATTCATTAAAGATCGTCACTTGTATTGTATTATTCACGTATGACATTTTGATAAATAACAGTAAATAGTATACTTAAAGCTTGTGTAGGTCTCATCACGATGTTTTACGTTACCATCGGAACGTGGCAGTAATGGCTCATTTTCATTGGTCGTTAGAGCCCGAATGCGGGGTATGGGACATTTCTGTTCAAGCATGCCATAAGGCCAGCATGCGATAGCCGTTTCCATTAGTCGATAGGGCCCGGTTACGGATTGTTGGATATTCTTTATCGCGAATTTGTTTTGAAAGAGTGGTACTGAGCAGACGTAGGTACCTGCTATGGATCAACAACTATACTCCCGCGCAACGTCAGTTCTCATCTAATAACATTATAAACTGAGTCCCCGCACCACGCTTGCTTTACACCGACCGATGAATTTCATTGGTTGTTGGGCCGCATACGGGGTATATCCGCATGCCGTATATCGACCAAAATCTATATTTAGCTATCTATATAGCCTACTTTCAATAGTCAATAAATAGCCCGTATTCGGGGACTTCCCGCCTGCTGTATAACAACCTAATTAACGACCAATGAAAATGAGCCTTAATGTATAACATTAAGATGCGCGTCAGGCGCTGAAAACTGCCTAAACGCCGCATGTCATCGTGGTAATCGGACCGCTTCCTTTGATGTCTAGGTTCATTTCCAACTATGATAACAAATTTCCACCACATACACTATTCCATGTAATATGTTCCATGTAATATCGTATATAAAGGAGGTGAAACCACCATGGTACTTTTGAAAAATGTGACTGTAAACTTCATTATGATGACTTGAAGTTTGGGTGATTTTATGGTGTTCTTCTCGAAATAAAACTTCACAAGTACTTGATAGGGTTCATATGTTCAATGGGCAGCGTAAAGACGTTTCAGTCAACTTAACAGTGACTTCGGGCAGCCGACAGTGCGGCCATATTGAAATTGATGATGACAGTTGACGTTGCAGGTGTTCTCAAGTTTTTAGGTTAAATATTGAAATTACAATAAAAGAACGAAATGATACGCCGTTTAACGTTAATTTTACATCGTACTAAACTCAAAATAACCAATTGATGATTTATGAACTAATTTTAGAGTAATAAAATTATTAAACTTAATTGTTTTCGTTTTTATAATCGAAGAAAAGTATTTGCGCCGATATATATATTCTAATTTAATATTACTACACAGTCTAGAACAATTTATTACCTCTATGACACTAATATTACATTAATTCATTTCATTCATAAATCTCCACGATAACGTGTCCCGTCTCGAATAATGGGGAAAACAAATTAGGCTTCGCAAATAATTATGACATTCGTGTAGGGCTTTCAGCACTGCAGGGGTTATTGGACTTATAATGGTGTCGCGTTGAATGCCATTACTCAGGCGTGGCAGCAACCTAGGATCTATAATGTCCATATTATTCTAAAGTAGGTGCCTCTCTTCAACTAGACTGTATTCCTGTAGCGAAATTTTAAATTAATAATGAATAGCATTAAGAATCGTACTTATTATTTTAAGAACCCAAAACAATCCATAAGAACTGCTGAAATGCACACAAACGGAAGGGTCGTCGGTAATGAGGCTTCAGATCATTCATATCATTTCTTTTTTTGGCCTCGGGGAAAACCCTATTACCCCTTAACGGGTTCCTCCGGCCCAGAGGGACCGAAGTATATGTGGCACTCCGGGAATGATGTTTGGCCATCCGACTACCCACTAAAAACCTTACTGTTCTCCTATGCGCCAGGGGGTTAGAGTTTCGTTAGGGGGGCCGCGGAACAGCCCGCGACCCTCACCCTCGCAGCAATGATGCGGTTCTACCGCTCCCGCTCCGCTGCCTCCTTTGCGGACATAACTGCCTCGCAGAAGGAGGATCCAGGATCGCCACCAAACATGGACAGAACCAGGATCAGGAGTGACACGTCCACGCTGATTTTGGCGACAAGGGTGCGGTGCTCTCTGCGACATGCAGGGCACACACTGTCACCGTGTACTCCTCGTCGCCCGCGCCTCAATGGTGGCACCCTTACGTTGCCAGAAGCCGAAGCAGCCGTGCCTCGAGGGGACCTGTGTCAGGCGGAAGGTCTGGGCACCGTAGTGCTTTCCCATCCATTCAGCCAGGACGAGCCTCGCCACCATCGAGGTGGGGTCTAATATCATATCCGGAACAAATTCTCCCAGCTATATTATTTATTATTTTTGAATTGATTAAATGTATCAAATTCTTTTTAAATTTTTCAGTGATTGTCAGATAAAAATCTTTTGCTTCTTCCATCATCATTGAGGTTGAAGCCTGCTAGACATAGACCATTTTGAAGATTTAGCACTTATCCCTATTTCGGGCTAAACACTCCCTGCCAGTAATCTTAAGGCTCTGGGAGTCTTACGTTGGCAGGGCAAATTATCCATATAATATGCTGTGTGGATCCCATGATCCACACAGCATGTTCTGTCCTTCCACTCTCCTCTGTTAGTGATCATCTTAAACTTCACTCTTTTTTCGCAATATCTTTTTTTATGGCTGTAAAACAGCAGAAAGGCTGACGGCCCGCTTAGAATTTAGCAGTTATCGTTGATTATGGGTGTTTGTAATGCCAGGGCATCGCGAACACGCTGCTGTCCCATAAGGATACAGGGACTTGAGTCACTAATGCCGGAACACAACGAAAGGTTATTATGGCGGCATACTTAAGACCAAAGGTGGTCGCCATCTAGACGGGCTTGGGACCCAGATAGCTAGGGTGGGTTGTTTTGTCGCCTTTTATGACAGGCCGACCCCGGCCGCAGAGGTTAGTATTCTTTCTCTGCCCCTGCACGGATATCATCTTTTACGCAATCAATCCATCTTTTGTCTATATTTCCTTTGTGTCCATCTACACTTATTTCTGACATTTTCCTATATATATTTTTCCAGTCCCAGTCAGTGTCCCGGTTTATTCATTAACTCATTGATCCCTTCGGTTATCAATTCTACGAAATTCGGCTATTCGGCATCCTGTAGAGGCAGGAAACTATGTCGGTTATTACCGTGTTCTGATGAAAAAATTCATTAGAAACGTTTTTATACGGCAGGCCCAAAATGGAGTAGTTGAATTTAAAAGAAGCAATACAATCCATAATTTCTCTCCGTCCTGTATAAAAGAATCATGCTCTCGTTGTAATTTTATTCCGAGTGTGAATTCGTAGTTATGTAAAAGCGAGGAGTGGGGGAAATGAGTTCTGGGGCTCAGCCCAGCCGGAAATATGTTTCGATTTAGACTTCCGTGGAGTGCTTTCATGTCTTGGTATTTCGGAAGCAATTTCTCAACTTAAACTAAAATATACTTATGTAATATAAATAATATCAATACCTACTATAGTAAGATGAGATGATTTTGGCCCAATTTTAATATTTAGTTTTCACGACTAAATGCCAATTTGGAATATATTATATGGAATTCAGCAAACAGGCAAATGGCCCAACCAATAGTAGGTAAATACCATCGCCAATGGCAGTACAGTGGTAGAAAGAGGAAGAAGGCCCCATTCTACAGTTCCTCAGAACATGTTCTATTGTACAGACGGTAGAATACGCGACGAGACGCAGTCTCTCCGAAGGCCAGGCGTGTCTAGACCATTTATGAATATGGAATGATCAACAATACGAATTGCACGCCGTTGGATGGAGTCAAGGGGATTGAACTGAGAGGCAGGTGGGTGAAGTGAAATACTATTTGAACCGGCTTAGCTATGCTTATTGTTTCATAAAATACATTTAAATAAAAATTAAACTAATGTATGTATGACAATTATAGTGATATGTGTCTCCGTGGTTTAGCACAACTCGTAAGCCGTGTATAGAATGCTGAATGATAATAGACTAATATAGGTGAGTGAGTGCATCGTTAAGGGCACGCGCGCGATAAAACACACGCCGCTTACACCGAATGGCATGGCGTTTTAATGTGTTATGGCGGAATGTTATTCCACTGGATGGATTGAATTGACAAATTCTGTCCACTTCTGTATGATTTTATAAAGGCACGTTTTGAAGAATCTAGTTTCAAATCCAGCTTAGTCACTGGAAGACCAACTGTGTCTACTCCTAATGCAAGGATTTTAATATTGGAATAGTTAACGGTATTTCTGGTATTGTGTTAATTATACATATGACATAATGGTAGTGAATGATGCAAAACACGCTACAAAATACTTTTACTACATAAGTTTTCATTCCCTAACATAGGTATACCGGGATGTTTTTTTTTTTCTAAATGCTCAAGAAGATAAAATAGAACACAATGTTTTTTTAATGACTTCCTACAGACCACGAAAGAAAAAATACTTAGCTACGTTATTGATTGTGACTAAAGAAAAAAATAGTCACATTGAACAAATATCCTTGGTTCCAGATTTTATAGACCATTTATAGACAGAATAATAATAAATACTAACCCTTCGGCCGTGGTCGGGTTGTCGTAAAAAGCGACAAAACAACCCTAGTTACGTGTCCGTCTGGATTACAACCACCCTTGGCTTTAAGTGTGCCGCCATAATAACCTTGTCTTGTGTTCCGGCATTAGTGACCCAGGTTCCGGTACCCCTATGGGACAGCGTGTTTGCGTTTACCTTACTCCTGCGTTGAATAGAATAGACTGTTCAAACCGCTTAGCTCAGCAAACAACACCGTCCGCAATTATGGAACGTAGTTGCGATATTCGCCTAGTCAGCGTGAACTAAATGATTAATAGCTCCGTCACATTCAGTGAATTGTTTCATCACTTGTAAACCGAAATTATATTGTTATATCAGTCGATAAAATTAATCACAAACAATCAAGAGGACATTCTGTGTGATGTAAAATATCATATAAATAATGTAAAACCTCCAGCATTTTCTGTTCTTCATCTACTGAGTAATTTCCCTTTCTCTCTCTCTCTCTTTTCTAGTTCAACTTTACTCCGACCCTACAACTTTACTACTACCCTTCGAGCTGGTGCCGTAATTTAAATATTCTGTTAGATTGAATATGTTACGTTACTTTAGTACGTGTTAAATGCGACTCGTAATAGAGACGGCCCAAGTTAAGTACTCGAAGAGTTAAACGTCATCTCTCATCGCTCACGTAGCTATAAAAGGGTGCGCTATTCGTCCATGTTGAGCTAAGCCATCGCTCACGAACGTGTCACGTGCCACATTTGCCACCGCATATTCAAAAATACGTCTCTTTAATGCCAGATAAGGTTAATGAAAAACTTCTCTAATAAGTCAAATGTGTTTACAAGATAGTCCGTTTCTTCCTTGCTCACCTTCCAGTCAAAAAAGTACATAACGGTAGAAAACCCGGTCAAAATGTTTCCAAGTGCAAAACGTACGCAACGTGGTTGTTCTAGAAAACTGTTGCGTACAGGAGTAAAGATAAACTGAGGGAAGGTGGCAAGAAGACAAAAGACAATTGACGCTGTACTGATAGTGGTGATAAGCAAAAATTTCTCAATTTCTCCAGAGGACAAGCACATATAGACCGTCTGTGAGTTTGTGCGTTGCGCTATTTTGGATGGCCCTTGGGGCTAGACCCATCTGCAGCTTATACTGGCTAATTCATTAATTTATTCATTCAAACACATCCTAGTTTTCAAGCGCGTGACTATTTCTTATAATAGTTTATACTTATAAAAGTATTTACATATCATTGTGTTTTATATTTTGACGAAATGAATTTTATTTGTAATCGTAACTAATGTTATAAATGTGAGTGAGTTTGTTTGTTTGATACATTTTCACGCCTAAGCCGCTGAACCAATTTTGATGAATTTCGGTATAGTCATAGATTGGACCTTGAAAAAAGACATAGGCTACCATTTTTATTTCGCAGGACAACGTTTGCCGAATCAAACCGTACCGAACCGTTTGGCTTCCAGTTAATGCCTGTTTTGTTACATTGCACAGAACTTTATTTAACGTTTTCACACACATGTATGTTCTATCATCTTTCAAGCTTTCCAATTCACTTTTAATAATAAAGAATTTTAGCAACGTTTAAATCTCAATAACAATCTAAAATCAAGCTGATTGTATCGCCAAGCGATTGTCTTTAAAAAGGCAATCGTTAAAATGGTGACCGTTCAAAACAAATATTGTTTAAAAAGGAGAATAAATATTGAATAAATCACGAATGAAGTGGCTCCCTACGAGCGCCCCCCCCCCCCTCCTCCTCTCGCGGGGTGGGTGGCTGCCACTCAGCAATCAATAGCCCGAAGTGGCTCCAAATCTAAGGCTTTCCGTCCTCGTGGCCACTCGGACAAACTTCATTTACTGATACTTATTGGCACGACAAATAAAACAGTACTCCAATGCGAGTTGGTATTTGTTCTTTCATCAGCAATACGGTGATAAATAATGTACTATTGGAAATATTTTTTAATAATAATAATAAAATATGCTTTATTGCACACATCACATTTACATCAAGTGATACATAATAACATTTAAAAGCACAATGGGCGGTCTTATCGCTGAAAGCGATTTCTACCAGACAACCTTTGGATGGAGTAATACAGTTAAGAAGGAAGAAGGTAATTGTGCATGCTATTACACAATACAAAAATATATAAATATACATACACACACATTCAAATAAATATATACATACATATTCATGAACACAAAAAATACATTAGATATACAATTATTTAAAGAATTATAGTTTATATTAGATACACACAGCTAGCTTTTTAATTCGAATCTAATAATGTTCTGTGATTTACTAGCTTCTTCTTCCTCCTGACCTTATCTCACATTATATGGGGTCGGCACAACATGTTCTCTTCTTTCAATCTCATCTGTTAGCCGTCATTCCAACATTCACACTCTTTTGCCATATCATCTTTTACGCAATCCATCCATCTTTTTTTGGTCTACCCCTACTCGTGTATCCATCCACTTTGATTTCTATCATTTTCCTTGTTATATGGTATTCTTCCCTGCGCATTACACGGCCAAACCACGCTATTCTATTACTTACATTTTTTCAATAACTAGCGCGGCGCTACTTTCATACACTTCCTATAGTATACTCATTTCTAATTTTACCCATTTTCTTAACTCCACACATCCA
Source organism: Malacosoma neustria (assembly GCA_963693495.1). Classification (NCBI taxonomy): domain Eukaryota; kingdom Metazoa; phylum Arthropoda; class Insecta; order Lepidoptera; family Lasiocampidae; genus Malacosoma; species Malacosoma neustria. The sequence goes on from OY856389.1 coordinate 275,166, forward strand.
TGACAATATTCTTATCTCCGCAGCATGTAACAACCTTTCGTCCATCCCCTTTGTGGCCCAGCATTCCGATCCATACAATACGACAGGCCATATTACGGATTTATAAATTTTACCTTTGAGTTTAAGCCATTTCATCCATCCTGAATTAACTCTATTTTTTATAACTCACCGCCGTTCTGGATTAATGATCCGAGGTACCGGAAGTTGAAGCAAGTTGTCAGAGACACGCCTCTTAAAGTAATTGGCGTACAGGCGAATTTCCACCAAAGTCTCAAAATAGATGTTCAGTTTTGGTTCTACTTATCTTCAATTCAATACCCTCCAATCTCTCCTGCCATGTAACCAATCTGCTGTGAACCTCGTGAGCATTTTCTCCAACCAGCACAATGTCATCGGCAAAGAGCATACACCAAGGTACCTCTTCCTGTATTTCTGATGCTACTGCATCTACCACCAGAAGAAACAGATAAGGGCTAAGAGTCGATCCTTGGTGTGATCCTACCGCAACACTGAACTTATCTGTGACGCCAGCAAGGGACCGGACGTATGTACTTGCCTTATCGTGCATAGCCCGGTCCTACAGACTTGCCATTTTGCATGCTATCTAAACCCAGTCTAACCTCAGCCGTATTCACACTTTTTACCACGTCCGTATTAACGGGTGCGTTCTCTAACATACCACTCCAGACATTCTCTTCATTCATAAATTCACAGAAATAATTTTTCCATCTACTCCTTATTTCTACATCGTCTGTTAAGACCCTTTCACAATAATCTTGTATGCATTTCATATGGGTTATGTCCCTTGCATTCTTTTTTCTATATTTCACCATTCTATAAAGATGTTTCTCACCCCCAGAGCTTCCCAAACCTCATACAGCTTGGATTGTCCCCTGGCCTTAGAGACAACAGCTCTGTTTGCTCTCTTCTTACATTCTAAATATTCTTTCCTCTTACTTTCCTTCATCATTACATTCACTTCATCCACACTTTTCCATTCTTTAAAAGCATTTTGCTTTTCTTTCAAAATCACCTGTACTTCTTCATTCCATCTCCAAAAATGTCCTTTGCACACCTCTAATGCATTCCGCTATTTCATTCCAACATTCATTAACAGATTTTCCAACCATATCATCCATCCCTTTCATTTTGTCTACCACTCTTTGTTTCAATTTACTCGCATACTCTTCCTTTTCCCAAAAATTTCACTTAATTTTGGGGGTGTCTTTATTTTGTGTTTAATAATATTTGTGTGATAATTACTTAGTCAGGTCATAAATTCTGTCACATGTTTAATGTAAAATAATTGTAACAAGTTTATTAATTATGTAACCATTCATATACCAAAATGAACTTAACAAAACATAGATTCTTATGACATTAAAGTTTATTCAAAATGACCTCCGTGATTTTGAATACAAGCCTTCAATCTGCGCGGCCAGTTGTCTATCGCAGCACGAACGAGGTCCATGTCAATATCGGCGGCTGCCTTAATCAAGGATGTCTTGAGTGACTCCAAATTGGGATGAGGCTTTGAGCACGCCTTTTCCTCCAAGTATTGCCATATCTTGTAATCTAACGGATTCAAATCTGGACTGGAGGAGGGCCAGTCTTCGTGCCGGATGAAGTCGATTTCACGCGCCGCCAGCCAGTCTTGTGTGCTCTTCGCTCTATGAGCTGGCGCCGAATCTTGTTGGAATACCCAGTGCCTGTTATTAAACATGGTATGAGAAACAGGTTCCACAAGGTTCGTCAGGACTGTATTTTGATACACAACAGCATTCGTTTTTACACCTTTCTCACAAAAATGTACCTCTGTTAAGCCCCAATAAGAAACTCCCAACCATACCATGAGCGAGGATGGAAAATGACCTCGTTGGACACGCGGAATACGGTTGCTCGCTTCTTCACTACTGTGTGCGTACACCTTATCATTTTGTTTGTTGTAGCTCTCTTCTACGGTAAACATTTTTTCATCCGAAAAAAGAATTTCCCGATATTTTTTTCCCGCGTACCGCTTCAACAAAGCGCGGCATCTCTTCAGTCTCAGGTCCATTAGACGAGCTTTCAAACGATGTCCTGTTTTTCTTCGATATGCCCGAAGCCCTAAGTCTTCATTTAACACCATTTTCACCGTGGTTCTGCTTAACCCCATCTGAAGGGCCAACAGTTTCTGCTTACGTTTGGGATTTCTTTGAATTCGTGCCTTCACAGCTTTTATCACTGCTGGAGTCCTAACAGACCGAGGGCGACCACTTCTTGACCTGTCATCTACACTAGAGTCTTCATTGTATCGTTTGATGGTACGATAAAACGAATCTTTTGGTAATATTCAAATTTTTCAGTATGTTAAAAATTTGAATTGGCGCGTAACCGCAACGATGCAACGCAATAACTGCAACACGGTCTTCTTTAAGCGTCCACTCCAAATTTAAAAATGAGTAAAATTCTAAAAGTTATACATTTTTATTTTCATGAACAATTCGAAATTCTAATTCAATAAACTTTTTTGTGGCCAGCATTCTAAAAGAAAAGTTTTTACTGTGTGACAATACTTATGACCTGACTAGGTATGTTTAACACAGGTTGTTGCAAAACCACAATTTCACCAGGGATCACTTTGCAATCTCTGGCGAACTTGATTCTGTTTATTAATTCTGTGAACTCTGGTTTACTAGCTAGGATCATGAAAATCCGTCAAAATTCATGTGGAAATTTATTTCTTATGATATAAAATTTACAAAAGAAGAAGTAGTAAAATCTAAATAAAAATGCCGTGATTTTACCCTGAAGACTGCGAGCAATATGCAGTATGTCCGATGTTAGTGGCCTCTTGTCCAACTCTGTGAAAAAGCTGTGAAGATCCACTATCCCTGCTTCTTCTGCTATCCTTCGCAGGACATCGTGGCAAACAACTTACTAAGAGGAAGATTGCTTTGAGCAATGGATGCATTGTGCGCAAGCTGCCGTGTCTGAATTCAAGCGCAACGGAACCCCGTAAAAGTCGGAGACCCGACAAAAGTGCCACCTTGCAAACCCAAACCGACACTCGGATGTTGTTTATTCAAGAAGAAACCAATAAAAGTGTTGCTTGAGGATATATTAGATGATTGACAACGGAATTTAGTTTCTTTGTGAAACTTTCAATGTGAAACGAGAAAAATTATTTAAATAAAAAGGATGACAGATTTTTCCCCAAAAACGTAACGTCAAGCAGGCGCCGGTTGTAAAAACTAAGCCACAACTATTACAACATGTAACATGTTGTGCCGACCCCATATAACGTGGGATAAGGGCAGGAGGAAGAAGATCATGAATACCGCCTAACATATATGATTTTTGGCTAAAGATTTGTAGAAAAATAATCACAGACTTTAGAATTCCGTCAACATAAATTTTGCTCGTTAATTTTTAATTTTATCATCTGAGGCTTTACATAATATATTTTGCAATGTCAAGCAACAAATTCATGGCTTCACTTTTTGGTGTAGTGGCTGTCTTGGGTATAAAAGTGAGATCATTAAACATTTACACCACGCAGTCTGCCTGTTTTTGTAATACTTGGACGCACCTACACAAACGACTATCCTAGAGTAGTGAACCAAGTTTTCCTCATAAATTTGGCAAATCTAGTTGTGACGGCGTGTAAATCTTAAGTACAAGTTGTTCCGCATAGGGTTGACGCCCGCCTTGACAAACGGCCGCCGTATATTCTCACAGTCACGACATATTTTACAAACCGTGTCACTTAGGTCTGTAATTTAAACGTTTGTAGTGACAAAATAAGTTCATAATTTTCTCTCTTAAATTTTAAATTATTCAGCTTACACGCCCCCGCTCAGAAATTGATTCTTAATAAAAAAATCTTAGACACAAGAATGAAGGAATATAAAAAAATTGATGATTTTGGACAGGTTGTCAAAAAATGTGAAAATCATGTAAAGTTCTTAATGGATCGTATGAGTGCTGGTACGATTTTTGGAACCCGAACCGACTTAAGTTTATGCGAAGACAAAAGGTAGTATTCCTAGGTCTGTATGTATTCAATAAAAGCTATTGAAACTAAAAATATGAAGACAGAAATTAATTATAATTAATATTATAATAGAAAAACAAAGAATTTATAATGTATTGTCGTGGGCTAATTGTGCGATCGTGCATGGTCTTGCAACAAGGCCGGCCCCAGCGGCAGATGTGGCTAGAGGCAACGTTCCGGCGCCCACCAAGCGAACAGTACACTGACATTCGTAAATTACGACCCGCCGCGACAGCCATTCATTTATTATTTAATATTTATGCCTTCAACCAAAACAGCGGACAGCCCGCGTCGAAAATATTCCGACTTATTTGAAAGTCTTTTAATATAACTCATTTTCACTTTGATTGAGCTATTTTGGGTATAAAAGGCTTTTATTCCAATTACTGGATGTAAATATTTTTTTCTTATAAATTCGTAAAAGTTTTTTGAAATCATTTGGTAATACCAAATGAAAGGTAGTAAATTGATTATAATATATAGGTAATAAAATATTATAATATTTTTGTGCGTTATTTGACGCATCCGCTTTCCTATTTACAATTCTACGAAACCAACTTTGCGTAAATATTAGAATTAACATCATTTCCACTGCAATAAAATTTATTGACACAGTTATTATTAAACTTGTTACTATACTTACTAAAAGGTTCCCACCACACATGTATTCTTATTGTAAACAAAGTTTAATAAAGATTTATTATTATTATAATAAAAGTACGTATTGAAGTGCTATATTGCCTATATTGAATAGGTATAGCGAAAATAATCTTATATCGTTATCACCATGACAAAAGCCGATGCGTGCCAATGGATTTACTACCAAGGATGCCTAAGACCGGGCGAAGTGGAGAAGAAAAAGTCGGAAAGGGGACCCCCGGATACTTTGGTAGAAGATTTGGTTGCTACATGGATTTAACGCTAAGATGGTGATGATAAAATAATATTTTCATATACAAATTAATATATATTAGCATTTAACTATGTAGTTCCACATGTATACCGCGAGCGAGAGGGCACGCTTGCTGTTCCACGTTAGTCCCCTCAATCCTGAATTAATACAAGAGAACGCCGGAGGTCGGAAAGCCCAGAGGACATCTTTAAAGGATCCTGTCCTCTGACCCGATGGGTATACTGGCATCTGGGCCACAATTTAGGCCAAACAACTCGCCCGTAGACGCAAACTGGACGCAATAAGAAGGCAGCGAAGTTATTAGCTGGATTAGCGACTCAGTATCCACGCAAGTGCTCTGCTACTACCATATTGTATCTAAATTCGATCGCCATGAAGGAAACCATCCGTACGCTGCAAATATATTCAGGTTTGGCTATATTTGTCCACCAATTATGGGTTTTTGAAAAACCCTTTGACACAGATTTTTAGCTTAGAATGGAGGAGTCTTTTAAAAAACATGTATATATAAAATACAATTTACGGGTATACAGTCTTTATATAGCCTCTTCATTATTTACGTATGGAACTATGTCATTAATTGTTCCCGTAATTATATATAATTTCATGAGTTTAATATTAATATAAAAATTCTTGAAATCTTATTGTACTGTACACAGTCCACACTACATGATCAATTTGACAAATTCCCTGTCAATTATGTATCAATATACAATTTTCAAGTATGCGCTTATTGTGAAATAAAAGGAGCATTAATAGAATATTGAAATAATAAGAAAACATCGTATAAATGTAAATCATTTGCTTATTTTTATTTCCGCAATGAAAAGCAATTGGCCATTAAGCAATAGCAGTACCTTAGAATACAATTTGACGATAAAAACAGTCCAATATATAATAAAAACACAAGACAGCTTGTGAGGCACGTGCAAATAGATGCTTGGAAGCCCCCCACTCTTCCGCGTTTCTCCCCATGCCTGCTCTCTGTAATGGAAAACAAACAGCTGGACTTGTTGTTCATCACTTGCGTTCCATTTAATACCTACAATGAATTTAAAATATCTATTCTAATATCTGCTCCAAACGTAGAAACTTCGAAAATATTTTATATTTTCAGTCAAATCAGTTGAAAACAAAATTTATTTTTTGTGATTGATCGTCATAATTAACTTGAAAGAAAAAAATTGAACTTGGCACGAAATTTTGATCGGTTTTGGACAGTTCCCTACATCGAAGGACCATGTACAAAAACGGAATCTTTGGTATTAAACGAAATTATGCATCCGTTCTTCATGATAGCGTTACGTTGACACTGTTACACACGAAGAAAAAAAATTTACGATACTGGTCACACACCGGTACAGTGATGAGTTAGATAGCTCGAGGATAGTGGACTGTATGAGAGAAGAGAAGGAGAGAAGCGGTGGTTAGAGATATGCGATGCCTTGCAGTGGGCAAAGAAATTCGCACTGACCTTGATTCACCCCGTCCCGGCTCGGTTCAGATCCGCTTGCGGAGGAACTGTTGCAAGGTACCAGCTAAATGTCATAAACTAGACATTGAAAACACAATCTTATGGCATGGCCAATGAGAGCTGGTTTGAAGTAATTGAAGTCAATTGCGCACAGCGCACATATTGGTCTTCAGGAACGTCGACCGTCCCGCGCATTTAGAGGCTCACGCGATACTACCGGGATGAGAATCCCACGCTCGCTTTAACCTTTTTTTGTATAACGAGGAAAAACAATATTACAATTTCCACCGGCCTCCGGGAGGAAGGCTGTTGGGGTATGTGGGATTACCTCCCTCGGGGGCTGAAGATAAAAAAGCCCTCTGTCTTTTCTACACAGACCGCAAGACTCGATTCGGTCTACCACCAGCGACGTGCTGATGGTGGCCCTCCGGACTGCATCTTCATAGGACTCACCCCGAGTTAAGACGAGGAAAGTCGCCAGCATAACACAACACCCTCGTATCGGGCGTGACCAAGCATCGTAGGACCCAGTCATACCCAATATTCCAGAGGAGTGGTCCCAGTACGGACCCCTGCGGAACGCCGCACGCAACACGCTACCTTCGGAACCAACCGTGGCCATCCTCCCAGACTATGAAACGGTCCCGGAGGTATGCCCCCAACAACCTCCGCAGATACAGAGGCACTCTCGAACGGGAGGCTGTTGAAGGTGTTCGCTATATCAAGCGATATGGCCAGGACCACTTCACCCTGACTCACTGCCTCTTATGACATGCCCTTCAGGGTCGTAAGCGCATACAACGTGGAGCGCCCCAACCTGAATCCATATTGGATGGTGCAGAGCCCCGGCTCTGCCGTGTCCAAGTGCTGGAAGAGACGATTCACAACTACCCTCTTAAAAGTCTTCGCCATCTCGTCCAACAGGACAATCGGGCGGTAGCCGGAAGGATCTTCCGGGAAACAGACCTTTTTGGGGATCAGGCAGAGCCTGCCAAAAACCACAACAACCAGACTTATTGTAGATGCGCTCCAGTATCCGCTTCCCCATTATTTCTGCAGAGCCTCACAGTCGGGGCTGGGAGTGGTGCTAGAGTGCCTGGAAATGATGACTTTTCTCTCTTTACCCCTACGGGCTCTGGGGACGCTCAGCTTTCTCGTATCGGGGTCTGACATCACCGCTCTCGCAGCGGTCTCTTTACTTTGAATCTTTTGTCGCCTATGTCGTTGCTAATCCTAATCCCTTCGGTCCCATTTTCGTGGGACATCCTTCTTAAGGAGATTGGAGGAAGATCAACACACATCAACACACACACAGATTTTGATTTAAGGAATTTATATATGATTGTGTTGTAATATGTGAAATTTAGTTAAATAGTACTCATAACTTGTAACTGGCAGGTGTTAGGAATAATTTAATAAGTGTCATTTTTATTATTAATTATAAATTATTTATCAAAGTATTTTATAATATATCATATAGGTATATATATATATATATATTTATAATATTTTAGAATTATATATTTTACAATAAATTTATATTATTATTTTGCTTTCTATATATTTGCCGTATATTATTATATATTATTTCAATTGTACATAGATAATCAAAGATAAATATAAAATTGAGATGGCAAATTATTATAGTGACAACGAATCGGAGTCTGACTATCTGTCTTACTCTTCGGATAGTTTCCTGAGCTTTACTGGCCCATGCTTGCGGGAGGTGCTCGATTCGCGTTTTTCCAAAGCTTCCTCTAGTTTCAATGTTATTCATATCAACGCGCAGAGTATTCCAGCTCATTTCACTGATATGCTGGCGACGTTTAATCAACGTAATATCCATGCTATACTAGTTTCTGAATCTTGGTTGTCTCCTTGTCTCCCTTCGACATCATATAACTTGCCTGGTTATCAACTCATCAGAAACGATCGCACGGGCGGTGGTGGCGGAGGCGTTGCTATATATCTCAAGTCTCATATACCTTTTATAATTGTCAGTGAATCTCCGCAACCTCCTGCTTCTAATGCTGGCGAACACTTATTCATCGAGGTGAAACTAAACCAGGGAATGATGTTGTTGGGAGTATTCTATAGCCCTTCCTTAAGAGTGAATTACTTTTCTTCTTTTGAAAGTGTATTAGAAAGACTCGTTCCCTCTTATCAACATACTATCATCATGGGTGACTTCAATACATGTCTTTTAAAACGAGATAATCGTAGTGCTTCCCTGGAGTCTTTAGTTGCAGCTTCTGGTCTAACCATACTCCCACTAAAACCTACGCACTTTTTTCCAAATTCCACCCCATCTCTTCTGGATTTAATTATTGTTTCTTCGCCATTACTTGTTCTTTCACATGGGCAGAGCCCCGCGGATGCTTTCTCATGTCACGATCTTATTTTTCTCTCTTACGACGTTCATCCGCCTAAGGCCAAACCTAAATTTATAATGCAGCGTAATTTTGGTGGTATAGATTCCAAATCCCTTATTAGGGATGCCCAAAGATTGGACTGGTCCGGAGTTTTTAATGCAGCTGCAATTGACGAGAAGGTTTATGTGTTTAACACAAACATACTGAAGTTGTACGACACGCATGCACCAATGCGACGCGTTAAAATTAAACATACTCCTGCTCCATGGCTGACCGATGAAATTAAGAAACTTATTCATAAAAAAACACTGGCAAAGACTAAATTAAAAAATCAACCAAGCGAGCAGAATAAATTGGCTTACATAACACTACGTAATCGCTGCAATAGGGTGTGTAGGGACGCTCAACGCCGGTTTATACATAAATCCGTAGAAAATAGTAATCCATCCAAAGTATGGAAATTTCTGAAATCTCTTGGAGTTGGCAAGTCTAATCAGAATACAATACCCAAAAATTTCAACATTGATAATTTAAATAAACATTTTACGTCCACTAAAAATTTTGACAGTTTAATCAAGTCAAATACATTAAAAAATCTTTCAACGGTTTCAACTCCTTCTCACCCAGTATTTTGTCTAAGTCCTTTAACTGATTGTGATGTTGAGAGTGCTTTATTATCTATTTCTTCGAACGCCATTGGCAGTGACGGAATTAGTCGGAACATGATCGTTCTTATTCTGGATGTTATTCTCCCGGTTATTACCCATATCTTTAATATCTCACTGGATTCCGCTACCTTTCCGACTATTTGGAAGGAAGCGCAAATTATTCCTCTTCCCAAACTTAATAATCCTACTTCTTGCGCAGATTTCCGACCTATTTCAATTCTTCCCTTCCTCTCCAAAGTCCTAGAACGTGAAATCCATAAGCAATTGACCAATTTCCTCAACCAAAATTCACTATTGAATAACTTTCAGTCTGGTTTCCGCCCAGGTCATAGCACTGCGACAGCATTGATCAAAATAACTGATGACATTCGGATGGGAATGGAGAATGGTATGTTGACAATTCTGTCACTGCTCGACTTTAGCAATGCGTTTAATAATGTTGATTATGATCTATTACTAGGGATCCTTCGCACCCTCAACATATCTCCAACAGTAATTGGGTGGTTTCACAGTTACCTGCATGGACGCCGGCAGCGTGTCCGTATTGATGATAACTATTCATCGTGGTGTGACGTGATAGCCGGCGTGCCTCAGGGCGGCGTTTTATCTCCTTTGTTGTTTTCCATTTTCATTAATTCTATTTCCGATAAAATTACTTCTTCCTATCACCTCTACACAGACGATTTACAAATTTATGCACAAGCTCCTGCCGATAAGATTAGTTCTGCTATAAATCAAATAAACGTCGATTTAAATCATATATGTCAATGGAGCAATATGTTCGGACTTGCTGTAAATCCAAATAAAACCCAGTTAATTGCCATCGGTAGTCGTAAAATTAGGAGCAAAGTTAAATGGTCATCTTTACCGCTGGTTGTTTTTGATAACATACATATACCTTTTCAAGACACTGTAAAAAATCTAGGCGTGGTATTCGATAACGAGTTGTCTTGGCAACCTCAAGTATCTGAATTAAGTCGGAGGATTTTCTTGTCTTCTAGGACACTTAGGAGATTAAGGAACTTCCTGCCCACTGCCACCAAGGTTACGCTTGCAGAGTCCCTTTTGCTCCCCATTCTTGATTATGCTGACGCCAGCTATATTGATTTAACCCAAGAGCAGCTAAATAAACTTGAGCGTCTTCAGAATTTTTGTATTAGGTTCATATTTGGCTTGCGTAAATATGACCATGTCTCTGAATTTCGATCGAGGCTCAAGTGGCTTCCTATTCGCTTTCGCCGGAATACTCATATTCTCACTATCCTTTATAACATTTTATATAATCCCTATACTCCCTTTTAAGGAACGTTTCGAATTCCTTCGCCTTTCTTCGTCCGAAAAATTGCGCTCGAGTACGTATCGAAAGCTTGGGACACCTGCACACAGTTCATCAATTTATGATAAATCCTTTACAGTGCAGGCTGTCCAGCTTTGGAACTCATTGCCACTTTCTGTTAGAGAAGCTAAAACATTGTCAACATTTAAAAATAAATGACGCAGCCACTATTTGTCGGTAAATAATTATGCATAGCCAACTCTCTAGTTTGTTGTCTCTATTAGTGTCATAGTTGTATTAATTTCGAAAAGTTCAATGATATTTAAGTATAAGTATATGTGTGTGTATGTGTATGGATAATTATATTAGAATTATTTATTTATATTGTTTATGTGTATATTGTATGTATGTATGTATTTTTGGAATATATGTGTTCGATCCTTGCATAAGGGTATTTGAAATCCCGCCACCTGATTTTTGTAATCTACCCTCACTCTCGGTGAGGTAATAATGGTAAGCGAGGGTGGGACGGAAAAACTGGCTTCTTGTGTCAACGTTTGGCATGAGACAACCGCCTTTTTGCACCGTGTGCAATATATATAAAAAACTATAAATAACTGGACGGGACGGTCGACGTTCGACCTCCCTGGTGACTAATTGGCCGTGCCATTAAATCTGTGTGTGTTCAGTGTTGTGTATTTAGCTGGTGCCGTGCAGCAGTTCCTCAACGACCTGAACCGAACCGGGAAGGGGTGAAAACAAGGTCAGTGCGAATTTCTTTGCCCGTTGCAGGACATCGTGTCTCTCTTGCCACCGCTCCTTCCCATTCCTCTCCCATACAGTCCACTGCTCTCGAGCAATCCTTCTTGTTCCCGTACGGTGCCATCTGGGTCCGTGACCGGCATCGTACAATTTCTTTTTTGGCCATTCGAGCCTAGATCCTCTCTTTTTGGGCCAACGCAGCCTATATAATTCTTATAATATACTTATATTTATTCTTATTTCTTATAAAAATATCGGAAGGTATTTTTCTTAAATTTCTTAAATTCCTAAAACTTATAATTAAATTATAAAACTATAATATTTACGTTTATTTAATCTTATTATAACATTATAAACATACTATTCTATTTTATTTATAAATACATTTATTTGTAACATAATATAAATTACATTTAATATATCGCGGAAGTAGGTAGATAGATATACTTCATTATGTCTAAAAAGCGTGTGGATGAGTCTCCTACTTCTCCTGAACTTAAACTATTAATTTGTCATAAAGAAAGAATATTCGAAAGACTACAAAAAATATATAATTTATCAATCAATCTCATTGATAACGATTCTGAGCGATTATTCTTATTACAATGCTCAGAAATCGAAGACTTAAGATTAAAATTTGAAAAACAAATATTTCTTATTTACGAGTGTGAACTTAGTTATAACCCTAATGCATTGATGAATACCCAAGAATTGGACAGTTTCGATGAAATTTATTATAAAATAAAAATGTGCGCTTCCAAATGTACGCCTTCGAGTAGTAGTGATAAGGTTGAAATTCCCATACAACAATCTCGCCCTCATCTGCCGAAGTTAGAATTAATTACATTTGACGGCAATATTGAGAATTTCACCACCTTCTACGAGACATTTTGTTCGTTGGTACATAATCAATCTAGCATACCGCAAATTGATAAATTTCATTACTTGTTATCGTGCACTAAGGGTTCTGCTTTAAATATTGTTAAAAGTGTGCCAATTACCGCTACTAACTATGACGTTGTTTGGCAATCTTTACTTAATAAATATTACGACAAAAGAATGCTCGTCGATAGGTATTTAGATAAAATGTTAAATTTTTTACCTCTTAATAAGGAATCTTCTGTTAATTTAAATATGTTTTTAGAAACATTTGAAAATTCGTACAAGGCGATTCAAGCTTTAGAAATTGATAATTTAGGCAGTTATATCCTGTGTCATGTCGCCTTGAGAGCCATAAATATAGAAACTCGAAAGTCTTTCGAACAAACTCTAAACCAAAAATCATTGCCAGAATTTTTGGATCTTATTTCTTTTATACACAACCAAATAAAAATTCTTGATCATAGTGAATCTTATATAAACAGTTTTAGTTCGAAGTATCAATTAAATAAATCTCAAGTAAACAATAATTTCAATAAAATTAAATTTAATAAACGTGTTTCGAACACTACTTCTTCGCGTAAAAATATTACGCTTTGTTTACATTGCGGTGAATATGATCACTTAATTTATCGTTGCGACAAGTTTAAAGATTTATCAAATAAGGAACGGGTCAGCCGTGCTGCCGCTCTTTCTTTATGTTGCAATTGTTTAAAGCCTAATCATAATGTAAACAAATGCACTAGTCGTTTTAGATGTTTGGTGTGTAAAAAACAGCATCATTTGTTATTGCATACTGATAACAGCGAGTCTACTGATAATATAAAACCGACACGCAGTCGCACGCTTTCGTCACCGATTGCGTCATCATCGCCCGCTGTCTTAAGTTCGTGTGCTAATGCTCAGAGCTATAGCAGCGTAGTTATATTGGGGACCGCGCTCGTTAATGTTTTTGATGCAAATAATGAAGTGCAATTGTGTCGTGTTTTGATTGATTCTGGCGCTCAGTCTAACTTTATTTCGTTGTCTTGTTTACAACGTCTCGGCTTATCTCAACGTAAATGTTCCTTTAGTATTTACGGATTAGCTGGAGAAAATATTAAAAATTATGGCATGACATCATGCACAATACAACCTCGCGATAATCGTGAGCAATCTTTTAATATTGATTTCGTTGTTCTACGTAAATTAACTTCCGATTTGCCTACTATTCAAATACCGGAGCAAGTTGTTATGCAATATAAAAATTTGAATTTAGCAGATCCTTTCTTCCACATTAAATCCCCGATCGATATTATATTGGGTAGTAATGTTTTTCCTCATATTTATGATGGAAGGAAATTTATTTTTAGCCGCGACATTCCTATTGCGCTAGGAAGTATTTTCGGTTTTGTTATCACTGGAAACTTGACCGTGTCTCACTCCAGTGATAAAGTGGATTGCCACGCAGTTGCGTCCACATCCTTATTGTCGTACACTACTCAGGATAATCTTATTAATGAAACTCTCAAACGATTTTTTGAGTTGGAATCTTCGCCGTGCGATATTCCTTTAAGTCCAGATAACGAACTGGCAGAAAAAATATTTATTAAAAGACATTATCGTGACCCCACTGGCCGATATGTCACACCTCTCCTTTTAAATCCCAGTCATGAACCGCTTGGCGATTCTTATGAAGTAGCTTATAAGCGTCTTATGCAAATTAAGCGACGTCTCGCTCGGTCTCCAGAATTAAGGTCTTCTTATGTTGATTTCATGAAAGAGTATAAATCCCTAGGACATATGGTACCTTACTATGGTACTGAACCCTCAAAATATTTTATCCCACACCACTGTGTGCTTCGTCCAACATCGACCACAACGCCCTTGCGTGTAGTGTTTGACGGCTCCGCGAAGACTAGCACTGGAACGTCACTTAATGATGTGCTCCTGACGGGTCGCAAGTTACATCAGGACATCATAAAAATCATTACACAATTTAGACTTTATGACGTCTGTTTCACTGCTGACGAGTCCAAGATGTATCGAGCCGTGCTCATTGACCCCTCAAAGCGAAAGTACCAACATATACTTTGGCGGGAATCTCCTGACCAGCCTGTGCGTACTTACGAACTTAAAACGAATACCTACGGACTTCGTAGCGCTCCCTTCATCGCTGTTCGCACCTTGCATCAGCTCGCCGCAGACTCTCCGCCTTCTGAAGCTTCTCGTGTACTTACACAAGGCTTTTATGTCGATGACTTGTTGTGGTCATGCCGTTCAGTTTCTGAAGCTTGTTCCCTTCAGGATGAGCTAATATCACTTCTGAAAAGCGCAGGTTTTGATTTGCGCAAGTGGGCTAGCAATAAACCTGAGCTGCTTTCTAGGATGTCTGAAGACCAGATTACTAGTATAATTTTTCAAGATGATGCGTCATCATCTTTGAAGGTTTTAGGCCTGACTTGGCTACCTTCATCCGATTCTCTTTCTTTTAATTACAACATAATAGATACAAAATATACAAAGCGATCTGTGTTAAAATTACTTGCAAGTATATTCGACCCCATAGGTCTTATATCACCATGCACTTTTGTTGCCAAGTGTATCATGCAGGATTTGTGGAAGCTAAGTCTAGGTTGGGACGATACAATCCCGACTGAATTATCCAATAAATGGATGAAGTTTTTCACCAAACTACCTTGTTTATCTGACCTTCGCATAGATCGACATCTACTTATTTCTAATTTCGTTGACGTTCAACTAATTGGGTTTTGCGACGCATCCTCTCTAGGATATGCAGCTTGCTTGTATTTCAGAAGTGTCGATACACAGGGTCAAGTTAAGGTTAGGTTACTAATGAGTAAGTCCAGAGTGGTTCCAATAAAACCTTTGCTTTCTATACCTAGGTTGGAGCTGCAAGCAGCCGTGCTGCTTTCGAAGCTTGTTAGTTTTGTCGTACAAAACTGCAAGGACTTTAATTTTTCTATAGTCGCTCTTAGTGACTCAACTATAGTTTTATCCTGGCTTCAAACACAGCCTTACAAATTAAAAACGTTCGTTGCTAACCGTGTTAGTGAAATAATTGAATCGGTGTCACCCAACTGTTGGCACCATCTAAGAAGCGAAAACAATATCGCAGATATATGCTCTCGTGGTCTTCTCCCTGATCAATTAGTAGATCAGTCCAGGGAGTGGATCCATGGTCCCGTGTGGCTATCAGATAACTCTGAAAAGTGGCCTATTAGTACATTTATTATTACGGATAAAACCGAAGTCCCTGAGATGAAAACTTTAGTTGACGCCTTTTGCTTTAACTCATCTAATGAACAAATAATAATTAATGATTTAGAATTAACATTTAATAAATTTTCTTCATATAATAAACTCACTCGCGTTATGGCCTGGTGCGTGCGGTTTAAAAATAATATAAAATTGAAAACTGGTGAACGCCTTTTCGGACCCTTAACCACCAGTGAACTGGCACAGGCTCGTGACATTATTATTCGTTCAATTCAAATGAATCATTTTAACTTAGAAATTAAAACTCTAATTAAAACAGGCTACGTATCTTCACTACGTAAGTTGCGTCCCTTTATCGATTCTAATAATTTCCTCAGGGTGGGGGGCAGACTTTTACATTCTGACCTTCCATATAATACGAAACACCCAGTTTTACTTCCGAAGAAATGTCATGCCACTAACATGATAATCGAATATTATCATAAATTATATTTACATGTAGGGCCACGTACGTTACATGGCATTTTATGTAAACAATTTTGGATAATTAATGCTCGAAACGTTATTCGATCAGTTTTATCAAGGTGTCCTAATTGTTTTAGGTTCAACCCCAGAGGTTCTCAACCTTTGATGGGTCCCTTGCCTGCCGCACGTCTCAAACCTGAAAAGGTTTTCAGCCACGTTGGCTGTGATATAGGCGGTCCGTTTCTTATTAAGGAAAGTTTAAGGCGTAATGCAAGGGTGCACAAAGCCTATTTATGTCTCTTTGTTTATTTCTCAAAAAGGGCTGTGCACCTGGAGCTTCTCTCCGATCTATCTTACGATTGTTTTTTAGCCATATTTGACAGGCTCGTAGCTTGTCGTGGTCTTTTTAAGTTTATATATTCCGACTGCGGACCTAATTGCATGGCATTCGGTAAACATTTCAAAAAAGTTACAACTACTTTTAAACTTAAATCTAATTTAACAAGGCCTTTACAATGGCCCTTAGTAAGAATAGAGGAGATTCGTCCAGGCATTGATAATATAGTTCGTGTTGTAACTGTGCGAACTAAATCTGGTCTCTTTAAAAGACCTGTGAATAAAATGTGTCCTTTGCCCTACACTAATTAATTTCATTATATACTTATTTATTTATTTATTTTATTAGTTGTAGAGTATTAGGATTATATCTTATGTATTAAACTCTTATTTATTTATTTATTTATCTCAACGTCTCAATCCCATTCTCACCTATTTCCTGGAAATCATCATAATGATTTCGGTGGGGGGCATGTTCGATCCTTGCATAAGGGTATTTGAAATCCCGCCACCTGATTTTTGTAATCTACCCTCACTCTCGGTGAGGTAATAATGGTAAGCGAGGGTGGGACGGAAAAACTGGCTTCTTGTGTCAACGTTTGGCATGAGACAACCGCCTTTTTGCACCGTGTGCAATATATATAAAAAACTATAAATAACTGGATGGGACGGTCGACGTTCGACCTCCCTGGTGACTAATTGGCCGTGCCATTAAATCTGTGTGTGTTCAGTGTTGTGTATTTAGCTGGTGCCGTGCAGCAGTTCCTCAACGACCTGAACCGAACCGGGAAGGGGTGAAAACAAGGTCAGTGCGAATTTCTTTGCCCGTTGCAGGACATCGTGTCTCTCTTGCCACCGCTCCTTCCCATTCCTCTCCCATACAGTCCACTGCTCTCGAGCAATCCTTCTTGTTCCCGTACGGTGCCATCTGGGTCCGTGACCGGCATCGTACAATATGTATTTATTATTATATCTATATTCCTATATTTATAGCGCCATCTTCTCGCCAGATATTTTATCCAAATTCCTTTTGAGTACGGTTGCCTGGAAGAGATCGCTGTAAGCGATAAGGCCGCCGATTTTTCACCGTCAATTTATTGTATACTTGTGCTGTAATTTGTAATTTTGGTGATAAATAAAGCGTTATCTATCTATCTATCTATCTAAAAATCTCATCGGCGGTTGATAACAAGGCCCAGATACTAGAGCGTTGCCCCGACGCCGATGAGGACGCCTACCACAGTGATGTGCAAGTCCTAAGGCGGCGTACGTCGTCGGCTATAAAATACTACAGGTTCGAACTTGTGCAGGACCACTTCTAGGCCCAGCCATCGGATCCGGTGTACGACTAGCATAACTCCAGCCAAGCCCCTAAGGCACGCCTGTTGGTAGGTCACGCCGCGCGTTGTTACCAGCGTATCTTCGGCGAAACAAATTACACCGACGCCGGGCAGGACCATACCTCGGATTAGCCAATCAAATGTGATGTTTCACAGGAGTAGACCTAGCACCGACCCCTGTGAAACACCGCATACGTCGTTTCGCTGACGTCACCCTCTCTAGACCAGGAAGACGACGGCTCTCTCAGATAAATAGTTACCGATAACGCGGCGGAGGTAGGTCGGCACTCAGTGGTATTGGAGCGCCTCGCTAACGCAGCTCCAGGGCAGGGAGTTGAACGCATTGGCGATGTCTTGGCGCATTGGGACACCATCAACAACACCTCGCCCTAGAACATGGAATCCTCAAAAAAAAGCTTTAACCTAACCTAACCTCACCGAAAGTGAGGGTAGATAACAATAATCAGGAAGCAAGATTTCAACTAACTTTAATGCAAGGCTTGAACAAAAAATGTTAACGTACTAGATTCTAGATAAGATAGTCTTAGTTCCAGACGTCCAAGCATATGAATTGTTTAATATTAATAATGAATTATTGTTCTTAAAATATACCATATTAAGTAACTTTCAAATGGTAAACCATTACAATAACTTTCATTCTATTTTCGCCTTATAAAACACAATACACGCTTATTCAATAGAATACTCGTATGTTATATATAGAATGTACTGCTCAAAGTTTGCACGGTTTTGGAACGAAATTCAGAGTGTGGCCCACAATATAACGCTCTCAATAAACTCGGTGAATGTGTACACTAGTCCTCTTTAGCCTATAGCTATAAAACGAGTAACAAACACATCTATCGAGATGGTTTCACTTTCTTCTAATCTTACGCTGAGAGTACAATCCCTATAACCCCTAGGACCATATGTAGTAAAAAAAATATTATCCTTACAATCAACTATGAGATAAGAAAAATAATTTCAGAACTTACTTTTTATTAAATATGGCAACTCAAAACGATAATAATATTATACATGGAAAGCATGTAATATACATTTCACTGCATAAGAAAAATATTATAGTTGACATGAAGTGCGAAAGAATAAGAAAAGTAAAGAGAACGAGGCTCTATATTAGAATTTCGTATAATTTAGTCAGGATCAAAGATGATTAAATATAATTTAATTAAATATATATTTTTTAATTCTGACTGTCAAAATTGACTCATCAGATTTAAAGAATTGTAGTGATATTCTGTTTTATGATAAAAACTCGAGTAAAATACAACTAAAAACTGCATATTGATATAGTTTCTACTTTAAAATAGTTTTTTTTTTTTTTGGATATTGGTTCGAAATTTCTGCTAAACAACAGATGCAAAGTTCTAATTTCCAGGTCGGGATATCAGACGACAATTGCCTATACAAAAACCAAATTAATCCAATCTTTTTTTACATACACAACACAAGAAAAGTAGTGTCACGGAAAAGCATCGACATGGTCGTATACGAGTATACCTATATTTACCCTGTGAAGCTGGATAGTGAGCGCAGACTCAAAATTATATGTTGTTAATGCATTTAAACCACTTGAAAATAATGATATTTTATAATATTAGTGATGTGCAGCAAGTATAAATTGTTTATTTCAGCCTTAACTATTAAATATCTATTAGAACGCCCCTCGTGACCCGGTCAGTGCGTGTGCAACGTTCCGTGTGAACTGGGATGTGCACTGATGGCAATTATTGTGTGGCTCATTAAATTGGTTCGCTATCGTTTTCCAATATTCAAATGAACAATTGAATGTACATCGTTGTGGCCACCACTCCGCTACCATTGCATTCCCCTGTAGAGAGCTGCAGTTCGCAGCCAAAATGCCTCAACGTATTTTAATTGTACCTATTTGAAATAGCCACTGTCATTTCTATTTAATAATGAAGCACTATATTTTTCACTAAACGCAGTGAACGACTTCTTTTACTCCTTGAAAGCCTTCACTCCGTTTGTATCCGTAACGGTTCGCAGCCCCAAAATAAGCTGCAGAGTATTGTCACTGAGCTTAATTGAATTCCTGTATTGGCCCTTCCTTCTCTTTTAATAAATAGATTCAGACATAGCACAAAATACCTGTTTTATGGCAGGCTCCTGTTCAATAGTATAGACCACTGGCACATTCCAAATAGAATAGTTCTTCACCGAAGACCTACCAAAATCATTCCCTAATTTTTTGATAGATCGAATTTATTGATATAATTGTTGAGTATAAATTAGGTCAGTGATAAGACTAACCGCGCGTAAGTAATTTACAATGTAAATATAAGTTTGATGAAACGATATTGCATAATATTAAATCCGAGGCGGCCCTCGGGGCCCCGTTGTTTTAATAAAACCAAGGCTAATTTGATTATGGCGCTATCGGCGTAGTAAATAAGTAACAAAGTTTGTCCAGTCCGGCGCTGTTCGCTCGTAACAAGTTGAACAACTTGCCGAAGAGGCGCTAGAGCGCGTGTTACGATGCATAGAGCCTCGATGCGATAAAACATCCTTGCTATAACGACATAATCAAACAGATCTTTCTTATATTTATATATGTAGGTGTTTCATTTCTAGGTGTTTCTATAGTAAGGTGGTAAAAGATGGCGACCAATTTTCTTTTTTAACTACCCTGATCTCACAGACATGATGGTAGTCGCCAAAATTAGCGGAGTAATAATTTCATTGACAAGAGTTGATACGCCGCATATTTGTTCTAGTCTGAGCTGGTGCTTTGTAAAAAGCGAAATATACGTTATTTCGTTTGTTATTTCACGGACAGCAAAAGACACACACGGCACTTCTTTAGAATTGATGCATTTCTCTAGAAGAGCAAACAACATCAAAGTGAGATATACCGCACCGAACTGTTTGCGGCATACCAACTTAGATAGTCAACATAAACTAATAACTAAAGTCGCAGGCAATAATTAACATTAATTACTATCTACTTCAGTCATATAGTTTTGACGCAGTTAATTTTAAATTTCAGTTATAATTCTATACTATAGTAACTCTTGTAAATTACTCGTGCATATTTAAAAGTTTTGTAGTTTTTATAATCATACGAGCACAAAGTGTTCAGGCGGAAGCCCGCTACACGACGTCGAATCGTGACTATGTACTCTTTTTCCCAAATATTGCTTTAACCGAATATCCTTGAGCGCGGAGAACGCCAGATTCACCCTTTGTCTTTTGTCACAGTTACTTGGAAACAAAATGGAGTTAACATTGTTTAAACGCGGGACTTGGAGGTGACGTCGCTTAAATACAAGACTGTTTTATGCGAGCCAACCAACTGCGAAATTACTTTATGAGCATGACAGAGCGATACAAACAAATATGGAATAGCATTATTTTTGTTTAATAACAAGAAACATTTGATATTGTGAATATTACGTATTTATATCCGTGCAGGGGCGGAGAAAAAATACTAACCTCTGCGGCCAGGGTCGGCCTGTCTTAAAAGGCGACAAAACAATCCACCTAGCTACGTGGTAGGGCCTCAAGTCCGTCTGGATGGCGACCACCTTTGGTCTTAAGTATGCCGCCATAACAACTTTGTGTTCCGGCATTAGTGACCCAAGTTCCTGTACCTTTATGGGACAGCAGCGTGTTCGCGGTGCCACTGGCGTTGCAAATACTCATAGGTGAGGTTAGTATTCTTTCTCCGCCCCTGTACGGATAAAGACTCTTTCTTTACTCTCCATTAACCTTTAACTAACTTTGGCAATAGTTTTACTACCATTTCGCTTGAAGCAAACGTTCGGCCCCAGTCCGTATTCAGTTAATCGATTTACACCGATCTGATCCTCTTAAAAAGAAAGCAGCCCGAGCTCTCATTATGAAAGTTAAATAATAAAAAACCTCGAAATTGGGATTCCGACAGTTTTTAATTGGATTTTAATGTAATTGAAAGAAGTATAATTTTCTTTTTTTTATTAATAATTTCAAAATCGATCAAGATAATAAGCTTGTAAGAAAAGTGTTTTTTATTACGCTACTGAATGGAAATATATCAAGAGTCGATCACTTCTCATTTGAAACTGTATTGAATGTTTTCTTACAAGTCAAAGTAATTTAACTCTTGCTTTTTCATTTGGAGATCCTGTTTCCAGCAAAGCTTAAAATCTTACATTTTGATATAGGTATACCGTACCAGGTGACTGTTTCTTTTTGTTTGTATGTATATCGATTCGTATTTGCCCTCAATCCAATCAACTGTGTATTTTGTAATTTTCTAAATCTCTTTCATGAGTCGCACCTGTGATCATTGAGCTGTGGCTCTGTAATGGTTATTCTACAATATTATATGCTATATATTTGATATATTCATTTGTTACGCTCTCGGGCCTCGCGATAAGGTAGCTATAAAAATATTTTATATACCTACAGTCAACTAACCATCTAAAGTAAATTGTAGTTTTAATCATTATAGATATTCTACTTTACGGAGTACCTCATGGTCAACTCATGTAAACTCAATAGGCTATACAATATTAATTCATATCTACATATACATAATAAAAAACAAGAAAATCCACGAAAGTCCTTCAGAGAATCCGCAGCATTTCTACGCAAACATTTCTGCTTACCATTTGTAAGGTGTTATTGAAAAATTGTAATGGTGCCTTCGTTATTTGGAAATGGCTCGAAAAGGTAAGAATTCGAGAGGGACATATTGAGGTCAGGGCTAGTTTTGCATTCTCACGTTACGCAGGTGCCAAATTGGTTAGGGGATCACAAGAAACACAAAGCGAGCATCTACTAGGGTTGCCATTTATAAATATACTACCAATTTATTTAATTTTTATAGTAACTGAATGAATAAATGCGAATTTTTAATAATGATCAGTTTTATATACACTAGGTAAAGCATTGTGTTGTAAATATGAAAGAGACCAGTTCACCTGGAAATGGGCACATCGTATGGAGAGTACCAAACAAACCTGCTGCGCGTTCGACCTGCGAGACATTCGTTCTCTCCTCTAACATTCCACACTTATCGCCAATACATCCGTCATTCAACAAGCATCAGTATTTCTATATCCCTATATAAATCGTCCTCTCTTTTGACTTGACACACAGTTCCAGGCCATCCAGTGCCAGCGACAAGTCTCTATTCAATTCAAGTGTCATCTCTTCTTAGTTTTGCAATTATTCTACTCTATAAATAAGTTATTGTTTTAAAATGTGTGTTTATTTTAGATTCAAATACTAAGTGACCTGTAGCAGTTCGCAGACTAGCTCTGTAGTCAGCAGATATCCAAAAAAATGACATACATGGATACGTCAGGAATTAGGTGGTCACCCTGCTAGTTTTTATGATCTGTGTTTAAGGCTTTGTATCGGTTCGAAGGTGTCACTGCATCGACAACGGAATACATACATATTTATGGTTTGTACATATCTATACATATATAAGGAAAATGGGGTTCCTTTGACACACCATCACAATAAAACTACTGAACATATGGGATGGTACTACCTACCATTCGACGCGGATGGTTAATAAGCTATTTATTTTTTGGATCGACCCTTTCTCATTTTTTCCGATTTACTTTTGTCTGTTATTAAATATATAAATACTTTGTTTTTATTAGGGCAACATTATATTAAATTTAATAACAAGACTGTGGACTTCTGTGAGCCATTTAATATGAAAATCTCTAGGATTCGAAGACCATTAATCACTGAGGGCTATGTAGCTTCATTTGTTTGTTTTTCTACTAAGGCAATCCACATGGAACTGATCATTGATCTCAAAACAAAAGCTTTTTAGCATGACTTTGGGGAATGCCAAATAAAAATTTTTGTGACAATGCAAATCTTTCATAGGTGCAGAAATCAATTAAAGGAACTGTATAGTCGTTTCAATCAAAACAGCTGACTGATGCTGTTGACAGTTTTTGTATTCCATACTATATACAATTCAAATTTATACCAAGCTATGCACCAGAATTTGGTGGTTTGTGGAAGGCGGGAGTCTAAAGTTTTAATTCCACTTTAAGATAATAGTGGGAGATATTTCACTTACATTTGAAGCTCTATATATTCTTATTATAAAAATAGAATCAGTCTTAAATTCAAGACCCCTACTACCCACGAAATCCGACATTTCTGACTTTCAATATTTAACGCCTGGCCATTTCCTTATGGGAACAGCTATGACGAGTAGTCCTGAGGTAGATCTGTGTAATGTATCTATGTCACGGCTAAAATTTTGGAATATTTTGTCTAAAATTAAACAAGACCTTACACAGTTACAAAGTAGGCCCAAATGGTCATGCTCATCAATGGCATCATGCTCATCCCAATCTCAAAGAAGGAGATCTTGTTATTTTTCGCAGTCACAATACTGCCCCATTTACTTGGCCTATGGCTAGGATTGTGAGGGTAGTAACAGAACCAGATGGTAAAGTAAGGGTAGCTGAAATTAAGTTACCTAATAATAAAACTTATGTGAGGTCCTTTAGGAAACTAAATCCTTTACCATTTAATTAAAGAAAAAGTATTGTTTGTTTGTTGCTTGAAAAGTATGAAAATTAAAAACGTTCCCTGGACCAGACGGACATGTAAGAAGGGCTGTGTGTGGTAGGAATGGGACCTGGGAATGAGATTTTCCTAAGGTCTTATAAGAAATTGTGTCCTCTCCCTTTAATTGAAAATTTAAATTAAGTTTATTATCCTTTAAGTTTGTCTTTCTTAAGCTTAGTTCTTGCCCCCTAGCTTATGTTAAATACATAAAATACTATGTTTTTATTAGGGCAACATTATATTAAATTTAATAACAACACTGTTTTTTGTTTGGCAATTATTATTATGTTATGTCAAGTTGGCTTGGGTTCATTTAATTTGTTGACCCCCTGGTGCCAACCCTTAAGAAGGGGCCCGCCTTAAAACAAAGGGCGGGCCGGCGCCAGCCCGGGCCACGAGATCGGCAGGACATATATCCATAGGCCCGGGCATAGGCGATGGGAGAACAGCGGGGTCTTTTAGTGGGTAGTCGGATGTTCGAACATCTTTCCCGGAGTCCCACATATCCCTCAGTCCCCCCGGGCCGGGGGAACCCGTCAAGGGTGGTTTTCCCCGAGACCAAAAAAAAGGGTTCATTTAATTTTATTTTCTCTTTGTATAGCGATGAATAAATTTCAGTTACCAATTAATATTTTAATAGTTTCTTTAATTAATTAAACACCTTTTATTTGCCCAGCGGAGCGGGCATGATCGGCTAGTAATACATATAAGCTGAATTTGACGAATATTCATGAGAAAAACGGTTTTACATATCAATTGTGAAATATATCCCCAAATTTAGAGTAATACTAAAAAAATGCGGTAACCCTACTTGGAAGCAACTCTTTGGCGGATATCCGCCACCTTAGATCCGCATCCGCAAAGAATATCCGCATCTGAATAGTTGCGCATTCTGCTCACCTCACAAAATGCCCAGACTAGCATGCCAGATAAAGACGTTTTATTCTAATACGATAGAGATTTAAAATGTAATACAATATCGACTGGTAAGCCCACATACTGGCCCACCGATCCGCAAAAAATTCCAGACCTAATAGATTTTTTTATCTATAAAAATATATCATCGAATTTCCTCCACATTGAGGAAGGGTATAATATGAATTCAGATCACTCGCCAATACTATTAACTTTTTGTGAAAGTCTTCTACAGAAAGAAAGCTACCCTACCCTAACAAACATAAATATGGACTGGGAGAGTTTCAAATTAGATTTAGACTCTATTATCGATCTAAAAGTCTCTCTTAAAAACCCGCAACAAATAGACACTGACTTGGGGAAATTCATAAAAAATATTCAACAGTGTGCCTGGAAAAATACTCCTAGTCTTAAAAGAAAAAACAGAACTAATGTATACCCACGAAAAATCAAGTATCTAATAGCAAAAAAAAGGAAACAGAGACGTTAATGGCAGTGTACTCGTCATCCTCAAGATAAAACACTACTAAATAATTTAACCAAAAAGCTTAAAAGAGAAATTCAGAAATTTCAAGATCAGAATTTAAATACTTATCTTAGTCAGCTTACAAGTGATCGAACTACTGAATACTCACTGTGGAAAACGACAAAGAATCTTAAAAAGCCAATAATGCATATCCCTCCCATTAGAGAGATCAATGAGCGGTGGGCAATAAGTAACGAACAGAAGGCAAACAGGTTTGCACAGCATTTAGAGAACATCTTTCAACCAAACGAAGGAAACGAAGAAGACCTTACGCCAAATGAATTGTCTCAAGATGAATTAGAAATAAAACTGGTAACTCCGCGAGAAGTACAGCGTGAGATCAAACATCTGAAGCTAAAGAAATCTCCTGGCTACGATCTCATTACCGGGGAAGTTCTCCAAAAACTTCCACGTAAAGCCATAGTTAAACTCACCACACTAATCAATGCAATGTTTAGACTTAAGCACGTGCCCGACATGTGGAAAGTTGCCGAAGTCATAATGATACCAAAGCCTGGTAAACCACCTCAAGAAACCACATCATATAGGCCGATATCTCTTTTGCCAATTATGTCAAAATTATTTGAAAAATTGCTCCTGAGACGATTGAAGCCCATCATTGAGAGCAGAAATTTAATTCCTGACCATCAGTTTGGATTCAGGGAAAAACATTCTACAATAGATCAAGTTCATAGAATAACCAACACAATAGAAAAAGCACTAGAAGAAAAGAAAGTTTCTACAACAGTTTTCTTAGACGTAGCACAAGCATTTGATAAGGTTTGGCACGCTGGGCTTATACATAAGATAAGAAATATACTTCCTAATCAGTTTGCAGATATTTTAGAGTCTTATCTTACCCAAAGAACCTTTAGAATAAGACAAGAAGATGAATTCTCAGAGATTAAGGAAATAAAAGCTGGAGTGCCACAAGGAAGTGTACTTGGTCCGGTCCTGTACCTATTGTATACCTCTGATATTCTAGAGCTAGAAAACAGTACCATTGCAACATTTGCTGATGACACAGCTATAATGGCAACTGGGGTAACTCAAAAAGAAGCAGTAGAAAAGGTGCAAGTAGCCATCAATACCATAAACGATTGGACGAAAAAATGGCGAGTGAAACTTAATGAATCTAAATCGGTTCATATAGATTTTACAAATAAGAGATTTATTTATCACCCGGTGTACATAAACGGCCAAGTGATACCATATGAAAATACAGCTAAATATCTAGGCATGACACTAGACGCAAAGCTTCGCTGGAAGGCCCATGTCAAAAAGAAACGCAACGAATTAGAGCTTCGCTACAAGAAAATGTACTGGCTGCTAGGGAAGCATTCCACGCTGTCAGTACACAACAAAATACTAATATATAAACAAGTTCTCATGCCCATATGGACTTACGGTATACAGCTGTGGGGCTGTACCAAAGAAAGCAATATTCAAATAATTCAACGTTTCCAAAATAAAGTGCTCAGGGGTATTGTCAATGCACCCTGGTATATTAGAAATGACGACCTCCATCGGGACCTTAAAGTGGAACTCGTTGCCAACGTTATTAAAAGGTACGCCGAAGCTCATGAACAAAGGCTTCATCACCATGTGAACGTCGAGGCCATCCAACTCCTCGACACCACGGACATAGTGAGAAGACTAAGAAGGAAAAAACCTTTTGAGTTAGTTTAGTGCAGTGCTAGTGTAATGTAGTGAAACAGGTACTACTACAAAGAACACAAGAACAAAGTGACTTCCCCTTAATAGAGACATTAAGAAAAGTGTTATTGGGCACATTCTTAGTAAAGTCTATTTAGCAAATTAAGTTAAATTTATATTACTAATTAGTCTACGTATAAGGCTAGATTGTAATTTTAAATGAGTTACCAAAAGGTAGATCATTTTCAAGAAAAAAAAAAATTCTAATACGAAATTGTTTAAACAAGGAAACTAAAATTTTAATTTTTACTAAAATGTAATTGAAATTAATCTTACACTTACTGTTTCCAGCATATCATCATTATCTGAACGTCACGTCCCGATTAGATCTCTAATTACTATATTATTTATGCGAAACTAAAAGCACCGTATCAAATAATGCTTGCAGTCAAGTAAGTCATCTTTTTGTGTAAGTGACCGGTCGCAGTAAAGGTAGTTCTCGAATATAGTTCTTTTTCTTCCTGCCCTTGTCCCAAACTATGTGGGGTTGGCACAACTTGTTCTCTCCTTCCTCTATTAGCCGTCATCTGAACACTCACACCTTTTGTAACTATATTAACTTTTAAACAATCCATCCATCTTTTCTTTGGTCTACCTCTCCTCTTGTATCCATCCACTCTCATTTCTAGCATCCTCCTTGTTATATGACGCTCCTCTCTTGGCATTATATAGTCATACCAGGCTAACCTATTACTTTTCAGCTTCTCAATCACTGACGCTACTTTCAAACTTCCCCTAATATAGTCAGTCAGTCATTTCTAATTTTATCCATTTTTGTAACTCCGCTTATCCATTTCAATCAATATTCGCATATCTGCTGCATGCAATAACATTTCATCCTTCCCCTTTTTGGCCCAGCACTCAGATCCATACAATATGACAGGTCTTATAACGGACTTATGAACTTTACCTTACCCTAAGTCTAAACGGCACTTGTGTAGCCAGAGTCGTGTGTTGTATCTAATGATTTATATAAATCATGACCAATTAATAATAATTATAGAAATCTTATAAGAAATATATTCATTTATGAGTGATCAGTGATTTGTTTCTGAACAATCTTCTTTACAATTTTTTGTGACTATATTAATTACTACATGCTTAAATAAATCAATTCAGACAAAAGTTATGCGTCGTCATAGATATAATCAGTGAGTGAACAATCAATCATTCTCTATTTTCGTACTTTTAGGGTTGGAATTTTTTCCCAAATTTATATGAGACCAACTTCGGGCTTATACCCTTTCTAGTAAAAAAATAATTTTTAAAATCGGACTACTCTGTAAAAAGTTATGCGTGGTCATACCTAAAAAAAAAATATGCGCGTCGAACTGAGAACTTCCTCCGTTTTTTTCGTCGGTTAAAAATAAAACCAAAAGAAGCTGATAAAGGACCTAATCATTACAAACAAAACAATGTTCGCGAAATTTCGGTCCCCTTTGTTCACCAGAGCGAAACCGACAAGTAATATTTCAAATGTATTTATTTTTGCATTTTTGCGGGCGCGCAAATAAATATCCCGCGGAGGTCATAGGGGAGATAAAACAAAATATGTGCGGAATGAAAACAACAAAGTAGCTGTGATTTATACCCGGTCCGGGCAGCCATCCCACAGGCGACGCGGTTAATGAAATTTCATCAATTTTAAATCAGTCAGGACCCAAAAGTATGTGATGGATACGATACACAGGCACATCAAACGACACTCACAAAGTCTCTGGTTTTTGACGACCTGAGGATCTACGTGGCACAACGGCTTTCGCTCGTCGGAATGCCTGTGTGAGCAACGAGTTTGTTTACTGTCCCGAGCCTATGTATATATAGCTGACCCGGCAAAGTTGTTCTGCAATATAAATTATAAAATTAGCCTATATCCTTTTCCAAGGTGCAATCTATCTCTATACCGAAATTCATCAAAATTGGTACAGTGGTTTAGGCGTGAAAACGTATCAGACAGACGGAGTTACTTTCACATTTATAATATTAGTATGGACGTACAAAATTTACAAAGAAAAATATATAATAGGTACAAAATAAAAATATATTAGTAGTAGTAGTTATCTAATATCCATAAAACAAGCGCTATGTTGCTTACTTATGTAGGATTAATGGGCACTGTGTCGTGCAGTATGTTTATATTTAAATTTAAATTTGTAGTGGCACAGATATTTAAATAAATCAATGTTATTTACTCTAATTACGTAATTTAGTTATATCTTTAATAATATTTGCTTACTTCAAGAAATATTTCCTTCATTGCGTAGTATTTTGGTAATATTAAATTTAGATAAAAGACTGATTTCAAATAAGGCTTAGTACACATTGTAATCCTAGTCTGGATGTAATGAGAACATTAAGCGTCGTTATACTCAATGACGAGCTTATTCCTAAAATAACGGCTGCTATCGTAAGACCTGATTTACAGAGATATTGAGAAAGATTTCAGTGAGCTTTATATCAATATTATGAATTTACTATGTCGATCTCCTGGCGTAACGATTAACGCACGTCGGTACGCTTGCGGAGAACACGGCTTCGATATCTGTGCAGCGTCTGGGTGTTTATGTATATGTATTAATATTTATAATAGTATATAATGTAGAATATCAGTTTTCTATTACCCATAATACAAGTGCTATCCAATTTAGTTTGAGACTAGATGGCGTTGTGTGAAATGTCCCAATAAATTTATATTTATTTTAAATTTTAATTAATTATAAAAAATGGTACACACAAAAGAAGAAAGAATATACAGAAGTTTAAAAATCAATATTGCATAATAAATATAGTAAATAGAGAGAAGTTAAAATAAATAAATAAATAAGTAACTGGCTGTTATCGTAAATTTCCTGAATTGATAAATGCAAACTTCTCGGCTAAAACTAAAGAATGAAAATTGTTATAACAAAACATAACAAAACCGTAGAGACGATTAAACCAGTTGTAGTGATACAAATTGAATGATTTCTTTAGAAAAAGTATTTGAAGATTCCCTTTTAATAATAAAGTCTTGTATACAAATGTACTTTTAAATTTGATTTAGCCTAAGTACTTGCAGTGAGTGCACTTCAGCACCTCCCTATTGCGCAGAACTCGCGCATCTGAAGGAGGACCGAAGCAACACTTAAATATTCCAATTCGATTGCATTGGAAATTGTTATATTCGATTTACGGATAAAGCAAGATGCTTTCAGAACGTTTTCATAATATACCTTACTTGCATACAACTTCATTTATAAATTCAGCAATGATCACAGGCAGAATGAGTCAATTCTGACATAAATGACACTCCTGTACGTATTGATATGAAATTTTCTTAATGCAATAACATTTTTGCCATAAGACATAATCTTATACAATACATTTGACCTCAATGGAACCCAGAGTTGTCTATTGAATGATATATCCAAAAAGCCATACTTGTGCGCCTCTATTGTCTCGTTTTGATATTACTTACTTTCTTTGCAAAGAAGTACAGAGAACAACAAATACCATAGTGATAGAGGTCTCCCATGTAATAACAATGGTTGTAACTATGTTTTAAAACTATAACAAAAAAGAAATAGGTACATATAAAATACTCAAACATCGAGCAAGCTATATGAAAACTTGGAATACAATTTGTTGGAGAGAATATTCCACTTGTTTCACTGTCTAATCGTAACAGCAGGCAATTGAAATTTTTCTTAAGCAAATGTATGGAATTTTTGTTAAGGCCTATCATTAGATATACTCGAAAATGCTCACAGAAAATAAAACAGAGCGATTTAGTATCTTTCTAAAGATCTTTGTCATTCTCTAAGCTTACTAGGGACAAGCTCTACAATTATAACTACCTCAATCACACAAACGCCGACTGATACTCGTAACTCAATTAGCAAAAAAAATGCTTCTATGTAGTCTTACTGATTCAGAATGAGCGATTTAGTGAGTGAAGGTGAGCGAACTGCAATTAAAAATATATTCTATCACTA
Organism: Malacosoma neustria; assembly: GCA_963693495.1. Lineage (NCBI taxonomy): Eukaryota > Metazoa > Arthropoda > Insecta > Lepidoptera > Lasiocampidae > Malacosoma > Malacosoma neustria. The sequence continues at coordinate 306,613 of OY856389.1, forward strand.
ATAAGCTATAGGAGTCTGCATAGTGTGAGCTGACCTTGAGACAAATGCTTCGTAGTCTGTCTGGTATGTCAGTCTGGGATGTTGACAGTAGGGTAAAGTGACATGCCGAATGAACAAAAAAAGATAGCTGCAGTATCCTAGCCTAGCAAAGGACACCAGATAACAGCCATATTTTTTCATCGAAGTAACAGGTATTTAAAGTTTTAAGGAGCTTTTGTGCGTCCCAGGGTCAGGAATAGTATTAATTGATGTATTCTAGTACGAGTCGATTGTGTTCATACATGACATATTCTTTTTTATGCTTAAATAAGCAACATGATGAAATAAATTTTACTATAATTATATTATACATATACGAATGTTAAGGAGCCGTCTCTATATCTGAAAATAGTTTTGAGACCCTTGAGCGACCTTGTATCAAGAGTGTCGTCTGTTGTTCAATGCGACGTACCACCGAAAAATTAAGCACCTCTTATATTTACAATTGCAATTAAACCTTTGGAAGATGACATAATACAAGGCTAAGCTATTACGGTAAAAATACACGACCATTAAGCATAATGGTAGCAGTTTAAATAAGCAGTACAATGAGAGTGCAGTTTTTAAAATGCACAACAAAAAAAGCGGATAAACCCAGATGCTCACTGCTCGGCAAACTGTATAAAATAAAAAGGCGTTCAACGAACATTAAACCAAGTGAAATAGTCTATTGGGTATTTGATAGAAATGACTTTAAAACAAGTTTAATGTTTGTGAGCGGTTTACATTTAAAATTATACTAGTTGGAAACTAGTTATTGTTTAATCTACTGTATTAATCGTTCCTTTATATTATTAGAGAAACACATCGACAATAAGTTTCATTTAAAATCGAGGAAATAACCTATGCGATGATGAGTGCAGTCACATAAAGCGTGTAAATAAATGTGTTCGACAACTTCCGTAGCGTAACTTGGCGTGGATTTAGGACGCATTAACACCTACGAGGAGAACGAATTAAATTTCCGTTTTATGGTGTTTATATATAAGTATCAATTTACAAAATAAAAGTATTAAAATTAGTTAGTTAAACTATATCAGTTGTCCCGTACCTGATAATACAAGCACACTGCGACTTACTTTGAAACCAGACGGCGCTGTGTCAACTAGCATATTTATTTGAAAATTGTAAAAAACATAATTACCTAATTTTCGATGGTAATGAGCCGTTAAAATTCGATTCTTTACTTTCAAACATTACTTGCATACGCAGCATCGACGTGTAAGTGAGGAGATAGTGACACAGAAGGCCGTTAAATTTTACAGCACTTATTCCATTAAAGCATGAAACTATTTTCCCGACTGTAAGGGGCAAAAGGGGCGAGGCGGGCGCGCGCAAACGGCCTGCCTCGAACACATTCAATACACTCATTTAGCCCTCAATGGGCCGGCGCTACGCGAATGCTTTACAAATTATGTTATTTTTATTCCATTTCAAATGGCCTTAACCTGGATCAAACAATCTCAGGTCGCATCAGAAATTACGCAGTTACATATATTGGAAATCATAGCAAATAAGTTAGCTTTGTTGTATTGCAAATGTACGTGAGACTGTTTACCTACACCAGAAGATCTTGCTGTGAGAAGAAATGTATGGATTGATTGCAGCGGATTAAATAGACGAAAGAAAATACCCGCCAGCTTCTTAAAAAAAAAGAAAGCTTTTACCAGTAAGCGTGGCGACAATGTGAGTCTAAAAATAGCGAGAATATGACTAAGCTCGCAGGAACGTCACTAATGTTTACTTTCAAATAGGATAGATATAGAATTAACAATAACTAGGAAAATATGGCCATGATGACCTTAAAAATAAGTATAGGGGTATGCACGCCATCACAGTTGTAGGGCATCATAAAAGGCAACTCGCGACATAAACGTCAGTTGTCTCCACAGAACTTAATACCAAAACTCAAGACACTCACATTTCAATCAAATTTAATAACTACTCAACAGTGCTTTTTACTTTCCGAATGTAAACGAGGTGATAAGCTTTTAATAGAAACTTTTGTAGCTGGGAAGGGATAAGAGAAACAATTGAGAAGAGAGGATAAAAATTTGTCACCAGAATCCTATGGGAGCTTTACCCAGGAGAGCCAAATACTCTCCAGATACAACCAGAGATCCTTTCAGGAACCCCTGTCGATAAAATCAGAACCAATAGTCAACACTTCGTTTTTGATTATACCGTTCAGCGGTCTGCATACTAACCTCTGCGGCCTGGGTCAACCTGTCGTAAATGGCGACAAAACAACCCACCCTAGCTACGTGGTAGCGCCCTAAGCCCGTCTGGATGGCGACCACCTTTGGTCTTAAGTATGCCGCCATAATAACCTTGCGTTGTGTTCTGGCATTATTGACCCAAGTTCCCGTACCCTTTTGAGACAGCAGTGTGTTCGTGATGCCACTGGCGTTGCATACACCAAGGCGACGGTACCTACTAAATTCTAAGCGGGCCCCCAGCCTGTCTGCTGTCCTACAGCATTAAAAAAAATAGTACCGTTATCTAAGTACAAGTTAAAAAACAACAACCAGAAAATAGAAACAACAAAAATTCTTGATAATTGTTGAAATGTGTTAGCTGATCATAATTTAAACTGATGTAATCATTGGGTATTAAATTCAATAAAACAGTGCCTATTTGAATTACAAGTATAACAACTTAATTTTAATTGCTAAAAATTGCTCAATTTATAGATAAATTAATTTAAAATGTACTTTTACAGGGCACGAAAATATTATCCAACACCATAATAATTTAACGGTTTGCTTAATTACATAGCAGAAGTCAAAATATTATCACGAAATATTTTTGGCCGAATATACCTAATGAGCTCATATATTGTTCGGCACATAAATAAAGTCCACGATAGTGTAATTAATGTGATCCGTTTTGTGGACCCTTGGCCACGCGACTTATTGTTTCAAAAACTCACTACTAACAAATCTCTCTTTTGATTACATGACCATATTTGTTAAATAATTACCGTATTTACTAACGCATTCGTGATATTCGGTAATTGAGACTAAGGCGTAGTAAGGCGGTTATTTTGGGATTAAACGTCAGACGACACTCGTTCGTTTAAACTCTATACATCTAACCCATATTTTAAAAAGATTGTTAAAGAAATTACTTGTTACGGTACTGAATATTGGACCAGCTAAAATTAATCGCTAGGACGATAATAATGACTGGCGTATTTTTAATGAATGACTCGAGCTTAAAGAGCACATATTACATACATATACATAGACCAAAAAAAATGGATGGATTACATAAAAGATGATAGGCGAAAACGAGTGTGAATGTTAAGATGACGGACAGGATGCGGACTAACAGAGGAGAATGGAAGGAGAGAACTTGTTGTGGCGACCCCACATCATGTGAGATAAGAGCAGGAAGATCTTAATTAGGTACCAATCCAATAAGGATCTAAAGTTACAGTTTAAGTATAGGTAAATCGATGTGTATTTTATCCAAGCGGGGGCGGAGAAACAATACTAACCTTTGCGGCCGAGGTCGGCCTGTTCGAAAAGGCGATAAAACAACCCACCTAACTACGTGGTAGGGCCTCAAGCCCGTCTGGATGGCGACCACCTTTAGTCTTAAGTATGCCGCCATAATAACCTTGTGTTATGTTCCGGCATTAGTAACCCAAGTTCCTGTACCCTTATGGAACAGCAGCGTATTCGCGATGCCACTGGCGTTGCAAACAACCATAGGCGACAGTAACTGCTAAATCTAAGTGGGCCGTTAGCCTGTCTGTTATCCTACAGCAATAAAGCTTCAAAATTGCCAATTTAACCAACAATTTTAATTTGTAGTTTGTGAACTGATTTGAAATTGTATTTAATTAAATCTTTCATCTAATACTAAAAAAATGAAACAAAAATGTTTCGTTATTAAACCATAGTATTTTTTGGAAGTCAAGAAACTACCACAATTTGCAGAAAAATGCTGACTAACAGGGAAAACTGCGAAACATGCTCGGCAGCAAAATAATTTATTATTATTTTTTATAGCACAAAATCCTACTTTAGTATTTATTACTAGTGGCCGAGGTGTTGATAACGGCAAAGTGTCCCCCCGCACATTTATCACATCAATATTAATAGGATATTTCGCAACGTTATCCAATAAGCGCTGACCCTATCATCCCTTAACTTTGCTAACAAGCGGTGCGGTGTTTTACGAAACCAAGCCCCACCCGAGCCCCTCTCCGCCATTCCAACTTTGAGGGCTCACTCGAAGCAGTGTCACTGCTTTGCATAAGTCTCGCAAAATGTACATTTTAATTTTAATTGCGAAACTTCGTCGGACAGAAAAAGAAACTTCAGCATATTGAAGAAACCTTTGTCTATAATTTGAAGTAACCAAATAAATGGTATTTTTATGGTAAAATGTAAGGTATATAATGATAAGAAGTATTCACGTCCCTTATTCCTAGGAGTACTCGGTGACAAAGAGGCTAAAAGAGAGAAGCTACCAAAGATAAAGGGCTGGTTCATATTACAATCAGCGCAATCATGGTATCTTCTGGAAACTAGTCGCTAACTACTAATCTTTAAGTTTTATTTTTTATTTTATATATTAGTTTAGTCGCTATGTATTTGGGATAATTTTTAGTTTAAATTCAGAATTATATTCAAGATAAAATATGAACATATCCTGACTATAAGATTTAAAACCAAGTAACAAATGATTCACCAATTTGAATCTATATACGACCAGTAAACCTTTGTTTAAAAAAAAGTCGTTTGCTCTCCTATAAGCGCAAAGACATGTTGCTTTTTAACTTTAGTTGAACTCTACTAATCTCCATTCAGTAAAGATAGGAGTGATCCTCGCAACTCTCTAAATAAATCCTAAGCCTAAGCATTATAATTATTGACCCAGGCAGAGTAAGATGGAACACAAACAAGTGTTTATGGACTGACCAAGTGGTGTTGGTTTAATCGCTTGTTGTACATCGAGTTTTCCGGTTATAAACATTTCTTTGTTCCGTGAATCATTTTCTTGTTTTTCTTATATATACAGTCTTTATAATCCATTACATAAAAAGAAAATATTTTATTACTTCAAAAATACATTATAGTAACTCTATTTTCAACCAATAACAGCACTAAATAAAGTTACATATTTGCGAAGAGTGAATCCACGGGAGAGCAAACAGAAAATAAAAATGGTGGCAACTGAGGAAGTAAACAAAAGATTTTTCCAGAGGGTGAAACTGCAGCCACTTTATGAGCACAACATCCATTCATCACGTCCATACCAATAATCTTTCTATTGAGTACAGAATTTATTTTGACTCGTATATAAAATACCAGTCGTTCGCGCCCGCTCCGCTTCGCTGGTCGAATAACAGAAAAAAGTAAATATAAAAGTGCGAATAAATTAATTTTGTTATTAATACACTGACAAAAAAGTAAGCTTGATTTGAGTGAAACTACTAAAGGCGAAAGGAATATTCATACCAAATTTCAAGTCTTATGGTTCCAGAGATATCGTGATGAGTCAATATATCATCTATAGATGGAAATCTCTTAAATATATCTTTGAACCCTGGCCGGTAGACCACCGATGTCAATCTATATAAGCTGATTTTTCCAAATCAGAAATTATTTGGATTAATCAAATCAGGAGGACTTCTTAGTAAATAGATGGTGTAAAAGATGATGTAGCAAAAAAGGTGTAAATATTGAAATAACAACTATTAGAGTAGAGTGGAAGGATAGAATATGTTGTGCCGACCCCACATAGTTTGGGATAAGGTCAAGAAGAAGAAATAGGTTTTTTAGTAATGTTACATTTGTAATGCAATGCAAGAAATCTTAAAAAATATATAAAGACGAGAGAGACGATGCGTCTGATGGAAAGCAGTTACAATTTTTCCCAGAGTTATTTGTTATTATGTAAAATATGAATTTATTGGCAAAAGAAGAGTTTATAAGTAATCCAGTACCCATAACCCTTTTTTTTTGTTCTCGGGGGAAAATCCTCTCTTGACGGGTTCCCCCAACCCGGGGGAACCGAGGGATATGTGGTGACCGAGGAATATGTGGGGACCGAGGGATATGTGGGACCGAGGGATATGTGGGACCGAGGGATATGAGGGGAGTATCCATAATCCTAATCAACCCCTTAATCACGGTATATTTATTTATTTATTAAATGAGGAAAACCTTAAGTGTAACTCATTCTGAGCCTTTACTGTACTCAAAGTTATGATGTTTTTTTTTTGCTGTAGAACATCAAACAGGCTGACGGCCCACTTAGAATTTAGCAGTTACCGTCGCCTATAGTTGTTTGCAACGTCAGTGGCATCGCGAACACGGTGCTGTCCCATACAGTACAGGTATTTGGGTCACTAATGCCGGAACACAACACAAAACTATTATGGCGACATACTTAAGACAAGATGGTTGTCGCCATCCAGACGGGCTTGGGGCCCTACCACGCAGCTAAGGTTGTTTTGTCGTCTTTTACGACAGGTCAACCCCGGTCGCAGAGGTTAGTAATCTTTCTCCGCCCCTGCACAGATAAAATGTTAAGAATGAGATGTTAAGAAGAACGATGTCATACTTGGATGTATGTAATATGATAAAAATATTGCAGTAGTGTATTTTAGAAGAAAAATCAATTCGCTGAATAACTTGGAAGGACTTTATATTAATTTTCAACATTGAAGTATTAAATGTTCTGCTCATATAAACACAAACACCTTTATCCCAAAGGAGCGGAATTCCGTATACCCGGTGCTATCATTTGAACGAGCATCGAAAACTGCAGAGCAATACACATTTATGGGCCATACAAAAGCACAGCGAAGTTCTTAGAGCATTCAATCTGTGAAAGCGATACACGTTCTCAAAGGCCAACTCTTGGTTATATAATAGACATTTTACCAAATCCTTGTGATATTCGTTTGCGTTCGTTTTCCGTTGATAATTATGTATTTTTTTTATTGCTGTAGGATAGGATGTGTGTAGTGTGTCCAGAAGCCAATGCTGCGTAACTCCTAAAGTAATAATTTACATTTGTGCCTTTGCAACGGTTGCATCACCAAATGTTTTCGTTCGAAATACATTGTCTTAATGATGAGTCTGTATTTGTAAAAATGCAGCCTAATGTAATATAATATTACTATACAAAAAGAAACTGTGTGCGCAATTTGATAAAATTCAATCAATAAGTAATCGGTCTTCGCCATATTGAGTTCAGACCGCTGTTCTCTAGCGAACCCTTGAAGGCCGCTCCAACCTACCCTTAACTGCATCAGCTAGCGCGATATCGTCAGCATACATAAGCAACCATGGGCAAAATGTGCGTCTCTAATATATCTGTTTAACATGACATCTAATACCATGCTGAACAAAAACAAAGGACAAATCCGTACACCAGTTTGTGTACACCAGAAGTAATAAGAAAAGGTTTCCTATAAATAAATATTTTGTGACAATTCACACAGCGTCATCTAGTCCCAAACTAAGTAGCACTTGTGTTATGGGCCCTAGAAAACAGATATACTACTTATATACTTTTTTTGTAAATAAATACACATTATACATAAACACACAGACGCGAGACGGGAATCGAACCCATGACCTCCGCAAGCGTACCGAAGTGCGTTATCCGTTACGCCATCGAGGTCGTCGTCCCTTTAGACTACCGTTTCCACCAGATTATCGCGTGAAGAATACAGTCAAAGGTCTTTTTCATACCCCGAAATAGGCAATGCAAAGGGCTATTCTTTGTTCTGTACGAGTATTTCTTCTTGACAGTCCCGTGGCACTAAAACTGGGTTCAGAGCAAGTACTAGACTACAGTTCTTTCACAAATTTAAAACACTATATATATTTTTTTCATACTAGTACTAGTTTTTGTTTTTTTTTTTTGTTTCAATATAATAATATAAATAAATTGGATAATGTACCAGTACGATTTTTTACGATGCTTGAAAATTGTATTATTTGCGCTAGTTGTTTACAAGCGCAATAACACTCGTTTTCGTTAGGCACAATAAACGGTCATCGCATAAATTTAACCAATTTAGTAAAAAAACACATCTTACCTAAATATAAGATATTCCTTTTGATTAGATGCTCTTTGACTCACATTATCCAAACTTGCTGTCGAGTATCACCACGATGACTTTTGTGACCGAGTGTATTTGAAGTGCTTTACCGCTACGGGAAATTACTTAAGTTTCAAGTGATTTTCAATGTTCTATAGTGCCTCACTTAGTGGAGAAGAACGTTATTAACATTTTTAATTAAGTTTTTACATATTATGCACACCTAGTTTCACATTACAATAAGAAGTGACTTTACTAAAATTCATTTATCAAATTCACAGTTATTACAAAACACCACTAAAGTTTGTACTATGCTATCATAACTAAACGCACATTCAGATGACTGAGCAAATTTATGTTACAACCTCTCTAAAAAGTATAATAAATTATTAAGTTACGAAGTTGTGAGCATGAGCCTATACGTACGCGTGTAGTTGTATTACAGTAGTTCCTCGTCGATCGGTTCGCGTGAAGACGCGTTGCGCATTATAATTTTCACGACCCAACATATATATATATATATATATATATAATAAAGACTAATAATGTAATTGTTTTCATGCTGAATTATTATCATCCAATAGGTTTTATGCCATCAAAACAAAACAAAAACAACTTGTTAGAGTAAGCTTACTTATTACTCATTCAAGGCTTGTTGTTTTACAGGTCGAATAACGTACTCTTTTTAGGTTATGAAAAAATCATACATTTTCATTCTCTATTAGAAAAAATATTTTAATAGGAAAGAAAACAAATTGTTATTTGCTTTAGTCAGCTCATAATCACTCCAATTCAATTGTATTGTATAACATTTAAATTTACTTTGTATTCGTAATATGAAAAAAAAATCTTTGACAGTTTCGGCCAAAGGTATTATCGGAAATATCGTTTCCAAATGTATCCTGTTGAGAGTCAATACGCTGAGGCATGAACTCATGGTGCCCAGAACGGAGATAGGGTTGTTGCAAATGCGGGGTCTTGGTATTCGACGTCACAACATGTCTTGAATAAACATTTTGTATAACTTTTGATTTTCGATTATAGATCATTCAAAAATATATTTTTCCTTATAAAAGCAGTATTTCTGAAAATATGTTAAGTGTTATACAAAATAATAACAATTTAAAGAGAACAAAATATTATGGTCTGATACAAACGAATGTCCACAACATTCATATACCAAACAATGCTCTAATAACTAGACTAGAAAAGTGGTCGAATAGGTGTATATGTCGAGAAGTATGTCGCAGTTTGTAAATATAAAAAGATATATTTAAATATAAAGAAATACAGGGTGGAATAACAGTTTATGAAACAAACATACAAATCGTTCTTTGGCGCAGTAAACTGTTGCATGAGATTAAAAACCGTCGACGAGGCTTACATTACATATTCGCCGATGCTACAATAGCTTATAGTAAGCCCTACATCTATACAGGTATTCTAACCTGTATGAAACCGTCGTTATCCGCTTATTTCCATCAATATACATATTTTAGATTATTTTACTTAACCTTTGAATTTTTGTAGACATTTCGCAGAAAACCGGATTTTTTTTCATTTACCTTCTATGCAGCTTTTTTTCCTTTGGGAATTTAGAAGCTTACATAATCACCGTTAGCCCTACAAAACCTTTTCGAATTCAAATCAAATTGTTTGTTGGTAATCCTTGTCGAAAAATTTATTTAACTTCCTGATTTTGAGTCATTGTTAAAAATAAGTCTCCTCAGAAAACCAGAATATTTGATTATTAATATATTTAATACTGATTAAAGCTCTATAACTTTTAGGACTCTAACCAGAGCTAACTTACAGACAGAACTTGCCACTCTAACGATTATGACGAGAAGTTATTTTTTATAGATAGTGTTGCTATTGGAATTTCAGTAGCGCAGTAATGTCCACTTATATCACTGGCCGTTGTGTATCGTATATGGCCCACACTCGCCCGAGGCTCTTGTGTCTTGACAAGGACATCTTCACAACTATATTTAGACAGCGTAAGTATACTTTAAATGTATACCATATACTATGTATGTGTTGTTTAAATATAAAATGTGTATTTGTTTATTTATATAATAAAAAATAAAACAAAATGCCTTTATTGTTGCACGTAGTTTCTAAATTACTTGTTTTTCTTGCCTATTGTTATTTTTGTTAACAATTATTTGAATTTTTTTATAGTATCGGAAACCGTAGTTAATTAAGTACTTCTTGTCTTCCGACAAAGGTCTCCTCTAAAGATTTCCATTCAGTCCTGTTCCTTGCTGTATGAGTGCATGTTGGACCAGCTACTTTTCTGAGGTCGTCTCCCCATCTCTTAATCTACCTCTGTCCCCTTTACAATATATTGGGTACCATTCGGTTATAGTTCTTGACCATTTTTCTTTCTTCTCTCTAATCATATATCCTGTCCGTCTCCACTTCAGCTGTTTGTAAGTTGTGTATGCATTTTTGAATTTAGTTTTAATTTTTATGTTTATATTTATTTCTCGGTCCTTTCTTTTAACTCCAAGTATACTTCTTTCCATTCCATTTTGACAAATTTTTATTTTGTTTGTCAATTGTTCTGTCAATGCCCATATTTGGCTATCTGTATAGTAAACATGGTAGAATACACATGTTATATACCTGTCTTTTGTTCTTCATTGGCATTTCTTTGTTTTTCATTACTTCGCTGAATGACCAATATCATTTCCATGTATTAGCTATTCTTCCATTTCTTTTTTCATGCAGTCTTTAGTAGATATCAACTGTCCCAAGTATATGTATTCATGCTATCAATCTATTTGCTTATTATTGATCTTTATACTATAAGTTTGCGAAGCGTTAGATATAATATTTGTTTTGGCAAAATTCATGGATAGTCCTGCCTTGTCACTTTCATCTGCTAGTTGTTGCAGCATTATTTCTAAGGGTTTTGAGCTGAAAATAGGATTAGGTCGTCTGCGAAACGTAAGTGGCTTAATATTTCGTCATTTATGTTTAGCCTGTTATTCATCCAGTCAAAGTTCCTTAAAAACATTTCTAAAATGGCTAAAAATTATTTAGGTGAGTGTATATACTGTATATGTACTGTAAATGTACAATTTTTTATTCTATTAATTTCTTTGTAATTTTGTTCCATCTAATAAATTTTTTTTTCGTATTCACACTGCATTAGTCTTAAATTCATTTTAAGAACTTACTATCTCCTGTAGACATGCTCAATACGTGAATACCTTTAATATGCTGTCAATTTTAAAAATCTCATCTAGGAGTTAAATTTCAGCGTTCAGCCGACGCGACGGCGAACACTATGTCGAGGGTGTGCTCACATTGTATGAGCTGAGTGCGAGGGTTGAGTTTGGCCATGCCGCTCACGCCCCAACCGTAATTGCTAAAGTTGCCGCGTAACCGCGGTCGCCGCCATCCGATACTCGTAAAGCATGTTCACTCATACCCTTCATAAGCTTTATATTCTATTAACAAAAACGTGTTAAGCGACATATTGTTCGAGAATAAACCACAAAAATTCTTTATTACGCAACATCAAACGTATATCTTTTTACTTACTCATATTAAATACTTACTCATTAAAATTGAATGAAACTATAGAATTCAATTTCTTTTTCAGTTAATATACACTAATATTGTGTATAGGAAAGCACATTGTGGATAATATGTATTTGATCGGCCTTATAGGCCACGTACTCACACCTCTCACAGATCTAGCAGTCCTTTATCGAAGTAATAGATTATAGTTATTAGTATATAGTTACCCAACAGGCAAAATCGCCTTATCCATAATAGTGATCATTAATGCAATCTCGCTATTAATTAAGAGTTAAATGATAAATTGAAACTTCTCTGCTCTCATTTCATAAACTTATACCAGAAGAATAATTGTGCAACCCAAGTGGCAACAGCAGCCAGCAAAATCGAAGCTACTTTTTTATTACTTCACTAGGGTAAGACGTGCACTTCAGTACAGTTTACGGAGATAGGAGAGGAATGGGATTATTAGGATGACATTTAAAACATCACTGTGAGTTTAAACCAACGGATCGAGCATGTGATGAAAGAAAAAGCTCACACTAGTGGAGGATTTTGGCGGTACATTGTAACACTCCACGGAACTGAAAATAATAAAATATACGTCCCATCGCCTCCAGTTGGAAATATACCCGAAAGGCTGCACTACCCTATTGAATGGTAACACATATCTTTTGCCTCAAATAATGGTATTTATTTATATTTACTTTTTGGTTTCGCGAGACTCCTACTAAACGTCTTGACAGGTTTCAATAAAAGCGATTATGCAATCCACGGCCACAGATTCTCAATATCGAAATCTATAAATATACCGTTGCCAATGGACGTACCACGTAATAGCGTATTCATGGCGCTTCAGGTTCTACTCAACTAAAGCAGTATCCGGAAGATGGGAAGTAGTTACAGCAGATGGGTATGTGGCGCCCCATAACAGAGGGCAGCCCATCCTCGAGCGCACCAATATCATTTCTCCGATCTGTTGGCGACGCGACAGACAGATAATATGATTCCATGCAGCGTGTCGTACTTCACAGGCCAGTCAGTCAGAATAGCTGCTACACAATATAACACTTAGCGTTAAATACCGGTTGGAACACAAGCTTCCACTTCGGTGATTATATAGTATAATACTATTAAATTAAACCTAACCACCCACTCACTAACAGCTTGAAATAAAGCACTAACAAGACAAAGAACACGTATATTCAGCTAACCAGAGAACTACTACGTCTAAATTAGGCTCAAATTACATAAATAACTGACATTATTTTAGATAGCAGTGTCGGAAAACTATACCGTGATTTAAGTTTAAAAAACGCCATCGCCTTTGACAGCGATATAAATCATTTCAAAAACATACAAAGCGATACAATATAGAGCGATGTCAAACATTAATGTCATTAACGAGTATATTACTCGTGTGCTGGCCATAATGGCCCGTTTACACACCATATAATTTTACTATGTTGTTTTCGCAAACAAACTTTGATGATAGCTTTGATGCGTAAAGTACCTCTCCGACACGGAAGTATTTTTGCTAAAAGACTTCCGTGAACAATAAAATGAGATGCTTCTCAGCTTCTAATTTTATTGTTTCAATTATTAGAATCTAAGCAGGCTTCTGCCAGAAGACTTATTTATACGATGTTTTATGTAAAAGTATCTTTGATAGGAAATCTACTTGTCTGAGTATCAGATATTGTTTCCTGTGGAGACAAGACAGAGCGATGATGTTAACATTGCCAACAACGGTAGCCCGTAGTAATTTTTGTCAGAAGGGAGATAGAAAAGAGTGAATTGCGAGAAATAATAGATAAAAGAGCGAAAATGAAATATACTACTGGCTACAGTGAAACTAATTTTAATTAGTCATCATCAATAATAAAACATAAAATTTTGGGAAAAAATAATAATTTAAGATTAATTTTATGCAAACTCCAAAAGAAGAACATAAGCAAACACCCATGAAAAGTTATCAAAGTGCAACCGCTGAGCTCCAACCTGACGTGCGACTGTAAACCACAACAAAGTTTGAGAATATTTCGCAATTTTAAATGTGGTAACAACAAAGTTTATTCATTTTAGCAATTTAATTGCGGGAATGGAGGAAACGAAGTTGGCCTGTAGTAAAAGGCGACAAACAACTGTAGCTGCGTGGTAGGGCCCGTCTGGATGGCAACCACCCTTGGTCTGTAAGTATACCGCTACAATAATCTTGTGTTATATTCTGGCATTAGTGACTCAGGTTCCTGTACGACTATGAGGCAGTAGCTTGTTCGCAGTTCTCTTTGTGTTGCAAACATCCATAGGCAGCGGTGACTGCTTACTATTAAGTGGGCCGTCAGCCTGTGGTACCTCAGCAATAAATAAAAAAGTAAGCCTAAGGTGTAACGTTACACACTCTCTGGCTGCTCTAAATTTAATGCTCTCTTTGCTACTGACTGCTTGATGGGTCGTTATTATTTTAATGGCAAATCGGAATCTTAGAGACATATTCATTTTACGAGCACAAATCTACTTCAATACTGTTCATCTTCATCATCTTAGCATTGAATCCCGGTTGCAGCCCAAACTCTCGCTTCGGCGATCTCTGGTGGTCAGTCCATTGGTACGCATATCAACCCCTATGACGTCAAGCCAGCACTTTTTGGGTCTACACCTCCTGCCGGGGCCCGGCGGAGGCGGCATGGCCAGACATTTGTTCCCCACATAAGTAGCCGATTGCCGTAAAACGTGGCCATACCAGCGAAGGCGACACTTCTGCAATTTATCTGAAATGTCACGGACATGAAAGCTGCCGTGAATGCGACAGTTCCTAACGTGGTCCTTTCGCGTTACTCCACACATCTACCGCAGCATATTCAACTCCGTGACTCGCAGTGCCTACTTGTGTCGCTCCAACACCGGTCACGCTTCACATCCGTATAAAAGGACAGGCCTAATGGTGGTCTTATAGACCTGTCTCTTCAATTTAACCGGTATTTTAAGGTCACAGATGACACCAGTCACCTCACGCCATTTAGCCCACGCAGCAGCAATGCGTGCCTTAATGTCGTCAATATCACCAGACGCGTGAAATACAGATCCCAGGTATTTCACCTGTGCCGTGCGGTTGACTGTATCGCCGCCAATGCGCAAGGGTGTGGGATCTGTGGAGTTGCAGGCCAAATAATCGGTCTTCGCCACATTAAGTTGCAGACCGCCTTCCACGCCTTCATACGTCCCACCAACCTACCCCTGTTCGATCTGTCAGCGCGATATCATCAGCATACATGAGCAACCATGGGGGCTGCTCATGTGAGTTTCTGATGCTGTCTAATAGTATGTCTTACACGCTGAACAGAAACGGACTAAGGACGGATCCCTGGTGTACCCCGACATTGATGGGGAAGGATTTTGTGTCACCAACAGCGGTCCTGTCTCAGGCAAAGAGGAATACCCAGCAAGTATATAGGTATCATCCAGTCTCTATACAACGGTAGCATCTGCAAAGTAGTGCACAACCAAGTTCTGGGGGAGCCAATAGCAATGACTACAGGAGTCAAGCAGGGCTGCCTCCTGTCGCCGCTGCTGTTCATTGTCCTACTCGACGACGTCATGCGGAAAGTTACTGAAACACCTAGGGGCATCCCATGGAACGCAAGCTCGCACCTGGAGGACCTCGACTACGCGGACGATATAGTGTTGATTTCGTCTTCACTGACCGCTCTCCAAATGAAGCTGGACTCGTTACGAGAGGAAGCTCAAGATAAGGGTCTACGAATCAACGCTAAGAAGACCGTCGAAATGCGAGTACAGTCTTCCGAAAATCGACCCATCAGACTCAATGGCACACCGCTGGAATCTGTCGTAAAGTTCACATATCTCGGCAGCACTGTGACCAACAGTGGTGGCTCTGATGACGACGTTGACGCGAGGATCAGGAAAGCGAAAGGTGCCTTTGCCCAGCTAAAACCTGTGTGGGATTCGAACGTGCTCACCCGGCGGATCAAGGTTTCCCTCTTCGATTCCATAGTGAAGTCTGTTTTGCTCTTCGGCTGCGAGACTTGGAAGGAGACAAAGGGTCTGACGAGCAAACTACAAGTGTTCGTCAACAAATGCCTGAGGTCTATCCTGCGCATATTTTGGCCGAACACTATCAGCAACGAGGATCTATGGAAGCGATGCCACCAAATTCCGATAAAGCAGGAAATCGCGCAACGGAAGTGGAAGTGGATAGGGCACACCCTCCGAAGACCAGAGGACAATACAGCCAGGGTCGCGTTCGCGTGGAGGCCGCATGGGAGCAGGCGACGGGGCCGGCCAGCGCACACGTGGCAGCGCACCGTGGACGTCGAGCTGCGGGCGGTTGGGTTGAGTTGGAGGGACGCGGAGCAACAGGCGCAGGACAGGAGCGGATGGCGACGTCTTACGAAGGCCCTCTGTACCACTGGGGTACCATAGGAAAACAACAACAGCGGTCCGAACCACAGAATCGGAATCGCGGTACATGTCTCGGCTAAAGTTAATATAGGCCTCTGGAATCCCTTTGGACCGCAATGCCCACCAGATTTTCGCGCGAGTAATACAGTCGAAAGCCTTCTGCAAGTTGAGAAACAGGCAATGCAGAGGCGTATTCTTCGCGCTGTATTTCTCCGCGACAGTCCTTAGGGTAAAAACAGGGTCCATTGTCCCTTGACCAGGGTGAAACCAATAATAACATTCTGAGACAGTGCACTCCTGTTGAATCCGAGAGTCACATGACTGTTCGGATCACCTCCAAAACGATCCCCTGTGATAATGGGATTCCACGGAGTTTTTCTCCGAGTAGATTCCAAAACGCTATTTTATCGGCGTCGTCACAACCAGCTTGTGGCGCATAGGCACTTATCAAGTGGGTAACTACCCCATCGATAAGCACACTAACGACCATAAGCCAGTCGCTATGACGTTTCACTTCCAAAATGTTATTCTGGAACTCCGAGAGCACTATAGCATACCCATTCTCCCCACCTGGTGCACCTGTGTAGATCAGCTTGTAGCCGTTCCCAATGAACCGGGATCTGCTGGCCTTCCACCGAGTCTCCTGCAGGAACGCCACGGCCACCCTCTGCCTTGAGAGCACATCGGCCAACTCTCTCGTGCCTCCGGTTAGCGTGCCTATGTTCCATGTTGCGAAGCGGATCTTTCAAGATGTTTGGGCTGCGTGAGTTAGGGCTAACGTCGTTAGTCGTGCCCGCCCATGACACGTTAGCCCTTGTCCACTTCTCACAAAAGCCGGGCGAAGCTCTTGCGCACCGTTATGCGACGGCGCCCTAGCCCTTATATGATTTCTCATTCATTGTCTGTCCATAAATTGATTTGGCTTGTGTTGGCTTTTACGGGGGCGACTGCCATCTGACCCCCCCCCCCCCCACACTCCAAAAGGAAAGCCGACGTCAGGACCTCGTCCGTTATGCAGCAGGGTGCAAGGCAACAAAATAACCCACCCTAGCTACGTGATAGGGCCTCAAGCCCGTCTGGATGGCAACCACCTTTGGTCTTAAGTATGCCGCCATAATAACCTTGTGTTGTGTTCTGGCATTAGTGACCCAAGTTCCTGTACCTTTATGGGACAGCAGCGTGTTTGCGTTGCCAATGGTGTTGTAAACACCCATAGGCGACGGTTACTGCTAAATTCTAAGGGGGCCGTCAGCCTGTCTGCTGTCCTACAGCAATTAAAAAAAATAGTATGCGACGACTTGCTGCCCTCGGTTGACTTGGGCCCCGAAGATGTTGGTAGGGCCCCTTACACCCCCTGTTTCAATATTGTTATTTGCTCTTTAATAAATCGACAACATAATAAAGAAAGTTTTTATATATAATATCCAAAAGTCAAATTCGGTTATAGCATAAATTTCTTAATTGCTCGTAGTATTTCGTAGTAGCTACGACAAAACGAAACTTGGTTGTATATTACTCGGTGTACGGAAGGTACTTGAATTTCTCTTGCATGCAGAACGCAACGTCATCTTAAATGCAGCGGAATGGCGGAATGAAACCGAGACAAGGCGTAGACGTTCCAGAGAATAGTAGCTTAGGAATGAGTGCGAAAGTGCACCTTAAGTACGCTGAAACTGCGGAAGCAATCATCGCACTATAAATGCTGTGTATTGCTGCATTGCGCAGTTGCTCTTCTTGAAACTTTTTACAACTTTAACTCCGCTACGTGAATTCACATTCCCCTTTTGAAAAAATATGCAATATAAAAACATTAAAGTGAAGTAAAGTATATATTTACTTTCAGAAAATAAGTAATCAAGCTGTTACGATTTTTTTTTAATTTTGATATTTTATCCCTTAGCCTTGTTTAGTTCTTAAATTCTTCACTATTGTACAAGATTTTATTTAAGTGATTAACGTTGCGTTCAGTTAATAATTGACTCAATTAGTTACATCATTAACTTTTAGATGGGCTTTTTTTATTGCTGAAGAACAGCAAACAGGCATCAGTCCCCCTTAATAGTAAGCAGTTGCTGTCGCCTAAGGATGTTTGTAACACTAAGGGAACCACGAATACGCTGCTTTTCTATAGAAATACAGGAACCTGGGTCATTAATGCTGGTACACAAACCAAGGTTATTATGGCGGCATACTTATAGACCACTAGGTCCACTACACAACTACTAAGTTGCCATCCAGACGGGTTTGGGGTCTTACCACGTAGCTAGGCCTACATGATCGTCAGAGCTCCGTTTCATTGGCAGCTCAGTTTTGATATTAGTTACATTAACGCAGATAGCGGCAGTTATCGATAATCCGAAAATTGCAATCCTTTCTAGTATAAGAAGAAACCTGCAAAGAGTGAACTATTACTTTGATAATGGTATGGTATGGATATGGATAATGGTATCCAAATAAGACTACCGAAAATATAAGTGAATAAACTTGAAGTAAATAGGACGCATAAACGCTTGTGAGACATTGGCCCGTTTTTGATTCCAGACAGTACGAACAACTCATTCAGTAACCGCAAATGAAGCTATCATATTTTTATGTCTGATATAGCATTTTAGCTCTTTGTATACTCTTTACTGTCCTAATGTGTACTAGAGCAGTGCCTTCGTTCATGTCCTTTTGGAACGGCCCTATGGTATAGTATATTTAATTTGCATGCGTGAGAATTTTTAGCTTAGTTTATACCTAATTTTCCACGCAGCTGAGATTTTAAATCGCGCAACGATAAACGTTTCATAAAACATAGAGTTAGTAAATATGGTAATCATTTAACATCAGAGGATACCCCCTGGATGTTTATTAAACCCAAAATATTACAAATGGATAGGCAGTCTCAAGAAATTCGATGAGGTTTTCTGATATATGTATTAATTTTTTCATGATGGAAATGAACACGCATTTCACGAACACGCAAACAATATTGATTAATTAATAAAAAGTTATATCTTACTTTGGTTAAGATCCTAGTTAATTTATGTATTTAATAAATAAATAATATGTATACTAGTACAATTCATATTAGTACCATCTATTTCCAGATTACGTAGTGCACTTACCTATATATAGGTATTATGGCTATTAGTATATTATAATGTATATACTTTTTGTAACATGCTTTATATTAACTTAACCTATATGTATGTATCTATGTAACGGGATTTTTAGACTCGATTTTAACGCACTTTGAACGATCAAAAAAATTCAAAATTTTGCACACTTGTCAAGACCTGATTGACAATACACAAAGTTCATAATTATGTCCCAGTTTTATCAGGTTCATCAGGATTTACGATTCTTTCCCTTCTTCCGAAACGCCATCTGGCATTAAATAATAAAACTACCGGAAGACGGTGTTAAATTTTAAAAAAATTTACCAGTTGGGAATTGACAAAAAATAAATTATGTTTTATAGTTAGTCAAACTAAAAAGTTAAAAATAATTCTTAACTGTAGATTAAAATTACTGACGAGAAAATTAATGTCACTGTTCTAAAAACGTGGGGTTCTTTGTATGACATTTTTAAACTAACTGCATTACAGAATAAAATTTAAAAAAAACCTAACGATTGATATAGAGCACCCTACGCTTTTTAGAACAGTTTACAACATTAACGTTCTTTTTAGTAATTTTATTCTTCTGTTAAGAATTATTTATTGTATTTTGCTTCATTTAAACATTTGTTAATGTTGTGTATTAAATTGTTCGAGTCGTTCATTTTATATTCCTTTGTTGAGTTGCAGTAGTGGGTCCCCGGCAAACGGCGAATTGGCCTGCGATAAGTCAAACGGTTAAATCCGGAGCCATTTGGGAGGGATGTAGTTAGGAAGTGATTGCGATACTGAAATTCGTAAATCAACTACCGATAGATCTACGGTGGAGTTGTGTCTCGACTAAAGATGGCTTCAGGAAATTATTATTGGAAAAAGTAATTGTTAGATTAAATATTGCATATAAAATATTATCGACTTTGTTGTATTTGGACATTGCTTCATGTAAATCTCATTGTTTTACGAAAATAAAAGTTCAAGGTTTGTTTTCGTTTATATTCGGAAATCAGCTGAATTAAGCTAGCAAATTAGTGAAAGAAGTTATTTTTCGTCTTTACAACCATGCCCAAATCATGTCGTTAAAAGTTACCACAGGGCTTTTCTTTCTTATTTAGGGTGAAACGCTTGATGCACATCCCAGCGCTTGAGGTCTCGCGACGGGCTAATATGCGACTCCCATGCAATGCGTCTTCACCTTTTACAAGCGGATACATCGCTGCTGTATCCAACACAAGCACCACAATATGCCTCTACTGCTTGAACACTGAGGGGAAGAATGCACTTGCCTCCCAGCCAAGTGGACCACAGGGCTTAACCATATGTTTCAAATAAATTAAACTTACTCATTTTGAGATAAAAAGCAGTTCTTAAGCACATTTTTATGCTTTCATTGATATCGTGGCAGATTCATTAACACAATAAGTCAACAACAATAGAATTCACATCATAAAGTCTTTAAGACCGCTAATATAGCACCCAATACAATTGAAGAAGTTTTTATTACATCCGCCGCGAAAATAAGTAGCCCACATTTTGAATATTTTGTTAAGAAATTAATTCACAAAGCATATTTAATATTAAAAATTAATTTTCCGGTATTCAGCTTACATTTCGGAGGTAAGGTTTTATAGGTATCACTTGCATCCAAAGCTTCCGCCGTTAACTACGGCATACCGTCTAATCAAATATTCAGTTTCATATTAAGACAGTATTATAATAAAGATGCATCGATGCCCTTTACCTATCAATCATCTCCCATCGATTCCCTAATAGGGGGAAGTAATAAGGTCACTGTCACGCTGGAGGGATCGCAAGGAGTAGTCGCTTAACAATCACTATTGATTTTAACGAATTTATATAATTTACAGTTTCAATCGATGTACACAATGTATACGTAATGTACATGTAATGTATACATGTAACAGGCTTTTAAAGACCTTTCTTGGCCAACAGGACAAGACTTTATAAACATATAAAGGATATATTTTAGCACGGTTTCCGATTAGTATGTATGTACAAGTTTTGTATAAACGGAAACGTAGTACAAATGACTGCAAGTTCATTAAAATGAAACTATTTCATTCCTTTCGTTAGGGCAGTACTAAATATAAATCTCCCAAAATATGTAAAACACGAATAAATATTTTTTTATCGTCAAGCCAGAAATCGCACCTTGGAAGGCCGATAACTTCTCGTGTATGGCCTTATATAGCCCCCGGTACAACACGCCATTAGCCTAATTAAGTTCTCCTGGGAACCAATTCATAACGAACTAATAAAATTATACTTTATTACGCACGTGTAAGTTATGCTTGATTGGGATTCAAATTTTAAAGTCTTTATCTCTGTACCTGAGCTTATTACTAACTGTCCAATAATTGAAAGATATTGTTACTTGATAAAAAATTTATAAAATACTTTATGAACTTGAAGTCCCTGAGAAAAATGTTTGAGAAATAAATTCATCTTTTATAATTAATCATTCATTAGTGCACTCATCTCTCATAAATATACACTTAAATGAGTTTTACTACAAACTGTGGCCAGCTAGCAGACATTTTGATTAGTGAAAATTCACGCAGACTGCCCTCGCTGTAGCTTAAAAAATAATTGAAATTGAACTATCATCACTCAGTTATTATTAATTTTTAGTAAAAGCAATACCAAACACTGGATATTTATAAAATTTTGTTTTATAATAAGTTGAGATAATAAAAAAACATTAATCGTTTTAATAATTATTACATAATAACAACAGTAAAATACGCAGCTGCAGAAGTAAATATTAAAATTGTTTGCTTTTGTAACAACAATGTCAATAGTTCCAAAAGCCTTTTCGTTCAATTCAGTCTCGACAATGCGTCGTCTTTCTATAAATCCACAAATTCTTATAAACTCACACCGAGTGCGTCAACCAGAACTATTTACTATTATTGTGTTGTTAGTCTATTCAAAGGGCTCGCGCGAATGATGAGGGACTGAAAATCGGGCCCCGATGTCCCCATTGTGGGTCCATCTGGGACGTAGGCCGCGTCAATGGGGTGTTTGCACATATCATTTGTAGTGTCCGGAATCTCTGATTCCATTACAATTTATTGAGAATGATCGAACGAACTCTATACATAAAACCTGATTGCTGTTTTCTATAATATAAATTTATTATGTATTGACATATTTCTAAATATATGTTATGAAATTGCCAGATTAAAAAATGCTTCAAAATCGATATACGAGATATTTTTATATTCAAGAAATACATGTAAGCATTTTAAGAAGATATCTTGTATGAATGTCCATAAAATGTTTTATTTCTTATAAATCTTGATATTTTAATAATATTCAGTAGCTCAACTGAGCTACTGAAGCACGGCTAAAATAAAGATTCGTGTTTCAACTGTAACATGACGTTTAAGGGGCGTTGTGCTAATGACTTGTATTAACTTTTACTTCTTCTGGGATGTACAGGGATTTAGATAATATTTTTCGACTGAAACCATCATATATATAGCTGATACACTCAAAGTTCAAGCCTCATCCATTCTATATAAATAAGCGTCGAGTCTTGTACGGAAGGATTTCTTTCATCCTTAAAAAAATAGTGTATGAATGAAGGAATGAAAACTCTTTATTGCATACAGACATTTAAAACTAACTTAAAATAGTTATACAAAAATATAATACTTATTGCATAAAGCGATCTCTTCCAGGCAACTTGAGTGTTACTTTTAATAAAATAGACATAACCTATAACTGTTTTAGGTATCACAAATAGAAACCAAGATCATTGATGGGCATTATTTGCATTCTGTGATAATAGTCACCAGCGCAAGTTTCCGCTCCTAAAGGATTTTTTACATATAAATGTTAACCTTGTTGTCGACGTTAATATCAGTAGACAGTGTTTCAAATACTCTGTGAACTATCTGATTTATCCTAGAACCAGTATCGCAATACCAAGCACACGCTGGTACGAATAGTTATTTGCGTGAGAAACAGTGCGAGCGTGCCCTATGAACGCCACGGACCATGTACCGTACCACAGCTAGTGACGTCACTGCTCCCCTTCAACCCCTCCTCCGCATACCCCTGCTGGCACCCCTCTCAGTGTCGCACTTCAGTGTTACCGTCGATACTGTCGAACAAAACGTTTTTTATTTTTTATTATTAAATAATCTATTTTTAACTACTAATAACTACTAAATTTACTGCGTATTTGAAAAATATCTTACAGTATTCCATTACATAAAATATATTGCCATTTATTTGTTATATATATTTATTTCTTTAAAATTGAACTAGTTATAAACCGTAATTACTTTACAGTGATTCGTTATTTTGTGTAAAATTAAATAAACTTAATTCCCGGGATAGGGCCGACTAGCATAGCCCCCGTTCCCACTGTCAAGCCGCCAGTCGCCCCCGTAGCCTCAACACGAACGCACTTCGTAGCGCGCTACGCCATCCGTAACGATAGCCGGCTCTGGCTCTACGCGGCTACGTATCTCGGCATTTGGAACATCCTCTGTGACTTGTGTAAATTTTTAATTATACTGTGTATTTAAAAAGTGTATAATATAAGTGAGATTGAAACAATTATGATGCTGGATTTGAGACTCTTATAATGAGATTAAAAAGATTACCTAACATGTAAGTTATAATACATTTTAGAAATTCCGTGAACAATATTTCAATTAGAACGATAGTAAATTTCTATAAAAGCATAAATATATATATATATATATATATATATATATATATATATATATATATATATATATATTTACGGACATTTGTTAATTTTGCTATTTAGTAACAAAATAATTTAATAATATTTATTAAATTATCACATATTGACGACAAAAGAAACACTGTGACGAAATCTGCCAACTGCGATTACCGGAGTATGCAACTCAAAAATTTATAAATATTATATTATACAGAATGTGAAACAGGGAACAAGAAATACAAGGAAATAAAAAATCTAAATTTTATTATGGTTGACTGTCTTGAAACGGTGAAAATTAATTTGAATTTGTTTTAAATTAAACCATTTAAAAAATTATTTTATAATTATATCTATAGATTGGGTGTATACACCCATTGAAATGATACACAAATAAAAAAGTACAATAAAATGATTTAACAACAAATATGGTTCTCGTCGTCTTAATAGTTTTTTGCAGTTGTATTTTACGCTTGCAATTATAATCTTTATTAGAATATTCATGCGGTGCGCACTGTTTTCATACATACATAAATTACGCCTCTTTCCCGTGGGGGTAGGCAGAGACCACTTCTTTCCACTTGCTACGATCCTTACATACTTGTTTCGCTTCGTCCACTTTCATTATTCCCTTTTTTCAGTAGTGAATTAATATAAAACTGGTCTATCCTATTTATCTTAATCTTTAAGGCTCAAAAATTTATCATTCTGTATTTTACTAAATAGTCTCATCAAGCTCCTCAGTTTCTAAAACCTACTATCTCTAATATTATGGGATTTTGAAGACAGTAGACAACTGCGTTATACTAAGCAGATCCAAGCAGTGTTTCGCACAATGGCAATCTTTACAATTTTACTCTACTCACTACTTACACTTGTGGGCATCAACTGATCAGCTCATTTCCCTAGATTCTTCTTACCTGATACTTACAGATGGGTATATATGTTTGAACTCCGGAGAATTTGTTTTGCTTTCTCTATCGTTTTATAAAAAAAGTGTTCGCAAATATCAAAGTAGATAGAATAGTCAAAATACAGCTTTTCTCTTTATTCCATTACCTTACTGCTACCCTACGTTGAATTTTTGTATTGCAGATGTTAACACACATGAAACCGCCTAACATCAGACGAACCGTTAACTTCAGAAATAAAATCAATTAGTAGATATTTGTTACCCTCCTATTTAGTCAGGGCGGTAAATTGTTAAAGCTTTGTTAAGAAATCTTGGTATTTTCTTCTGCCTTTTATGACTTATTCACATAACCACCGTATTATGAGAGTTTACGATGCCGTACAGATTCCGGTATCTCATCGAGGTTGCTCCTCAACGCGTTGGCAACGCCTCTAGAATTGCAAACGTGTATAGGCGACGGTAACCACTATCGTGCGGGCCGTTTACCTGTTTACCGATCTCAGCAATAAAAAAGTAATTACAAATGCAATTCAAGGCTATAACAAATTAACAGCGATACAATTGGTGACCTTGTCGTTTCAAGCGATCTCTTTCAGCCACACTTATTTGAGTTGTTAATCAGTGAAATGAGAGAGTTAAATTTCTCGTAGTAACTTGTTATTGAAATGACCTTTGATTTTCAACTTCGGTGGGGTAATGGCTGACATGTCAGAATGCCTGCTGAGGTCATGGATTCTATTACTCCCCCAAGTCTGGGTGTTTATGTGTAATTTGTATTTATTTAGAGATGAAAAGTACTCAAATATACGTAGTTTATCAGATATATCCATAGCATCAATAGTCTGCAGTTTACTTTAAGACTTGATAGCGCAGAGTGAATCACTATATAAATAATTATCTAGAATGAAGTTTAATGTGACTGTGAATATACCATAACTATGCAAAGGGTTTGCTGTTAGTCAAAGGTGACGTAATTAAGCGGCTCTCGGACAGCTAAACGATGACCCTAAAGGTGATAATGGAGTTATTAGCTTAAAATTTCGTCATTCACTGTAATGTGCTGAGAGAGTAGAAGTAGATCTCTATCTACTTTCCTCTGAAAGTAGGAAGAAGATAGTAAGGAGATCAATTTCTCTTGCGAAACTACACCAATCTCACTTGTAAGCCACATCTACAAGGTGTTTGTTCGAATGATCACGAATTGTCTGTTCTGTTGCGAGCCCAACCTAGGTTCCGCAAAGCATATGGCACAGTATGCTATATTGTATGTGAACTGCGACAAAGCCTTTGAAATCTGTACTTGTTGAGGTCTGTGTACATTGTTAAGATGTCTATATAAATTCGCAATGGTGAAAGTCTTAGAGAATTGAAGGAGCTCAGACGTAGTCTTTGTCAGCCAATTATCATCCACTGTTCCCTAACTCGCGCCACTAATCCCTTGTCTTCCTCATCCCGTTCCAACCGACAAAGTCATTTCACAAACCCAAATCAGAACATTTATAACTTTCATTAGTGTATTGTAGGTCAGACTCCCGATTCCGTTTAAGATAAAACATAGTTGCATCCTTCCCAATACTCAATTATGATATATATTAATAATATTGTGATATATGTTTTAGTGATTTTATAGGAGAGCCATTTTAAGAGTTTTTTAACGTTCAATACCGTATTCTTCTGCTATATAATATTTTGAAATCATTATTCTTAATTATTAATCTTAATGATAATGATGCTATATATATACCTAGTCAGGTCATAAGTATTGTCACACAGTAAAAACTTTTCTTTTAGAATGCTGGCCACAAAAAAGTTTATTGAATTAGAATTTCGAATTGTTCATGAAAATAAAAATGTATAACTTTTAGAATTTTACTCATTTTTAAATATGGAGTGGACGCTTAAAGAAGACCGTGTTGCAGTTATTGCATTGCATCGTTGCGGTTACGCGCCAATTCAAATTTTTGACATACTGAAAAATTTGAATATTACCAAAAGATTCGTTTATCGTACCATCAAACGATACAATGAAGACTCTAGTGTAGATGACAGGTCAAGAAGTGGTCGCCCTCGGTCTGTTAGGACTCCAGCAGTGATAAAAGCTGTGAAGGCACGAATTCAAAGAAATCCCAAACGTAAGCAGAAACTGTTGGCCCTTCAGATGGGGTTAAGCAGAACCACGGTGAAAAGGGTGTTAAATGAAGACTTAGGGCTTCGCGCATATCGAAGAAAAACAGGACATCGTTTGAATGCTCGTCTAATGGACCTGAGACTGAAGAGATGCCGCGCTTTGTTGAAGCGGTACGCGGGAAAAAAATATCGGGAAATTCTTTTTTCGGATGAAAAAATGTTTACCGTAGAAGAGAGCTACAACAAACAAAATGATAAGGTGTACGCACACAGTAGTGAAGAAGCGAGCAACCGTATTCCGCGTGTCCAACGAGGTCATTTTCCATCCTCGCTCATGGTATGGTTGGGAGTTTCTTATTGGGGCTTAACAGAGGTACATTTTTGTGAGAAAGGTGTAAAAACGAATGCTGTTGTGTATCAAAATACAGTCCTGACGAACCTTGTGGAACCTGTTTCTCATACCATGTTCAATAACAGGCACTGGGTATTCCAACAAGATTCGGCGCCAGCTCATAGAGCGAAGAGCACACAAGACTGGCTGGCGGCGCGTGAAATCGACTTCATCCGGCACGAAGACTGGCCCTCCTCCAGTCCAGATTTGAATCCGTTAGATTACAAGATATGGCAACACTTGGAGGAAAAGGCGTGCTCAAAGTCTCATCCTAATTTGGAGTCACTCAAGACATCCTTGATTAAGGCAGCCGCCGATATTGACATGGACCTCGTTCGTGCTGCGATAGACGACTGGCCGCGCAGATTGAAGGCTTGTATTCAAAATCACGGAGGTCATTTTGAATAAACTTTAATGTCATAAGAATCTATGTTTTGTTAAGTTCATTTTGGTATATGAATGGTTACATAATTAATAAACTTGTTACAATTATTTTACATTAAACATGTGACAGAATTTATGACCTGACTAGGTATATATATATATATATATATATATATATATATATATATATATATATATATATATATATATATATATATATATATATATATATATATATATATATATATATATTTGTATTTTAATGTACATATGATAATGACAATATTAAATTAAAATTTTATTGATTTGGAATTTTTTCAATAACATTTATAAGCTTTAGAAATGAGGTTCTTAAAAAATTATTGTTACCTTCATAATCATAAACCTTAGCATTTTAATATATGTTTAATTGTTTATTTCTATTATATTCTTATTTTTAATCTGTCTTATAATTCCTTCATAGGAAATCAATGACCTTTAGTGTTCAGTCACGAAAGTGAAGCTCCTGAATGTTAATTATTTAAATTGTGCGTAATGGAGTTGGTTTGATTGTTAACATTTTGATAAAATATTATATTGTTTTAATTATTGTTAAATGTAATTGTTATTTTGCCAAATAAAGAAAAAGCTTTGGTAAAAGGAGTTATTAATGCTACGCCAGACTCTGGGAGGATGTCAATGAGGTCAACCCAGCTACTACGACCAGTCAAACGGCTAGCAAAAGAAAGCCAAGGTAGTCATGTCGGCCAGTGACGGTAAAAACCCGGTCATCACCTTATGGGGGGAGTCGAATGATCAACTTTTGGTCATTGCTCTACGACAGGGTGTATGGGGTCCCAAATCAACTTGTTACCTAGTGCACCCTGGTTTTATCATTTTTATCTCTCTATGATAAAATCAGTGGACAAGGAAGGGTATCTAGACGTTTGATGCTACCGGAATTAACCATTGACGAAAATAAATGTAAACATAAATAATTAACCAAAATTCTACTCATGTTATTAGTAATTTTTTTACAAAAATTTAAATTTAGCCATGAAACATTTAAAAATGACTTAAAAATAAATAAAGATGGTGGCATGCCCCTTCGGCCATAGCCTACATAGCTCATTGAGTAAATCAACCCCCCACTTGACACAACCAACGTTTGTGGCAATCTGAGACGCGCGACGTGGATTTATGTCCGTCAACACGACTCAACTAAGCCCGACATGAAGAATCCCATTGCAAATTTCTCTGATGAAATACAATGGCTACTACGGCTCACTTTTGCACTGTACGGCTTCTGGTTTTCTTCGAAAGATTTCTTTTAGGCTTGCTAATTTTTCTTCGTTTCGATTTTAATTAAATCTCTTATAAACTAGAATTTACTAAAATTAAAACAATATATAGTACACAACAGCAATATACGGGCCTTAGTGGCCAAGTGATATCACACTAGACAAACCTAGAAGGCACAAGTTCGAATCGCACGATGGCATACATTGCCTTGACAGTTTTTCTTGTCTAATATGCAGATTACAACGTAATTTCCACGGACACTACTGACAGCAAAGAAAGCTATCGTGAGGAAATGTGCATTCCGAGATCATCGGTATAATTAACCGGTAATCCGCCTTAATCTGTGCCCACCAGTGGGACGTCATGAGCTGTTACAAAGCAATATATATATAGTCGTGCAGTCCCGTCTAGAAATAAGAATAGGGCTGCGTTTATGACTAAAATGGTAAAGGCTAATATAGACACAGCAAATGGGTTCCTCCTTCCGGAGTTGGGACGTTAGACGGCAGTCGCGTCTAAAAACCCAAGTTTTATACCATCTATCTAATTTGTACGAGATACCTGGGAATCTTTGCACCTGGCTATCCAGCTTTCACACTGGGCGCAGTATTAAGGTCGTTGTTGACGGTTGCTGCTTCAGTATGAAGCCTATCAATGCTGGTGTGCCCAGGGTTGTGTGCTGTCGCCGACGCTATTTATTCTGCATATCAATGACATATAATATCTATAGACGGCATTCATTGCTACGCAGATGACAGCACCGGCGATGCACGGTACACTGGTCGTGTAAACCTCTCTCCTGTGGTTTTGAAAGAGAACTCTCTAGAGATAGTCTGAGAGTCCGTTCGCACCTGCGCCTCAGTTCCAAGGAACCTCTCTTTCCATCGCAAGCAGTATTGGGATCCTTGGTGTCGACATCACGAATGATGTGCAGTTTAGGGGACAATTGGAGGGTAAAGCTAAACTTGCCTCCAAAAAGCAAGGTGTGCTAAATCGGTCCAAGCAGTACTTCAGTCCAAGGCAACGGTTTGTGCTATACAAAGCACAGGTCAGACCGCATATGGAGTACTGCTCACATTTATGGGCTGGAGCACCCGCCTGTCAGCTCAATCTCCTAGACTCGATCCAACGGCGCGCAGTTCGTGTTGTCGTCGATCCCATACACACAGACGGTCTATACACGCTTGGACTTTGGAGAGATTTTGTGTCTCTTTGCTTATTCTACCGTCTGTACAACGGGGAGTGTTCTGAAGAACTATTCAGAATAGTGCCCTCGTCGTCTTTCTACCACCACACTGCCCGCCATCAGCTGGGTGTTCATCCCCATTTCTTGGAGACTATTCTTTCTTGTACGAAACGGTTCTCTAGAACGTTCATGCTGCCTACTCTCAGGATCTAGAATGAGTTTCCGGCTGAGGTTTTCCGGCTGCAAACGTCCATAGGCGACGGAGACCACCTGCCAAGGTGGGCCGTCTCCTGTCTATTGAACTCTAGCTATAAAAAAATATTCTAATGCCTTTTTGATCAAGAAAAAAATAGTCATCATATCCAAAATAAGCTTTGATTCATAGCAATACTAAAGCTTTTCCTTGCGACAGAACTCCGACAGAACTTAACCAAGAATGAGCCAGAAAGTAGATACAAAAAACTATTATGTAATGTTCTGGCGAAATATTCTTTTGATATTATTATATTAATTAATTTTTGATATTATTATATTATTTCGGTTACTAATTAGTCAAGTTTTGTTACATATAATAAACAAATTCTCAACAATGTATTTGTTTTTACTCTAGTAGTAATTTTAATTTTCATAAATCTCTTGTTAATCTCTCCTTAAATTTATTAGTGTAATTATTATTAAAATTCTTGAATCACTTCTTTTTGTGACTTACAACCAAAAGCTTGTCGAAAAAAATGTTAGTTATACAGTGAAATTTACGAAGCTTAAAGCTCTGATTTAAAATAAACCAACAGGTTCATTTAGCATAATACGAGGGCTGTTTGATAACTCCGTGACTATTAGAATAAAAAAACTGTGCAAATAAGTGTTTTATTTTTCAACATAATCTGCTTTTAGATTTATACATTTAGACCAGCGATTTTCCAAAATTTTTATTCCTTCCAAATAATAGGTTTCCTCAAGGCCCTCAAAATGGCGTTTGTTTCGGTTATGACCTCTTCTTTGGACGCAAATCTCTTACCACCCAGCCATTTCTTCAGGTTTGGAAAAAGGAAATAGTCGCACGGGGCTAAATCTGGAGAATATGATAGATGGGGTTGCACATCACTAACTTCACGTAAATTCTCATGGCTTATTTTCACGTATGTTTTAGACAATATCGTTAAAAATAAGTCGCCAATACTCGCAGACACTTTCCGACGGCCATATTGCTTTGCAGACGCTTTAAAGCTCCCAAAATAATAACTTAACTTCACGTAAATTCTGATGCTCCATTTTTATATTATGTTCACCAGACAACTATTTTAAAAAATTTGACAAGAAGACAGACCGATCCAAAGGGCCATCATCCCCTAAATTCAATTTTAATACCTCTGTGGGTGGGAGCGCGAGAGCAGATTTCGCGAAAGAGTTTAAAAAACATCCATTTTTTTTATTGTGTAGGACAGCAGACACGCTGACAGCCCGCTTAGAATTTAGCAGTTACCGTCGCCTATAGGTATTTGCAACGCCAGTGGCATCGTGAACACGCTGCTGTCCCATAAGGGTACAGGAACTTGGGTCACTAATGCCGGAACACAACACAAGGTTATTATGGCGGCATACTTAAGACCAAAGGTGGTCGCCATCCAGACGGGCTTGAGGCCCTACCACGTAGCTAGGGTGGATTGTTTTGTCGCCTTTTACGACAGGCCAACCCCGGCCACAGAGGTTAGTATTCTTTCTCCGCCCCTGCACGGATAAAAATCATTTCAAACAGTCTCTTGTTTAATTTTTTTACACTACACTGGACTACTGATGAGATGATTTCATTCATTGGCAATAATAAAATTTTTTGCACTTTTTTTTCGACAAATGTGGTCATGTTTGCTTTAAATCAATATCGAATCTGTTTAAAAGCTCTGAAGAATATTTGCCGATAACTAATCTATCCTTCTTTAGGTATAATATATGTGAATGACACCGCGTGCATCCCAAAAAACTGTGGTCATGACTTTCTTGACTGACAAACCATCTTGCGGATAGCTTTTTCATTTCCAAATATTTATGTAAAATATGATGTACTCGCTCAGTTGAGATGCCTACAGCCTCAACTACCTCACGTACTTTCATTCTCCGATCGTCCAATATTGTTCCATGAATTTTATCGACGATTTCTAGCGTGACCTCTTTTAGGTGACCTAAACGTACGGCGTCACTTGTGCTGGTACAACCACAATGGAACTCAGTAAACCATTTCTTAACCATTTAAATTGATGATGCAAAGTTTCCTAAATATTTATCAAGTCTTTCCTTGGTTTCAGTGATGTTTTGTCTTCCGTGATGACGCAAAAATTGATGCTTAATCAACACACGAAATTTACTTTTTACATTTATATTTCACTTCACGAGGTTTTCTGCTTTTAATGTCTATCAAACATAAACTATATGACGCACCTTGCTCAACATTTGACAGTAATCTATTAAAAGATGGAGGTTGACGGCAACTGTGTTGCATTTAAAGTTACTGCACGGGAAATTGAAAAAGTCACGAAGTTATCAAACAGCCCTCGTATTTGATAATAATGGTATATTCTATGAATGTATTCAATCATCATAGCCGGTATCTATAAAAAGAGCAGAGTTTTACATGTCATATCTATCCGTGCAGGGGCGGAGAAAGAATACTAACCTCTGCGGCCGGGGTCGGCCTGTCGTAAAAGGCGACGAAACAACCCACCCTAGCTAAGTGGTAGGACCTTAAGCCCGTCTGGATGGCGACCACCTTTGGTCTTAATTATGCCGCCATAATAACCTTGTGTTGTGTTCCGGCATTAGTGACCCAAGTTCCTGTACCCTTATGGGACAGCAGCGTGTTCGCGATTCCACTGGCGTTGCAAACGCCCATAGGCGACGGTAACTGCTAAATTCTAAGCGGGCTGTCAGCCTGTCTGCTGTCCTACAGCATTAAAAAACGCTTTTTTACGTTGAAATATTTTATTTACTATTCAAAGAAGTGCAAGAAAATAAGATAAATGTGACTGAAGTTAGGCCTAAAAGTAACCTGGATCCTCCGCTTGGTCTACGAAACCAGGTTCACAATTTGGTTGCAACTAGATTACTACTAGGAGTTGCTGTGAAGTTAAGGAATAAATACACAAGCACTTAAAGTAATTACGCAAAACATGTAGCATAAGTAGCACCTCTTGTGCGAGCGGTCCCTCGCGCGGCAGTGATCAATCACTGGCGTCGGCAGCGGCTCATAAGGTGGCCCCGCCTCCCCCTCTTCTCCACCCTCGAGCCCGACATCAGCTTCTCATAGAGTTGCCTAATGGTTTTCATATAAAATATATAGATTCAATGTGCTGAATCAATTATTACACTTGCTATTAAAATCTGTTTGATAAACTCTTATGCATGTATGTTTTTGCATATAAATAATATAGACTTGCGTTGGAATATAATAGTTATAATAGAATAAACAGAAAACTAATTATAACTAAAGAATATTTAAATAAAATGGAATTGGAATAACACTTGCTCACCATTTTTATACTTCTTAAAATCTGCAACACAGTTGCAATACGAGTAATACATTTTAAGTATTGACGAACTATTACTAATTTAGTGTAAAATCAAATTACGACATAAACCTGAAATAAAACTTAAAACGTAACGTAAGTTATAAATAATAGTCTCAGTTCTGGCAATATTTTCAATCACTTGACTATCATCATCATCATCTCTGCGTTAATTCCCGGTTGCAGCCCAAACTCTCGCTTCGGCGCCCGGGGTCCGCTTTCCGACTTTTTCTTCTCCACTTCGCACGGTCTTCAGCATCCCTGGTAGTGAGAGCCCATTGGCACGCATATCACCCTTTACGACGTCAAGCCAGCACTTTCTGGGTCTACCCCTCCTGCCAGGGCCCGGCGGAGGGGTAATCTCTTGACTATCGTCTATTATTATAGCTATTCGAATTAGTTTAGAAAAAACATACAAGTATAGTTGAACGTGAAGCTGGCCAGAAATAAGAATACACGAAGAACCATCCTGACACTTCAAATAAAAGGCTATTAATAGTTTCCTTTTTTGCTAGTTTATAGACAAGAAGAGATGGGCACCATTGGATTTGTCCTTTTAGGTTTGAGGCTTAGAGTAGTAAATTGCGAATGTAATTGAAATTTATTGAAATTTAACTAATAGTAGATGATGATGTGCGCTCCCAAATAATTTTTCTTACAGGTGTAATCGTTAAAGAGCGGCGTGCAGCGGGGACAGGTGACGGCCATGGCACCGCCCGCGCTTGCAGTGGCTCTGCTCACCGCCCTTGCCACCACCGCTGGAGGAGGTGTGCACCACTGTGAGTGACACTTTTAATTCAGATCCGATCCTTCAACTTTGGTAGTAAAATTTATTCATTGCATTAAAATCTCTTAGATTAAACTAATGAATGTCACATCTAACAGCGCGCTCCCGCCGAGTACACCGCGAGGCATCGTCCGGCAATGGAGGCAACGTGGTGATATTGCAACAGAGCGGCAGCGACTCCGACAATGGGAACGCTGGCAACGACCTTAGCAGTGGCGGCACAGAGCTAGATCTATCCGCGGTGGCGGAAGTGCCCGCGTGGCGAGATCTGTGGTACGGATCCCTGGAGGCACTGCACCGTGAGCCTACTATCAACAACACGCAGGAGGAGATCCTGGCGCAACTTGGCGCTATCGCTTTCCTGCACTGTCCGGTCCGGAACTTGGGCGAGCGCGGCGTCTCTTGGGTACGTCGACGTGATTGGCACATCATCAGCTCCGGGGTGCTTATGTACACCAACGATGAGCGATTTCAGGTAATTACTATCTTCGCACTCGGGAACACTTATCAAATTTTTCTTAAATTCGTGGTTATCACAATAAGATGTTAAATTGATCCAGGTGCTGCACAGTGAGGGATCGGACGACTGGATTCTTCAAATTAAATATGTTCAGAAAAGAGACAACGGCACGTATGAATGCCAGGTATGTGCCCGTTCTTTGTACAATAAACCACCACCTGCTCCCTGTTATCCGATCTCATTTAAAAGGTACCATATATACGAGTAATGTGCTTTTTCTGAATTCGATTCAATCCTAAAATTGGAACGATACAGAGAAGATTAGCATGGCCCCAGCGCAAGGACGACACGCAAAATCGTGAAACTTTCCACATTCTTTGACCATTTCAATTATGAACATAACATTAAGAATTTGTTCCATATCGTTGGCTTAATTAACAGAATGCATATCTCCACAAAATATCGAAATAAGACTTTTAAAATTAACTAGATGGCTAGTGGAGTATTTGAACCCTATCTATTGGATTACTTCGTATGTTCTACAAAAATATGATTAATTTGTCATGAGTGACAGTGTTATGAGTAAAATAATTTCCGATAATATAATTGTATCCTTCATC
The DNA here is from genome assembly GCA_963693495.1 of Malacosoma neustria. Taxonomy (NCBI): domain Eukaryota; kingdom Metazoa; phylum Arthropoda; class Insecta; order Lepidoptera; family Lasiocampidae; genus Malacosoma; species Malacosoma neustria. The sequence goes on from OY856389.1 coordinate 342,212, forward strand.
TTATAGATATGTTACATGCAGACACTTTAATATGTATATACAATAAATAATAACCATTATACATCTTGTTATACCATGTATACAGCAAATAAATTTGATTTGATTCATCTTAGTTTTACTACTTCTCTTTTACACCCACCCATTTCCATCACATATTGAGACTTCATATAATAGTCATGATGTCTTTGCTAGGTGTCGACGGGATCGGGCACCCTGTCGCGACTGGTGCACTTGCACATTGCTGTGCCTGAGGCCTTCATTTTGGGTGCCGACGAACACCATGTCGATGCCGGTTCCACCATCAATTTAGTCTGCATTATAGAGAAGGTCACTAATAATATTACTACATTTTTCTAAGAGTACTATTGCATATATTCATTTCGTATTTAAATGTGGACAAGACATATTTTCAATAAGTGTATCGTACGTGGTAGCAATTATCTGTAAAGAAAAACATCAAGGGGATATAGACATAGCCAGATCACCGGTATGTGTAACCCATGCTTTACTTACATGCTTTGGACAAACGTGTTGAGCATAAACTTCTTCTAGGGATAGACCCGAACCCAGATATAGAATTTCATAGACTGATATTATTACATTTTCATATTGATTCTGAAAATCGGTGTGATTCCTTTTTAAAAAACAAGGAAAAATTAATAAAAAAAAATTATTGTTGTAGGACAGCAGACAAGCTGACAGCCCGCTTAGAATTTAGCAGTTACCGTCTCCTATGGGTGTTTGCAACGTCAGTGGCATCGCGAACTACGTTGCTGTCGCATAAGGGTACAGGAAATTGGGTCACTAATGCCAGAACACAACACAAGGTTATTATGGCGGCAAACTTAAGACCAAAGGTCGTCGCCATCCAGACGGGCTTGAGACCCTACCACGTAGCTAGGGTGGGTTGTTTTATCGCCTTTTACGACAGGCCGACCCCGGCCGCAGAGGTTAGTACTCATTCCTCACTCACTCATCGGGTTGCCTGGAAGAGATCGCTTTAAGCGATAAGGCCGCCCTTTGTCATACAGCATTATATTTTTGTATACATATTTTATGATAGTTTTAAGTATCTGTATGCAATAAAGAGTTTTTCATTCATTCATTCATTCATTCTCCGTCTCTGCACGGATAAAAAAAAATAATAAATAAAAAAATGCAATGTATGAATCGTCTTGATACTTGTTTTAAACTTGGCCGGAATAATAGCTTTGCGTGCACAGTTCCAATGGCCTTATTGATTGTGACCGACGTGTTCCAGAGCCCTGTGCCGCCGCAGTACGTGTTCTGGTACCACAACTCGCGTATGATCAACTACGACGCGACCCGAGGCGTCACCGTCACCACGGAGCCGGGCCCCAAGACTCAATCGACGCTGGCCATCCGGACGGCAGGACCGCAGCACTCCGGGAACTACACCTGCGCAGCAGCCAACACCGAGCCAGCCCACATCTTCGTCTATGTCTCAGAAGGCAGTCAGTATCTCGTTGCTATCTTTCTTTCTTTCGTAAACCTTACACTCACCATTATAACTTTAACTCTTAATTCAGATACAAGCTCTTGCTTCCAACATTGATATAATTTTTAACAAAACTGACTTCCAAAAAAGTAGTAAATTTGCCTTGACTAATTAGGATAATAGATTATTGTAATAATTATCAATTTCTTTCATGCTATTTAGATTTGGAAAATAGAGTTCACGATGACCTCGTAATATATCCGTAATGTGGCCTGGCCTATCTTCACAGTTTTTATTTAAAATATAGTTATTGAACGTAGGTGACAAGATGGCCGCCACGCTGAGCCGCAACACGAACGGCACGTCTCCGTTGGCAGCAACGCTCGCGCGCAGCCTCGGCTCCCTGCTCACATCCGTCTTCATTTTATTTATAAGTCGCACGAATTTATTACATATAGCTAGTCTCACGTCGAGATCCTTGTAAATAATAATTTTAGGGTTAACTTCAACTCGACAAATGCTGTTTGTTTAGGGAAATACCTAAATATAGTACGTTACTCCAAAATGTCTCAAGATATGTAATATTGTGGTATAAACTGAAACAGTTTTGTAAAGTCAAACTACGACAGTTTAATTGACATTCTCATTTAAAAATGCGAAGCTGAAATACGTATTTTATGTATGAAATAAATTGAGGTTAGTAAAGATACAATTATTTGTCACGTATCAGCTTTACAATTGTAATAAAAACAGTTTTGGTAGGTTGGAAAAACTACCACTTATTTCATTGTTAAATTGTAATTTTAATGACAAATATTAAATGAATTCTGTTATCGTTCGAAACGTTTTGGACTGTTAAATTTTATTAATGTCATACATAAGTATTAAAGAAAGATCTATTAGATGGTCTATTGTAAATACAGTAAAATGAAAATAATCTAAAAGTGTAAATATATGTTTAAATTAATACATTATCGACGATAGAAGTGTAGAGACGATACACATTACTGCTCACACTAATTGTCGACGAAATACAAAACATGAAACCCTGCGATTCGCGTTGAAGAGCGGTACTTCTCTCTATACTTTATCCACTTTACCAAAAAATAAAATGTAAACAAACAAACCAATGTTTTTTAAACAAAGCTAGAATAAAAATAACATGGCCGGTATAATCCGACCTAATAATAAAACAGTCCTTCCAATCGACAATAGTACGTTGAACAGTACACTTATAATTACCAGCATATAAAACCAGTAAGAGATTTGGAAACATTGTATTTTAAGTTTCTTTATAATGTAAATTAGTTATTACAATTAATGTTGTAAATATGTAAATTTTATATGCATTACATTTAATTTTATCATTCACAATTATTTTTATAAAATTATTTTATGTTTTTTTCCTAAAAGTAAGGAATAGTAATATAAAAAAATAAGAATATAGGAGATATTTCTAATAAATAATTAAAGTTGCTATGATAATTTTTATATCACATTGATTATTGTAAAATCGACATCCGAAAAACCCTTTTTACGATTTGTTTACATTTTATTTTTTGGTAAAACGGATAAAGTGTAATTACTACTACGGCCGAAATTTAATAAAATGGTATATGTGGTTTAAAAAACACCAAAACCTAGCTAAAGTTACTGTTAAGTAGAAAAACCAAACGATAATCAAATTTATTTAACAGTATTATAATACTTTACGCATACGTAATCATAAAAAATATGGCTTGTGATTACTAAGAATGTACGAATATTGTTTTAATGGTATACCTTGAGAGGACACTAAGAATGATCAGACCTGGATTCACTATTGACATAAATTATTTCCGTTCCTTCTTTTTTCAGCTATTATCCCACTTTGAAGTGGGAGTGACCCTACTTGAGTAGGGTCGGCGCGATATTTCCTCTTCTCCGACTTTCCTCAAGCTATCCGTCTTTACATATTTCATTTTTATCAATTTCTTTGTTATATGGCATTTTTCCCTTCGCATTATATGACTAGATCAAACTTGTCTGCTATTTGTTAGTTTGTCAATCTCTGTCTCGCGCTCTCTATCTAGCTTAGGTTTGCCAACCCCAAATTTAAAAAAACTAGGATTTTAAGTTGGAAAAACCAGGACAATTTAGTTTCAAAACAGGACGCAGTAACAGAGTTTCAATAGTTAAACTAATATAACAGAGTTGCAGTAGTAAAAATAGGTTAAATGAAATTCAAGTAATGATAATAATCATATTGTTGATGTGAAACATCTATAGCCGCACGTAAAACCGATTTCTGGCGTGGCGACGCATGCCGCATACCGCTATATGATGGTATATATGTTTATACAATCTATATGCAGTAGTGTGTACGGTGTGGCGGCGCAATCGACTGTGCGATTCTCTCCCACTCGATCCAACGTTATTTGTATTTAATGAAAATAAATGTTTATTCAATAAATAGTCATCAATCTGGAAAAAAAATCGTAATATTTTATTTTATCATTATGACATATTTAGTTCCTATCACAATCTTTTCTTTTCTGCATATTATTACAAAATAATGTTTAAAAAATAATTTACATTTCTGAATATAAATACTGCCATCTAGGGTGTACAAGAACAATTACATTCACGTATTAAAAACCATAGAAGTTCGTTTGAATATTTGTTTAATTAGTATTGCTAGTGAATCATAGATGTGGCTGTTAATTTACAAGCGTAGAGTTTTTATCATTATGACATTTAGTTCCTATCACAATCTGTTCTTTTCTGCAGTTTCACATCTGCCAGGCGTCCCGTGACGGCTCATTTAGTTTTTTTTAAATAATAAGAGTATTTGAATTAATGTAACAAGTATTGGATATTAAAAAAGACAGGATGCTGCTTAAAAACTTTCCAGGACATCCCAGGACACTACAAAAACTAGGACATGTCCTGGGAAAACAGGACGGTTGGCAACCCTAATCTAGCTCTATCTTATGCTCCTTCCAGTTGAATATTTGGGAATGACTGCACATTAACAATACCCCCAATGATTCAAACATTTAGCCACATAGATGTATAGACCACTATATGCTGATAGTTATTTACATTAAGTCTTCCTGCTGAAGTTCTTAATTTTGTGGTAATCAGCAGTAGTAACTGCTGATTTTCAAATTCCGTGTCAAATTATGCTTGAATCTTAACAGCTTAACTCACAGGTGAGATCAAATTTGGGTAAGGTTTAGTTTAAGTCAAGGTTTTATTTAAGTATTTTCAAAACTGTTAAATCATGACTTCCACAAAATATACAATTTGAAAATTTGATCTTTTGTTTTATTTATGAAATTTAAACAAGTTCCTACATACATTAAGAATATTCCTAAAATAGGATCTATCTAAAACTATTTTCCGATACAGTTGAAAACCTCACATTGCCCTTTAGAAACACAAAAATGACAATACTGCATATGCTCAGAGCAGAACAACCTAGGGGCTAATGTTTACTTGACATGAGACCGTGACTGTAGTTACTACACCTGCTTCAAAAACACTTCTAATTCCAAAGTTTTTCCAAAACGCATACAGCTGTTAGGTTGTTGCCACAGATCAAATCACGAGTGCATTTTTGTGAATATATACTTCCTTTATTAATGAAATGTTGAAAAACAGCTTAATTATGTTAGAAAACAGAGTTGTAGCTCCAACTTATTATAAAGAAAGAGCTACTGTACATATTACAAGATGACACGGCCGGGGATCTTTCCTCGTAGCAAGACAAATTACACATATTCTCAATTATGGTATATCACAGAAAAGTAAACTGTAAACTATTTTGTAGTTTTTTTTTTTTATATTTGCTGCGTCAGATTATCGTCAATATCTAATTCTGACGATGTCAGTGATTTAATCTGATAGAATGGGATCGCACGTATCGGATCTTTGTAGTTAAGACGTAAGCTTGTAATTATTTTTGTATATTTAAGTTTAAGCTTACAAGGATCGTAGTTATAAAATCCAAATGTGCAAATTAAGTCACGTAAATCATCTCTTTAGAGTACATGTGATTTGAGTTGAAATTTTCGTTTTTCCTTTTATTAAAGGTCAGCAAGTAAAGTACTATGCAAACAAATAAAGTCACTTTTTGAAACGAAATGTATATCACTAATTGAAATACGATATATTGCTAATAAATAAAATCTAAACTGGTGCAGTACTTTAGAGAACTTATTTTTATTAAAAGCTCCGAAAATGAAAATAACATTGGATTGAAAAAAATAAAGTTTTTTAATATTATCATTTTTATTACTAAAAGATTGTTAATATATAATTACACTATATTACAATAAAAAAATGAAAAAAGAAAGAAACATAAAACGGGAAAACTATAAATAATAAATTGATTCCAAATATCTTTCGGCCGGAAACGTTCCCAAAACGCTGGCTGCATTACCGCGTTGGATGGCAACACTTATCCTTTGCCCTAAATACAAACCAGCTTTTTGATCCCGTGAGACCTCTATCTAATATAAAGTTTTTGAATAAAAACATTTCACGATTGTAATTCAATAAAATGAGACATATTTAGTCGTTCGAATTTTCTAATATTAGACAATGAATATAAAATGACTTCATGTTTCTCAATAACAATTTTAATTTATAATGGATCAGTGAAAACTACTTCTTAAACGTCAGCGATGATCACATTAAAAATTAATTTAAAATCTATTAAACGTAGCTTTAATGATTACAAACAATATAAAAAATGAAAGGGATGGATGACATGATTGGAAAATCTGTAAATGAATATTGGAATGAAATAGCGGAACGCATTAGAGCCGTGCCAAAGGAAGTTTTTGAAGAAACGAACTTCGCAAACTGTGCGAGAAATACAGAAGTGCACATAAGAACCTGCAAATTGTATTTGTTGACCTCGAAAAGGCACAAGGCCGGGTTCCTAGAAAGGTTTTGTAGTGGGCCATGAAAGCGCAAGGAGTGCCTGTGAAGTACTTGCATCTTATTCGTGTTATGTATGATAAGGCAAGTACTTACGTCAGGTCCCATGCTGGCGTCACAGATAAGTTCAGTATTGCGGTAGGTTTACACCAAAGATCAGCTCTTAGCCCTTATCTGTTTCACCTAGTGGCAATAACATCAGGAATACAGGAGGAGGCACCTTGGTGTATGCTGTTTACGATGACATTGTGCTGGTTGGACAAAATGCTCGCGAGGTCCAGAGCAGATTGGCTAAATGGCAGGAGAGATTAGAGGGTGTTGGGTTAAAGATAAGTCAAACCGAAACTGAGCATCTATTTTGCGATTTTTGTGGAATATCCGACTTTACCCCAATCACCTTAGAAGGCGTGGCGCTACCAACTTGCTCCAACTTCCGGTACCTCGGATCATTAGTCCAGAACAACGGTGAAATAGGCCGAGATGTGAGAGCAGAGTGAATTCAGGATGGATGAAATGGCGACAAGTGTCAGGGACAATTTGTGACCCAAAAGTACCACTTAAACTCAAAGGTAAATTTTATAAATCCGTAATAAAGCCTGTCGTATTGTATGGATCGCATAATATCAAAATTAATGACATAATTAGTTCTCTCCCGGTACAGCGTGTGCTTCAACATCCTAGAATACAATAGCGTTGGCTTTTTAACGCGGAATACAAACATTTTCATAAAAAGTAACAAGGCCATTCAGTGCCAGCTTTGGTAATGGGGAATTTTTAATTTTCACCCAACTCCGACACTGAACATCGGCCATTAGGCGAAGTTTGGCGACAACGGCCCACCCCACCCAGCTAGGGCTGCAGTCGCCAGAATCGCGACGGCGTATTCAGTTGGTAGGCTTCTGAGTTAGTTTCGGATTCATCATGGTTTAAGAAATAATTATCTAAACCGGTGTCTTCCTTCACTTTTTTTAAAATACCTAATTACACACATTCTCATGAAAACTCCTGCATTTTTTAGTTCTTCGCTTTTAGTACGAGGATATTAAAACAATCAGAAATTCGTTTTAGGTTCTGTGTTAATGTATGAGAATATATTATAAATATATATTAATATTTAATATCCTAACTTCCTAACTAATATTATAAATGCGAAAGTAAGTTTGTTTGTTACGCTTTCACGCCTAAACTGCTGAACTGATTTTCTTTTATTTCGGTATAGTACGATACGGAAAAGTAGGCAAGCAGGTCTCACACTCCAAATCGAGTACAATATTATCCTCATAACTTTCATAAATATATACATAAGTATTTCCAAAATGTCAAAAATGCTGCTTGTGTTGCAAATGTTCATAGGCAGCGAAGTACTTAGTTTGCCCAGCCATGTGCTCTCCGTTTATACTGCAATTGATAACTATACATCCTATTCTATGTTTCGCCTTTCTTAAAGTCTATATAGTGCAGATAATCCTTTTAACTGCCCACAACGAGAGAGTTATTATTCCTATCGAAGTCCACGTCGAACAAAGTCAAGGGACAGCTGCCGTTTATAAAAAAAAGTGTGTGCGAACAAACTACACATGTCAGAAGTGAAACTTCTTTGGTAAACTAATTAAGTTAACTCTAGACGGCCATGAATCGGCGCCTTATAGATTTCTATAATCCAAGTTAAATAAATGGACTGCGTTTCGAATGGAAATGTTTCGTATAATAATATAATATTATAAAGAGGAAAGATTTGATTGTTTGTTTGTTTGCATTGAATAGGCTCCGAAACTACTGCAACGATTTGAAAAGTTCTTTCACTGTTGGGAAGCTACATTATTCCCGAATGACATACTCTATATTATATTTTCAAAAAAATTAGGGATCCTTACTAAAACTCCCAAGGAGTAAAAAAATTACCTAAAATATTCTTTACATCGCGTGCGCTGCGAAAACTATTGATGATAGAATAAAATAATGTATTACGACTTTGCAGAACACATCATTATTTACAAAAAATGTCCGAACAGCATATGTCTAACTACTATAGTTATACCACAATAAGAGTTCTTTTATTTTAAAAATTTAATTGAAATACCGCCGCTAGAAAAGGCTCTTTATTTGAATCTTGGTATTAATCCTTATCAAAATAAATTACTTCATATTCAAGACTGCTTCAATAACTTTATATAACTTTTTGAGTTATTTAATTCGGACATTCCATTCGAAAGGTATCACGAGTTTAGAAATGTAAGTATTGGAAAAAACATTTCACATCTTCGTGACGCTAATTTGCATTTCATCCGTAACGTGACGCTAATTTCCGTTTCATCCATAAAAAATTTACCCTCGTGCACCCAAAGAATACACTTCAATAATCATTTACGAGAAATCACTCAAGAACTGACCCCAAGTACCGAAGTGAAAGTATAATGGAAATCTCCATATATACCAGATATTTAATCAAATAAGGTGAATGGAGCTTTGCACTCCTTTATGAACAGTCGGAAGGTGTCTAACAATGCTCGTCTGGCTGTGCATGAGGAGATGTTGGTCCCGACACTCATGTACGGAAGTGAAAGTTGGGTATGGCAGAAGAAAAGTATCTGAGATGGTTTGGCCATGTCGAGAGAATGAATGAAGAACGATTGATGAAAAAAGTGTATAAGGCGAGTGTGAATGGAAGTGTTGGAAGGGGTAGACCTAGGCGGACGTTTCGAGACCAGATCAGGGACGTCTTGAAAAAAGGCCAGGTCAAGAGTACCCTAAACCGAAGGGCATGTATGAAGGGAATAATGAAAGTGGACGAAGCGGAACAAGTATGTAAGGATCGTAGCTAGTGGAAAGAAGTGGTCTCTGCCTACCCCTACGGGAAAGAGGCGTGATTATATGTATGTATTTAATCAAATATCTGGTCGATCTAAATACTGTTCATCACTAATGAGGAGGGTTCTACTTTACTAAACTCCAGCTTTGAAATACCTAACCGAAAGCAAATTCTCGTTTCTGATATGCATGCAGCATGCCTAGCAGTGCTCATAAACCAATACTTCCAGCCCTGACCCTCCCTCCCTCCTTTTATGTCTCACCCCTCACCTCGTAAACAATTGTCGCCAAACAAACAAACAAAACCCCAACCAATAGCCACATTGTCCAGTTGCATGCCAGGACCATTGTTTATTTAGTCATTTTTTATTAATAATCTTTATGCTACAACAGTTTGGCACAATATCGATTTATATGTAAATAAACAATTTTAGACGTGGTAGAGCCATGCACATTTTTGGCTGTACGACTACTCTGATAAAGATTCTCAAGGAATACCAGTTTATAACTTTGAGGTCATCGTATTTCGTAGGTTGAGTTAAAGTTCAGGTACATTGCTTCCCGTTTATTTCTGGCGCGTTTATTATTATTGAGATATTAATATCAATCTATCGAGATAATATTTACAATTTTCACTGGGCAATGACCGTATTGCCCAATAGAATTATTCATAATTGCTATGAAAGTGATAATTTTAAAACATTTTATTTTATACGAGTGCGAGCGTGTTCAAATTAAACTGCGAAATTAAAAAACGCATTGTTGTAATTTCAACCGCAGATGGGTTTATATTCTCACATTCACATCGTAAAAATGGCCCTCAGCTACGAAATAATTGCTTTTATTCCATTAAAAATGCCATTACGTTGTAATTTTTTACAAATAGGTTATGTTTAAACAATGTAATAGACATTTTTAAATCTGGCAAACCATTGCCGCTTGTTTATAGCTGAAATTATATTTAGAAGTATCACTTCAAAATCTTTATTGGTTATTTACTAAAACTTTTATGCGTCTTAAAGATCTGTATAAGTAATATATTTCTTTCTAGTCACCTGCTTCACTTAACGAAGACCTTTCCTAGTCTGTAGGGCCCGCCATCATTCGCCGTATTAGACTTTGCCTCCTATTTTCTGCCGATCTCATGGCCTCTGAAGCTGGCATGCCGGTAAGGGATTTTTATTTGGTCTGTCCATCACGACGGAGATCGCCCGCGTAGCCTCTAGCAGTATAAGCAATATTGTGCTCATTAAAAAAGCTTAAGGACTTTTTAGTAAGCGTGGAGAACTTTTATCTGATCTGAAAATACGAACCACGACCAGATAATGGTAAAATCGTATTCCCAGATGTATATATTCGTTTAAACGCATGTGTCGAAGAATCTTAAGTTGATTAAACCAAAATTGGCTTCACAACGCGACTAAAGAGGTCGAGCTATTTTAAACCTATCAATGTAACTTTAATAAACTCATTCCGCCATATTTGATGTATTTTTTTTTATTGCTGTAGGACACAGATTTGCAGACAGATTGCAGACAGGCTGACGGCCCGCTTAGAATTTAGCAGTTACCGTCTCCTATGGGTGTTTGCAACGCCAGTGGCATCGCGAACACGCTGCTGTCGCATAAGGGTACAGGAACTTGGATCACTAATGCCGGAACACAACACAAGGTTATGATGGCGGCATACTTAAGACCAAAGGTGGTTGCCATCCAGATGGGCTTGGGGCCCTACCACGTAGCTAGGGTGGGTTGTTTTGTTGCCTTTTACGAGAGGCCGACCCCGAACGCAGAGGTTATATACAAGTTAAATTATAGTACATAAGGGGTTTCACAAAATTAGCCTTAAATCCAACCTGTGGAATAATGGTTAGTCTCTGGAAACTCCTTTAGGTTTCTTTTCGAGGCTAAGATGGAATGGAATGGAAAGGAATAGTAGACAGACTGACGGCCCACCTAACAATAAGCAATTACCGTCGCCTATGAATGTTTGCGAAATAAGAGGAACAGTGAACACGCTGCTGCCCCATATGGGTACAGGAACTTAGGTCACGAATGCCGGAATTCAACACAAGGTTATTATGGCGGCATACTTGTGACCAATGACGTAGATAAAATACAAAATGTATATGAATAACACAATACGTCCAGTGTACTCTTGTGACACTCGACCTGTTGTTCCAGGAAAGGACCTGTTGTTCCATACAACCTGTCAGTTGCTGAGTGAAGTCCTGTAGGTGTCTGACAGTATAGCGCAATTCGGGATCGTGTTGGCATTCAACATCCTATAATCTCCGCAAGGGCGCCAACTTCTTCTTTTGTACCAAATGAAGCGGTGAAGACTATGGGCTATCCGATATGCGTGCTGTCCCATGTTGCAGCATATCATCAAATTCCGTCTTAGCGATATTCAGGCGTATTGGGTCTAAGCAGCGTGGACGGCTGGATACTGGTGGGCCTGGGGTAGTGGGGTTATAATGAACTGTTAAATGCTTGGTGGTTTTGGGTTTGCCAGCTGGTCGCGTTACATCTGGATATTCCCTTAGTAGACGATGGTATACGGAGTCACCTCTGGTGGTGCAGATCGAAGAAATCTCTTCTGCAGAAGTGTTGCATAGTGCAGCAACTGTGAGATCTGTATTCCGTCGATCAGACGTTGGTTGCGGCAGTCAACTATCAAGTTGTAGTATCCTAGAAAGTCGGCGTCGACTATCTAAGATAGGCTTAGTTAAGTCAGCCACAATGAAGCGCCAAGCAAAGCGCGTCGAAGTCCGAAGTCTAATGTGAGAAGTGTTTCGCCGTAAGCTGTTATAACTGTTAGCTCACGCTAACATAAACCTAACCTGTGGCAATATTAATTGCCACAGGCGCCATCTAGTGGTAGCCGATTTGATTCCTACAACGGTACGCAGGTAATCGAAATATACACGTTTTGATTTATACCCTGAAAGTGTTGTGGAAAAGTCGAGTAATGTGCCCTTTGACCCCACGTAAGCGTTATCTGCCATCTGTTAACCAGTTATCAGTAAGTATCCGCTAATTCTATAAGGTAGTTTAATTGCTTATTTTGGTTCGAGTGGAGGCAGAAATGGCATTACGAGGAGATATTGCTATTAAAATTGATAACCAACTGTACTGGTATATTTCTCGGAATTATCTAAAGAAACCTTTTCGACTGAGTTCACATCATTTGAAAGCCCTTTACCTTGCGAAAGCTTAAGAACGAGAACGGAAATAAACTGGCTCATCCCAATCCCAAATCCCTACTTCTTAAAAATACAAAGTCACAAATGTCTTGGTATCAATAATGCACGGAATATCTCACCAAAATTATTCCCAACTTTGAAGGGCCTTTGTTTTTTATCACAGTAGAAAACCAACCTTATTAAATGGTAAACAAAGTCACTCTTATATTGACACGAGAAATAAGAACTAAGGCTTTATTATACATAGCATAATGGACTCTAATACGACAGTAATCTGCCTTACATTTGAAAAACATTACTTTTCGAATCCTAAGTAAGATTGTCCAATGTGCTGGATCAAAAAATACCTTTGATAAATGGTAATAAGAAGTAAATTTGCTTGTTTATAACATTTTTACAATTCTAAGAGGCGCGTCTGTCGGCCATTTCTCGTCTTGGCGTAATAGGTTAGGCGGGCGGCATACGGCTGACGAACGACGCTATTTTCGAAGAGACTTAATCTATTGTTTCTTAAATTTCTAAAGTATGGTACAGATTATAGACAAAATATCTAAAAATCATTAAGTTTGAAATATCTATCTGAAGATGAGATGCTGGGTACCACCCAGAGGTGAAACGGGAATCAAACCCGTGACTTCCGCAAGTATACCGGCCTGCATTAGCCGTTACGCCACGGAAGTCAATATTACGTACGTGACGAAGATTGTTTTTAAAATAATACGCTGAAAACAAAGCAATATAATTATCTACAAATAGCATTTAATGTTTCCTTAAAACCATATATTCGCTCGCTCAGCTACGTGAATGAGTAATTTTTTTCGAGTGTACATTATAATAATTAAGCATTTTATAGCAAGTATAGATAACAGCGATAAAATTTATACGAAACAATTCTACTTTTTACGTATAAGTAAAATTAAAGATGAAACCTAATTTTGTCTACTTCCAATTAGACACAGGGGAACCGCAATGAATTGCTAACACAAGCTTTTGTTATCTGCACCTTTTACGAACATCGAATGAGAATTTTCTCTGATAGCGGTTACTTTTCCAGATAAACTTTTACGAGAATACATCAAGACCTTCGGTATTCGAATAATACGCTTAGCCTCTTACAACAAACAAAATATACTTATTATGTTATGTTTTATAACATATTCTGTATTTTGGTGTGGGAACAATAAGTTGTCATCATCATCCCAGCGTTGTATCCCGGTTGCAACTCAAACTTCCGTTTCGGTGCCCGGGGTCCGCTTTCCTACTTTTTCTACTCCACTTCGCACGGTCTTCAGTATCCCTGGTAGTGATCCCAGTGACACGCATATCACCCTTTAAGACGTCAACCCAGCACTTTTTGTGTCTACCCCTCCTGCCGGCGGAAGCGGCATGGCCAGACATTTGTATCCCACGTAAGTATCCGGTTGCCGTAAAACGTGGCCGTACCAACGAAGCCGACACTCCTGCAATTTATTCGCAATGTCACGGACATGAAGACGACTACGAATGCGGGAGTTCCTCACGCGGTCCTTCTGCGTTACTCCACACTTCCACCGCAGCATACTAGTATTCATCTCCGTGACACGCAGTTCTTGCTTGTGTCGCTCTAACACCGGCCATGCTTCACAGCCGTTTAGGAGGACAGGCCTAATGATTGTCTTATAGACCTGTCCCTTCAGCTTTACCGGCATCTTGGGGTCACGAATGACACCAGTTACTTCACGCCACTTGGCTCACGTGGCAGCAATGCCTGCCTTGACGTCGCAATCGATGTCACCAGACGCGTAAAATACAGATCCCAGGTATTTCACTTGGTCCATGCGCTCAATCGTGTCGCCACCTATGCGTACGGGTGTGGGATCTGTAGAGTTACAGGCTAAATACTCGGCCTTCGCCACATTGAGCTTCAGACCACCGTGCTCAAGCGACTCCTTCCACGCCTTCACGCGTCGCACCAGCCTACCCCTGTCCGCACCCGTCAGCGCGATATCGTCAGCATACATGAGCAACCATGGAGGCTGCTCCTGTGCATCTCTGATGTTGTTTAACCGGACGTCTAATATCACGCTGAACAGAAACGGCATAAGGACGGATCCTTGGTGCACCCCGACGGTGATGGGGAAAGGTTTCGTGTCGCCAACAGCGGTCTGAACCACGGAATCGGAGTTGCGGTACATGTCTCAGATAATCTCAATATAAGTCTTTGGAAACCCTTTAGACCGCAATTCCCACCAGATCATCACCCGAGGAATACAGTTAAAGGCCTTCTGCATGTCCAGAAACAGGCAATGCAGAGGCGTATTCTTCGTCCTGTATTTCTCCGTGATAGTCCTTAAGGCAAAAATAGGGTCCATGGTCAGGTGACCAGGGCGAAACCCATATTGATACTCCAAGACAGTGCACTTCTGTCGAATCCGAGAGTCGATAACCCTCTCGAAGTTTTACGAAGACGTTAGCCGTTACGCCAGAGGGTCGTCAATCGTTTTATATATGTATAATAGTATATATTTATTTACATGAGAAATGTGTGTAAGTAGTAATATCCGGATGACCGAGCTTTGCTCGGTATTTTTTTTTTATAAATTGTGTTTTTGGAAATTAACAATTGATTTTCTAAGTCTAACCTCAAAGCAAACACTCAATGACTACTTGTTACTTAACAACGCCATCTGCTGGAATAGCTTTAGTGTTGTATCGTTAAAGCAATTTAAAAAAAATAGTATTATTATTCGCCGATAGATGTCAGGAAGAGTCACATTTTTGTTATTTTTCTTCCAATAAAAAAAAGCGGATAAAATGACATTTTCTAGAAATGATTCCTAGCTAGATCGTTTATCGCCCCCGAAACCCCCCGTATACTAAATTTCAATTATATAAGAATATATAATATACAAGAATTGCTCGTTTAAAGATATAGGATAACAGTTGTCCAGTATCCATAACACAAATACTTTGCTACTTTGATATTAGATAGCGCTATGTCAATTGTCAGAGTATTTCTATTTATTTACTTGCCAAATATATAACAATACTAATAATTATTGTAAAAAAATCGATCCCAATCCAAGACATAAGTAGAAATAAGTCACACAATTTGGTTTCTCTCTAATAGTAAATATGGTAAATAAATTATTAATATCAGTGTAAATAACTTAGTGGCTTCCTACCAACTTGGTGGCTTTAAAGGAAACCAAAACAATATTTTATAAAAGGCCATAAAGTAGCATAAGGGATTATTCTAAAACCTCCTTTTACGCAACAACGCAACTTCCTTGTATCCTAATCCTTAATATGGTACCCTTACCCTTTTCTTCGTGCAAGGGCCGACCAAGAATTCTGAACCTTGCGGCCGGGAGTGGCCTGTGAAAGGCGACAAAATAACGCCAGGTGCTCCAAGTCCATCTGGATGACAACCACCCCGTCTTAAACGAATGCCGCCATAATAGCCATGTGTTGTGTTCTGGCATAAGTCGCCCAGGTTCCAGTTCTTCCATACGGATGGCAGCGTGTTAGCGGTGCCATTAGCGTTGCAAACGTACATAGGCAACGCTAACTGTTTTCTTAAGTATTTCTTAAGTTAACAATAAAATATATTTTTTGCTCTCTCCATTAAACACTTAGGTTTTTCTCCGTTGTTGTTTTTCTCCGTGCAGAGGCGTAGTAAGTGGCGACAAAACAACCCTAGCTACGTGATAGGGCCCCAAGCCCTCTGGATGGCAACCACCCTCAGTCTATAAGTATGCCGCCATAACAGCCATGTGTCGTGGTCCGGCAATAATGACTCGGGTTCTTAGTACTCCTATACGGACAGCAGTGTGTTCGCGGTGTCCCTAGCGTCGCAAACATCAGTAGGCGACGGTAACTGCTTATTATCAAGTGGACCGGTAGTCTGTCTGCTGATCGTCAACAATAATTTTTTTAAATGACACAAAATCAGTATTTATGCCATTAAAATAAAGTGAGACTGGCGAGAGAAACCTACAGGAGTTAACGCCCCTGAAAGAGAGGCGGTCGTAATTCAGTCAGTATTTGGAATTAAAAGAAAACAAGTTGTCCTTGTAAATGTCTAGCATGTACGTAAAATGATAGAGAAGAATGTAAAAGAAGAATATAATAACCAAACTTTAATTTCCTGTACTTACAAATCACAATAACTAAATATATTATTTAATCTTTCCTTTTATACGTTGTTTACGTAGCCAGGATTAATTGTAAGATATCTTATAAATGTATATCAATATGCTTATGAATGTATTTCTTTACTTGAATAAATATGTATCTACGTTTTATTATATGATCAAATCTCGTTGCAATCAAAATTGAAAGAGCTCTGTTACAATTTTTGATAAAGCGCAAGTTCTTGAAAAGTTACATTATTTGTCGAGTAGAAAGTCACGCTCCTATAAAGCAGTATACTTTGTCACTGTGTACGATACGAAACACTGTCCATCCATCTTTTCAACCGCAGTCTAGAAAGTTCTCTGGCTCAAACAATGGAGCTGCTCAAGTTAGTTAAATGTTTTAGTCGTCTTATACGATCAGGCTAAGTAAAGTATTAATACCATATGTCAATAGAGTCGTTCTAATACAAGGAAATAAAAAGCTTCTGAAATTATTATCACACAAATAGCTCTATTTATAACAAACTATTTCATATAAATGACACGCTTGTGTGGTTGGGTTCAATTTCCACGCAGAGCTAAATATTTGCATGAACTGAAAATTCTGATCTCTGTCATTGGTATGTTTGTCATACGTATCTATCGTTGATTTGTTGGTTACGTACACCGATGATCTACGGCACAGGTTTCCTTGAGATGTTTTTTTTTCACTATGTACATTCAGTACACGGAACTTTACAATTTACACTAGGCAAAGAAAACTAATTTAAATGCGCATATCATATTGGAAAACGAACCCATGACTTCTATGATAGGCTAAAATACATTAAATACATAATATATTAACTATTGAAGCACTGTCGTTCTAATCAAACAAAAATTCTAATTATACAAAATTAAATAATAAAAACTTTTATACTGAAATAAAGCTATTCAGATTAATCCTGCAGAAGTTTCCAATGAATCCTAACATGTTCGTGTAATGAGGCTCTCCCGAATATTGTGTTCACTTAACTTGCTAAGTATTTAAGCCTTTACGAGAACAAAAGAGTTCCAATGTCAAGTTAAATTTGTAACTGAATGTTTTCCACCGAATGTTGTAATTAATTTCGTTTGTTTGTTTCAATTTAGGGCATGTCATTTTGCCCTTTCTTTTACAAGAAAGATTCAAATCGCGCTAAGTCCATAACATCGACATTTATGTAAAATTTTACTGTAAATTTTAATAAAAAAAAGCAGTCTAACTTAAAAAATAAATTATTTAAGATAGGATTTCGTAAAAAAGCATTCAACTCAAGAATGGTCCAATTTCAAGTAAGCAGTTTGGAGATAAGAGCCCTGTGGTGCCAACGAGACGTAAGAATAGACAATTCGCATATTTCCAAGGAAGTCTTAAAAGGCAACGAATGGAAAACTCGCTTTACTATTTGATAGGCAGCAAATACAGCTCTATCTTTCCATGGGTTATGGAGTCAAGCCGCAGATTTTTAAAATTTTTCGTTAGTTCGATTCCCGCCTCGCGTCTGGGGGTTTATGTATAATTTGTAATTATTTGCGGGGGAAAAGTGTATGTATCAGTTGTCTAGTACCCATAACACGGGTGCTATATTACTTACTTTAGGACTGAGTGGTGCCGTATGAAGTATCCCAATATATTTATCTATTTAATTTATAAATGTACTAGCTGTGCCTGCGACTAAGTCCGCGTGGAATAGTGACTTTAGGCAGAATTTTTTGGATATATCTTCTGGTTTATTTTGGATTACAATCCCTATAAACCCTAAAATATAAATGAAATATGCAAACAATCAGTATTATCGAATGCAACTGTTATGCCATGCGCCTCCGGAATACGTACGTTCGACCCTACAAAGTCCAGCCTAAGCTAAACCCTATTTCATATGATTGATGACATAAATCTGAGGTTAACTTAAATTGCTTAATAAAATTTCTGAAACTTATCATCATCATCATCTCAGCGTTGAATCTCGGTTGCAGCCCAAACTCTCGCTTTGGCGCCCGGGGTCCGCTTTCCGACTTTTTCTTCTCCACTTCGCATGGTCTTCAGCATCCCTGGTAGTGAGCCCATTGGCACGCATATCACCCTTTACGACGTCAAGCCAGCATTTTTTGGTCTACCCCTCCTGCCGGGGCCTGGCGGAGACAGCATGGCCAGACATTAATGTTTCCCACATAAGCATTCGGTTGCCGTAAAATGTGGCCGTACCAGCGGAGCCGACACTTGTAATTTATCCGCAATGTCACGGACATGAAGACTGCCGCGAATGCGAGAGTTCCTAACGCGGTCCTTCCGCGTCATTCCACACATCCTCCGCAGCATATTCATCTCCGTGACGCGCAGTTCTTATTGTGTCGCTCTAACACCGGCCACGCTTCACAGCTGTATAAAAGGACAGGCCTAATGATGGTCTTATAGACCTGTCCCTTCAACTTTACCGGCATCTTGGGGTCACAAATGACACCAGTTACCTCACGCCATTTGGCCCACGCGGCAGCAATGCGTGCCTTGACGTCGCAATTGATGTCACCAGACTTGAAACTTATCATTTTTAACAAAAACTATATTTTTTCTAAAATAAAAATAGCCTAAGTTACTCCTTGATACATCAGCTATCTGCCAGTGAAAGTCCCGTCGAAATCGGATTAGCCGGAATAAACAGGCAGACAGAGAGACAAAAATTGTAAAAAATGTTGTTTTGGTATATGTACCGTGTATACGTCCGAATGCACTTAGTAAAAAGCGGTTATTTTAATATTACAAACAGACCCTCCAATTTTATTTATTTGTATAGATATTGTTATTATTATTTTGCCCTAAATAAACATTTATTATTTCTTTCTTTCTTTCAAATTTAACAACGTATATTCATATCCTGTGTAATGTATTCAATTATGTTTATGATATCCGTTTACAACATACCTACGCTGCGTATAGTATCAAGATCGTCAAACTCTGAATGTAATGTATCATGAAATCAAACTATTAGTAGTTTTTTTATTGTTGTGTTACAACTTAGTAAGCAGTTACCATCCCTATAGTTGTTTTCAATGCTAGAGGTGCAGCGGATACGCTGCTGTCCTATAGGGGTACAGGTAGTATTGCGCTCATAATCATGGATGAATTGACGGTTATTGTTCGGTCCTTGCCTAGATGTAGGTAAAAAATTATTTCTCAGCCAATTTTCGACGACTGATTAGTAACTCTTCATATTATTGGCCATGCCAAACCTAAATCCTAACACAACAGAAAAATGCAGTGTAATTGAACAAGAATTATCAACATACGAGTGGCGCGGAGCGTGATTCCACTGCGAGCTACACCTTACCTGATCCAGACCGAGGTGGTCGCGAGGTTGGTGGAGCTTTAATTCCTTTTATAGTGTGGGAACCGATACAATAGAAAATTAATACAGTCCACTAACATCAGCGCATTTACTTGTCAAACGGGTTGTCCTTTAGGCTATAGGCATGCCTATAGGCCTAAAACCCTATTTTCGTGTAGAATTTAAAAAAGCTCAAGTTAGCATGACAAACACATTTTATGGCAAATACATCATTTTGTGTTTGACATGTACTATATGAAATCGAATTATACAATTGAATGTATCGTTATTAATATTGTGCATATATGTCTTCATTAAATTAAGGTTATTTTATAGATATATAATATAACGGTATACATATAACGGTACCTCACCAAGGTCGAATCAACCTTACTTAGTTACTCGAAAGAATCTCTGGTGGCAGACTCTTTTCGGGGTAGGAATCCAGTAACTCTTCTGTCTTATTTCTGCCTATAGTCTTCTCTCTTTTCCAAACGCAAAAGAACTTTAATAGATGTATATTCATTGATTTATTTAATTAAGCCAAGATAATATAAAGCCTTAGCTCCCAAAGTAGTCCAAGTAGACCCCTAGGGGTCCACGGAAGACTCGACGGGGGTCTACGTTGGCGCGACAAAAAAAGGGGGTTCACAATTCGTAAGCGGGGGTCTACGAAAATTTATTTGCTTTCGATAGTAAAGAACTAAAATGTTGGCTTGACCTATCAATGTAGGCAGAAAATATTTTAAGAAGCTCAGCGACTGTTACTTGTAAAAACTTGCATATTTCATATTCCGGCATCGCATAAGCCGTCCGCAACGCTTGTTCAGACGTGCAAAGGGACGAAATACTAAAACGAATACTAGACGAAATACCAAATGAATAAATACAACACAAAAAAATATATACTGTATTCTAAATGAAATAAGTGAGGATTGATTGGTTCCTTATGCTGTAAGTAGCTGTTAATAAAGTTGGGTGGATTCACTTTTTAGACTGGCCAGCTTTACTTTTTGACATCCACTCACAGCACAATTAATTAATTAATTAACCAATCATCTCACTTTTATTTCAAAAATTATTAATAAGAGGTAGAAAAAAGTCTGTAAACCTCTGATATAAAAGATGAATGCAAGAAGATCGAAATGCAACGAAGCCCGCCCCTAATACTGTTTATTCATTAGAATGTTGCGTCCGTCCGTTGGGAGCGAGGCGCCTCGTAAAAAAATGTTGAGCTTGGATGTAAGTTAAAATGAACATGCCTTAGAGGCATGTAGCCGTCGCAATGAGTTATTAAAAGGTTGTTATTTTCCAACAGGCTACACTAACACAGGAAAAGACCTCAATAAACAAAATTGAGGCGTGTAAACGAAAGCAGGGGTGCCGCCGCGCGCCGTTGGGAAACATGAACTAATGCCCAAGACATTGACGCTTTAACGAGACTACTGCAACATCTCCGTAGGTCCACATTATATAGGTAAAAAAATATATCAACTATAAAAAAATTATTATGATGATTAACAAAATATAATGAGATACACTTTTTTAAAACAAAAAAAAATTGTAGTGATTTTATATGCAAACACTACATGAATGTTAATAGGTATTATACTTTCAAATAACTCACACACTGGTTAATTCAGACACAAACAAAATCAACTTAAAACCATATGTACAAAATCTACTCTGACAAACATATCAATGGGTTAAGAGTTGCATGTTTAGCTTGGTTTTGATACAATGAATCTGCAAACATGTTGACAGTTTCACGATCAGCGTTACTAGGTTTCATCATTCTATATATAGGCGAGTGTTGTGTACAATGAAATAGAAAGTTGAGGAAAGAGGGGAAACCGAATGTTGCTCTTCTCGTGCCGGAGAGCTATCAGAAAGAGGAATCCAGTTATCACGAGAAACGCCTTAGAAAAAAGGATGATAGATCTCTTTGGCTACTCCGTATAATGTTATCCAAGGAGTGCCGCTAACATATATTCAGTCATCTGAAAACGGACCATTTGTGTAACTGCTTACTTAACTCGGACATGTTACTTTCTGAGGGCATAATCTCAAGGGCTTTTATCGTTCCCTTTTTATACTAATTTGTGGAAGCTACACTAATTCATCATCATCATCATCATTTCAGCCGGAAGACGCCCACTGCTGGACAAAGGCCTCCCCCAAAGATCTCCACGATGATCGGTCCTGCGCTGCCCTCATCCAACCTATCCCGGCGATCTTGACCAGATCATCGGTCCATCTTGTGGGGGGCCTACCAACACTGCGTCTTCCGGTACGCGGTCGCCATTCGAGGACTTTTCTGCCCCAACGGCCATCAGTCCTTCGAGCTATGTGCCCAGCCCACTGCCACTTCAGTTTTGCAATCATCCGGGCTATGTCGGTTACTTTGGTTCTCCTGCGAATCTCCTCATTTCTGATTCGATCTCGCAGGGAAACTCCGAGCATAGCCCTCTCCATTGCTCTCTGAGCGACCATGAGCTTTCTCATAAGGCCCATAGTTAGCGACCACGTCTGCGTTCCGTATGTCATCACTGGCAACACACATTGGTTAAAAACCTTCGTCTTGAGACACTGCGGTATTTGGGACGAAAAGATTTTACGGAGCTTCCCGAACGCTGCCCATCCGAGTTGGATTCGACGAGTGACCTCTTTCGCGAAATTGGACCTGCCTAACTGGATCGTTTGACCCAAGTAGACGTATTCGTCAACAATTTCGAAAGTACAGTTCCCAACTGTTACGGGGGTAGGTGCGACATGGACATTAGACATGATTTTCGTCTTGTCCATGTTCATTTTGAGACCTACTCCTTGGGAAGCTGTATTGAGGCCATCAAGCATATGGCTTAAGTCTTCCATGGTTTCAGCCATGATTACGATATCATCTGCGAATCTAAGGTGAGTGATGTACTCACCGTTAATGTTGATGCCCAGTCCGTTCCAGTCCAGAAGCTTGAAGACATCTTCCAACGCAGCAGTGAACAGCATCGGCGATATGACATCGCCTTGTCTGACTCCCCGCTGCAGTCGGATAGGCTTCGAGTTCTGATCCTGGAGACGGACTGACATGGTGGCGTTTTCATACAAACACTTCAACGCTTTGATGTATCGATAATCAATGTGGCACCTCTGGAGAGACTGAAGCACCGCCCAGGTCTCGATCGAATCAAAGGCTTTCTCATAGTCCACGAACGCCAAGCATAGTGGCTGGTTATACTCCTCCGTCTTCTGTATAACCTGCCGCAGCGTATGTATGTGGTCTATGGTGCTAAAACCTTTTCGGAATCCGGCTTGTTCGGGAGGCTGGAAGTCGTCAAATCTGCGCGCGAGACGATTCGTGATAACCCTTGAAAACAGCTTGTAAACATGGCTCAGAAGTGATATCGGTCTAAAGTTCTTCAAAAGGGTTTTGTCGCCCTTTTTGAAGAACAGCACCACTATACTTCCGTGCCAGGCCTGCGGCGTTTTGCCATCGAGGATGACGGAATTAAATAGCTTCTGGAGGATTTTAAGCACAGGAGTACCACCAGCTCTCAGAAGCTCGGCTGTAATTCCATCATCACCCGGCGCCTTGTTGTTTTTAAGCTGTTTAAGGGCCACACTAATCTCGTACAGACTGACGTCTGGGATATCTACGGTGTAGTGTCGGGTTAATTTGGCTCTTGGGTCTTTAGCCTTGTTGTTAACAGGTGCCCGTGTGGTCGTGTATAGCTGTCCGTAGAACTTCTCGACTTCCCTCAAAAGTTCGGGTTTAGACGAAACGACCCTGCCGTCGTCGGTCTTCAGCTTCGTCAGTTGGCTCTGCCCAATAGACAAGTCTCGTGCGAATACTTTAGAGCCCTTGTTACGCTCTATAGCCGCCTTTACACAGTCTGTGTTATGGCGGCGGATATCGCGAGTCAAGGACTTGGAGATCTGTCTATTTAGCTGCCTATACTGGGAAGCATCGTCCGGGGACTGAAGGGTCATTTGACGTCTCACATCCATCAATTTGAGAGTAGAATCTGAGATTTTTCCGGTTCTTTTTGAACGGCTGGCCTTGAAGAATTTAGACCCGGCCGTTTGAACAGCTTCCACGAACCTGTTATTATACTCGTCCACGTCAACGCAGTCACCGAGGCATTCGAAGCGGTTTTGCAATTCGAGTTGAAAGTTTACCGGGTTTTGGATCTTTATGGGTGCAGGTCGGAGCGTAGACTTCACCAGTCGAGACCTCTCCAATTTTGGATTGATATTCAATGTGCCTCTTACTAAGCGGTGATCACTCCCAGTTTTCACCGAATTGATCACAGAGACATCATTGAATATCTGTCTTTTGGTCGACATAATGAAGTCAATCTCATTTTTGGTGGCACCATCGGGACTAATCCAAGTCCATTTGCGTTGTTCTGGCTTCATGAAGAAGGAGTTCATCATATACAGGTCCTCCTTCTCCATGAAGTCGGCCAGCATCTGGCCTCGGGTGTTCCGATTTCCGAACCCAAATTGCCCCACTCTCAACTCATCGCCGCTACGTTTCCCCAATTTTGCGTTGAAGTCTCCCATGACAACGTTAAAGTGGGTTTTAGAAGTGTGGATGGCTGTTGAGATGTCCTCATACATGTATAATATAAAATATTATACATGTATGAGATATAATAATATTATTATTAATATATTATATATATATTATAATATTATTATTAATATAATATAATACCTCTACACTAATTGCATAGAAGTATTCCATAGTTTGTAACTGATCACATTTAATTTATTCGTATCAATTTTTAAATAAAAAAGTGTGTGTGTGTGTGCAATTCAAATACGGTAAAAGTGAAACTTACTTACTTGAAATAGCCTACGAGATTGTCAATGATACACGAGCGTGCGAGACTAACTGTGCTTTATTTTATAATCATATCTACCCACAACCCCCCCACAAATTAACAAAACAAAAAGTAAATATATAATAATTTTTGAACTCATTTAACAAAGAATCAAAGACCAATAAACAATATAAAACAAAAGTCAATTTTTACAAGTAGGACATTAATGATGTCAATTAAGCTGCCTCTCACACAAATTATACAATCATTATATCTAAACTTTATTGTCAAAAATGCTCCACTATAATAATAATTATTAAGTATCATGAAAAAAAAATTCATTTGGAAGAAATAAGTGTTTAAGTTATCAAATAATGACTGGTACTACAATATCCACTATACAATAATACAATAAAGCCTCTCCAGTTTATTAATAATATTGTATTATTAAATTATTACAAAATAAATGTCATTGATATTGATAATAATTATGTTATAAGAAAAAATATAGACAACCTAAATTTTAATTTTATCCTGTAATCATTAGTTCTATGAAATTTGATTTTCCCTACTTGATATTTATAAAATTTTTATACAGTTACAATCAGTTAAACAAAATAGTCAAAACAATTACATTACAATACATACAAAATTTACAAAACAGTTATGTCAATATACTAAAAATAAGTAATTAAAAATAACTAAATCAACATGCTTTTTAAATTTTAGTCAAAATTAAAATATTAATTGTGAAGATTAAGTCAAAGTTTTTAAATTAAGTCATATATGTAATATTAAGTCAGTATGTAAAATTTTAGCTTCATTCTTCTCAGTATCTCCATCTATTCGGAGGCCTCACTGTCCTGCCAAAACGAGTAACATAATGATTACCTATATTGTTATTATTATTATTGTTGTTTTGGGTGGGTGACTCGTCACCGGGAGCGATGCGCAATGATGGAGCCGGCGCGCTATAGTTATAGAAGTCATAATCTGTGTCATAGTTAATTGTTTTATATTTCTGTAAGTGAGGGGAGTCTATGATTAAATGGCGTCTATTCCTAATAACTATTCGTCCTGTATTTA
Source organism: Malacosoma neustria (assembly GCA_963693495.1). Lineage (NCBI taxonomy): Eukaryota > Metazoa > Arthropoda > Insecta > Lepidoptera > Lasiocampidae > Malacosoma > Malacosoma neustria. Next base: position 367,984 of record OY856389.1, read on the forward strand.
ATTTGATTTCATATTTGCGATTTCCCAAAAAATTTGTAATGATGCCTGATTTCCACACTTTGTTAATTTGATCTCTTACTTTCACTGCTTGGCCAATGGTTAAAATAGGAAGGTTTTTTGCTGTCCGATCATAATAATGTTTGTACACTTGCTGTCTTTTTTTTAACTCTGTATTTATTGAATTATTTTGGGGTTGTTCTAAATTGTCAATTACTGGAAAAACACCACGCAACTTCCTATTTTGTAGCAGTTCCGCAGGTGATGGGAGTTTGTCACTTATCGGAGTATTTAAATATTCTAGCAAAGCCAACCTGAAGTCTATTTTGCTATGTAAACTTTTCCTTAATATGTTTTTAACGGTCTGTACAGAACGCTCCACCTGGCCGTTTGACTGGGGATAGCGCGGTGATGAGGTCACGTGGCTGAATGACCAATTTTTAGAGAACTCACGAAATTCTCTAGAAATGAACTGAGGTCCACAATCAGATACAACAGTTTGGGGTATACCCAATCTACAAAAAATACATTTTAAATGATTAATTATGCTTTCAGAAAGAGTACTTGTTAATTCTACAACTTCAATAAATTTACTATAATAATCAACAATTAGAAGATAATTTATTCCTTTAAAATAAAATAAATCAACGCCTACTTTAGACCAAGGCTTATTAGGTATTTCGTGAGGGCATAATGTTTCTTTATTATTATTCTTTCTATAAGTCAAACATGTTTGACAATTCATTATTAAATTTTTAAGTTGATTATTTATAGTATAAATTACCTGATTATCAGACTCTGAAATGTGATAAATATTACACATATTGGAAAAGTGGTTTAACTTTTTACAACGATGACACCTTTTGCCATAAGCTGGGCACGAGAACTTTGGATGAATTATTCCACAATGGCCGCACTGAACCGAACTATTTCTAAGTTTTTTATTTACGCTGACGTCGCGCGCTGAATTCGCTGCTGCAGCGGATTCGTAATGGCCGCGCACCCGGCCGCTGCAGCTCGCCTCGCTAAAGCGCTGCACCCGCTGCCCGCTCCGTGTGCTCGACTCCAACCCGCTGCCGCGCGCGCCCACCCGCATTTTTGTAGAATTTCGGATGACGCTGCGCGTGACCTTGGAACCTTGTGACCCGATTCTCCATACATTTTCATCATGAGCACATTTTTCTTCATTTGAATTGTACATTAATCGCGTCGAATTTTCTGAACATATTTTTTCCAAATATGTTTTAGATACGACGACTGCTTGACATATTTCTATCGCATTTTCCAATGTTAAATCAGGTTCCCTAAGCAATCTTTCCCGTAATTTCATATCCACAATCCCACATACCAATCGGTCTTTTATTAATGAATCACATAATGTTCCAAATTCACAGCTTCTTGACAATTTATTTAATTCATATACATATTGCTCAATAGATTCATTATTATTTTGATTTCTAGTAAAAAATTTATGCCTTTCCACCGTCAAATTTTTCTTGTGAGTAAAATAATTTTTAAATTTGTCTAAAATTTCGTCCACAGTTGTACATCTTACGTTAAATTGTTCGTATAATTCTCTGCATTGTTCACCAATTACGTGTAATAATATGTTCACTTGTATTTGAGGACTCTTTTTCGTTAACTCGCACGCGTCGAAATATATTTTGAAACCTTTACTCCACTTATTCCAACTGTCGCTTAGTGTTCCACACGTAATATTGTAAGAGTTTTCTTCAAAACAAAACGGCTCCGGGGGATTTAGTACGGTTTCCATCGTTGGAACGATTAAACTATTTCAAATTTCGTTATACCGGCTGCGCCATGTCAATGATACACGAGCGTGCGAGACTAACTGTGCTTTATTTTATAATCATATCTACCCACAGAGATAATGAGTCAAATATAGAATATTAGGAATATTAGAATAATTATAAGATTTATTATTTTTATAATATTTTTACGACATTCATAAATTATTTTATATATTAATGCAAAATATCAAATTTCATATATTATACTACCGGCACGCTATGATAGCCGTATTGACATTTGTCCACTCATGAAGTTTCGTATTAATTAGTAATTACATTTGAAGGAGCAAATTGCTGTTCTTTATTGTCAATGACGACATGCAGTTATTGACAATAAAGAACAGCAATTTGCTGCTTCAAAGGTAATTACTAATTAATACGAAACTTCATAAGTGGACAAACGTTAAAACGACCATCATAGCGTGCCGGTAGTATAGTGTATAAAAGCCCGAACAAAGAGGAGACGAAGATTATAGAAAACACTGTATATTTGTATTATATTTATCTCTTTCAGACGCAGGATAAATTCTATTTATTATTATGTTTGTGTCTTTTTAGTGTCGCTTTTTCGTTTCATTGAATTTTTTAATCATAACGGTGCTAAAGAAGTCACTTTAAAAATTTTATTATTAGTCATTTATGAATACCTACATTTGTATTGACCATCTCTTATTTTTCTTTCCTTTTTTGCTCACTGTTATCTGTGGTACAATGTATCAAACTTTAATTGATGAGTAAAGTACGTGTATAAGTAAGATGGGGTTGACCCCAAACATCTTGGTAAGATAGATTAAATTATTAAAATAAGTAAATAATTGCCATTTTCTCTCGAGCTCAAAATCAAAAGAAAAAATCTATCGCTTGAACCTAATCTTATCATGATAAATCTTAATTTTTTTTTATTACCACGTATTAACACGATTAATATTAAACAAAATATTTATTGACCATGCAACGCAATTTTAATTTTTCATTAATTTTGTACCGTACAATATACCACTACATAATCCCTGTAACCTTATTTGAAATATAAAAACTTCCCTTGTAAACATAAGTTGTCAAAGTTATCGATACGAACAGGTGCCAGCGCTTGGCCGGAGCGGAGCGGAGCGGAGCGGAGCGCACCAAACTGTAACAAAATTCTACTTAATAAATTCACGCTTTCCTTATTGAATCTCAGTAAAAACGGTATTTTATGAGATCGGAGATATCCCAATGCCCCGTGGTCTGTTCGTGTTTAATACTAACAGGGATCAAGAAGAAAATATTGGCGTTTCTAACGTTTTCTTTATTAAAACTCTTAAAACAAGTACTGAACGTAACCTTTCATCTTTTTAACTTTTAAGAATTTTTTTTTATTTTTTCAGTAACTAATCGTAGTATGTACACTTAAAAGTCCAATAGACTGAACATCAAATGTATTTATGTGGTCCCTTATACTTATATTTGTAATTGTAACAATGATTAAAAGTAATTCTTCTAGCGGTTTGATCCTGGTCAGAAATAGCACATCACTTTCTTAGGGAGTCCTAAAAGATGACGTATGCTAGGTCACAAACAGCAAAAGAAACTCCGTTCAGGACATTCGCTCCCCTCAATACATAATCCAAATTCATTTACGACGTCTTTTGCTTGTCCCTTCCTGGTCCAAAAAGGAAGAGTCAGTTATGATGAGGCGAGATTACGTTCTCAAAGCCTATTTCTTTTTAATTCTGTAGGACAGCAGACAGGCTGACGGCCCGCTTAGAATTTAGCAGTTACCGTCGCCTATGGGTGTTTGCAACGTCAGTGGGATCGCGAACACGCTGCTGTCCCATAAGGGTACAGGAACTTGGGTCACTAATGCCGGAACACAACACAAGGTTATTATGGCGGCATACTTAAGACCAAAGGTGGTCGCCATCCAGACGGGCTTGAGGTCCTACCACGTAGCTAGGGTGGGTTGGTTTGTCGCCTTTTACCGACCTATACCTTGTGGCCGACCTCGGCCACAGAGGTTAGTATTCTTTCTCCGCCCCTGCACGGATAAGATATTTATTGTGAAAACCTATACAATATTTGTTGAGACAAATATCTATAAGAACAGATCCCATGTTGAAACTCCGACCGGTGCCAAACATTCATTATTCAACTGGTAATTTTGCTACTGATTTCCTCCAATTTGCAAGTCCGATTGGGCCCTTACTCAATTGCTATTCGTGTGCCACGTACGCGGGTAATGTGCACTTACGGTTACTTTATCAGCCAAACGACTAACTACGGTACATCAAATGTGTTATAATATATCGGTTTTTATATCTAAGTCAATTTCCTGTGTGTGTGTGACTGTGTGTTTTCTTGAGCACTCAAATAAATTTATGAATACGTGTTACATGCTATCATCAATCCAAAGTTACACCAATATATTAAGTGTTGTTTGTTTTAATTCTTAAAATACAATATCAATTTGAACAGAGTATGGTGCCTGAAACGGAACAATATTTATGGTGCTTTAAATCACAATCTTTAGTTTTAATTGATTGATGTAAATTATATAACTGGTTTTAATATATGTTTCTTATGTAACATCTAACCACAAATTTGGACGGTCATCAGATTTTCATATTCTTCATATGCTTATTTACTAAATTTCTAATAACAGTTTTTTATTTTATATATTATTCATTCATCATACAGGCAAAATTACTAGTTTGATTTCGTTTAGTGACTTTCGCAAATTTCACAAAAAGAAACACTAATTAAATTTGGTTGAAATTTAAGGTTGAACTTTAAAAATTCCTTGCCCCTAAGTCAGTGATTTTTTGTCGCCTGACAGTCTACGTCAGGCGACAAAAAATTTGGGGGTCCATGAAATGAAAATGGGGGTCCACGATAGTGGATCTCAACACATACACTGATAGTACCTATTTACTGTTTAAATGTTGATAATTTATTATTAAAGCATCACGTTCATCCTTCTCACTAAAAATATTGACTTATTGCTTATGTTATTTTATTTATAGTTTATTTTATGTTTATTTAATGTTACGTATATTTTACATAACAGATACAAAATTTTATTTTGAGTAGTTTTAATTTAAATTCAATTAATAAATGTATAAATTAACATGTGCTTTTACTTTAAGTTTTTAACACTAAACTTCACTACAGTTAGAAATTTACAGGAAATCAAAATCAGGTAAGTAGGGGGTCTACCCAACACGGAAAAACATGGCAAGGGGTCTACGACACAAAAAAGTTTGGGGAACTCTGCCCTAAGTGGTCAACTATTGGTGCCTTTACCGAACTTATATTATGTAGTATTCTCAGTAGTAGTTTACTCTGCTACTGTTAGCAAATTATAATAAAAGAAAAAGAATAACAAAACATTATAAATAAGTATATTTACAATAAGTCAAATTCAACCTTTCATAAGTCTCATATTGGAATATGTTAATTCATAAAAAACCGTCCAACTAAATGTAATTCATTTGTATGTATTCAAGAAACATGATCGAATCAAGAGACAACGGCTTGAAGGCAGCCCGAATATAGAGTAGCTGATTAGGCCGAGACGCGGACGAGGGCAGACAGCTTGCGACGGAACGTCTCTCACATCTACGCTTCATTTCATTTCACAAAGCACTAAAATATTCAAATTTATTTGTCAAATGAAACAGTCAGCTTTATTACACAACAACTGGATAACGCCAAAATATATAATATTAACAAAAGTATCTAATTTTGCGATGGAGACTCTGAAACTGAGCTTCGACTATCGTGTATAACTTGTAACACTAATTCATAGTTATATTTTTTTTCTTTATTATAATAAGATATCTTAAAAATACTTTGCTACAATAGGAAAAGCTATACCAGAAAAAACTACAAATTAACTCTCCCAACAATACTTACCAGAAGATCCTGTACATAAAAATGAATGCAGCGAAATAGCTACATTGAAGGAAATGTATGTACGAGTATTATGAAGAAAAATATATTTTACAAAAAGTATATATTATTTTTTAAATTTATTTATCAAATTCACAGTTATTACATTGGCTTAATAAAATAACAGCACAAAAAACCACTAAGGTTTGTACAATGCCATCGAAACTTTTTTTTTTTTTTTTTTTTGGTCTCGGGGAAAAACCTCTCTTGACGGGTTCCCCCGGCCCGGGGGGACCGAGGGATATGTGGGACTCCGGGAAAGATGATTGGCCATCCGACTACCCACTAAAAAACCCCGCTGTTCTCCTATCGCCTACGCCCGGGCCCACGGATATATGGCCTGCCGATCTCGTGGCCCGGGCCGGCGCCGGCCCGCCCTTTGTCTTGAGGCGGGCCCCTTCTAAAGTGTTGGCGCCAGGGGGTCAGGGTTTCGTCCCCCCGGCGCTCTCCTAACAACTCTAGGAGTTGAGGGGGGCCGCGGAACAGCACGCAGCCCTCACCCTCGCGGCAATAGTGCGGGCGGCGGGTCCTCCCCCGAGGGGCCGCCCGCAGCCGCTTTTTACGGCGGCCGGAGGTCGTTACTGACCCTCCGGCGCCGCCGGCGTGGCCTGCGTTGGCGGGAGAGGAGTGTGGTGGTCGACTCCCGCTCCCGCTCCGCCGCCTCCTTTGCGGACATGACTGCCTCGCAGAAGGAGGCGACGGCCGTCCATCCAGGATCGCCCCCGACCATGGACAGAACCAGGGCCGGGAGCGACAGGTCCACGCCGATTTGGGCGACGAGGGCGCGGCGCTCCTCGCGCCACGCAGGGCACACGGCGACAGTGTGGTTCACCGTGTCCTCCTCGTCGCCCGCGCCACAGTGGTGGCACCCCGACGTCATCTCCCGCCCTATGCGACACAGGTACCTCCCGAAGCAACCGTGCCCCGAGAGGACCTGCGTCAGGCGGAAGGTCAGGGCGCCGTGGCGCCTTTCCAGCCATTCGGCCAGGACGGGCCTCACCGCTTCGATGGTGGCGAAGCCTGCGCTGGGGTGCGCGAGGCGCTCCTTCCACTCCACCATGAGCACCTCGTCGCGCAGCTCCGCCCGCTTTACCTCAACTTCGCGAGGCGCGGGGCGAGAGCCACGCTCGGCCGCGTCCCGGCGCCACCGGTATAATAGCGCCAAGACCCGGGCCTCGAGGTCCCATGGTGGGGATCCGGCCAGCAGGGAGGCCGCTTCGAAGGACACCGTGCGGTATCCCCTTATCGCCCTGACGGCCAGGACGCGCTGCGGCCTGCGTAGCAGCGCCGTCGTTTTGGCCGTCAGGCGATCCGCCCAGATTGGGGCCCCGTAAAGGGCCATCGACCGCACGGTTCCCTCGAAGAGTCTGCGGCACACTGCGCCCGGCCCGCCAACGTTCGGCAGCAAACGGGAGAGTCCCGCCGCCGCCCGAACTAGCCTCGGCGCCAGGCGCTCGAAGTGCGCCGCAAAGTTCCATCGCCCGTCGAGCACCAGTCCGAGGTAATTCATGGACGGCCCGACGGCGATGCGGACGCCTCCCACCGTTATGCTCAGGCCCGGTGGCGGCCTCTGGCGGGGCCCGTAGAATATCAGGGCCTCCGTCTTGTTCAAGGCCACCTCCAGGCCGAGTCGCCGGATTCTAGCCACCATTTGCGCCACCCCAGCCGTGCCCAGAAGGCACGCCTGGCGAGGGTTCCTCCCGCGCGCTGTGACAAGCGTGTCGTCGGCGTAGCAAATGACGCCGACACCGGGGAGGAGCACCCCCCTCAGGACCCAGTCGTATGCGATGTTCCACAGCAGAGGGCCCAAGACCGACCCCTGCGGAACACCGCACACGACGTCTCGCCGACTTTGCCCACCCTGGACCGGATAGACGACGGCACGATCGTCCAAATATGCCCCGACTATGCGACGGAGGTAGGGAGGCACACGATGGTACTTGAGCGCCTCCCGCACGCAGCTCCACGGCAGGGTGTTGAAGGCGTTGGCGATGTCGAGTGACACCGCCAATAGCACCCCGCCTCGAGCAACCACGTCCTCCGCCTGGCTCCTCAGACGCGAGATCGCGTCAATAGTGGAGCGCCCCCGGCGGAACCCGAACTGTTCGTCCGCCAGGTTTGGCCCCTCCGTCTCTAGGTGCCGGACGAGGCGGTCTGCGAGGATCCTTTCGAAGATCTTCCCCACCTCGTCCAGCAGCACGATGGGCCGATAGGCGGACGGTGAGTCCGCCGGGCGCCCCTCCTTTGCGATCAGGACCAGCCTCCCCGTCTTCCATCTGCGGGGAAACCGGCCCGACCGCAGACACGCGTCGAAGAGCCTCAATAGACGGTGCTCCAGGACGTCGTGGGATAGAACCCACGCACGCCCCGGTATGCCGTCCAGGCCGGGGGCGGTGGTCTTGGCCTTCAGCCGCAACATCGCTGCCCCCAGCTCTGCCCGGTCCACGTCGGGCACGGGGTCGTCGTCCACGCTGGGGTCCCTCTCATCCCATTGAGGCGGGACCATGGCGGGAGGCGAGTGCTCAGCTCTCGTGGGGAACAGAGCGCCGACAAAACCATCCACCTGGCGCGGGGGGAGACTCTCGGTCAGCGGGGGCGCCCACGGGCGGAGCTTGCCCCGCACCGTTTTGTAGGGTCGCCCCCAAGGATCTTGATCTAAGCTGGCCAAGAGCTCCCCCCACGCCGCCGCCTTCGCCTCGCGGATAGCGAGGTGGAGGTCGTTTCTGGCGCCCCTGTACTCCCCGTAGAGCCGAGCCTCCGCGGCCGCTCTGTCCGCGTCGCGGCGACTCCGTCTTCGGAGCCTGGTGTACTGGCGGTGGGCGTAGTTGCACGCCCTGCGGAGCCGCTCAAGCTCCGCGTTCCACCAGTACACCTGGCGCGGGGGTCGGTGTGGCCCCCGCCTCGGCATCGCCGCGTCGCAGACGTCAGTCATGAGCGATCGCAGATTCTCCGCCTCCTCATCGACGTCATCGGGAGGTACGTCGCCCGGCCTCGACCACGTAGCGACGGTCAAGGCCTCGCGGAAAACCTCCCGATTCATCTTTCCAAGTGTCCAGCGCGGACAGTCACCCAACGGGGTCACCTGGGCTGGAGGCTCTCGCTGACGGGCGGAGACGCTGAACCGGATGTATCGATGATCCGACAGCGTCTCGACGCCCGTGAGCACCCTCCAGCCTCGCACACGGCGGGCCAGGAAGGCCGACGCGAACGAAACGTCGACGATCGACCCCCCCAACTGCCTCACACACGTGTACTCGCAACCCTGGTTGAGGATCTCCAGACCCCTCTCCACGACCCAGTCCTCGACCAGCTCACCCCGCGCGTCGGTCCGCGGGGAACCCCAGGCCTGAGATTTGGCGTTGAGGTCCCCGAGGACAAGCACGGGGCGCGGGAGGAACCGCTGGACCGCGTTGCCCAACTCTTCCATGTACCCTTCAAATTCGGCGAGACTCCTGTTCGGGGAGAAGTAGCCGCCCACGACCACTATCTCCCCGAATCTAGCCGCGGCGAAGCCCCTGCCCCTCACCACTTCCGTGGGGAGCGGGGTACCCGCGGCGGTCCTGGAATGCAAGGCCACCATACCGTCCAGGTCCCCGACCCAATCGCCTTGAGCGGGGACGTAGTACGGCTCGGCGGCCACGGCGATGTTGATATTCCACTGCGCCAAGCTCTGAACCATGAGATTCTGAGCGTTGGCGCAGTGGTTGAGATTCGCTTGTAGGAGATGGATATCCATTATCTGGTTGAGATATCCATCTCCTCAGTCCTCAGTGCCTGCGCCTGCGAGGGGGCGATGTCCCCCGCAGCGGCTTCGGCACGACGGCGCTTTCGTCTTTCCTTTTCCCGCCGCTTCTTGGCCTGTCTTTTGGCCACGAAGCGGCTGGTCCTTTCCTGTTCTTTTTCTAATACTTTCGCCGGTCGGCCAGTACGGCGGCAGGTGCACAGCGGCGGGCCACCCCCGACCCTATGGTTGGCCGGTCTGCTGGCCGCCGCGCAGACCACGCAATGGGGCGTGGCCTTGCAGGTGGCGGCCCAGTGCCCTGGCTGACCGCAGCGGTAGCAGGCGTCGCTGCGGCTCGCCGGACACCTACAGTTCACCGCGAGGTGACCCGGCGCCAGACACCTGAAGCACCTCGGCTCCCTCTTATCCAGCACCTTGATGAGAGCCGAGGCCCAGCCGACCGGGATGTGGCCCAGCTTCTTCAGCTCGTTGGCGGCCACCACTGGCACGAGCACGTACGTTGTGCCCGTCCCGTCGCGCCCCAGGCGTATCCCTCCGGACGTAATTTTCTCCGCAGGGCAGCCCGTGGCGCGAGCGATGGCAGCCGCCACATCGCGCGCCGTCGTGCAGTCGTCGAGGCCCGAGATGCACACCTTGATGCACTTCTCGGGCCTCGCTATCTTGACGTCCTCCTCCTTGAGGACGTCTTTCAGCCGCGCGGCGAGGGCATCGGCTTTCGACCCCTGGTCGGCGCCAGAGAGCAACATCATGCGTGCCCCCGTCCGCGCAGTTTTCATCTTTATGCCGCCCTGGATATCGAGGGCGGCGATGTCGACTTTGGCCTTGGCCTCCGCCAAGAGGCCCCCGTATGTGACCCCCCTCTCCGCCGCTTCAGGGCGGATAGTTAGGGTGACGGCGGCGGATTTCGGGGCCCTAAGCTTGCGGGGACCCCTCTTCCTCCTCTTCTTAGGAGCCGGCGGCGGCTGCTTGGGCCTAGGTGTTATGGCCGATGCTGCCGCCTGCCTGGCTGCGGGTGGTTGAGGGGCGGTCGTCGCCTTCTTCTTTCTCTTCTTTTTAGCCACGACCGTCCATCCTTCCTCCAGAGGAGGTGGCGGAGGCACTGTGCCCCGTACGGTGGCTGTCGGCTGCGCTTTTGTTGTGGGCGCAGCCATCGTCGCTCCTTGGCCCTGTGCTGCTACCCTACTTCCATTTTTCGGGGCGGGAAGCGGCGGGTAGTCCGCCGCCGATAGTTCCGGCCGTGTGACCGCTGCTGCCCGCCGCACCTCGTGGGCCAATGGTGGCCGGTAACGAGGGGCAGGCAACAGGCGGTCCTTCAGCCCCTCCAGTTTGGCGTCAATCATGGTCCCTACCTGAACCATGACGCCGCGCATGAAGAGCTGGTATTCTTCCGGCTCAACATGCGGTGCTGGAGAGGGCTGGGTGGTATCCTTCCTTGTCGTGGTTGGGGCGGGGCGGCTGGGCTTACTTATGTGTGCCGAGAGGCGAGCCACCTCCTGCCTGAGATCGGCCAATTCGGCCCGCATCCGGCGATTGGCGGCTGCCAGCCGTCCCACCTCCTCTGATTCTGTGCGGGAGGTGATTTCAGAGATCTTCCTTCCAATCCTACCGCGATAGTCAGTGGACGTGTATCGCGTAATATTTGTTTAAAAATTTAAAGTTAAAAGTCAACTTATTGTAACCTCTGTTGACCTGTGTTAGAGTCGATAATGTTGTGAATAGCAAAGTGTGTAAAAGTGTAGTCTGAAACTAGTTGGAACAAAAACCTACATAATAAGCCGAGTGTCCAATGTAACTCGATACTTGTTGCTACGGTAAGACCCATTAGAGAGAGCTCAAATTATAGTGGTTATATTTCACTATTGTATTAAGCAATTAATACAACAATCTAAACTAGGGACCTCAAGAAAAAAAAAAAAAAAAAAATAATAATAATAAACAAAATATGCCGAAAGTGTCGAGATCCCCACCCAGTGCCAATATTCAACATACATTATCTGACTCAGACGTCAATAAAATAGCTTTGGGTCCGTCTACACCTAATTTTGTTACCCAACGAAATAGAAAAGAACGAAAGAATACTGATGAACAGTTTTCAGTTTTTAGAGAAGAAATAAGAAATATCCTGGATGAGTGGAAGGAAGCCCAAGAATCTTTACTAAATAAATTAATTACAGAAGTGGCAGACATTAAAGAACAAAATAATCAGATTAAACAGACCAATACCGAAATTGAGAAAGCATTAGAATTTTTGAACAAACAGTACGAGGATGTAAAGGTTAAATTAGATAAACTTGAAAAAGAAAAGAAGGAGCATGTTGCTCAGATTAATGCATTGGAAACAAAACTTGAAGAAATTGATAGGAATTCAAAATCATCTGCCATTGAAATAAGAAACATACCAATTATCAAGAAACCAGAAACCAAAAATGATCTTTATAATATAGTGCAAAATACCTGCAAAGCTCTTAATGTTATAATACCGCAAAATACCATCAAAGATGTGTTTAGAGTAAATAAGAAATCTGGAAATGGCACTATTATCGCTGACTTTACTTCAGTTTTATTAAAAAATGAAATAATACAGAAGTTAAAAGTTTATAATAAAGAACACCCAACAAAACGTCTAAACACTGGCGCTATAGGACTTCAAGGACATGATTTACAAATATATTTATCTGAAGCATTAACACCTAAAAGTCGAAGATTGTTTTTCCTGGCTAGAGATCTTGCAAAAAGTCTAGACTATAAATTTTGCTGGACTAGTAATGGCAGAATTTTTCTAAGAAAGACGCAAGACTCTCCTCACCTAGAAATTCGCAACGAACATCAACTTTTCGCTCTAAAATCTCAAAATTGACTAGATATAGTATGTGATAAACAAACAAACGTCTACATATTTAAGCATTTGAACTTAATAGGTTTAAACTTGGGGACTTTTCTAACTCCTCTTTATTCATTACTTTTAAATAACACAAGCACAAAGATTTACCAAAACATATATATAAAATCTATTAATGTATATAATATGTTTTTTGATATATATATTATCTTAGCATTTATCCATGTATTTATTCCTAATTTACACTCTTCTATTCTACATCAATTCAGTAGAATCATAGTGATAGTTGAGCTTAATTATATACTAGTTATGTGTAAAATGGTGTCAATAATACTTAATTTTAACATTCGATTTTATAAATAATAAGAATATAATTGAAAATCTAACTAGAGTAAAACCTGGAATCTCGTTAAATTGTAAGCCTGAATATTTTAAATCGACTTTAGATGAACACTTGCTCGGACAAAATCATTTGAAAGTCTTGACTCAAAACATAAGAAGTATTAATAAAAATTTCGCAGACTTTGAGGTACTATTGGCAAGATTAGATCTATCGTGTGAAATATATATTCTTACGGAAACTTGGAATAAAAATGCTTTATATATGCCAACGATGAAAGACTACGTAACTCACTATTCCGTACGTAATACTAACCAAAATGATGGAATTGTAGTATATATCAAAGAAGGACTACAGTGTTGTGTAAAAGAAGTATCGCTTTCTGAGGCTACCTGTCTTACCATAGATGTAAATTATGAGACAGTAATTATAGGCATATATAGATCGCCATCTTACAGGAATATAGATCCTTTTATTACTTCTTTAGATTTATTATTAAATACATATAAAACATACAAAAATATAATGCTCATCGGTGATTTAAACATTGATATAAAACCAACAAGCATTGACACTAATGCCACTGACTATTTGAATATGTTAGCGTCTCACGGTATTCTTTCGGGCCATGAATATCCAACAAGAATTCAAAACTGCATCGATCATTCTATGATTAAAAGTGTTTTTCCTTCGGTTACAATAGTTTCAGAGGTACCACTAACAGACCACTCACCTGTCTTTACCGCTATTAGTATGGAGATTAATACAAGTGAAATCAAACGCCACAAAAAATTTAAAGTAAATTACGATGCCATTGTAACTGATATGAACGCTCAAGATTTTAGTGACATAATTAAATCAGATGATCCAAATTGGTCTGCGGAACAATTGACAAATAGATTAAAATTATCCATTGTTAAAAATACTACTTTGGATAATACGCCCAAGCGATATCGTTGTTTAAAGCCATGGATAACACCAGGTTTAATTCGTTGTATAAATAACCGCGATAATATGCATTTAAAATGTAAAAAGGAACCTACAAACATTGTATTACATTTAACCTACAATAGATACAAAAACTTTTGTAATAATTTGCTAAAACGTTTAAAACAGAATTTTGAAAGAGAACAACTATTTAATTACTCTAAAGATCCAAAATTGAGATGGAAGATTATAGATACTATTACTAATAGACATAAACAAAAAACTAAAAGCTTAGAATTGTTGAAATTAAAAGAGACTCCTGAAGAATCACTGGAAGTTATAAATACGCATTTTGTCAATATAGCCAGAAATTTAGCTGATAAAATTCCTCATTCGAACAAATTTGACAATCATGAGCACCAACAAACGCCTGCTCAGTCTATGGTTATGCTGCCTACATCTGAAAAGGAAGTAGAATCAACTTTAATGAATTTAAAAAATGATAGTGCCATTGGTTGGGATGGAATTTCCACCAAATTACTAAAAATCCTGAAAAATAAAATAGTACCACCTCTTACCCATATTGCTAATATGTCTATGGAAAAGGGTGTATTCCCCAATGTATTTAAAATATCTATTATTCATCCGATTTATAAAGCAGGACAAAGAAACTGTATTAATAATTACCGTCCGATTTCAATTTTACCTGCGTTATCCAAAGTAGTAGAAAAAATTATTAACAAAAGACTTATTTCATATTTGGAAAATAAAAACCTTCTTTCCAGTAATCAGTATGGTTTTAGGAAAGGGAGATCAACTTCAATGGCAGTATCCAAACTTGTTGAATTTGTGGCCAAAAATATTGACAGTTATCGGAATTGTATAGGCGTATTTTTAGATTTAGCGAAAGCTTTCGATACAGTCTCAATTCCAATTTTATTAAATAAGATGAATAAACTTGGCATAAGAGGACTACAGCTTCAATTGTTTAAAGACTATCTCAGTAACAGAATTCAAAAAGTTACTATAGGTGGTATGTTAAGTTCGGATGCCCGAGTTTCTCACGGTGTGCCACAAGGTAGTGTGTTAGGTCCTACCTTGTTTCTCATGTATATTAATAGTCTTTGTGATATTAATTTAACAAACTGTAAAATATTTAGTTTTGCAGATGATACTGCACTAGTATTTCATGCAAGTTCATGGAACGAAGCAAAAATTTTTTCAGAAATTGGCTTACAAAAAGTAGCAAACTGGTTGATCCAAAACAAATTAACTTTAAATAACACAAAAACCCAATATATTCTTTTTGCCAATACTGAAAAATCACTACCGTTTGATCATAACCTCAAAATTCAAATTCATAATTGTGGAAATATGCCAGATAATAATTTATGTGATTGTTATTATTTGAAAGTCACCAAAACAGTAAAGTATTTGGGTATCATGCTAGATGGAAAGTTAACGTGGCAACCTCACATTAATCAACTCTCAGAGAAAACTAGAAAACTGATTTACATTTTTAAAAAATTGCGTACAGTTGCCAATTATAAATTACTGAAAACTATATACTTAGCCTTAGCTCAATCGATTTTGTCTTATTGTATTACTTCTTGGGGAGGAGCTTGCAAGACACATCTAATAAAACTGGAAAGATCCCAACGTGCTCTTTTAAAGGTGATTAAACAAAAACCTTTTGGATATTCTACAGCTGAACTCTTTAAAGAGTGTGATGTTTTGTCCATTAGACAGATGTTTGTACTCCAAACTATCTTATGCCAACATAGTATATTACATTATAAAGATATAACAAATACACGTCGTAAACATCATGTATGTCCCATCTCATCTTTTCGGTCTGCCTTTATTAAAAAATTCCAAATGTATCTAGGTCCCCTTATTTACAATAAAATAAATAAAGTTGTAGAAATATATTCACAAAATAAAAGTAACTGCAAATTAATTGTGACAAAATGGCTAAAAACCAAAACGTATGAGGACATTGAAAATCTTTTTAAAATAATGGTCTAAAAATGGAACCTAACAAACTAAATGTTAAAAATGCATGTGATGTGTACAAAGTATTAATTTACTCATTTTCTATTTATTCTTCAATATGCATATTTATTTTAAACTATTTAATTTATAACTATATAATAATAAAATTTGTTGCTGTTTCAATTTATATCTATTAGTAATTTACTTTTGTATAATATAATATGAATGGGGTATTTATCGTATGTACTATATAGTATATATCATATCAAATATTAAAGGAAATCTTTGTTTAAAATTAACTCACTTCAAAATTATAAAATGTTAATTGTACATAAAATTTATTTGCTTAAGTCCTCACTTTATGTAACCAAACCATATCGATCGTGTCTTACTCATTTAATTTTATATAAGAAGGTAGTTGTAAAAATTTATAATCTATTATTATAACAATAATGTTGAAGTCACTGGAAGGAACTAATACCTAAGGGACAGGCCATGCCTAGGTTAGGTGTTAGTGCTAGAATAAGTTTATAATTATGTAAAACATGTGTCAATAAAGAAATTTTTATTTTATTTATTATTTTACTTCCCGCAACGTCTTCACTGAATCTTTAAGGGTCTTTTGGCATGTGCCTTTAAGACCCTTCGAGACCCCGGCTACCTTTAAAATTGCAGCCAGAGCCCCATCCAATGAGTTTTGGAGGTCGACCGACGTTTGTGCGGTGACTTCCATCTCATTTCCTCTCATGCTACTCTCTCTGCCCCCCTGGGCCCGAGAGGATTCAGATACGTCTAAGGAGAGTTCGGAGTGGACCCGACGCGCCACCTTTTCCTTGCGGAGTTGGTGGCGGAGCTCCTCTTCGTATTTCGCGAGCTCCTTCTCTTCTTGTCGGGCCGCTTGGAGTTCCTTCCGAGCTCTCCCCATTCCAATAAACTGCCCGGTCGTAGCTGGGCGACCTCGTCCACGCTTCGACGGGCCGCCGCTTGTGGCAGCCGAGTCAGCTGAAATATCGTCGTCCGACGTTGAGGCTCCGGGGTCATTTCCCCCCCCGGAACGGTCCCGGGACCTGCTAGACCCCCTCTTGCGCTTGCCCAGGACGGAACCGGGACCAACGCAAGAGGGAGTGTTTACTCGGGAGCTCGTGCCGCTCGGAATTGTCCGAAAGGACATCACCGAGCGGACCGAACCGTCCGAGTCTTCTCCCTCGTACTGCAAAACTCCGCCCTTCACAGGCAACCGCTCCAGCATCACCAGAGGTGATCGCACTCGGGAAATGTGGGCCCCCCCAGAATACGTAGGGCCCATGCCTGCACCCGAAGGCGCAGGGGAGGATTCTCCACCCTGTCGGGTGGTACCTCCCTGGGGTAGTGTGTTCGCATTTTCCGATTCCATTTTCATCATTGTTTAGGGTGTGGCGCTCGGGACCAGGTTTACCCCCCGGCCATGCAGCCCATCGGCGCGCCACGGTACCTTGAGCTTCGGGAGGGCTGTTATAGGTCCCCCAGCTCCAGCCCCCAAAGCTGGGGGATTCCAGACGGGACGGGACTTGCACCTCCGCCGCGTGCCAGTCAGGCGTGGGTACGACTACCAGACGACACTCTAGAAAAACCAGGGAGTCGCCTAACGTCGTAGCCGGCCCAGCAAGACTGACGGACAGCGGAGATACCGTTCCCACCCCAGGAACACTCTCTGTGCAGGCACAGTCGAAATGGGCATGGTTTCGACTACCAAATCAGGGCTCGGGACAGAACCCGGGACCCCAACCAGTACTCGCAACCATCCCACCGGGGACCGCGCCATGAACAGAAAGCGAATTTGGGAAAGGATGTGGGTGGTAGACGGGAAGAAAGGTAGGACTCTGTCGCCTCGGACGGAAAGGGGAGTGAGGCGACGGATGCTCGGGCACCTCGGGTACGCACACCCGTGCACTCCTCGGACAGAGGAGCGCCCCTGAGGGAATGCCATCGAAACTTAAGTCTACGCACGTTCAAATGACTGAGTAAATTTAGATTACAATTTCTCTAAAAAGTATTTTTTAAGTGAGGCTTTAATATTTTTTTGGGTTATATTATCTCTTATATTTGTTGGTAAATCGTTTAATAATCTTGGAACTAAGTAGGTAGTTGTGCGCTTGCCGTACATATTCTTCGCGCCGCTGGTAGCAAACCGGTTTTGAGCAGCGGCCCGAGTATATACAGCGTGCTTTATTTTAGTTTGTATTTTTTTATTAAAAAAGTTTTCCTTGAGTATCATTTTTTTAAATTGAATTTCTACAGGTAAAATCTTGCAGTGTTTAAAAAGACTGCTTTCATCATCAGCAAATTTATGTTTGATATTTAGGGAAACAATATTTTTTAAAATTTTATGTTGCAGTCTATGTATTTTATTCATGTAAGACTTAAAGGTGCGATCATAACTTGTTAATCCATACTGGATATATGATTCACCTAATGCATTATAAAGCATTAATTTAGTTTTAAAGGGTAAACGTTTTTTTAATATTATCATATTTGCTAAAAACTGTCTTAGTTTATTATATACATATTCTATATGACTTTCCCAGTTCAGTTTATTGTCGAAAGTAAGGCCAAGATAAGTATGAGTATTGCCTACTTCGATTTCTGGGCAATTACAAGTAGGGCGCGCTGTATGGATACAATCATGTACGTGTGCAACTATGTTTTTAAAAGTGCAGCATTTTTTATAAGGTGATTTAATGACTAGTAACTTGGTTTTATTTGAATTTAACACCAGACCATTTATAACACATACATATAGAACATCTAGTAACACAAATTCTACAAACATCAGAAAACCTTTAAAAATAAGGATTTCTTGTGTGAAACTCACAGAATCTATAATATAATAAAAGAGAGTCTCACGCTGCTCCAATAATAACCCTTGTAGGCTTCTTGGAATACCAATACATGCAAACATTTCGAATTTTGGCAACCTCAACGTTGCCTAGCAAAACATTACTACAAAAAGTACAAAAAGTGTAGTGTAAGGGATAAGTCAAGTTGCGTGGGAGGCGCTCAATGCCCCCGAAACTTCCACATGAATCTCGTTTGGCCAGAGTTCGTGGCCACACTTTGTTACTAATAAAAACTTGTGCACATACAAAAAAGGCACACTTTTTCAATCAAACAACAAGTGGTGTAGTAACGAGCAAAGTTGGAAAGTTTTCTCGAAATAATCAAAAGTTGTATGGACTTGTTCACGTAAACATTCGGAGGCGGCCTTCTTAATTTGGTGGGATAGTACCGTTTTGCAGGGAGGGCATGGCGCTGAATAGATATAAGATTGTTCTGCCTCTCCGGATTGATATCTGTCATTTGTTTTAAGGGAAAATACTATTAAAAGATGAAAAGAGTCAGAAGATTGCATAAAAATTTATATTTTACAGGTGACTGTGACGCGCTCTTAAAACATGACGAAGCTCTGGTTTCCATTCTGAGATGGCAGTCACTCCGTAAAAACTGAATAGTCCTCGTCCATCTACTTTTTTGTATTGACTATCCCAACACAAGGAAAGGGGTCGGTGCAAATGCCGCGCATTAGATTCGTTTTCTTACAGCGCTCAACAGTGAACCCTGGACTCCACAATGAAAGCTTTGTTAACAATTGAAATTAACTAGCGGTACAAAATATGCGTTTGCCATATGTTACAATACTGTGGACTTATGGCGTGTATTGGTTGGTTTAAATAACTGTAGTTTTTTTATCATCACTCATTTATTCGCTTAATGTACATTGTTTGCGAGTAACGCGTGTACGGGACAAGTGATGGAAAACAACTGGCATTCGGAGCGCATCGCATGACGCACGATGCGAACCGCTGAGTAGGCAGGGTCCCCACGATACCTTAGGAACTAGACTGGAAGGTTTTTTCTTCGACCATATGTACCTCCTGCCCTTATCCCTACTATGTGGGGTCTGCACAACATGCGCTCTCCTCTCTCCTTCCACTTTCCTCTGTGAGCAGTCACCCCAACATTCACACCCTTTTTGCCATATCATCTTTTACACAATCCATCTATATTTTTTTGGTCTACCCCTACTCCTGTATCCCTCCACTGTCATTTCTATAATTTTGCTTGTTATCCTGCGCATTACATGGCCAAACCACACTAGTCTGTTACTTACAAGTTTTTCAATACCTGGCGATACTTTCACACTTCCTCTAATATACTCATTTCTAATTTTATCCATTTTCATAACTCTACACATCTATCTCAGCATTCTCATCTCCGCAGCATGTAACATCCTTTCATCCCTCCCTTTTGTGGCCCACCCTTTCGATCCATACAATACGGCAGGCCTTATTACGGATTTATAAATTATTTCTGTGAATTGATGAATGAACAGAATATCTGGAGTAGTAGAGAACGCATCCGTTAATATGGATTAATATACCATATATACCAGTAAACAAAGTGAAACCCTATATAAAAAAGTTATGGAGTATTTAATATTTAATTTGTTATATAAAACTAAACTACATCTTTAAATGTACTGGATAATGTGAGCTGTGTCTTGTTAACCAGGAGTAGATAAATTTTCACTCTTAAGGGAGTAGAAAGAGATCGATTTTAAAGACATACATAAGTAATATTCCGAAAGATATGCCAACCCTCGTGAGTGTGCAGTACAACTCGCAACACTGCGAACTCACTCAGCAGCCGTTAGAGGTAGTTTTCGTTATTCAGTAACCAAGTGTTGGAATAATATACCACCACCGTTGAGAACCTTACGAAGCATGAACACTTTCAAGGTAAACATAAAAAAAAGCTTTCATTTATGGACACCAAAGAAGGCAGACAGATCACGCCCTTGACACAAAAGCTCTTTAGCTATTTATTTATATATTTGCAGAGTATAAAATATGTTGAAGAAGAATAGTTAATAATCTTAAATATTTCTGTGTTCAACTTTTCCCGTTTAATTTGTTTTTATATATTATACACATATTATATATTTACGCAAAAACTATAGTTTTAATACTAATAGTTATTAAAATTAAACGTTTAATAATAATTCATGGTAAATTGTTCGTCGCTAAAAGGCCCCAATGGAAGACCAGCGCTAGTTTTTTTTTTTAACCAGCATCGCTGAATTGGGTACCCTTTTGGAGCTTTTTTATTGTTATTATTAGCTTAAGTTATACTACTTTTATATGTACCTAAGCTCTAAATAAATTATTTTCTTTTCTTTATTTCTAATAACCAATCATATCGCATGCTTAATCATAAACTGACCGATTACGATTTAGGTCTAAAGTGAGATAATATAACGGGCAGCATTGTTTCGACGCCCTCTATCGGCCAAACTAAGATTTATTTCGATATCTCTTTTCCACGCTGAGTTACCGCTATTTAGTTATAAGTCAATATATGGGATAAGTAGTAAATGACAAAACGTTTTTTGCGATTTCCCAAAAAACAGGTTTTTTGAGTTAGGTCAGTTTATGATTGAGCATGCGATATGTTCTCATAACTCAAACGAAAAGCCACTTCGTCACAAACAACCTATAGGCTAGGCTATATTATAATATATAATCACAAATAATGTTTATTTACCAAATAACAAAAGGCTATTCCGATACGTCTCTGGCCGTACACTCCCGAGGTAGCGCTGTAGGCTATTTTGTGCGAGGGTATTAGGCGGGCCTTTAGCTGTAGCCTGCCGGGCATTGACTAATTTATAGTTCCAGCTGTGCTAGCCATAAATAGAACTCCGATAAACAACTAAATGCAAATAACATAAATACTTCCCGTAATTAACGATAGCTTTAATGTTTTAACTTATTTTTTATTGTTGAGTAATAGTAGACAGGCTGGCGGCCCACGTAATATTAAGCAGCTACCATCGCTTATGAATTTTTGCGATGCTAGTTGCCACTAGCCGCGAACGCGCTGCTGTACCATAGGGATATAGGAACCTGGGTCATTAATGCCGGAACACAACTCAAAATTATTATGGCGGCATACTTAAGACCAAGGGTGGTTGCCATCCAGACGGGCTTGGGGCCCTACCATGGAGGTAGAGTTGTTTTATCGCCTTTTACGACAGGCCGATCCCATCCGCAGAGGTTGGTATCTTATTCCGCCCTTGCATGGAGAAAAATGTTGTATTAAATAACTCTAATAAATTGTTAAATTGCTTAGAAATCAAAATAGGGTAAGACTAGGGTACACCCTTTTCTACAGAAAAAGACGACTAATGGACTCATTCAATAATTAAGTTACAGATAACATAATTAGTTTAAATAACCATGTAATATACAAATGAATATATACGATTCATTGCATTTCAAGAACTCGTTTCTTACCTTACCTTTGGAGTTGGAACGAAAAAGAATGAGGATGTATGTATGTACGATGCCGGTCACGGACCGAAAGTGGACCGTGTGAGAGAGGATGGGAGAGGAGCGGTGGTTAGAGATATGCGATGCCTTGCAGTGGGCAAAGAGATTCGCACTGACCTTGATTCACCTCGTCCCGGTTCGGTTCAGATCCGCTTGCGGAGGTACTGTTGCACGGCACCACCTAAATGTCATAAACTTGACACTGAACACACAATTTCATGACACAGCCAATGTGAGTAACTGAAGCCAATTGCACGCGGCGCAGAGAGTGGTCTTCGGAGAAGTCGAATGTCGACAGTCCCGCGCGGTCAGAGGCTCACGCGATACCTACTACCCTCGTCCCACGCTCGCTTTTACCATTCACCTCGCCGAGAGTGAGGGTAGATAACAAAATCAAGAGGCAAGATCTCAAATACCCTTTATGCAAGGGTCGGACTACGTACATATTTTTTTAAATTTGTTGTTCTAGATACATTCTTATTTTTCCCACATTTAATCTGTAGATGACACCAGTATCTTTTAATATTTATTATATTTAAACAAGCTCTTGAAGACCAAGCTTAATTTAAAAAGAAAGACTTTTAACAAAAGAAAAGTATAATGAACACTACACATTAAGGTTTTGGAGCGTAAGCCCTATATCATCGTGAAAACTCTTCTCGAAAATAGTTTCAGATCGGGGGCCCAGTTCGCCGACAAAATGTTTTTCACGTAGCAAAAGGAATAAGAGAAGGTTGTACTCTGATGTTGCGTTTTGTACCATTTTTAGAATATTTTCCAGTTCTTCTTGATGAACATCCCAAGTTCGGAGACGTTCCACTGACGTGACCAAAGAATTGTTCAACTGGCAAAATAAAACATTATTGTAATAAGTAATTACGATAATTTTCAGAAATATTGCAGCACAGAAGACGTCCCTGTCCCAACATTTATATTATATTCTCTGAACGGGCTTTATCAATTTTGTGTATATGTAAATGCTTATTACTATAACCCACTGTTGAGAACTTCGGGAATAATAAATAAAATTTCGGGATACGTGATAAGCTTGCTGTATTGTCGTTAAAGGAGATTTTACAAATAATGTCATGAAGATAGATACATGACCAAACGTTGTTCACTTATTATAAATATTCGAACGCCTTTACATATTGTATAGCAATTAGCTTAACTGCGCGCCTTCATGTAAATAGATCAGGCGCCAACACCCACTGGTAACCTTTTTATGATTTTTTGAGGTACAAAGTACACATATGAGGCAATTATGAATGAACAAGCCTTACATTAAATTGTCTTAAATTAACAAAATAGAACTTTTAAATAGATCCCAAACAAACAGACTTACTTTAGCCAACCGTCGTTCTAAGACCTTCCTTTGAATCCAGTCAAAAATATAAAAAGTCAACCCGATTAAGAGTACAGATATTGTGGCCAATACGTCCAATGGCGGGAACTGAGCCACAGCATTGTCTAGCCATTCGACAGCGCTTGCTTCTTCAACCAGTGGCAGCGAGGGGCTCTCGCTACTAAGACTCGCGTCCGGAACAAAACCAGGGATATAATATTGTAAAGGTATGAATAGCAACGCAGCTGCAGTGGTCATAAGCAATCCATTGGAGCAACAACATAAAGCCATTCCATGTAAAGTACTAACGCTACAGATTTGAAAATTTTGAGCTTCAAGCAGAGTCAATAGATAAAACGATTTCAAGGGAAACTAATGTCTTTGTCATATTGAGTTACAAATAGCAACGAAAGCTAATGAAGTATGTCATTAGCGTATAAAACCACAGAGTCTTAATAATTATCCTGTAAAAAAATGTGTGCACAGACAATAGTCTACACATGGGTTGTCAAAGTATAGTATGCATGGCACCTCGAATTTATATTGAAATACCATAACCCTTTAAAAATTTTAATTTGATTACATTTAAAAGACAATAAAAAAATTATTGACTAGTAAAACTTTATAATAAGTTTTCGCTTCAAAAAAATCGTCTATTTTATAATAAATAGACGATTTTTTTGAAGCGAAAATTTCTTTAGCAGCGTAGTGCACTTTTTGTCATGGGTAAAAAATGTTAACCTCGCGTCAGCTCACGTGGCCTGATCGTAAGAATTCGTAAGATGTAAGACGGAGTTTTGCTCCAGTAATACCAACCTTATTCATAATGACTTAAGGTTTATTTTATAAAGCAACTTTTAAAGGATTGCATTTCATTACTTATACATATCTATTCGAATTGCGACTTTATTACAATGAAATACAGTTGAGTTTTATTGAAGTGAAAAGTTCTTTAGGCGCGTTGAGCACTTTTGGGTGAACAATTTTTGGTTTGTAAAGAAATGATATTGAACAAATTAAACTTTAGTCCTTGATCATAAACACTTCTATAAAAACCGAAAATAATCTAATAGCTCGACGATACAATTCACAAGTTACTTAGTTTTCATTTCTATCGGCAGTCCCCAAAGACTGCCCCGCATGTTCTTTTTTTTATATAAATTTTGATTGTTGCTATTGATCATTTCAATTTAGGGAGGTTCCAAATAAATAAATAAGACAAATATTATTGCTATTTTAAACATGCTTATTATGTTGTCTTTGTTACTTTTTTTTTGGTCTCGGGGAAAAACCCTCTCTTGACGGGTTCCCCCGGCCCGGGGGGACCGAGGCATATGTAGGACTCCGGGAAACATGTTCAGCTATCCTACTACCCACTAAAAAACCTCCGCTGTTCTCCTATCGCCTACGCCTGGGCCTACGGATATATGGCCTGCCGATCTCGTGGCCCGGGCCGGCGCCGGCCCGCCCTTTGACTCAAGGCGGGCCTCTTCTAAAGTGTTGGCGCCAGGGGGTCAGGGTTTCGTCCCCCCCGACGCTCTACTGTATTGTAGGAGTTTAAGGGGGCCGCGGAACAGCACGCGGCCCTCTCCCTCGCGGCAATAGTGCGGGCGGCTAATCCTCCCCCGAGGGGCCGCCCGCGGCCGCTTACTACGGCGGCCGGAGGTCGTTAGTTGCCCTCCGGCGCCGATGACGTGGCCTGCGTTGGCGGAAGGGAAGTGTGGTGTTTGACTTCCGCTCCCGCTCCGCCCGCGCCGCCTCCTTTGCCTACCTATGACTACCTCGCAGAAGGAGGCGACGGCTGTCCATCCAGGATCGTCCCCGACCATGGACAGAACCAGGGCCGGAAGTGACAGGTCCGCGCCGATTTGGGTGACAAGGACGCGGCGCTCCTCGTGCCACAGTGGGGCACCGCGACGTTATCTCCCACCCTATGCGACACAGGTACCCCCCGAAGCAACCGTGCCCCGAGATGACTTGCGTCCCAGCGCCACTGATACAACAGCGCCAGGACTCGGGCCTCGAGGTAGCATGGTGGGGATCCGGCCAGCAGGGAGGCCGCTTCAAAGGACACCGTGCGGTATCCCCTTATCACCCTGACGGCCAGGACGCGCTGCGGCCTACGTAGCAGCGCCGTCGTTTTGGCCGTCAGGCAATCCGCCCAGAGTTGTCTTTGTTACTGTATTATTTTTTATTTATTTGTAAAGTGATGAATCAAGCTTTTTTGCTTTAGGTAGGTAGGTAGTCTAGACTATGCGACTCGCGCACTTAACGTAACGTTGTTAAAAGTCGTTTTCAATATATTGATTTTATATATCAGCGCAATTATCTTGATAATACGTGCCACCACCATATTGTGTGGTGACTACCATCTCGAAAGTATTCTGAATTACAAACTAAGTACAGAATCCATACATTTTACTTTATATGGTTCAAGTATTCGCGTTTCCCAAGAAATCTTTTGTATTCAAGGTTGTTGTTAGCCCAGGCCACTAGTATCGGATAACAAGTAAAACCTAATGAGACTTGTCCGCCCGCCACTGGAAACGGTCCCGTAAATTTGCCTTTTTTATCACATATAACGCAAACATATTTTTCTTACAATTAATTTAAGTATGATATGCATCGTGTAATTGTGTGTCGAATTTGATATTTACCTATTTTCAAGATCAATGACCTGTCTCCATTTCGTCGAAGTGATCCATGTCGTACAGATGGACTACTCATAATATTCTCGCTATTTTTAGACGCATGCTGTTTTCTTTAGAGTAAGAAAGCAACATGAAATATTTTGCGCCCATTTAATAGGCCACACCCATTGTCAAATCCATATATTTTTTTCTTTGTGACAGGCGATCTCGTTAAGTCGAAAACATATGACTAGCCCCCCAGGACAGAGCTCGATTGGACCAGATAGTGAACGTATCGTCGTAGTCATAGACCTCGTAGAATAGTGACGGACTGATGGATCTGACATATATTAAACTTTACAGGACAGCCATTTGAAAAATACACAAGCGTCATTTTACGAGATTCTATCATATCCGTCACTTTACCGACTGCTTTTAAAGATTATTAAGAGGGTTTAAATAAATATAAAAATACAAAGTGAAATCGACGAAACCCACATATTTGACTGGCTCTCTAGAAATAACAAAACATCTGACAAGACTGTATGACCAAGTTTGCTGTCTACCAAATTTGTCAAATCATAACAAAAGCAACATACAGAGTGTTACCAGCCCTACTGTTTTAACATTACATTTACTATTTTCACATTGATGCCCCTGTTTTCTTTTTAGGCCTAATTTTTACTGCTTTTCAATTAGCGTTCAGCGACACTTATTACACTATGCAAATATTTTGTGATAACCACTTAAATGTATAATTATGAAATAAAACGCAATGACACTAGATGGCGGTATCTACTCTTGTCGCAATTCGAGGGAATTTTCCGAACACAGTCTATATGATTGACATTCATATTTTAATGCACGGGAATCCCAGTGTAACAAGGACAGCTACAGGCTAAAGCCCTATTGTACTGTGTATTGTAATCTATGGCTACAGCTTTCAAACTATGAATTAATAAAATATCCCGCCGTTTATATTAAATAACAATATTTACGACGTCTTTGATAAAATCAAAGGCTGGTTAAAGACAAGCACTAAAGTTTATATCTATTATTTTTTGTTTCGCGTGTAATTGTGACCGAAAATGTGGTATACGCGAATTGTTACTATACAAACATTAAAAAAAACATGCAAAAAATTGTTTGAAATTACAAAAACAACCAAAACTGACATCAATGTTCACCTCAAACCACCAAATCATCTCACCTGTTTTACCAATTCACAAGATACGAAAATTACAGCCAAATCGGGTGAAGTACAAATGACCTGCTTCATTACATTTGTAAAATATAGTAGAGATGTTACAAACAATTGCTTTGCATTACTTGTTGACGAAAGCATAGATAAGTCCGCACATAATAAAACATTTAGCGCTTATCGTAAGAATAGTCAAATAAGATTTCAACAATGAAGACGAATTTCTGACTTTAATACCAATTGTAGATGGTACAGCAATAGCGTTGTATGACAAAATAGTAGAATATTTTATTGAAAAGGATATTCCTTAGAAATCAAACATGATTGACTGACCTGAAAGACAATTGATATATGATTTGACCAAAACAAAATTCCTGATAGTATCGACTTTTGGAAGGAAAGTGAGTCTGAAAATACTAAAGATAAAGCAATTGAGGTTGAAAGTGGAAAATAATTTTATTTTGATTTTTTTTTTTATTATATTGTAATCAACATTATAATACAACAATGTATGTGAGTCCTAGTAACTAAGTAAATGTCTTAATTATATGAGGAAAGTATGAAATCTGCCTTTTTCACTTTATCTACTATTTTATCCTGTTCTTTTAATGGTGAGCTCATGAGCTGCGGTTTTTTAGTTTTTTGGGGCTGGCAACACTGACAACATTGAGAACAACAAAAAATATGAAAATTTTGTTTGATAAAGGTAACAATTATTAATCGTATTTTGCATATGTCAGTAGAGAATATTTACATTCCGTTTATGAACAACTGCGTAAAAATAACACGTCATTAAAGGGTTTGAGTTATTCCGTGTTCCTTCTATTTAATTATTTCAATCTATTTTGTTAGATTTTATAAGTAATGTGTTAGAAATGTCTCATCTGTTTAGTTTGTTGCCTTTGCAGACTCGCCTGTTTTATTACAGTGATCAAGAACAAAAAACATACCATATCGCAATGAAGAAAGTTGTTTTGTTCAAAAGTGTTTCAGAAGACTACCAGAAAGCATTTAGTGACAACAACTTTGAGACAGTTTTTGTTGAACCGTTACAGTTTTTTTTTATAAATACAGAGGAATTGTCTGAGAAATTACTCCAAGAAGAATATGACGGGATTATACTGACTAGCCCGAGGGCAATAGAAGCAGTAGCCAAGTGTTGGGACCCTTCTAAGTTCGTTATATGGAATTCGAAACGCGTTTATACAGTTGGCGAAGCAAGCTGTCACAAAATTAAACTTCTCTTGGGATTGGAGGCGATGGGAGCTACATCAGGTAATGCAGAAAACTTGGCAAAAATTATTTTAAAGGACAACAAAGAACATTCTAGTTTCCTATTTCCATGTGGTAATTTGAGATCAGAAACAATTCCAAATATATTACAAGCTTCTGGTGTTAGAGTAGACGCCTTGACAGTGTATGAAACTAAGGAGAATGAGAACTTGAAGTTGGATCTGATGGAGCTGAATGAATCGGAACAGGAGCCCTGTTGTATGGTGTTCTTTAGTCCGTCAGGGTGTGAATACATTCACAGGCAACTGCAAACTTTTAGCAACAAACTGTCCCACCTGCCACACTTTGCTATTGGCAACTCAACAGCTCACAAAATAGAGAACCTGGGTATGGAAATAGCGGGAGTGGCCGCCAAACCAAAGGCAGAATGTTTGGTTGAATCAATACAGAAGTATTTCATAGCTTTGCAAGGGTGTAGCTAGTAGCTGATTATTATTAAATTTATTTGGTTCACTAGAAATACCTAGATTGTTATACTCACTAATAATTATAATAATGACTTCTTAGCACATTGCTATTCTGTCTTGATTGATGGATTAGGAATTTTACATAATTAACAAATAATATACTATAATATACTTTGCTGAATTTTACTACTGGGACCACACTAGACAGTGAATATTTATGTTAGAGGGACCAAGTAGTTGATAGCTGTCAAGGCAGCGCTGATAGCAATCATCAAAGGGTGTTGTTAGCATAATATTTACTCACCTGCTATTCCTCAGTTGCAATCTAAACTTTTAATTGAATTGTCAGTTGTGCAATTGGTGGTATGGCAATTACTGCATCCCATTTGGATTCATAATGATTGACTGACATAATTGGACACTACAACTTAAGCTATTTTATAATCATTCATATGAATTAGTCCAAATTAGCCTCACAAGTTAACAGTCTAGAATTTGTGGTAAAATATTACACACAAACTGTATTTTATCGGGACGCAATAGTTCACCTACTAATGTGGTCACAGCATTAATACATGAATATATATCATTGAGTTGTTCATTATCATAATCATTGCAATTAATGCAAAGAAATGTTTAAATATTTATGCAAAAAGAAAATGAATGTGTAAAAATTTATGTAATATTATCTGGTATTCTGTATTTATTTAAACTATATTGTATACTAATTTAGTAAAAAAAAATTGTGCAGCTATGTATATCAATTTGTATTATATTTTATATAAAAGTAATGGCTGCAATCAATTTTAGATAACTATTTTATGTGGTTGATTATTATTGCAGTGCAAGACTGAATTTGTTTACCACTCAAATTTCAGGAAAAGTTAAGCTTAATAAATTTAAATAATAGTTCATTATTTCATTTTCATTCAAATTCATTATTAAATAATGAATTTGTTTCTATCATGTAGGTAAATAGTAAATGTGATGTTTATGCTCAGAAATAAATAGCATAGGAATATATAGGTCACCTAGAGAAGACTGTACAAAACAAACCTTCCATAGATATTAATAGAAAGTTGATTTTATAAAATTAAACAAATTCAAGTATTAAAGTAGTTTATTTTCAAATTGAGTATTCTGTTTTTATGTTACATTTAACATTCATATATACCTAGTCAGGTCATAAATTCTGTCACATGTTTAATGTAAAATAATTGTAACAAGTTTATTCATTATGTAACCATTCATATACCAAAATGAACTTAACAAAACATAGATTCTTATGACATTAAAGTTTATTCAAATTGACCTCCGTGATTTTGAATACAGGCCTTCAATCTGCGCGGCCAGTCGTCTATCGCAGCACGAACGAGGTCCATGTCAATATCGGCGGCTGCCTTAATCAAGGATGTCTTGAGTGACTCCAAATTGGGATGAGGCTTTGAGCACGCCTTTTCCTCCAAGTGTTGCCATATCTTGTAATCTAACGGATTCAAATCTGGACTGGAGGAGGGCCAGTCTTCGTGCCGGATGAAGTCGATTTCACGCGCCGCCAGCCAGTCTTGTGTGCCTTCGCTCTATGAGCTGGCGCCGAATCTTGTTGGAATACCCAGTGCCTGTTATTGAACATGGTATGAGAAACAGGTTCCACAAGGTTCGTCAGGACTGTATTTTGATACACAACAGCATTCGTTTTTACACCTTTCTCACAAAAATGTACCTCTGTTAAGCCCCAATAAGAAACTCCCAACCATACCATGAGCGAGGATGGAAAATGACCTCGTTGGACACGCGGAATACGGTTGCTCGCTTCTTCACTACTGTGTGCGTACACCTTATCATTTTGTTTGTTGTAGCTCTCTTCTACGGTAAACATTTTTTCATCCGAAAAAAGAATTTCCCGATATTTTTTTCCCGCGTACCGCTTCAACAAAGCGCGGCATCTCTTCAGTCTCAGGTCCATTAGACGAGCAATCAAACGATGTCCTGTTTTTCTTCGATATGCCCGAAGCCCAAGTCTTCATTTAACACCCTTTTCACCGTGGTTCTGCTTAACCCCATCTGAAGGGCCAACAGTTTCTGCTTACGTTTGGGATTTCTTTGAATTCGTGCCTTCACAGCTTTTATCACTGCTGGAGTCCTAACAGACCGAGGGCGACCACTTCTTGACCTGTCATCTACACTAGAGTCTTCATTGTATCGTTTGATGGTACTATAAACGAATCTTTTGGTTTTACTCAAAGTTTTTCAGTATGTTAAAAATTTGAATTGGCGCGTAACTGCAACGATGCAACGCAATAACTGCAACACGGTCTTCTTTAAGCGTCCACTCCATATTTAAAAATGAGTAAAATTTCAAAAAGTATACATTTTTATTTTCATGAACAATTCTAAATTCGAATTCAATAAACTTTTTTGTGGCCAGCATTCTAAAAGAAAAGTTTTTACTGTGTGACAATACTTATGACCTGACTAGGTATTTTCATTAAAATTGTATAATATTGTATCAATTAAAGATATAGTGTAAGGCAGTGCAACGATTTTGTGGGTGGGGGTAGAATTCAAAGTCCAGTCTATTATATGTATGTACTATAAAATAATAGAGCTAATGTTTCGCAGACAATATGTGTCTAATATATCCTAACTAATATTATAAATGTGAAATTGAGTTTGTCTGTGATGCTTTCACGACTAAACCGCAGAAACAATTTTGATGAATTTCAGTATAGTAATAGATTGGGCCTTGGAGAAGGACATAGGCTTTTTTTAATTCATATGACAACAACGTTTGCCGGGTCAACTAGTTAAACATAGTAAAAATATGTACATATTTTACTCCAGAACATCGCACCCTCAGTGCAACAAAGGCACAACAGCTCATTTTATAATTTTACAGAACTTTTAAGATTTTTTTAGCATTTATTTTCCGATTACTGAATTACCATGTGTAGTAGGTTAATAATATATATATGACGGAAGTCATATATTTAACGGCTGCGCCGGATGTGGCGGCGGCCGTATTGTAATGGAAGTCGTATTATTTAAACGCTGCACCGGATGTGGCAGCGGCCATTGACGGAAGTCATATTATTTAAAAACTACACCGGATGTAACGACAGCCATATTATTTAACGAGACGGCGTCTAGAGGGCGCTAGTGGAACGTGCACCGAGTTCGCCCCACCTCCGCCTATATAAGGAGCCGCGCTGTTGAGCCGGCACGCATTTCAAACGAATGCGTCTTGGTGCACGGACCACTGTCTCTCGACAGTCAGTACTGCCCAGTTATTGGATACGGAACGTTGTCTCAGGCAATTAGTACTGTCCTTATTGCGGTGGGTGCGTGGAACCCTGTCTCTGACAGGCAGTACTGCCCGGTTACTGGACGTGGAACGTTGTCTGACAATTAGTACTGTCCTTATTGCGGTGGGTGCGTGGAACCCTGTCTCTGACAGTCAGTACAGCCCTATGTGACCGCCCTCACTGTCGCATGACTAGTTATTTAATTAAATGTATTTCATTTCTGTATTTCTATATTTCTAGATCTAACTGATTGTTCGAATGAAATAAATTTGTATATTGCCATATCTGAGTTGCCCCTCTGATGTAATATAAATGTTTATTTTATATTATTAAACAAATACTAATAAAATGCATAACAAAGAAAATGTGTCCTGAATTGTGACTGTTGCACCCAAGGTGCGGTTAAGTCTTCTATTCTAACATAACACAGTATTAAGAAAGTTGGTAGTAATGCCCATAACAAAAACAAAATGAAACTGTTAAACAAAATAACACTTGTATAACTATATTTATCACTTAATAACTAGACATCGACCTCCGTGGGAGGCCTCTCGTTGGGCTCCGGCGGCGCCCTAGCTATGTCCCACAGCTTGATGACGGACAGGTAAGTGATCACAGTGCTCGAAGTCACCACGCCTGCATTAACTATTGCTAAAGGCTGAAATAGTGTAAATTGTTTTATGATAAACTTCACTATATAATTAAATATTAGATTTTGTTCTAAAATAAATATTTTGACTACACACAGCGCCATCTAGTCCCAAAGTAAGTAGTACAGCACTTGTATTATGGCTACTAGACAACTGATATACTACATATATAATTTTCTTATATGTAAATAAATACATATTATTCATAAACACCCGGACGCGAGACGGGAATCGAATCCGTGTATTGAAGCGCGTTACCCGCTAGGCCATGGAAGCCAAAAAGCCCTAAGACCCTAGTAACCAAGTAAATCTTTTTTTATTCCTGTAGGACAGGCCCGCTTAGAATTTAGCAGTTACCGTCGTCTATGGATGTTGCAACGCCAGTGGCATCGCGAACAAGCTGCTGTCGCTAAGGGTACAGGAACTTGGGTCTCTAATGCCGGACCACAACACAAGGTTATTAAGGCGGCATAATTAAGACCAAAGGTGGTCGCCATCCAGACGGGCTTGACCCACCCTACCATATAGCTAGGGTGGGTTGTTTTGTCGCCTTTTACGACAGGCCGACCGAGGTTAGTATTCTTTCTCTGCACGGATAGAAAAATCAAATGCGTATGTTTATGCTATTCTCTGATTAAATTGGAAGCAGCAGAGAGCTGTTAATATGTTCTGTGAACGCCGACCACTCCGTCTCCAACCAGAACTCATTGAAAACCAGAGTATTGCAGATCAACAATGATTTTATATATAAAATATCATTGCAGACCAACTAAACTTAATGAAATAATTTCCTACAAATGTTGATGACTTAGTTCTCAAATGTTCATTTATTGCAGCGGATACATATTTACAGCTTCGGTTTTGATACTCGTGGGGTCCACATGCCTATAACCTTTATCGAGACCTGTCAAAACGATTGAATAATTTTCGTGCTTTTTTTTAATATAGTGTATTATTAATATTAACATGTTTAAAATAAATTAAGTGTGCTCGAATAAATACAACTATAGTGATTATTACCCCATGTATGTAGTCGACGGGGGCGGCCAATTGGCATACGGTCATGCTCAGGATGGCAGTCACCAGCAGCAACACCGCCATCACTGTCGACGCTATTATATCCTGAAACGCACAAAATGCAGTCGTTAATATATTTAAATTTTAACCGACATTGTCTTTGATGTTATTGAAATGAGTCGTATATTTTTATAGAGT
This sequence comes from Malacosoma neustria, assembly GCA_963693495.1. Taxonomy (NCBI): domain Eukaryota; kingdom Metazoa; phylum Arthropoda; class Insecta; order Lepidoptera; family Lasiocampidae; genus Malacosoma; species Malacosoma neustria. Next base: position 401,979 of record OY856389.1, read on the forward strand.
TGAGATTTACTACAAGTAATTTAAGTTTCTCCGTACAGGGGCGGACTAAGAATACAGAAGAACCCCTTCGGCCGAAGTCCGCCTGTCGTAAAAGGCGACAAAACAATTCTAGCTAGGCGGTAGGGCGAAAACTAGTAACTTGTTGTGTTCCGGCATAAGTGACCCAATATCCCTATGCGGACAGCAACGTGTTCGCGGTGCCCCTGGCGATCGGCTAGCCTATCGATAGGCGACGGTAATTTTGGGAGTTCACATGGAACAGAATGGCACCACCCAGTCTAGATGTCCGGACACACCGACAGATGGTACAAAATTACTTCAAATCTAAACAAATCTTATATTTGAAATACACTCGTCAAATGACTATTTATTGAATATCACGGATGTTTGATCAGTTGTCGTCGTAACATTATTTAAACATGTCCGTGTTATAACTAAATATTAGTAAAGAGGCATAAACTAACGTTAAGAGCGCGTTCTTAGAATAATTTTTGCATATCTTGACGATATCTCACAGCGATCGGGTTTTTTAGCGAGATATAAAAAAAGTTAGCATAGAAAAGTTGGCAATTGTGTATATACAATGCGTCGTCTACATACCAGAAAATTCTCTAGATGCGAGATCTCTTTATGGTATCTTATTAAAATCGACTTGATGAACCACACAATTTGAATAAAACATTGCAGTGGTGAAAAATGATAATTATATTCTAAAACGTAATTATTTACAGTAAAAAGCCACAGCTGCGGTGCATAGACGGGTAGGTTGAGCACCCCTCCGGCGTACAGCAGTAGCATCACGGCGCCGCAGCCGAGCGCCACCGTCGCGGAGCTCTGCACGAGGACAGGGGCCCCCGCGCAGGACTGCCCTCGCAGGAACAGCACTGATGATATTATACATAATATCTGAAAATGTTGAAACTATTGTCCAATTCACATTGAATTGTCAGTACGATGAATTCGTTGACTCTAATAATTCTAACCACAAATCTAACGTAGCCGTGAACGTAATATAACGCTTACGCTTAGTTTACGCTTCTTATACGTAACAAAATATCTACAAATAGTTAAACATCAGAAGAAGCGCCCTTCCTTTACCCAAATTTAATCACAAGTATACTGAAACTTGACACGAACAACTGGCCATGTTCAGGGAATGTTTCGCTACTAAAGCAGCCAACGTGACCATAAAGAAACTCACCGAAACTGGTAAGTATTAGGCAAGTGGAATCAAACACGGAGACTAACGTAGGTTAACAGGAACCCAGGTTCAAACTCCACGATGGCATGCAACACTCAGGCAGTATTTATTCGATTAATTTGCAATATCCGGATGACCGAGCTTTGCTCGGTATTTTTTGGAAATTAACAATTGATTTTCTTAGTCTAACCTCAAAGCAAACACTCATTAACTTCGTGTTACTTATCAACGCCATCTGCTGGAATAGCTTTAGTGTTGTGTCGTTAAAGCAATTTAAAAAAAATAGTATTATTATTCGCCGATAGATGTTAGGAAGAGTCGTCACCTTTTTGTTATTTTTCTTCCAATAAAAAAAGCGAATAAAATGACATTTTCTAGAAATTATTCCTAGCTAAATCGATTTATCGCCCCCGAAACCCCCCGTATACTAAATTTCATAAAAATTGTTGGAGCCGATTCCGAGATTCCAATTATATAAGTATATACAGGGTGACTGACAAACCCGTCCAAATTTTTTATGCACTAAACATCATTTAAGGAACCCATTTTTGCAAAAAAAAATTGTATTTTTCACCATAAAATATTTCATATATGATCATTATTTCAATCGTACAGAATAAGCATATGGTGCAAACAGCGAATGTTAACCTGTTATTACCTGTCTCTGTCACACCCGCGTAAATGAATAGTGCGTATTCGCTCGCCCGGTTCAATGCCGCCGTCCTCGGCCTTTTACTAGGTACGATGGAGAGGTCATTGCACTCTCACGCCGTATTATGTAAATTGCGAGTTCTTTGAAAGACTGTGATGCTGCTTACTCAACATTTATATATATATATATATATATATATATATATATATATATATATATATATATATATATATATATATATATATACATACATACAAGAATTGCTCGTTTAAAGATATAGGATATTGTTAAGAACCCGCATAGTGAGACAACCCGTGTAACCAGCCAGTCTCTCTTGAACAGACGTGAGAGGGGTGGGGGGTTATACTGTCCTTTCCTTGACGTTTCGTCCACATGTTCTAGAGGGGCAAATGATTTGATAATAATGAAACAGTAGGCACTTGACGAATATACTTCAAACAGTACAAAGTGAACGGAATTTTTTATCATTTGATAGCAATCAAACATTTTGATTTAATTTTTTGATAAGTGATAAATTATAATATATCATTTATTATAGCCTAAATATTGTATTACAGAAACAAATTCCACCACTAAATGCAAGCATTTGGAATCCTAAAATACACAAATCAGCAAAAGGAAAGCTAGGTAAAAATTAAGCGTTTAAAATATTATAATATAATAAAAATATCGATTTTATCACATTCTAACAAATCTAGATATTGTCAAATTATATCGATAATATCTGGAAATGTAAATCTCTTTGAGGTAGCCGCCAATCATACTTAGTCGCATTACGCTAATTGATTTTTCTGATCTCCTATTAGCATTATCATGAATGATGACGTATTTATCAGTCAATGTGAGAAGTTTTAAGTATCCCGTGTTCCCAGCATGTGAATGAGCCACCTCAACTAGTCCCCAGGGGATACACATAGTCTACTAATGCACTGTTTTATGCCCACAAAGGAGTTCCTTTAATTTTTTCTTTTAGGGGTGGTTAGTGGTAATAAAAGTAATTAATGTTCTGCTTTAATTAGTATAAATAAACTAAATTAGATACATTTATAATATTTTCTTGCAATATGGCGATATAACAAAAACCATTATCAGAGAAGATGAATTCAGTAGCAGATACCAAATTTATATGGAATTAATGCTCGAATTATATTAATAGGATTTTTCTATATTACACTACTGTTCCTAATAGCACATTACGTCCCACAGCTGGGCTACAATCAAGAAGCGTACCTGCTACGATAGTGAATTGGTCATAAAAGCAGAGGTACTTACAAAAGACACGATTTTTAAGACCCCCTCAGCCGACAGGAACAGATCGTGTTCGGTATAATACTTCCTCAATATCTCAGACTCGGTTTGCCTTGAACTGGCATCCGCGGATGTCATGACAATCCTGCTCGCACTCGTCTTTGTATCCAGTAAACTAAAATAAATTTATCTTCATAATAACTGAACAATTTTATTTAATCTTTTACCACAAAGTTTTAATCTTTACTTTTTGTCTCCCTTTGAGATATTTTTTGTCCTAAAAGTGACAAAATATAGTATCTTAGGACCTCATTAAAACTATGAAGATACTTCTAGAAAATAATATTTATATTCTTTCTACAATATTGTTTGCAAATCTTAAGCTCACTAACTTCTGGAGATTAATTTTATAAACAATAATACATTGTATGTACTTACTATATGCACGTCAGTATTTATATAAATACATCACAACACTTAGAATAATTATACGTGTATGTATAAAATATGTGTAATTATTCTAAGTCACAACAATAATATATTTTATCATATATGACATACATATACGAATTTCAATCAATATTTGAAGCAAACGAACCTACAATACAGAGTCAAGACTGAAACTTGACATTGTAGGCGATATCGCTTATAATAGATAGATATATTTTAATGAGTAATATTTGTAGCGTTCTCGAATACTTAATTTCACGTAATCTTTATAATAATTAAATATAATTTATAGAGATTTGAAATAAAACGAATAAATTGTATAAAACCATATAATTATTATCGTTAAAATTTAAAAGTAAAAATTACTCGCACATTTATTGTTGATCAAAATTCTTTACGCGTTTACACGTCGCGTCGTCTAATGGAGTCCTTTTTTGGAACAATACGACTACTTGACGGTGGAGTTTACATACAAAGCGGATGCACGACTCGGATCGGAACATGTTCGTTGATCACACCACAACGAAACACACGACCGCCAGGTTTGTGCTTTTAATATTATTATGTAATTGGGGATATTGCGTATCCGAATGTTAATCAAACCTGACATAAAAATCATTACGAACGAATTTATATTTTCTTTACGCGGTTGTTTTGTGGTATGACCAAAGTCTTGAATGGATAAATAATAGCGCCTGTAAACGAGACTGTTGCCGTATAGTTCGGATTGGTTTCAGTTTCATTAGGAGACATTACAATAATCATTCTCCACTACAGCTGGATCACATTGCAACCCATAATCTTGCTAGAACATATATGAATATGTTACGTTGGCCGCATGACCCCCGATTCACAAATTTGACAAGCACTTATGGGAACATACCTATACTACGTGAGCCATTCAGGAAGGAGGTTAAAAATATGTTACGTAGTTTAGGTACGTTCCCTAATCGTGGTATAACTGCTTAGTATTAGAGAACTCATTATGTATTTTTACGAACAACGATAACAGTACCATCTGGTGACGAAAATCAAACAATAAAATAAAAAAGCACATGTTCAGGAATGTGATAAAATAATTAAGAGTGATATGTACGATAATACCTATTAGAGGGCGGACACAATATGAGACGGAGTTTTCACACCCGCTGAGGACTAATCACGTGGCGTCAGTTTAAGCACAACACATATGAATCTCCCAGCACACCGTATGCCAGCCAGTAGGGCACGGTGTGGTGGCAGAATCCTTAAAACAAATCAGGTTCTTAATGTATCGCATACGACTATTATATTCGTCTCCAAAGTACTATTTTTGAACTTTACAAGAGCCCAGTGAATCAATCCTCAGTACAATACGAATCGAGACAATTCACACATTCGCGAACTTCACGTGTTTCAACACAAACAGAGGACAGGACAAAGTTCCTAAGCTCGAGGAGATTAGACGACGGGGACAGTACAAAAGTATTGCGCTATAACAACTCTTAGTATATATTTCTCGAATATTCTCTTATCTAGAGCTATATTATGTTTGCTTATATGAACATTTACGGATGCACAAACGTTTGTTGTTCTCTCTACGAGATATTCCGTCTGCAAAATATATCGAACCAATATTTCACATAAACAGTGCCGAAATATCTTGTAGATGTTCTATCTAATATATATAAAATATAGCAAAAGATTTCATAAAGAAGCTTACACAATAAATAAAAAAAAACATGAAATATATGTGTATTATATTAATTTTACACTGGTTGTACTTCATTTACACCGTAAAGAACAAAGGATAATTAAATCACACAGCCATGTGATTGCAGCCTACGAGTAGTACGTTCTCCTCATTTCACTCTTAGGATGTTTGTACCTCTTATGGTACAAATTTGTTTAATCTTCCTGCTAGCTCACATATAAAAATGGGCATATGTAAAATGTATTCAATAATACTGATTCAATGAAAGTATGATAATAACTAACAAAACCCAATCATTATTTATGGTGACTATTTGTATTGTGCAAACAGTTCAGTTCAGTTTTTGTGGGTGTGGCTCCCACACCTTTTGCATTGAGTTTGCCAATGTCCAAGTAAATAAAATGTACAAATATATATTATACAAACAAAATCAAAATTGACATAATTTTGTCTGTATAGGTTGATGACGCACATGCATTTGTATAGAGGTGACTAAAATGTCACGTTACTAGGTAGGTCAGGTAGCTGTCGGCCAAATAAACAAAGGTGATATGTACGTAAAACAGCAATATTATATATAATATGGTCACTGCATTGCGGTTCCTAAACATTTGTTCAATACGGTGTAACTTAGGTCTTGGCTTACACGATTATGTCTTAAAGAGACTTTTGGGCAGTGGTCATACATTGATCTATATTGTTACAAATACTTATGAAGAGTTAAATATATTGTTCATATCCGTCCACTACCACAAAAAAGATACATTCAGCTTATAATTAAAATCTCATACACTCTATAAACATTGATAATAAATATGCAACTCTATAAATGCAAATATTATATCATAATGTATAATAAATAGTTCGGCGTCATTTGAACGCGAAGAACGAATAAAATACTCACACAATGCACAAATAATGGAGAAAACGTTCAAAAATTAGTGGGACATCACAAGAGTTCTTATTCATTGCGAATACTGGTCCACTCACCATCATTATTAGCTCACAGTTGTTTTCAATGGCGCCACACTCAAGCATGCGCACGACATTTCCTAAACTAAGATTGTACTGCACACAAAGCAAACCAAATTCGAAGGCTTTGCTTACTAATTTCAGCCCTCTTCCTTCTCTGTGATAATTATATGAACCATAATAATTATTTTTCTTTCCAAATACAATGTAATTTTAAAATAGCAGGCTATGCATATAAATGAACTCTGTAACAGATTTTTTTTAGCTCATTATAAACATAGCAGAAACTCGCTTAGAAGAGATAGTATATGAACACGAATTATAACTTTTATTTTATCTTTGGGGCAATATATTTTTTTTTCATACCGTTCCACAGTCAAAAGATATCGATATTTCAAGAAGCCTCGAGTGAGTCGTATGCATAAAACACCATACCCATATAAATAAAATACTTGAAAATTCCAAGCATGACCCTGAATTGTTTGTTCTGGTTGGCATATGATGTCCCACCATGTAACATTTAATGACCTTCTTAAAAAATACGACTAGAAATGCGCGTTCAATCTAACAATATTTGTGCAAAATACACTACTTGAAGGAATGTAATGAATCATTGCAATATTATATTCAAAATTACAAATAACTTCTAATTTTACAAAAATGGACTAGCATCAAATCAGACTTGCAAAAATGAAATCATTAATTATGACGAAACTGTGTTTAAATTTTTTTTTTCTAAAATAACTGCTGGAGACTAGAAAATCATTTTTATTGTTGGCAACATTGCTCTCTCAAAGTAGAATTGAATATTTTTAATGGGAATTAAATTTAAAAAAATTAAAGGAGATAGTCAAATTTAATATCTGGCAATGATTTTATGGCAGTAACCTTTAGGTATGTATATGATAATTAATATTTTTATGATTCCAATATTAACTGTCGGCACACAGTCATCATATGTATATTCAGAAATATAATTTTCAAATTCATATAATCAATAGAAAGTTTATCACTCCAATCATTGATAATGTACAATATATTACAGTATCAATCAACTTTCTCTTATAAAAACACCCGCAAGGTCAGATATAAAAAAATGAGGCAATTCATTATGAAAGTAATCCACTTCTATTTGGGAAACATTTAGGGTTCTCGATTATTGGTTTAGTTTTTCAATCTTATGTCTCCAACACTAACAACCCCATGAAATAGATGTAGAAATAAGTTATTGCAGATGTTTTAGTATTATTTTTTTAAGAGACATAAGTTATAAGATCAACATATAACAAATTAGTTAAATTTTAGTTCAGTATATTCTGATTCGATTTATTTTGAATTTTACATACAGCACTAATAATAATGTGATAATAAATTATTTAAAAAAGTTTCACTCACTTTGTCCAATTTGTTACAGATTTCAGAACCACTTGAACACTAAATTGGCTGCTGGAGGTAACATCCTTCGATGCCCCCTACAGCTAAGAGTGATAAAGAGATTTTAAAGGACTAACGCCACCGGCCAGTTATTCTATCAACTGCCACTCAAATTCGCCATCATTTTGTTGTACAGTTGCAAGAATCACATACTTATGGTACCAAAGGCCACTATATAATAAATAATTTATCTGACAGATATTTCAACAGTGAACTGAGAACACATGTTCCCTCAAGTGGTCTCTTTGTGTATGCCACTGTTCCACATGTGTTAATGCATATTATGGCCAGACAATATGTCCACTTATGGAAAACAATAATTACTGTTAAAAAAAACCAGTAATTGAATTTAAGTAAATATGTTCTTGCCATCAACACAATGATTTATTCTACTCTATTTTCTCATTTGATCAAAAAGACGTGACATTTAACTTGAGAAGTGAATTATTTTACACGCATGAAACAGTAGCATAATAATAATACTATATCCATCCCTGATGGCTTATTTCTCAGTTAAGTAATTGATGAAGTAGCAGGTGGAATAGTCACATGGTCACTCGCCTGCTTCCAATTCCTAGTCACTTGGGATGCCATCAAAGCTATGTGGCCCCTCAGTCAGGTACTATAAGGGATTGTCGCGGGAAGTGGAGGCGTGGGCGTGGGAGTGCGAGTGTGAGTGGGCCACCGGCACGGCGGAGTAAGTTGCGTGGGCGCTGGCGACGGCCCATGCGCGCCACCACGCCACCCCCAAGAGCACAGCTGCAAGGCCGCCTATTAAACCGAGACCCTGCAATACAAATATAAACTTGGATTTTATGACCAATAACCCTAAAAAAGTGAATATATATATAGCAAATAGTCCATTTTTATTGTTAAATTTGGAATTTAAATGCTTATTTTATAATTTCAGAATAAAAAAATTCTATTTTATGTGACAACAATTAATTTGTGATTAATAGTATTACAATAATTACATTTACATACATTTTAATTTCAATTATATCACTGTCTCCAGATCCTGACTTTCTTTCACTACTGACTTAGATGTTCCCATCATACGTAAAAAGATATTTCCAATTTTTTATTTTTTGGCTGTTCAAACTTTGAAGCCTCTATCTAGATCAAGTCTGATTTTAGGTATTTTAAAAAGGTTTGCCATTTTAAAATACCAAAATCATCACAGATCTTGAAAATATATCTGAAATGAGTATTCTCGGATTTTCTTTGCTACCATGTCAGCACTTGCACTTGTCCTTTCACATTAACCAAGGAACAATACGAAGTCTGCCTGATATTCCTGTTAGAGCCACATGATCATACTGCTTCAGAATAAACATATATGTATATGGCGACAATTTACACAACATCATGTAGTATAATATTGTATACTAGAGGGAATAAAAAATTATTGAGAAAAGAAGGCAAGGGATATCTAAAATGGCAAATACTTACAGAAGCAGAATATAGCAGATCTGCCATATAGTTCGGGGCATATTTGTATTCGGGGGCAGCCAGAATGGCGTGCAGAGTCAACGCCCCACCACTCAACATGGACATAGCGCTCCATGCGCTCGAACACATTCCCTGCAGCATAAGAATATGTTTGTTGATATGAGTAGAAACATGGATTTTGTCATTTTAAAGGCAGATGATACAATGAATCAATTAATGCAGTACTTATGAAATATTCAATTAAAGAACAGTGCTTTACCAGCTTATTCCAGTCAATGGGTAGTAGCCGAGTGAGGAGCGTTGTGTGCGCGACGACCAGCGCGGAATGCAGAAGCAAGGAGGAGAGGGCCCCGAGCAGCAGCAAGCGAAGTCGCCACGCGAGAGGCAGCGCTACACGCAGACCACCCGCTGCCCAGGCGCATCCGCACGCACCGACAGCGCTGAACACCAGCAGCAACGCCAGCACGCCACGCGCCGAGCACGCCTCGCGCCAAGCACAGTACAACGGTGCCAGCGCCAGCGGCGGGCCCGGCACGCGCACACCGTACTGCGCGTGCGAATCCCACGAACGTTCAGTCAGCTCGGTGCCCGCCGGCGATCGGCCACCCCCACCCCCTACACCGCCACACCCGCTGCCCGCTATCTCGAAATCCTAAAAAACAAAATGGTGTATCATAAACAGATTCATCACATATTTTATTCTATTGACTGGTGTGCAACATCATGGAAATTACCAACTGCAAAGGAACATCCTACAATTGTAACATAATATTATACTAATTCACAAGTAGATGAGAATACTCCCCATCAGTGTTGGAAACCAAGTAAAGGGCAGATAGGAGCACATAAAAATTAGCAGGTGATGGATTTGTTTAAAGGGATATTGAATTACTTCTAATTTCATGTAATCAATATTTCAAAGCAGACTGAAATTAAATCCTTTGGACTCATTGATAACTCTTTTTTTATATTTATTCAACAATTAGTTCATATATATTTATATACTGGACTGTAACTATATTTCATACATATAGTATTACTAGATTAAAATTAAAAATATTTGACATAACTTTTGTAGAATAACTCATGGGGCAATAAAGTTTAGTAGATGAAATAAGTTTCAAAACCTCTGTAATATAACTGGTAATCCGGTGCCCGTTGTAAGCCGACATGCCTTTAACTATTATATCGTGTTGGAAAAAAAAAAGCCCAGATATAGTCGCCAAATCTAGCAACACTGAAAGTTGCTGCTGAAACACAAAATAAGTCTGGAAGATTTGGAAATCTGGTAGCATGGAATGGATAGAGGAATATTTTTCATTAAATGTCTGACAAAGAAATTATAAATGAGATATCTAGTTCTCCTGTCTACTGTGTTGTTTAATTTACTAAATTCTACATACATACATAGTATGATTGTTGGTTCAGATGGAATCTTATCATTTTAATCTGTAATTTGTTAGATTACAAGGTACTTTTACTTTTTCAAAAAATTTCGGACTTTATGAGACTTGGCAGTATTCTATAATCTGATAAATTCAATATTCCAACACTGCCCTGCAAAACATTTGTCCCATTATCCAGAGTCTGTCAGAGTATGTCAAATGTTGGAATATAGCTATAAAATCAAAGGCAAATGTTATAAACACTGGGGATATTAAATATAAAAATAGTTGAATACTAGATATATTAACATGAAACATATGTTTTAGTATATAAAGTTTTTAACTGCATTTTGCAGTTACTAATTCCCATAAAATCTTTAAACTAAAACTGAGAAAAGGCAAAGCTTGTTTACATATTGTATAAAACCAATAAATAAATACATTTAATTTATAAAAATACATTTTAAATAGAATGTTTTTTGTTTAATTTTCAGAATACCAATAAAAGGTACCTGTACGTCCTCGCCGCGGCAGCTCGTCGGCTCCAGCTCCCGAATCTCGTCCAAAAGCAGCTCCACTTCGTCGGTCGAGTACAACTCGCTCACAGACACGTAGCGCGTCGGCGCCGCTTGCATATCACCTGGAGAGGAAGCCTACCGCCGAGCGCAACTGCCCCGGCACCTCCTGCTCCTGCACAAGTCAACACTAGCCAATCACAATATCAACAAAAAACTAAGACTCACATCATCAGAAAATCTATCCAAAGTTCAAGTTATAAAGGGTGGGTGACTTTTTCTCATGCACTTTACAATAGATAATTACTTCGTATTATAACACTTTCAAGCTAAATAATTACATTGTAAAATAATTACGACCTCAAATGATATCCTCGTGATATACAATGTATTGTTATTGTAAATTTTTGGCATAAATATACACACGAAGGTTATGTGAAACGGAGAAATATTGAACTATAATAAATGCACCGTATTTACCTTTTCCGTACGTTAACATTGAAACTTCGTTCTCTAACATATAACCACATATTTTACCAACTTTGGTCTCGTTTAATCATACATTGGCCTAATAAACATAATTCTATGATGCTATTTGATAGCACGCCATGTTTGTTAACATATTTTTTTAAATTTTGCCTTGGTATGGTATTAGCGATATTATTCACCTACTGTCATTTTTGTTTTGATCAAAATCGACTGGGTGACTTTTATCGCAAACCTATATCTATATGACCCGTGGAAACAAATTCAAATGCTTAATTGCTTAAATTAATCCTAATAAAAACGCGAATGTTTGTAAGAATGTATGGATGTAGGCTAAGAACGATAAGTGTCAAAGTAAGTAGGAAAAAAATCTGCCATCTGCGAGCTATTTTGGCGTGCGCCACAAAAACCGTTGGAGTTACACGTATATAATGTATATATCTTAAATAGTCCTAAAAAAAACCGCGCGAGAGCACAAATCTATATTTTATGTGTAAGCAATTATCGCCAAAATAATGAACCATAAATACAATAAAAATTGACGAACAACTGAGTGCGTGATATTATGGTGCGGTCCGGCGGCGAGCGAATCGGACGGGGGCACGGGCGGACGAATGGCTGCGGGCGGGGTAGCGTGACCCGAACGCGAGTACTGGGCAGAACGCAGTGTTGCCAACTTAGCCCTTTCGGGGCTAGATCTAGCCCTTTTTTTGTCTGTTTAGCCTCCATAATTATGATTTAGCCCCTAGCCCCAAATTTAGCCCTAAATTATCATATCTCAATAAAGATAATCATAGACACGCTTAAGAACGAAACGAAATGAAATTTTAACAGAAAAGCGTAGCAAAAACTAAACGCGCTTACTTTCATTATATGTGGGGATTCCCCGTATCTACTATATCGTTCCAGTCTCCTGTTTTACATCTATTTCATTCAGTATTTGGTTTCATTCTATTTGGAATTTTGATTGTGTTAGGTTATATTATGTGAATTTATGTGAAAGTAAATTTTTATGTTAATGACAATGGACGTTCCAGCAAAAAAGAAAACTAAGTACGCACAACATTATAGAGCAGAATCAATCAGAAACAAAGAGCCATCATTTAAAAAATGGTTAAAACCAGTTATTGGAAACGATACAAAAGCAATGTGCATATAATGCAAAATAGAATTCACAGCAAAATTATATGAATGAAGTCGAAAAAGCGTATTGAAAAATTAAAGCCCTTTTCGTTGGGCCAGAGAACGATTTCTGTATAAAAACTAGAAAGCAAAGGCGATGTAGTACATAATGCAGAAGCACTGCTTTCGCTCTTCATTGCAGAACATGCAGCTGTATCGCAAGTTGATCATCTTAGTCAAATGTGTGCAAAAGCTTTTCCAGACTCCAAAGTTGCGTGCGGTTTGCAACTTCATCGCAACAAATGTGGTGAAATAATAAGAAATGTGTTAGGACCCCATTTCAAAACTACGTTGAGAGAGGATATTGATGGTACCAGCTATAGTCTCGAAATCGACGAGTCAACAGATATTTCAGTTCAAAAATATTTGGGTATAGTTATCAGATACTTAGTACTTCCATGAATAAAATAATGACAACTTTTCTGGCAATTTCGGAGTTAGAAACTGCTGATGCGAGAGGTATTGTCAGTGCAATAGTGAAAACAATTGAAGACATTGGTTTAAAACTTCAGAATATGGTAGGGCTGGGAACCGACAATGCTAGTGTCATGGTAGGCATAAATAATGAAGTTTACCAAATATTAATGTTTATATAATATTTGTACACAGTAGGTAATAAATTATACTAAAAATCAACTATTTCTATTAACTTTTATTAATTATTTAGCAATTTAGCCCTTATTTTAAATTTTTTGGCAAATCTAGCCCTTTTTGAGGTTCGATTTAGCCCTTAAACCTGATACTGAGTTGGCAACACTGGCAGAACGGTCAGATGCGTGAGGGCACTGGGGGCAGATGTCGTTGAACGTTAACGGTTGTGTCCGTAACGTAACGTGAATTTTCAAGGCAATTTACAAAAATTAATTGGCAAATGTCGTTAAATAAATTTTGTATATTGGTTAAGTTTTAAGGACCGTTAACAGTCGTTGTTTTAATATAATTAGCGCTAAATCGGTTTATTAATAACAAAATTATTCGTACATTTCGCATGAAGTTTTTAGTCATAATTCTCACAAAAAACATATAGGTATGAGCGTAATTTTTAATTTGGTCCTAATTCTGTAATCCGTGCAGGGGCGGAGGGAAAATACTGCCCCCTGCGGTCTGTCATAAAAGTCGTCTAACCAACCCTAAGTGGTAGAGCTTCAAGCAGGTCTGGATGAGAACCACCCCTATACTCGATATGCCACAGCCTGCTGCTCACAATGCACAACAGCAATAAAAATACCCACAACTTTGCATCTTGCATTATTGAGCTAAAATTTTAAAACTAGGAGACCCTTTTTCCTAATTCGCTTTTAATAGTTTCACCTGTATGTATGTAATCGACTCCTTTGAACTCGTTTTTGACTAACTTTAAACGGTCAGATTTCATTTAAACGCTGTAGACTTATCAAGGACCAATGACAATATAATAATTCGATAAGATTATCTCATCCTGATTAGGATCACCAGGCTTTAAAAATGGTGAAGGATAATTTTTAAAACCAATTTTAATTAGAATAAATATAATTAAAATAAAGAACACGTCGTGACAAGTTGAAATAAAAAGTAAAAAATAAATGTGTAGTTTAAAAAAAAACTAAAAAACACGCCTTAGTGATAAATCTAAATAAAAAGAGAAAATAATTCTTAATATAGAATAAAATAATGAACGAAAAATATGAGTATTATTATGAAAAAAGCGTGGCGTACTCGACAAAATCACTTCTCGAAAATTTCGAACGGTACGATTAGTCCAAAAATGTTACGAAAGATATGGCATAAAGCACCTCACGCTTTTTTTCCATATTTTATTCCTATATTAGAATTATTTTTCATAAAAATCAAACATCGGCATGGCCAAACAAATGTCGCCATGCCGCCTCCCCCGGGCCCCGGCAGGAGGGGTAGACCCAAAAAGTGCTGGCTTGATGTTGTAAAGGGTTATATGCGTGCGAATGGGCTCACTACCAGGGATGCTGAAGACCGTGCGAAGTAGAGAAGCAAGTCGGAAAGCGGGCCCCGGGCGCCGGAGCGAGAGTTTGGGCTGCAACCGGGATTTAACGCAAAGATGATGATGATAAGAATTATTTCTCACTTTTTAGTTCGATTTATCATTAAAGCGAGTTTTTTAGATTTTTTATTATCATAGTAAAATTAAATAAAACAAATTCCATACTTCAAGCATTTTTATTACTAGAAAAGATATAGGCACTGTAATGCGAAATTCGCAAAACATAAAAACTGTGATGATTGTACAATTTTATCACAGAAAAAAATCAATACCTAAATATAGAAAAACAATGTTTATAACCCACCGTTGCAGAGGAATTGAACAGATACTTCCAAGCGTCGCACAAAAAAGTAAAATTTTAATTGATATAATTAAACTTAGTATTACTCAAAGCAAAAAATTTGCTTTTGATTTCTCTTACATATTATGAAATAGGCACAGGAGCCCTAACTGCTTCAAGATAGGGCTCCTGTAACTACCATCAATACTGATCTATTGGCAGTCGTCATTATAATTATTATGATTAGAATCTAATAAATGAACAAGTCATAAGTTGGTACTCCTTGTAAAATACTTTATAACATATTTTAAACTAAATAAAATACTAGTAAAATCAAAGTTACCATACGCTAGCGAGAACAAATAGACCGGGAAATAAATAGTCCAGTCTTCAAAATGATAACCTGCGCACTCCATACATTTAAAGTAAATAATTCCATATAAACAACATATTAGGTGTACGCATAGTCTTTTCCGGTTTTACTAAGAGATGGCGCCACCCAACAATACCCCACGTATAAATATGACACCACCCACGTCAGTTTATTTGTATGACAATAACCTACAAAAACACATACAAGTTGAGTCTGCCAAGAATTGATAGCAACTCTGTTGTATAGTTAGGTGATCATGTCCACGTTTGTGCCTGTAAAAGAACATTCACGGCACGGTTTGCTTACGTCTGCTGGTACAAACTTATGGTAAACACGCTCCATTAATTAGGACATGTGAGACATTGTTTCGACAATTTAAAAATGGCGATTTTAATGGGAAAGGCGGTGTGCGCTCTGGTAGACGACAAAAGTGCGAAGACGGGCAATTGCAGGCGTTACTGGACGATGAGCCTACTCAAACTCAAAAGCAATCAGCAGAAGCATTAAATGTGACACTAGAAACCATTAGCAGCAGTTTACGGGCTATAGGGAAAATCTATAAACTTGGTAAATGGATGTACACTATTTGAATTAACGAGAAATGGAAAATCGGAGTCACTTGTGAAATGCTGCTGCAACGATGCGAAAGAAAATAATTTCTGCACCGAATCGTGACTGTTGACGAGAAATTAATTTACTTTGAAAACCCGAAGCGAAGAAAATCGCGGCTGGCACCTGGCGCAGCCGGCCCTTCAACACCAAGGCCCAATCGCTTCGGCAAGAAGACCATGCTTTGTGTCTGGGGGGACCAGATCGGTATTGTTTATTATGAACTCTTGAAGCCCGGAGAAACCGTTAACGCACAACGCTATCATCAACAAATAAGATTTATCTATATCACGCATTGATCGAAAAACAACCGGAATGGGCCAGGAGACACAGCAAAACTAGTGAGACACTGGAACCGCTTAGATGGGACACCCTTTCGCATGCGCCGTACTCCCCTGACCTGGCGCCATCAGACTATCACCTCTTCGCATCAACGGAGCACGAGCTCGCAGCACTTCAGCGATTTCGAGGAAGTTGGAATGTGGCTTGACGAATAGTTTGCCGCAAAAGACAAACAATTTTTCTGGCAAGGTATTCATAATTTATTTACATATCGAATAAACTCAAAATTTATTTCCTTTGAAATGTATGTGTTTATTTACCACAAAAGCCGGAAGACTTATGCATACACCTGGTAGAAAATATACAATTTTCTTACACTACTTAGCGAACCGTTAAAATTAACAAAAGTAGCCGAGCGTTATCAAACGGCGAAATATCCTCGCTTACAATTCCACGATTATTTTCTTACCCAAAAACAAGCTATAGGCTATACGAGGGAGGATCAAAAAGTAGTGAGAACCAGTGCCGGATTAAGCAAGCGCGGGGCCCGTAACAAATATTTTCAAAGGACCCCGCACCTGGGCGCAAGTGTGCTTCCATATCTCAAACTATAGCACCAACGTAAAAACTACATCACCAATGCACTTGTCGCCGATGGCTCAAGCGAGCTCCTGGGATGTGACTTCATGAAGTAGCCACCACCTAATTCGGCGATGGAAGCGCTCAACACGTTTGTCTTTGGGCTTCACGCAGAGGTCCATGACATGAAGACTGCACAACGCAGTGACAGTCTCGCCGGATATAATCTTGCAGTTGGCTACTTTGCTGATGTGGTGTCTCCAGTCTACAGGAGAATTTGAGTCGGTCCGCGGCCCGATAATAAGCTCATTCTTCACATTTATACGAGCAACTTTTTGTAACATGTGCTTTTATCGTATGAAATTCTGTTTTATTTTCGCCAAGGAAATAATAAGGATTGTATGACGTAGATTGTGTTAGTAGGAAAAGATGTAACGTTTCACCTTTTTGTGACATCAAATAAATTCAATGTATCATGTTACCACGTGTTAATAAGTTTCATTTAAAAAATTACGCTCAGGCCGAGATGAGCGGGTTTAAATATGCAGGGCCCCCTTTTGCGCGGGGCCCGTAGCAATTGCTACATTGCTATGTGGTTAATCTGGTGAGAACGACATACTCCTTACTAAGAAAAAAACAAATACTGGCAGGCATAGCTCAGATACATATTTGTAATATTAATAAAGAAAAAAATCTTCGATTCTCTTTTGTTTTCTGAATGTAGTCATTTGTTTGCTCGTGTCGGAACGTGTTCTCGAGAATGGAGAAAAACGAAGTGCGAGCCGTTATTAAATACATTTGTTTAAAAAAGTTAACGACGCAAGAGATTCATTGCGATTCGGAGCATCGGCTGGCAAGGTTATGGCCTCAATATTTTGGGACTCGAAGGGATATTGTTGAATAATTACCTGGAGCGTGGAACCACTATTACAGGCCAATATTATGCAGCTTTAATTCCCAAGTTGAGGAATGCCATCAAAGAGAAAAGGAGAGGGAAACTTCGAAGGGGCGGCTGTTTCATCACGACAACGCACCCGCGCACAGGTCGGCAGTTGCGATGGCTGCCATTCAGCAAGCTGGCTTCGAATTGGTTGAACACCTCCCTTATTCACCAGATCTGGCGCCTAGCGATTTTTATCTGTTCCCCAAATTGAAAGAATACTTAAGGGGGAACAGGTACGAAGACGATAACGACGTGATGGATGCCGTAGAAAGCTTTTTGCAGGACCAAGACAAAACTTTTTTTTTGAAAGGGATTGTAGCCTTTGAAAAGCGCTGAACTCGGTGTAGAGAGACTCGGAGACTATGTAGAAAAATAAATTATTAAGTTATCAATAGTCATTATATTCTATCTCATTCTACTTTTTGATCCTCCCTAGTATATATTTTATTTATTAGAGCCAATTCAAGATTTGGTTGGTAGCTGCGACTGGTTCCGACACAAAAGCGTCCTACTCAACATAGCTACATTTGTCGAGATATCAGGCAACCCTTAACCAGTGACATGGAGCCTCTCAGTAGTTTTGCGTGTTGGGAGTTCTTAGAATTGGCCACGCCCCCTCACTCGCAACTTCCCGTCTGATTGTCAGTAGCTTATCAATTTTTTTTTTCTTTTCACAAGAGTTTTTTAGTAATGTGTTAACTTTATAACTTTTCATGCATAAATAAAGAACTAATTCGATCGAGGAACAGTGATCGTTTTTTATATTTTATTCAAAAAATTGATTTCATTTTTAACTTTTTTCTGTTCCTTACATACCATGGTTAAATGTTAAGGCAGTTTTGAAACACCCAAGTTGTATCATAACAAAAATGAGTTTAAAAGAACAGCCTGTGAGGCGTCAAGTGTTCTTAATTTGTCATGTCACCACTTAAGGGATAACCTATAACTACAAATATTCCTTATAACTATCATAAATAGCCTCAAGCTTATCCCTTATGGACAATAGCTACCACCAGTAAATCGCACACATTGTATTGATTACTTGTTATAAATTAAAATCCTTAATTAGATTTGAAGTAATTTATCCTTAAGTGTAAAACTAATTTTCTTAAACTACACTTTGAACCGTCATTGAAATTTGTTAAATGCAACATTGATTTTAGTTCATAAACATATAAATGAATGAGGTAGTTAAAATGGGATTCAAAGGATAATTTTTAAATTAATCATATTCCCTGAACCACCGTGTGACGCTATGGCTTTACGAATCTTATTAAATTATCTAATGTGTTTTAAATATAAAAATGACACATTAATTGTATTAAAAATATGTAACCTGATTTTATTTTTATATAATACCGTTGTTTGATAATATATGTTGCAGCTATGTAATAGGACGTCGCGTAGGTCGCAGGACCATTGACTAAATGAGTAACCCAGAGTGCTAGTCGCAGACTAGTCTAGGATGTCCCCACACTGTTCTAGGCTAGCTAGGTTCTCGGTACAAGACTTATTTTACAATAATCAGATCTAGATAATCTAATCACTATTAGCATAGTTAAATTCTTACAACTGTCTGATTCGTCAAAGGGAATAAATGTCACTTGCAGTACAGTATAATGTACATTACATAAGGTTATGTCATAACATTTCTCTATGTATTCTCAATTAATATTAATGTTCCCAAATATAAGCTCGCGGTAAACCACGCACGGCGATCGGGCTCACTGACTATCCTATATTATATCATACGAAACGCTGTACATGAGGTAGACCGAACTATAGGAACACTTGACTCTGTCTCCATTCCCAATGAACTACTAACTAGTAAGTACGTACCTAATCCTTAAGCTTATTTATATAATTTATTTAAACTTTCCCAACAACAGGTTGCTATTTATGAAAACAAGAGGAATATATGGAGGAAGAGTTGGTGGAGTTCGGGGGCTGCGGTATGGAGGGGGGGAGCTCTGACGACATCGGGTCATAGGGCGTGGCGGTGGCGGTGGCCGCGTGCAGGTGCAGCTCGGCCATGGCCCGCTCTAACGCGTCCGCCATGAACTTGTGAGCCAACTGCGGGTTCGACATGCTCAGCACCTTGTATATCTCTATGTCGGACACGGACAAGTTCACCGCCTGGCGCACAGGGGGGCTCGGTGTGGGCATATGCATATAGGGCCGCGGGGGCACCGGCGCGAAGCCCGGCGGCCACGTCGGCCTTTGCTCGTGCCGGGGGCCGGCAGCTACCGGCATATACAAGTGCGGAGGGCGCACCTCCTCTGAGAGCTCAGGATATTTATCAAGTTCAGAGTACGTCGCGAGCGCGGAATCTCGCCTGAAATTCATCGGTCCTATAGGCCACACCGGTTTGGTCGCATCCTTATTGCTCCGCGCTAAGAGTGAGCGCGGGGCCTCCTGGTCGAAACTACCTTTAAAGTTTGTGCAACTATTTTCTGACGAACTGCAACTGGCGGTATCGAGATTGCTTAGGGGCGCGCAGACTGAACCAGCACCGGGCGAGGACTTGCTTGTAGCAGGGGCGTCCGCAACCGAGGCGTCCAGGCTAGGAGGAGACAAGATGGGGATTCGGTTGACGACCGACAGAGGGAGCGGGGTGGGAGTGGAGGATAGAGGGGGCGGGGAGGACGGAGGTACATTATCGAGCAGGGGCGGGGGCGAGTCGGCCGGCAGGCAGGCGGGCACGTGGCGGCGGTACTCCTCGACGTACTCGAGGGCGATGCCATCAATCAGGTACTTGTAGATCTCGCCGAAGTTGGGCGTCTCGCCGGTCTCGATGACCTCGAACCGCGGGTACAGGTGGCACTCCGACGTCTGCAAGCATTGGCGGGCATCCGCTTTAACGTGGCGCACGGCTCTACGTTCAGACATCTTAGATTATATACCCGCGGTTCGAGGGCCAATCCGACCAGAGCTGTGCCAAAAGGCACAAACAGTTAATGTCTGTATATAACGTTATATGTAATAAATTACTATAAGCTTTCATAAATAACTAACGTTTCCAATATTGAGCATAATGAATATAGATAAAGTACTATGAAGTTGATTAGACTTTGAAAATTCAAAAAGATAGCCCGATCCGCGATGGTATATAACCTACATAAATACATAACCACAACAAACAACAATACAATTGTATATTATAAATAGTTCACAAGTCTCTACTTAATATTCACGTTTTAAACCTGTACTATAAAATGTCTTATTAAAAAGATAATTAAAACTGTTAGCACCGACAATTTCACCCAGAGCCACAATATTCTTTCGGTCAATCGCACGCTTAGACATTTAATCATTTTCATAAACAATTAAAGGATATTTTCCTATTTTAAAATTGTTTTATTCGTCGTTTAATTTTTCCTAACATGATACACCCACAAAATCACGCGGATACTTTTATTCCATGGGTTTACGCGCAGTGTCCTGATGATTTCAACCATAGTCTATAATAATCATATTACTAACACAATACATGCTGATTATTTATTATATACGTTTCCCGAACCTAAAACTACATAAAATAAAATATAGTTATAATTATATAATGCTTTATAACGATGTCGTTATAAAGCATTTCACAATAAAAGGTAAATAAATACAATACCAAATTGTATTTGACTCATATTTAATTTATCTATAATGATAATGCACTAGAAGATAAGTAAATAATTAATTTAACTGTGTGGTCCCCTTGGCCTTATACATTAGGGCCCCTCCACACAATATTCTAGAGACTTTCCTGTTTCACGCAATTCGCCCATCTATTCTTTAGTTTATCGGACACAGAAGTAGCGTCTTTCTATATTCGTCCAGCTTTATTCCCAGCATGTCCACTAGGTAGTTTGTACATCGCAGGCATTACTTTCAAACTTCCCTCGTTTCTAATAAAATTATAACCATTTTTGTAACACCAAATATCCATCGTAAGTTTGCTAGTTTGATAAAATCATATTTACCTAACAGATGAATTAGAAAAAAAATTCTTCTACACTCGACTATTGTGTTATTTGAACAGTTTTAGATAGCTGTAGCTTCCTGCGCAATAGAGTGGGCAGTGACGCGCTACTTTCACTATTCGAATCAACTTCTCGTTCATTGCTCGAGTGAAATTCAGAATGAAACTTGAGCTGTGCTTTTAGGGCACGCAGTCGAGCGAAACGCGACGAGCACTGGGTGGAACTAGCAGTCACTACGGACTGCGGCGGCGAGCCAGGGCTTTCGACAGCCCCCTCCACCGGTAGCGGGGATTGGTCATTCTCAGCCATTTTGAATCGTTTCAGCCTAGCAATTATAGAAGAAGGAGCAGGTACTGCGTCTTTTGTTTCGTCATCACAACTACCTAAGTCTATATTGTTGCAACTCGAGTGGGTAATTAATTTATTATCAGATGCATCTTTCTTATTTCCTAACATAACAGTATCTTTAACAGCTAGCCACCTTTGACGGCGGACAGCGAATGAGAGGCCGCCAACACTGTTATCGGTAATTTCGCTTGCATTATTATTATTAGCACTCTGTTTCAAAGATGGTGTTGTATTAAAATTATCAACAAATCTTGATACTTTTTCATATAAATCACTGTTGCTAAGACCGTTCCTATTATCATCAACAGATTTAGGCGAGGGATTGTTATCTAGGGACGATTTGAGCAGAGAATCACAAGCGGCGTCGATATCACGGCCGTCGAACACTTCTTCGGGACATTGCCATGGGGCTAGGCGTCTAGGGGGACGGCCGATAATCTCCGAGGCTGAATGCGACACTTCGGACTCGTCTTCCGAGTCAGAATTAGTTTCATTTGTTTTATTGATAAAGTAGCAATTGGAGAGTACGGACTGTACAGAGTCGTAGTTCGCGCGTTCAGGTGTCTTGTCGGTGTATTGCTGTAGGGTCGTGATGATAGAACGAAGGTCACAGGTCGTGTCCGAAGGCGTGCTTACCCTGAGGGAGGAGTCGGGCCGGGGGTCGGCGTGGCCCGCCTTTATCATCTCCGTGGCTATGCACACGTCATCGTCTGTCGTCGTGTCGATCAGGGACACTTCTATCACATTCTCCTGCAAACAAATAATGTTTTTACTGTATTTCATTCATTACTTTTAAATAAGAAATAAGTTAAAATCAAAAAGATGTTGTAATAAAACGTGTGAGTGATATTTACCTCTGGATCGACGGCGAGGACATTGGCGACGAGCTGCTTATTCCTGATCTTATGGAGGAAGTAGGTGCTGGCGGCGTGCGGCCAGCGGCGGCCGCCCCCCGATGGCCGAACGCCCGCGAGGCGCGCGCGCACCGCCTGCGCCGACAACGTGCCCCATTTGCGCAGTAGTGGCCGCAGCGCGTACACCGACTGCAAGTCCACGGTGCCGTAGTCCACGTGGCGCACCTACTTACACACACGCTTTGTCCTCAAGTATGTTATAACCTCTAAGAAACATTATGGACATTATTTTTATTGCTGTAGAACAGCAGACAGGCTGATGGCCCACTTAAAAATATGCAGTTACCGTCGCCTATGGATGTGTGCGACGCCAAGGGCATGGGCACCGCCAACACGCTGCGATCTGCAGACTAATTTTATGAAGCCCTTTTTCAAATACGCCATGTCGTAATGCAGTGGAAAAACTTAAGCTGGAAGCTTATTCCACATCCTCAATGTGCGCAAAAAAAAACGTTCTTAGTCTAAACTACGGACGCGGAGCAGGAAGAATTTCGTACAATGACCTCTTTACCTACTGACAGTGGTCACAAACATTTTTGTATTAAGTGCGGTTTACATAAAATGTTTGAAGGAGAAAAAAATTATTAAATAAATTATTGTTATTATAATAAATTATTTATTTAGATTTTATATTATAACAGTTATAAAAACCGAGTTACAATTACAAGCATGCCTTTTAAGTTTTGTCGTTTCAAGAAAAAAAACACAACTAAAACCTTATAGTACTTTTTATTGTTTTTCAAAGTATTCACCACGTAGCTTAATACACTTTTACATTCGCTCAAACCAGTTATTACAACATTTATTCCACTTTAAAGTGGCGGTGTTCAAAATTGCTTCAATTGTTTACAATCCCGGAGGACAACGGACATTGCTCGGTGCGAGCGAGGACTCATTATATTTACGCGGGAGTGACAGAGACAAATAATAACAAGTCAACGTACGAAATTCTTCCTGCTCGGCGTCCGGACTTTAGTCAATAAAGCAAGAACTAACTAACAAACTAACTAACTAACAAGCGAAAAATATGTACGGCAAGCGCACAACTACCTACTTAGTTCCAAGATTATTAAACGATTTACCAACAAATATAAGTGATAATATAACCCAAAAAAATATTAAAGCCTCACTTAAAAAATACTTTTTAGAGAAATTGTAATCTAAATTTACTCAGTCATTTGAACGTGCGTAGACTTAAGTTTCGATGGCATTGTACAAACCTTAGTGGATTTTTTGTGCTATTATTTTATTAAGCCAATGTAATAACTGTGAATTTGATAAATAAATTAAAAAAAAAAAACTGAAAGGATAAAAAAACGGCCAAATGTGTGTGAGTACTAGATATTTAATATCGCAAAAAGTCAAGTCCTTGAAACAGCAGGAAAGCTTGCAAAAAATTGCGAAAGCTGAAAAAGCACTCTTCGAAATAATTCGTATATGGTTCAAAATATTGAAAAATGTTTGGAATAAAAATTATAGATAATTAAATTGCCTACAGAAAAAGTCTAAACATTTTTGCGTATGTGCGATAGTTTCCGCAAAAAATGCGTCTGAGTGAAAAATTATTTTATCATTTATTTTATAAATAAGTTTTTCTTGTTAAATAATGATGCAGAGCTTCATTACTAGTAATTAAAATTTTTAACAGTTTTTAAAAGTTTTTATTACTATTTTTCAATAATTAAAAGCACTTTGGAATTTTGAAATCAATAATTTTTCTCATCAAGGTGAAGATTTGAATAAATGTTTTTTTTTTTTAATTCCATTGAGTTCTGCATTAAAAATCTGTATAGATTATACAGAGAGTTGAAACATTTAAATGAGATTATACCTGTAGTTTATCAACTTATCTTGAATAACAATAAATTATCATTTGCCACCTGAGAGTAAAGGACAGACAAAAATAGTGAATTTCGGATACACAGGCGGGCACATTTCGAGAATATGGTCCCATTGATACAGCGAGCGCATTGTGTTCTTTTGTCAAGGCAGTAAATACCGTAAATTCTTTAGTGTAACAAAAAATGCAAAGCTGATAATAAACAAAGCATTGAAGTTGTGTTCATTTGCTGTATTCTTGCTCGTTTTACTTAACAGAAATTGTGTTTTTAGGTGTAATATTATAAATGTTATACATACATACATACATATAATCACGCCTCTTTCCCGTAGGGGTAGGCAGAGACCACTTCTTTCCACTTGCTACGATCCTTACATACTTGTTTCGCTTCGTCCACTTTCATTATTCCCTTCATACATACCCTTCGGTTTAGGGTACTCTTGACCTGGCCTTTTTTCAAGACGTCCCTAATCTGGTCTTGAAACGTCTGCCTAGGTCTACCTCTTCCAACACTTTCATTCACACTCGCCTTATACACTTTTTTCGTCAATCGTTCTTCATTCATTCTGTCGACATGGCCAAACCATCTCAGCATACCTTTCTCAATTTTTGTCACTACATCTTTTTTCAGACCACAACGTTTCCTTATCTCACTATTTCTTATCCTGTCAATCAGTTTAACTCCTATCCATACTTCTTAAGGCTCTCAATGTTATGAAGGAATAATTTATTTGTGTTTCAACGTGAACAGATTTGAGTGGTTTTATTTAGAGCACAAGGAATGCCCTGGATTTCTTATTCTACTTCATATGTTATATGATTTTGAATTAAAAAAATTTTAAACTGCCTTTATCCCACATAATATGGGGTGGGCACAACATGTTCTCTCCTTCCATTCTCCTTTGTTAGCCTTAACCGTCATCCCAACATGTTTAAACGTGTTTTTTGACTATCGCACTTATGCAAAAATGTTTAGACTTTATTGTAGGAAATTTAATTAAACATTTTTCAATATTTTGAACCGTTTGCGAGTTATTTCGAAAAGTGATTTTTTCAGCTTTCACATTTTTTTGCAAGCTTTTCTGATGTTTCAGGGACCTGACTTGTTGGGATATTAAATGAGTATCTAGTACTCACACATATTTTCCCGTTTTTTTAATCCTTTCTGCTCAAATGGCAAAGTTATTGCTTTATGACTGGACTATCCGGAGAACTTTTTCGTGCATCTCAGTAGAGGCTCCAGATAGTGAACATGAACGCCCAGCCGATGGCGAGCGGTTCGGTGATAAAAAAAACCTACATAATTATGGTAGGGTGTACGCGACTATTAAAATCTATGGTCACAAAAATAGATTTCTTCCATTTTTTGCAAATATCTCCTTTCAATATTTGTTTTTTTTTAATTTATACGTTGAACCGTTTTCGATATAGATTCGATATAGAAAAACATGCTATGTAAAGTTTATTAATACATAATTATTAATAATTTTCATTTCCTTTGTTTTATTGATGTAGGACAGCAGACAGGCTGACGGCCCACTTAGAATTTAGTAGTTACAGTCGCCTATGGATGTTTGCAACGCCAGTGGCATCGCGAACACGCTGCTGTCTCATAAGGGTTCAGGAACGTGGGTCACTAATGCCGGAACACAACCCAAGGTTATTATGGCGGCATACTTAAGAAGGTACTTAAGGTGGTTGCCATCCACAAGGGCTTGGGGCCCTACCACGTAGCGTGGGATGGGTTGTTTTGTCGCCTTTTACGACAGGTCGCAGAGGTTAGGATTTTTTCTCCGCCCCTGCACGGATAAAATATTCACTATTACATTATATTTAATATTTTTTATATTAATTAAATACCTATCTATTCAATAACACTTATAACCGATTCCTAAAATTAAAAAATAATTAAGGGACAAATATTAATTACATTTCAATTATATTCTCATCAGGAAACTCATCAAAAAACCACAGTAATAATAAGAGAAGATATCGATTTACTTGTCATTTTAATTGAGCGTACAACTATCTTAACAACATATTATATAAATAAAACCACCTAAATAAGCCGGTTAACTTGGGAAAGTTCACAGGAGACAGTTGTTTCATTTATACGAACAGAATCCCATTTAATAGGTATAACATAAGAGCATAATTACAATTTCGTTTTAGCATTTTAATCACTTGTTTCATCATAATACTAACTCTTAAATATTATTGAAATAAAATGCAAGTATTAAAGGAATTAGACGTGTGCGCTAAAACGTTATAACTTGTCTAAACCTGATAAACTGAAGCAGAACAGCTGCAAAATTATTAAAATCAGGTATCAAGTGCAAATGTTAGAAAATGAGCAGTAACTGAAGTTTCCACATATCCAGAAGCTACTTGTGCAGGTTCCACTGTTACTTTATTACTACTACTACAATATTATTCGAAAAGTAGTTACCTTAACAGTTTCGCTGTCAATGATCTTGACGATTAGCGACCTGTGGAAGTCGTTGTCGTACAGGCTGGCGCAGTACTGGCCCACGCGCACCGCGCCGCGCGCCAGCCGCCTCTCCTTGCCCTCGCCGTTCCTGTAGTACCGCCTAAAACACGCACCAACATCTATGCAGCTGCGTCTCAACCGCTGTTCTCCGAGATGTGTTCACCCACAACACTATGCAAGAACTTGCACCAACCCCTGCGGCCGGGGTCGGCCTGTCGTAAATGCGATAAGACAACCCCAGCTACGTGGTAATATCCTTAACCCGTATGTCACCATAATAACCTTGTGTTGTGTTCCGGCATTATTGACCTAGATTCATGTACCCGTATGGGACAGCAGCGTGTTCGCGGTACTCTTAGCGTCGCAAACATCCATTGGCGACGGTAACTGCTTACTATTAAGTAGGCCGGCAGCCTGTCTGATGTCAGACCAGAACAATCCATTATATACATGATACTCAATTAGTGATAAACACGATACTGACGTCATTTCATCCATGGTGTCCTCCATAGCAATGTTGAAGAGGTCCCCGAGGCGGATGAGCCAGAAGTGCGACGGCGAGTACACCTCGGCCACCATCACCTCGAGTATGGCGCCGGGCGAGAGCCCCGCCACGCTCACGCACGGTATGCTCTCCGTGAAGTGCATGCAGTCCTCCGGGAACACGTCGGGGTCCTGCCCACAGCCCGACAACATTCACGCTTCATTACTCATCAAATATAATACAGCTATATTTGCAAAATATTCAAACAGCTAATTTAAGTTTAGTTCGAATATACATTTCCGCCTGCTTCCTTTGTGATCATTTCACAAAGGAAGCCAAGCCAAGTTTCATAACTTTTTTGTTTCTTTTTTGTGGAAAAAAAAAACATTGAAATAATAGTTTTTCGTCTCGCATATTAAAATTTCGACAGTTCATTGTTATTTTAATATTGATAAATAACCAGTATTTAATCGTTTTTATAAATCAGAAGAAAAAATTAGATTTAAAATCATACTTTTTTTATAAATTTTTGATGTTGCATTTTTGACTTATTTTGAAAAATGCTAAAAAAAACATGTTAACTCAAAAATGGTTAACTTTTGCATAATGCATATGGGGGTAAAAATTATCACAAATAGTCACCCCTATTACCTGTCTAACGGGAATACCTGTGTATTCCCGTATTATACGTAGTAATACACTACTTTCGTAAATAACTTGTGGCAATTCAAGACATTAAAACCGATCAATCAAACCCTTAATCTAAAAATAAGAATATTAAAATGTAACATATCTTTTGGTTCCTACACGCAGAAGAGTGTTCTTTTCACTAGAGTACATCATGCCACTAAATCAGAACTGTTACTATGGGTGTATCGCACAATACAGAAATTAGATTTAAAATCTGATGATTTTGGTAAATGTTTTTATAGTTCACGGAAAGTTGTAGAATAAATTTTTTCAATAAAATAGAATAAGTTATTAATGAAATAAGTATTTTAAATATGTATAGCAGTGCAAGGTTGTGACTGAAAGACCATGAAGTACACTCACATAATCAATGCCGGGAAGCGCATCATCGGGATCGACAGGGTCGGGCTTGGGCGGTCTCTCGCGAGGATGATAAGACGCAGGGCCCGGTGTGACCTGTGGTGCCACGCGGGGGTCCAACAGCAGCCAGTCGTCCGCATCTCGCGGCCGCTCCACCTTCACGTCCATAGTGCATACGAGGCTCAGAAGACTCGAGAATCCGAACATGCTGAATGATAGCTCGCGATTATGCTTCTCCCTGTCAATTTTTTATTTTTTAGTTGCAGACAAGCGTCATCAGCTGAACGTACTTGTATATTTACGTGAAAAGATACTTAGAGATGTAATTTATAGCAGATCGTGATTCGGTCGCGTCTAATTTCAAAGAATCTTCATTAACTTGAGAATGATTAGCCTGATATTAATAATGTTCTGTTTATTTTTTTATTGGGTTAAAAGTTACTTAACTAATAGAAACCAAAGAACTAAAATAGTTAGTGATGATATAACTTCAAAATTTTGTGTTCCTCAGGGCAGTATCCTTGGGCCTACATTATTTCTGATTTACATAAATTACCATTAAAATAATATGTATAATTTTTTTTTCATGTCAATTTCATAATATTTTGCCCTTAATTAAGAAACTTGTCCTTCGCGTATTCATCTAAGTTATAATACGACTTCTCAATTAACATTTGTTTTTAAAAGAATGCTCAGATAATGTTTATGGAGTCTGAAAATCTCTTACGACCCATAAGCTATCCCATTACATGTTTTCATTCTCACTGCCACTACAGACATGCGCGAAGCGCGCACACACACAAACACACGTTCACCCACACTCACAAAAATTATTTTTGTATATAATAAATTTTAATTTCTGTCGCCTATGGATGTTCACGACCTATCCAAGTGGGGAAACGGGCACCGGGGTCACTGATACCGGAACACAATGCAAGGTCATTAAATATGGCGGTATACATATATAGAGAACAGGATTGCTTAACATTCAGTCGGTCTTGGACCACCTGCCACTACCACCTACACCTACCACCTAGCTAGGTTTTTTGTCCATCCATCCATGCACAGAAAAAATTCAATTACATATCAATTCTTTTTTTTTTTTTTTTATTGCTGAGGTACAGCAGTCAGGCTGATGCAATGCCGGATTAAGCACGTAGCAAGAGTAGCAATAGCTACGGGCCCCGCATATTTAAACTCGCTCATCTCTGCCTGAGTATCTACTACTCGTGAGTGATTAATCACCCACAACATTGTAACCTATAGATGGCAAATAAATGTATTGAGGTATTAAGTATTGAATTGTTTATTTATCACTTTATACTTAAGAAACCAGAGCAGACCAAGACCAAAGGCCCATCAAAAGAATTTTGTACGGGCCCCGCGCTAGCTTAATCCGTCACTGGGCTGATGGACCACTTAATATAGTAAGCAGTTACTGTTACATATGGATGTTTGTGACGTCAGGGGCACCGCCAACACGCTGCTGTCCCATAGGAGTATGTAGGGGTTGTACCAGTGAACTGGTTGAGGTATTCACAATGATACAAATTACTAATTGTTACAATTAAACATTTTTTATTAAAGCAATCAGAAGGATTAAATATATAATTATAATGTCACGTAGATAACAACAGAATTGCACACATTACTAGGACACCACTCAACACAACCAAGTGCTGAATATTATCAAAATGACCACCAGATAATGACTTCAGCGATTACTATTGCAACGACAACAACAACCTCTGTAAATATTACTTCAGAACAAGCACACGATCACAACGACCCACGACCTCAACGACACCTTGCATTAAATTCCCATATGAGTTTGCAATCATCGTTGGGAAAAGTTAGGTTTTTTTTATTGCTGTGGGACAGCAGACAGGCTTACGACCCGCTTTGAATTTAGCAGTTACCGTCGCCTATGGGTGTTAGCAACGCCTGAGGCATCACGAACACGCTGCTGTCCCATAAAAGTACAGGAACTTGGGTCACTAATGCCGGAACACAACACAAGGTTATTATGGCGGCATACTTAAGACCAAAGGTGGTCGCTCCATCCAGACGGGCTTGAGGCCCTACCAAGGCGGGTTGTTTTGACGCCTTTTACGACAGGCCGACCCCGGCCGCAGAGGTTAGTATTCTTTCTCCGTCCCTGCACGTTAGGTAAGCTAATATTACCACAGGCGCCATCTAGTGTTGGTGGATTTATTAAATAAAATAAATACTGAATAAATATTATGTTCACCACGAGTATAGGAACGAGTGAGAAGAAAGGTCACTAATGCCGAAACACACAACACAAGGTTATTATAGAGGTATACCTTTAGACTAAGGATAGTTGCCACACAGACGAGCTTGTGGCCCTACCACCTAGCTAGGTTTTTTTCTCGCTAATTACAACAGGGGTCAGTGTTCTTAATCCGCCCGTGCACAGAAATATTCAATCATATCAATTCTTTCAGCCTTTAATACCCATTACACTAATATTCCGCTCACGAGGCACTTTTGCTCTTTGTATAATATACCACTATTTTATGTATGTTTTCCAATTACAGCACTAGAGCGCATTATGCGACATAATGCTCAACGTTGAATGTTTCAACTACAGCACAGCAACGCTTCGCACAATCGAGCACTCTCAAAAGTGATGCGTGCAATCGAATACCAACTTAGTGACAGAAAAATAACAAGTGTTCTTTCTTTAAATTGGCATTGATCGAAATTTTATTTATATATTATCGATAGTAATATTGTTTATTGTTGAAAAAAAAATTTAAAGCTTTCATTTCGAGGTAGTTTTTTGGAAATAATCAGTTAATTCAAAACAGTGTTAAAAAATATATAAGTATGGATGGTGCACTCTGTTGGTGCATTCGAAATTCGCATTATCTGTAATTGGAAAACTACCTATATAAGCTTTCTTGTTTCAATTTTATATTCAATCCACCAGATCCACCGGAAACAGTTTTTTTTATTTTTTTATTGCTGTAGGACAGCAGACAGGCTAGCGGCCTGCTTGGGATTTAGCAGTTACCGTCGCCTATAAGTGCTTGCAACGCCAGTGGCATCGCGAACACGCTGCCGTCCCATAAGGGTACAGGAACTTGGGTCACTAATGCCGTAACACAACACAAGGTTATTATGGTGGCATACTTAAGATCAAAGGTGGTCGCCATCCAGACGGGTTTGGGGCCCTACCACGTAGCTAGGGTGGGTTGTTTTGTCGCCTTTTACGACAGGCCGACCCCGGCCACAGGGGTTAGTATTCTTTCTCCGCCCCTGCACGGATAAAAACCGTTTACCATCATATAGGGCATCCACCAATGCAATGTTGTGTTTTATCTATACAAATAAATAAAATTGGAGGGTCTGTTTGTAATATTAAAATAACAGCTTTTTACTAAGTGCATTCGGACGTATACACGGTACATATACCAAAACAACTTATTTTACAATTTCTGTCTGTCTGTCTTTCTGTCTGTCTGTCTGTTTGTTCCGGTTAATCTCTGAAATGGCTGTACCGATTTTGACAGGACTTTCACTGGCAGATAGCTGATGTATGAAGGAGTAACTTAGGCTATTTTTATTTTAGAAAAAAAAATAGTTTTTGTTAAAAATGTTTCGGAAAATTTTATTCCAATTTAAGTTGACCTAAGATTTATATCATCAATCATATGAAATAGGGTTCAGCTTAGGCTAGACATTGTAGGTTGAATTTCCAATTTGAGTTAACCTCAGATTTATGTCATCAATCATATGAAATAGGGTTTAGCTTAGGCTGGACTTCGTAGGTTCTAACGTAAGTATTCTGGAGGCGCATGGCGTAACCGTTGCATTCGATAATACTGACTGTTTTCATATTTCATTTATATTTTAGGGTTTGTAATCCAAAATAAACCATAAGATATATCCATAAAATTCTGCCCAAAGTCACTATTCCACGCGGACGGAGTCGCGGGCACAGCTAGTATATAATAAAATCAATATAGTAAGAAATATTACCTGTATAACCTAACGAGGTCCGCGCACCACACGCCCTGGGGATGCGCCGAGATCACCCCCATTATCTCCTTCTTCAGTTGGTCCACTTTCGTCAACTTACTGCTGCTGTCGTCTGTTAACGGAATAACAGTTTAATACCTACTATTGAACTGCAGTGTTGTCATCGCTGCGTTCGTCTCTAAGCATTCTCTCGGTTACATATGGAAAACATTTACTTCCGAACCCTGTGGTCAGCTGTAGGTGGAGCTGACTGCGCGTCACTCCACGCAGCTGCTCTGTACTACACTTTATGTACTTACGCAAAGACGAACAATAAAATAGATTAAATATATCTACGATATAAATTCAGTTTTACATGGGTGACGCCGTCATAACGCTCGAATCCATCAAAGGAAACCGAACGGTGTCCTAAATATTGCCCTAGATTTATAAAATGTGTGAAAAAACGCCACACACAACTTTCGCACACTGAAATGCCTACCGTACCTAAGGCCCTGATTACCAAACGGAGTCAGGTTGTTTTTATATTATATATATTCACAAAAATATATAATCAGTATGTCAATTATCTAGTACCCATCATAACACAAGCACTATGTTGCTTAATTTAGTAATAGATGGCACATTGTGAATTGTCTTATTTACTTACTATATTTACATTATTTTCACACTTTCAATGTAATGTCACTGTAATCATTACTATCAAAGACTTGCTATCAAATGTTCTAGAATATTTTAAAGTACGCTACACTGCCATTCATGAATATGATACATATGTAAATGATTTTAAAGAGTAATTAATTAAAAGTTAATAATATATAAAAATTATGGTAAAATTAGCTAAAAGATAAAAAAACACTAACCCTCACTAAACATTACAACAGGTAAACAAAAGCTGAACACTGCTAACTTTCAATAAAAAGCCACTGAAGTACTGACTATCAATGTCAGTAATGGCATAAAATAATGAACAAAAATAGGGTAGAAATACAAACATTGACTACACTACAGTTCATTCATAAAAAATGACAAGTAACTGTTAGATCAGTGTTTTTCAATCTTTTTGAATATGCGACCCCTTTAAGGGTGGAAAAATTCTGACCCAACCCTCACCGCGACCCTCTTGGGCTATAGAGACAAAAAGTTAGTAAGTAATTTATAAGACTACGTTTACGATTTTCTCTATTTTGGTACCTATATTCATTATTAATAGCTTCTAATTAATGAATTCTAGTACGAGGTATGTTGGTAAGGCTACGTGCGCCTTTGAGTTGCGTTGCCACACCGCATTATCGTCGCGGGCGAGAGCTTTTTACTTTTGCCGGTGACCCCCCGAGTAAGGCTTCGTGACCCCCCCCCCCCCCGCCCCTAAGGGTCGCGACCCACAGATTGAAAAACACTGTGTTAGATTAATGCAGCCAATTACATCTGTTCCAAAAGTAAAACTGTAATTCCACTTAATAGGGGTCGACATTCACTTTCTGACAATCTATATAAACTTTTACTATAACTGATACAAGCTTACGGTGCACAATAGTGAAATAATTACAAGTGCATATAAATGTAAGTTTGAAATATATTTTTTACTAGGCGTAAAGTGACAAGATATTAGTATTATTTATGGCTGTGGAACAAACTTGATGACGGCCGCAAGCTTTGAAGCCTACCACGCATTATTATATTTTTAAAATATAACATAATTTCTATTTAATCAGAAACTTACTTAACTTAGTTTGATCCTTGCCTTCTTTTTCAAACTTCTTGCTCTCCGTGTTGCAAGTTTGTGGAATACATGTACTGATGCCAGTCTGGCTAACATTATGACACTTTTGCCTTCTTTTGTAGAAACCTCTCAATACTTCCACAGGGCAAGTTGTAGCATTCTCTCCACTAGTTTTGACTTCATTTGGTTTTGAATCTAGTGTGTCCCTACTTTCATTCTCTTTATTTTCTATTGTATCTTTTGATCTATCTGATCTCTTTGCAACATTAACTGCAGGACTACTTTCACGTGCTACATTGTATGTGTCAGCAACTAGGGATGATTTTGGCTTTACTAATGATTCTGGCACACTTCTTCTTTTACCTTTGCTGAAATGTGCACAGCAAATTAGAAAATCTAATAATTTAATCATAATGAATCATGAGGGCCATGGTCCTGCTAGTAGCTTTCTTCACAGAGTATACACAAACATGTACAACAAATTACTTAAATGTCTTTGTCTTTGAATCAATTAAGATATTTCATATGTATTATTGAACGTTGAAAAAATTAATAAATATATATGAACACTATCAAAAATTGCTCTGCAAGTCCAATACAACAATGATGGTTAAGCGCTTTATCCTATCTTTTTTTTCCCTGCCTACCCGCCAGTTAGTTTAGATGCTGCGGCGCCTGACGGTGATTTTCGAATAAAACTACTCGACCGCCGCCGGGCGGCCCTCTCTCTGCTTGCCTAGCGCCCGCACCGACGACACGTATCGTCGAGTCTTGGTTAAACCCACACGAGTTTACATATGTTTGTTATTATTATATATACTAATTATAAAGGCCTAGGCTACAAACCGAAGAACTAGCCGTGGAGGGTAGCAGATCGGGGAACCTAAGGTGCGTCACCGCTCTTTCTGACTTGCTGGGTATTTCCGTCTCCTTTCCTTTCCACGTTAATTAATCGAACCCGCACTACCTTTATTTCCCGCACCGCGGCTACCATCTTTCGAGACCTAAACCGCACCATTCTTTATACGGTCCTTCAGCCCCACCAAATGGGATCAGGATGTTGATGGGGCTGCGTCACTTCTGCAGCGAATCGGGAATGTTCGCGGAAGCGCGTGTTGACGATTTCCACACTATATTGAGAAAAAGAGCTGCCTCATTGCTGTGCCAAGTACGGACAGTACCAACATCATCCTGAGCACCCACTGAGCACCATTGTAGAATAATTCCACTCCTCTACACTGATATTATGTGTTCAAAACTGTTTGACGCACACAAAAATTGTGATGAAATTTTGACGATTACACTAACATTAAATTTAAGTATTTACTAACCCTGTGAAAGGTGTTTCAAAATAAACAGAATTTGTTTTTCAATTTCATATGAAATTCTTGTTATTTATGTTAAAAAAAAAAACTGAATATTTAAGCCCTTTATATTAAATTTAAAAGGTCAATCATGGAATTTAAAAAAATTCCATTGATTTAATGTGTCTATCTAGATCTCCGAAATAGATATCTGAACTTTGTTTTGTCTGCATATGTACTTTATTTTCAGTTAAACAATTACTGGACCTTCTTCAGCATTACATTGTCTACATAAAAGCTTTTGAGTCAGCACTGTCCTCTTTCTTTTGTGTTCATATTAAAATGTAAAAAATTAAAAAAAATTGTTACATGTAGAGGCTAAACTATTAGTCTTAGAAGAAAAAGTTAATTAGCAATTTTTAAGACCTTTTAATGTTCTACAAAATCACTTTAATCAAATTTGTTCTATCAAGGACCATCAACCTATCCTACAATGTAGTTTGGCATAATTAATGAGTTCCTATGAAATTCTTAACCATAAAAATTTTAAGAACAACAAAACTAGGTAATGTATAAATTGAAATGACTTACAATTTAACTGCACCAGTGACCTTTTGTTTTTGGACAAACTTGTCAATATGTTTAATTGAATCTGTCACTATTAAGGTCAGGTGGGGGTTCAACGTTGGGCCTGAGATCTGAAACAGGGTACCACTTTAAAGATATCCCAATATTCAATATCCCTGTTTTAAATATTTATGCATGAGTATTGAGTACTAATAGAAAAAAAAAACTATATTTCAAAGACCACCCAAGTTTCCTTTGAGGGAACCCAAAACATGTAAAGATTTGCTCTTTCTATAATTATTTATCACTAATAGTCCAGTCAATAAAGCTATAACTTTGCCATTTGAGCTGCAATGATAAAAAAAAACACTAAAATGTGTGTGAGTACTAGATATTTAATATCCCAACAAATCAAGTCCCTGAAACATCAAGAAAGCTTGCAAAAAAATTGCGAAAGCTGAAAAAGCCACTTTTTTCGAAATAACTCGCAAATGGTTCAAAATATTGAAAAATGTTTAAATTAAAAGTTATAGATAAAATTAAATTTCCTACAAAAAAAAGTCTTTAAACATTTTTGCATAAGTGCGATAGTTTTCGCAAATTATCATGTTTGGGCACCTGACTGAGTGTAAAGGACAGACAAAAATAGTGAATTTCGGATAAATCGGCCGGCGCGTTTTGAGAATAAGGTCCCATTGTTACAGGGAGTGCATGTGTTCTTTTGTCTATCCCAGTAAATACTTTAAGTTGAAGTGAAATAAAAAATACAGTATTTAGCTGCATTTGAGTATGATTTGAAATTACTCAAAACCCATAAATGAGTGAGTTAAGTAGTAAATAGGACTAATAATGTAAAATTCATTTTTCCTTTACATTATCTTATATATAAAATTCTCGTGTCACAATGTTCGTTCCCGTACTCCTCCGAAACGGCTTGACCGATTCTCATGTAATTTTGTGAGCATATTGAGTAGGTCTGAGAATCGGCCAACATCTATTTTTCATACCCCTTAGTGATAAGGTCACTATTCCACGCGGACGGAGTAGCGGGCACAGCTAGTAAATTTATATTAAAAATGTTAATTATTTTAATTATCATTTGTATTTACAGAGATTTTTACTGTTTCCAAATGCACTTCATATTTAAAAAGCCTATTCCTCGCTCTCTTTATTTTTACCCAATAAGGAATCGGGGACCACGTCATTGAGATAATCGATACTAAACAATTTCACATCTATGGTAATAATTATGATGATTAGGATATTTAGTTAATAAATACAATATTCTTAACTACAAAAAACATTATAATAATAAAGAAGTCATATTTAAAAAATAACTTATGTATGATTGGTATACACCTTAGAATCTAAGGTACACACTTAAATAATACATATAATCATATTTTTTAATCCAGTATTCAAATTATATGTAGACAAATAGAATTAAATAATATTTTAGTAATTTTTGAAGTCTGTTTCCATTAGTTATTCTGTACTTGTTAAATTTCCAGTTATGGATTCTGCAAATGATTCTTCCTGTAGTTACAGTTCATCAGGTTAAATATTCACTTAAGAATTTTCAGGTCATTAACATAAAGGAGAATTTTTGAATAGAGAAAGCATTGGGAAAGTCATTCACGTAAACAATATATTAAATTATTATATTTTTACTATAAGTAATAATATATTTTAATAATGTGAATAAAATAATAATCTGGAATCTACACAATCAAGGACTGTATACTCAATTCCGAGGAGAAATGAATATTTAAAAAATGGCCAAACATATTATATTATCCTCTGTTTGAATTTTCGTCAATGGTTTTAAAGTTGATAATTGAATATATATTTATTGCTATGTGGTAGGACACCAAGCCCATCTGGATGGCGACCACCTTTGGTCTTAAGTATGCCGCCATAATAACCTTGTGTTGTGTTCCGTCATTGGTGATCCAAGTTCCTGTACCCTTATGTGACAGCAGCGTGTTCGCGAAACCACTGGCGTCAGCCTGTCTGCTGTCCTACATAAATAAATAAAAAATACATTGAAATTTAAGTTTGCCACATGTCTCAATATAATTATATATATTGTCAAGCTAAAGCTCAATTTCTTTTACTTTCATAGGCTGATCTTTCTTATGGTGCCATAAAGTTTTTACAAGAACTTATATGATATTGTGATTTTGAATCTACAAGTTATTCAGTATTTCTAATCGTATAATAATTGATTGTCCAATATCATCTTCACATTCTCTTGCAATAGCAATTACACAATCTTCAATACTTGCTTCTTGCACAATACCACCAGGTTTATTATGAGGGTCCCATTTTTTCCCACATATAAAACAAGATTTATCGAATTCAAAATCACTCCCAAGCTCTGAAAATGATGTAGAATTTTCGGGAGATAAATATGATTGGAACACAGAGACTCCAGATGTAGATGGAATGTTCGACAATGATAATGAAATTGTGGTCGAAGTAATCACTGGTTTTCCTTTTGACGATAAAACAACATATTATTTGCAACATTTAAAGAGAAAACTATATTCTAGGTGATTTATCCAAGTTTTCCATTTATCATAATTTTTTCTTTCCTTTTTTTTTTGAGTGAAAGGAGATAACATATTGTGCTGACCCCATATAATGTGGGATAAGGGCAGGAGAAAGAAGAATATATGTGGTAGATAACATATAAACAATGTTTAAAAATGTTGTAATTACAAAATTATATAACTTACAGAGTAGAATAACAAATCCATGGTATTCCTTATGCTTTAAATAAAAAAAAACCACTCAAATCTGTTCATGATGAAACACAAATAAAATTATTCCTTCATAGCATTTATAATATCAAAATAAATAAATAAAAAATTACCTAAAAATCATTTTCTGTCATGTAAAATGAAAACAACCTCAATGCTTTGCTTATCCTCAAATTTGCATTTTTTGTTACACTAATCACTAAAGAATTTATGGTATTTACTGCCTAAATTCACCTCACCTTAAATTCGCAGATGATATCGTAATCATGGCTGAGACCATGGAAGACTTAAGCCATATGCTTGATGGCCACAATACAGCTTCCCAAGGAGTAGGTCTCAAAATGAACATGGACAAGACGAAGATGGCTAATGTCCATGTCGCACCTACCCCCGTAACAGTTGGGAACTGTACTCTCGAAATTGTTGACGAATATGTCTACTTGGGTCAAACGATCCAGTTAGGCAGGTCCAATTTCGCGAAAGAGGTCACTCGTCGAATCCAACTCGGATGGGCAGCGTTCGGGAAGCTCCGTAAAATCTTTTCATCCCAAATACCGAAGTGTCTCAAGACGAAGGTTTTTAACCAATGTGTGTTGCCAGTGATAACATACGGAACGCAGACGTGGTCGCTAACTATGGGCCTTATGAGAAAGCTCATGGTCGCCCAGAAGGCAATGGAGAGGGCTATGCTCGGAGTTTCCCTGCGAGATCGAATCAAAAATGAGGAGATTCGCAGGAGAACCAAAGTCACCGACATAGCCCGGATGATTGCAAAACTGAAGTGGCAGTGGGCTGGGCACATAGCTCGAAGGACTAATGGCCGTTGGGGCAGAAAAGTCCTCGAATGGCGACCGCTTACCGGAAGACGCAATGTTGGTAGGCCCCCCACAAGATGGACCGATGGTCTGGTCAAGATCGCCGGAATAGGTTGGATGAGGGCAGCGCAGGACCGATCATCGTGGAGATCTTTGGGGGAGGCCTTTGTCCAACAGTGGGCGTCTTCCGGCTGAAATGATGACTGCCTAAAAGGTTTATTACACTTGGCTAAATTTAGTCGACTGAATTCAGAAGCAAATTTAGAAGCGAGTTAGAAGCTTCTGATCACACTGTTCTAAATTCAGTTACTGAATTCAATTGCCAGTTTAAGCGCGACGAAGTTGGACGTGTCGTGTGTGTACGAGGTTGGCCCCAGTATTGTCTAGACAACAAAAAATTGGTCTTGGCGTAGCCCTCGCTGTCGGCTCAATTGAAATAAAAAAAAGAAAAAGATAAATATGGGTGAAGAAATATTTATTGCTGCACAGAAAGTTAGCAAATATGAACATTATGAGTGATTTAGAACCAAAAGACTTCAGAAATTATCTAAGAATGGGATTCGAGATCGTTTGACCTAATATTAAACCTTGTAACACCATTTATTCAAAAGGATATGATCCTAGGAGATAATTTAAGTCCAAAAGAAAGATTGGTTGTAACATTAAAATTTCTTGCAACAGAAAATTCATATCAAGATTTAAAATTTAGTTCTTTAATATCCCAACCCCTGCTAACAAAAATTATCCTTGAAACATGGGACTATTATAAATTATCAGTCTTCTTTTTTAATGTTGTTATGTACTAAACTGTAGGTAGTTGACCAAAAACCAGTCTGGAAAAAGCAACTGTCAAGACTGCTTCATGTGCTATGTGTTCCTAGGGTTTTGTGAGTATTTAACAGTGGCGACGAGTGAAAATAGTGAAAACGCGTAAATAAGTGAATAATTTCATAATAATTACATTTTAAAAAACAAATAATAATGGGTGTTAAATTTAATGAATTTGACATTGCTAACGGTTGTTGGAAAAATTACATCGAGAGGTTTAGTTACTGTCTTGAAGCTAATGATATTAAGGAAGATGCAATGAAAAAAGCTAATTTATTGGCGGTTTGTGGTTCTGAATTATATGATTTGATTATATGTTTAATATCACCTCAGCGGGTAAGCGAGGTTACCTTCACATTTATTATTCAAATTTTAAACGGCCATTTCCACCCAAAACCGAATGAGATCATAGAATCTTACAAATTTCATACGAGAAATCAAGAAGTAGGTGAATTATTGAAAAACTATATTGCTCAACTTCGTAAGTTAAGTATAAATTGCAATTTTATAGATTTGAATCGCACCTTAAGAGATAGGTTAGTTTGTGGAATTTTAGATAAAGATATTCAAAAAAAACTTCTACAACAAACTCAATTAACTTTTGAAGAGGCTTGCCATATAGCACTGTCTCATGAAAGTGCGAATATAGACTCCAATATAATAGTACAACCCGGCCTAAGTACCATGATTCAAGAACAAGATATTACAACACCAATGGATATCAATAAAGTATCAGGTAGGGAAATGTCTTTTTCTAAGAATAGGTCCAGTTGTTTGCGGTGTACTAAACAACACAGTGGTGAATGTCGTTTTCGCTGGAGTAAATGTAACTACTGTGGGAAAAAAGGTCACATAGAAGCAGCATGTTTACTAAAATCTAAGCAAAATAGGAAGCAGAGTTATTCTGAATGTAATGGGCTATATGAGATAGGGATAAATTGTATTAGACAGGATAAAGTAAAACCTTATGAGATTAAAGTGCTTTTAAATGGTACAGAGATAAATATGGAGGTGGATTCAGGTTGTCCATATACAATAATTAGTGAAAACACAGCTAGATTAATATGGAATAGATCACTTCCAAATATGAAAAAGACAAACATTGGCTTGAAGTCCTATACTGAGGGGAAATTATCATTATTAGGTGAATCAAAGGTACAAGTGAACTATAAAAATATAGTGAAAAATTTGAAAATTCTCATTGCTAAAGGTAATGGTTCGAGTTTAATTGGCAGAAATTGGTTTTCTGAATTAGGTATTATGATACAAGGGCTTAATAATTTAAAAATTACTGCAAGTGTTAGAACTCAAGTTTCACAATTAATTAATAAGTATAAATACATTTTCGATTCTGGTTTGGGAAAATACAAGGGACCAGTAGTGAATATTACACCAAATAAAGGGTCTGTACCTAAATTTCTGAAATGTAGACCAATACCATTTGCTATAAGGGAAAGAGTTTTTAAGGAGATTGATAGGCTAGTTAAAGAAGGAGTAATTGAGCCTACAACACATTCCAAGTGGGCTACCCCGATAGTACCTGTTTTAAAAACAAATGGCAATGTTCGGCTATGCGGTGATTACAGATCCACTGTGAATGCAGTCACTAATACGGATACCTACCCTTTGCCTACGCTTAATGAAGCTTTTGTTGAACTGCAAGGGGGGGTAATATTCTCAAAAATAGATTTAGAACAGGCATATACACAAGTACTGGTTGATGATGAGACATCTGAGCTTTTAACATTAAATACACCAAAAGGTTTGTATAAAATGAAAAGGCTACCTTTTGGTGTTAAGGCTTGTCCTGGTATTTTTCAAAGGCTGATGACGTCACTACTGGCAGGGGTCAGAGGAATTTCTGTTATGTTGGATGACATAGTTGTCTGCGGGACAGATGTTGAGGAGCACAATATTAGGTTAGAATCAGTATTACAGAGGTTGCATAGAGCTGGGTTAAAAGTAAACAAAGAAAAATGTATATTTGCAGTCCCCAGAGTCCAATTTCTCGGTTATTTAATAGATGAATCTGGAATACACCCCTCTAAAGACAAAATTGACTCTATTGAAAAATCTTTACCACCAAGGAATATAAAGGAGTTACAAGCATTTTTAGGGCTTCTCAATTTCTATGATCGTTTTTTGCCAAAGAAAGCAACTATAGCTGAACCATTATACAGATTATTAGACAAGAATGCTAAATGGGAATGGAACAGGTCACATCAGTCTGCTTTTGAAATGTTAAAATCTATGTTAGCAAGCAATGATACACTAGTGCATTATGATGCTCGCAGGAAGTTGATAATGTCTTGCGATGCCTCTCAATATGGATTAGGGGCAGTTCTGGAACACGAGATGGATGACGGTACTAAAAAACCGATAATGTTTGCATCCAGAACGATGAATTCACATGAACGCAACTATGCCCAAATAGACAAAGAAGCAGCAGCCATCATATTTGGGTTAAAGAAATTCCATCAATACATAAGTGGACGTAAGGTATACATAAACACTGATCATAGACCCCTGCTGGGCATATTTGGTCCAGGTAAGCCTATTCCTACCATTATCTCACCAAGAATGTTGAGATGGGCATTATTATTAAACTCATATGATTATGAGATACAGTATGTGGAAGGTAAAAAACTTGGAAACGCAGATGCATTAAGCCGTTGGCCATGTAAGGAGGAGCAAATTAAGGATGAAGAGTATTCCGGAGTGCTACTAATAGAGGAAACACCCTTAGACTTGGAGTTCACTGCTGTAGAAGTTGCTAAACTCACACAAAAGGATACAACACTGTGCAGAATACTGTATTGGATTAGAAATGGTTGGCCTACAAAAGTGGAAAAAGATTTCAAAATATTCTGGCAAAAAAGAGAGGAGTTATCGATACACAATAAGTGTATATTGTGGGGCAATAGGGTAGTTATTCCAGAACTAATGTGCGAACATATCTTAAATGAGCTACATCGAAATCATGATGGCATAGTTATAACAAAAGCATTAGCCAGAAGCTATTTCTGGTGGCCTGCAATGGACAAACAGATTGAAAATGTTATAAAAAACTGCAGCAATTGTTTAGAAAATAGAAATATGCCAGTTTCAGTGACACATCATTGGCTAAAACCTGATAAACCATGGTCCCGGCTACACATAGATT
This sequence comes from Malacosoma neustria, assembly GCA_963693495.1. Lineage (NCBI taxonomy): Eukaryota > Metazoa > Arthropoda > Insecta > Lepidoptera > Lasiocampidae > Malacosoma > Malacosoma neustria. The sequence continues at coordinate 446,006 of OY856389.1, forward strand.
ACGCTGGTCCATTTATGGGAAAAACGTTTTTTATTGTCATTGATGCATACTCCAAATGGCCTGAAGTTAAAGTAGTGAATGACCTCAGTAGCAACACATTAATAAAAACATTGCGAGATATTTTTGCTGAACAAGGTTTACCAGACTCCCTTGTCAGTGATAATGGTAGAAGTTTTATATCTGAAGAGTTTAAGAATTATTTGAAAAGCTGTGGTATTAGACAGATACTGGTGCCCCCTTACCATCCAGCTTCAAATGGACAAGCAGAACGGATGGTACAAACTGTTAAAAAGAAGCTTAAAAAATTAACATCAGAACCATGGTCTGAGCGGCTCCCCAAGATGTTATATGGACTACGATGTACACCTAACAGCATCAATGAAAAAACACCAGCAGAGCTTCTTAATAATAGACGCTTCCGTACTAAATTTGATTACCTAAACCCTTTGTCTTTTAGAGATAAAGAAGAAATTCATGCAAAAGACGACAATAGTACACTTAAAATAAGGACATTTAAGGTTAGTCAATGGGTATATGTTCGTAACTATGCGAAAGGGCCTCGATGGCTCAGAGGTATTGTAGAGAAGAGAGTTGGAGTCTGTAGGTACTTGGTGCGGTGGAATGGCCGATTATTATTAAGACACATAAACCAGATACATGGGCCTGCAGAGGAAAGTAAAAAACTGCAATCGAAAGAAGGAAGGGATTTACAGTTAACAATAAGTGATGAGGATAGTGAAGGAGAAATCACTATCCCTTCCCCACGGAAATGGCCGGAAATCATTGGAGTTAGAGGACCACAAGATGTGGTGTTACCATCTCAATCTGAAGAAGGATTCAGAAACAAAAGAACTTTGTCAATTTCACCGCCAGCATCTACCCCAAAGAAATTACGGACCGAAAGACAATCTAGCTCAGAATCATATGAGGATTCTGAAGTTGATGAAGAATAATATAATACAATATTTCAAAATTATACATCTACATTATATAATATGTAACTATAGTAATAAAAATATAATAAATAATTAAATAAGTAAAGTGCTATAAGAACAAGAATAAAATTAGTGATTATGAACTTGTATAAGAATATTAGTTTAAAAAGTGATTGTGTCAGCTATCTTCGGGGAAAGGCATGTTATGTACTAAACTGTAGGTAGTTGACCAAAAACCAGTCTGGAAAAAGCAACTGTCAAGACTGCTTCATGTGCTATGTGTTCCTAGGGTTTTGTGAGTATTTAACAAATGTCTTTGTCATAGCCTTTTATTCGGAGTAAAAAACAAACTAAAACATCCTCATGCATGGAGAGCTATGGGACGACTGAAATCAGTAAGTAACTAAACGCGATTACACCTTCATATATGCGTTTCTAATTAGGCTTCTAAATGAGTTAGTCATTCAGAAACCATCCTTGCTTCTGAATTCAGTATGCCAACTTACTAAATGCCATTACACTTCACTGAATTCAGTAGCGACTGAATTCAGTTGACTAAATTTAGCCAAGTGTAATAAGCCTTTTATGCAAAAATGTTTAGACTTTTTGTAGGAAATTTAATTATCTATAACTTTTACTTCAAACATTTATCAATACCTATTTTAAACTATTTGTGAGTTATTTCAAAAAAAGTGCTTTTTTCAGTTTTCGCAATTTTTTTGCAAGATTTCCTGATGTTTCAGGGACCTGACTTTTTAGGAAATTAAATGTCTAGTACTCACACACATTTTATAATTTCAGCTCAAATGACAAAGTTATAGCTTTATTGACTGGACTATAACCATTAATTCTCTACGAGTAAATCATCCTTGCAACCTAAGTCTTTGCTTCATTCAGTATCAGTTACTTCATATTCATTGAATTACACATTTACAGAAAATTTTGGAAGCATTTTGATTACACAAATGGCATCTTAACAAAAAATAAAGAAGTCCAGCAAACTGTAGACCTAGGCAAGAAACTGGGACATGGGGTACAAAGTAAGAGAGACTATTTATTACCTAATAATTACTTAGGTAAGTATAAGGATAAATATTAGTCCATATTTCCAATTCTTTCACTTTGGAGCTTGGAAGCTACTGTTAAACACTGTTACAACTAAACTTTGTGTGTGCCTTTTTATTGCCTGTGGGCTAGCAGAACTAATACATTCATCACTTTTTAATGACATCCTGAAAATTGTTCACCAATTGACTACAGCAATATCAAGCTTGCAATTTTTAGTAAAAATTGATTTTGTGATGAATAATTTGCCACTGAATATACTTTCAAATATAAATGACATCTTACCATAAAACAATCTGTACATTGCTCCCTAAGAAAGAGAAGAGGATCTTTGTAGCCCCATTTGTGGATGGGCACAGGATGTCCCAACATACTCCTGTAATCTTTGAATAAAGACCGAACATCCACCTGCGCTGGACTGGACACTGCCAGCGCTCGAAACACTTTCTTTAGTTGAGCCAATTCTTCATCCATTTTGATCAATACCTTCAAATGGAGAAAATTTTGTTAGCAAACAGGACATATAGAGATAAGGATGGGTGTGACAGATACCGTTATGATCTTCTGCACTTCGACATGTTATCAACTTGTGCTTGTTGTTTTAACTGAGGCATATTTTTATGTAAGTAACAGATGTAGTTACAGGATTTTGTTTTAATAGTTTGTTCGGTGTTCATGTGACCTTGGAAAATTAGGGATAAGTAAAGATGCTAATCTTCATTTAATCAACTTGCGGAATAAAAATCGACGACTATTGAGATTTGCGTATAACGCATGTTTAAGTAATTAATTTATTACATCCGAATAAATTCTAAAATCTAATAAAAACAAATATGAATTAATAACCGGTTGATTATTTGTAACTTATAATACGCGAAGTTCTAAATACAAGATGTAAAAATAATAAATAGCACCAAACGATACCAATTTTTTTAGACCGGACTTACCTATTACTGTAACTGAAATTATGACTTAATATGTAGTAAATGTACACAATTTGAAATTTATCACTTCGATACGAATATGTCCAATAATTCACACGTGAGATTTTCACTTGAAATTGAACAAACACAATCCTTGTTGTTGGGAAATTTAAATGCCTTTTTGGTTTTTGCCTTTACAGAGTAGATCAGTAGACTCCCACCAGTGTTGCCGCTGGGCAAACATTGGGTTGCCGTACTAGAGAAATAAATCTACCGTATTTAAACAAAAATTGCCGTACAAAGTATTTTATAATTATTTCTAAACTAGAAATTAAAATACCTAATACATATTTTTCACTCCTCTCTTCCCATCAAATCTGTAGTTTGAAACGAAACGAAATGTTATGCTCAGCCATAAATGAACATAGCTTGAATTCAAGTTGAGCAACTGTATTTTCATAGGAAGAATGGGAATCAGATTTTTTGAAAAATGAGTGTATTGGCTTAGAAAATTTTTATTTTTAGTTTTTCGTAGATTTTCAGCATTAGATATGTGTCTCTTTAAAGTTGAGGTTTCGCAAGATATCTTCACATCGCATAGCCGACAATATGCCAATATTTTTATCAGGGCCGATACAATCTTTAAATTCGCTACTTGATTCCCATTGAACTCTATATTTTTTGGCTATGTGTTTACTTTTCTTACGCTTCTTAGGAGTAGAAGGACCTGCAGTATCTTCAAACTTTCTTTATAATTTTATTTTTTTAGTAACCTGACGCAAATAGAAGGTTTATGTGTGTGTATATAATTTTTAATTTTGAAATTTTTGTTAAATACCCGTGCGAAGCTGGAACGGTCCGCTAATTAATAAATAAAACTAAAAACACATTTTGTAGAAAATCCAACTAAAAAACTAAAAATAAATAATAGTTTAAAAAAAGAAAAAAAAATACTTATTAAAAGAATAAAATTACTGACGAGAAAATTAATGACTGTTCTAAAAAGGCGGGGTAAAATTCTATTGTTGCGGAAGTGATGGTAAGAGAAACGGTATTAGACAGGTGTTAGGTGACAACAAGTTAAAGAAATGTGTGCCGGATGTGGAGGATATATGATAGGGCAATAGTAGTCAAGTTATAGGTAAGTAAAGTCTATTTAATATAGTGAGTGTGTATGCCCCGCAAGCTGGACATGACGACAGAAAGAAAGAAGTATTCTGGGGGGACTTTGATTTAGTTATAATCAATATACCAGATAAGGACATATATGTGGGAGGAGATTTTAATGGACATGTGGGAAGAATGAATGGGGAAAGAACTGAGTGCATGATGGACGGAGATTCGGAAACAGAAACTACCCAGGAGAAGCTTTGTTACTAGCTGGTTTCGCTTTTAATTTAGCTATAGTTAACACATTTTTCGAAAAAAGAAATCACCATTTGATAACTTATAGTAGTGAAAGCCTACACTCAGATAGATTTTTTCAAGTTTTGCTAGAGATTGCAAAGTGATCCCAGCTGAATGTGTGGTTTCTCAACACCGGCTTCTAGTGTTAGACATAACTATCACATAAAAAATTATTAAAAACAAAACAAAGACACCCCCCAAAATTAAGTAGCTTTTTTTGTAAAAGGAAGAATATGCGAATAAATTTAAACAAAGAGTGCTAGACAAAAAGAAAGGGATGTATGATATGACTGGAAATTCTTTACATGAATATTGTAATGAAATAATGGCATGCATTAGAAGCGTGACAAAGGAAGTTTTTGGAGAAACAAAGGGAAATGTAAAATTGAAACAAAATCCTGGTGGTGGAATTAAGAAAGTGAAGAGTGCAAGTGATCCTGAAAAAAAAGAAAAATGCTTTCAAAGTATGAAGAATTTCAAAAGTGGATGTTATGACAAAGGAAAGCAAGAGGAAAGAATATATGGAATGTAAAAAGAGAGAAAAAAGAGCTGTTGCTGTCTCCAAGGCCAGAGAACAAGCCAGCTTCTCAGCATCAAGATTCCCCAAAAACTTGTGGCGCCTCACTCGCCACCTGATTTGTAACACTAATAAAATCTAAGAATTGTATACTTTCTTATATATTCTTCTTTCCAGATATATATATATATATATATATATATATATATATATATATATATATATATATATATATATATATATATATATATATATATATATATATATATATATATATATATATATATATATATATATATATATATATATATATATATATATATACTTTTTAGAGACTTTTCGAGAAGTTATGTGAATTCAATACAAATGTAAGATTATTCGGAGTCTGTCGCTAAATTATTTTATTTAATTAGATACGTTTTGTAATTATTATTTAGTTATCACAAAATAACATGATACACATCATGAGTAAAAATAGTGAGCCAGTGAAATATACGTGTTTGATTAAATCTCTCGCTTAGAGAATCTACCCCATAGGAGGTCCGGTTAATCCTCCAAAAACTCGTACGAGTTTTTGGGAAGCCCTAGTGCTGAGAAATATATTTATACAATGGCGAATAATAAAAAAGAATGCAAGGGTATACCCATATGAAGTGCATAAAAATGTAGTGGAAAGGTCCTAACAGACTCAAGAGTACCACTTAAAATCAAAGGTAAAATTTATATTAAAGCCCGTCTATTATATGGATCGGAATGCTGGACCACAAAGGGGAGGTATGAAAGGATGTTACATGCTGTGGAGATGATAATTCTGAGATGGATTTGTGGAGTTAACGAAAATAGATAAAATTAGAAACGAGTAAATTAGAGGATGTGTGAACGTAGCGCCAGTTAATGACAAACTTAAAAGTAACAGACTAGCGTGGTTTGGCCATGTAATGCGCAGGGAAGAATGCCATATAACAAGAAAATGATAGAAATGAGGGTGGACGGATACATTTAGAGGTAGATCAAAAAAATTTGGATAGGTTGCGTAAAAAATGATATGGCACTAAAGGGTCTGAATGTTAGAAAATAGGAAATAAATATAACAAGCCAAAAAGTCTCTAAAAATATGACGCTCCTAAAAATCCTACCGAATTTATTTAGACCCTAAATTTCGGGGTTGAACCTCTAAGTTGGTAACCCTAACCCACATATATTGGTAAAATGATTTATTTTTAGTAAAATTTTATGGCCTGGTAACGAGACTTTTAAGCCAAGTCTTATTTTCGTACACTTATTTTACCTTTAACACATGTATTTCCACATGTTTACTGATTTTTATTTTAGTATTTAAATCGTCCCCACAGTATTTTTAACATATTTATATAAAGCACTATTTAAGACACTTTTTGTTTTACATTATGTGGCGGCGGCAGGTATCACTGACTTCTATTAATTCATTGCCAAAATTAATCTATGAAAAATAAACGAACTAAATAAAAAGAACTAGAACTATTTAATGTTGAATCTTGCGAGATGTGCGGGTGCACAGTTTCCCAAATCGCAATCTGTTGTTTAGGTTAAGTTTAATATACCAGGATCTTTACGGTAAATTCTCTTGGATACTTCTGCACCATTTTCCTTTACACTTTTGAACCTTTTTCCTTCCTCCTGTCATGAGCGTTTCGTTATGTTTATCGTATTCATAAGATAGCTATTAAAATAATATGTATTTAGATATATTATTGTCATAAAATGTATGAAATCCTTTTAAACTAAAAATATAACAATTATGTATCGGAATCAAAAGTGGATTGATTTTAATTTTTTCGATAATTTTCAACAACTCCCAAACTACTAGAAAATCCGGTAACCACTAAAAGCCAAAGCCATTTTTGACAACTAGACACTACAGGGGTCCAAATCATCAGATTTTGTGGACAATCCACTAAGTTAGCAATACTGCTTTTTTTGGTAATATGTGCGAGAGGGACACCACCACTTAATAGTCATTCTCTTTGGAGACCGTTTTTCCTTACATCTATTGATATTTAAAAATAAACTTTAAACTACAGACATAAAGTATAGTTTTAGTTTTTATGTCAAACGAAGTAATCACTCCAGATAAAATATTAATTCCATGTTGTGACCATTGACCATTGACCATAGTCCATAGAGTTAGTAGTTGTGACTACCTACTGACTAGTCATGAGCGAAATAACTCACGAAGAAAAGAAAGATATATATCTTTTGGATATAAAGATATATATATATATATATATATATATATATATATATATATATATATATATATATATATATATATATATATATATATATATATATATATATATATATATATATATATTTATATATACCTAGTCAGGTCATAAATTCTGTCACATGTTTAATGTAAAATAATTGTAACAAGTTTATTCATTATGTAACCATTCATATACCAAAATGAACTTAACAAAACATAGATTCTTATGACATTAAAGTTTATTCAAAATGACCTCCGTGATTTTGAATACAAGCCTTCAATCTGCGCGGCCAGTCGTCTATCGCAGCACGAACGAGGTCCATGTCAATATCGGCGGCTACCTTAATCAAGGATGTCTTGAGTGACTCCAAATTGGGATGAGGCTTTGAGCACGCCTTTTCCTCCAAGTGTTGCCATATCTTGTAATCTAACGGATTCAAATCTGGACTGGAGGAGGGCCAGTCTTCGTGCCGGATGAAGTCGATTTCACGCGCCGCCAGCCAGTCTTGTGTGCTCTTCGCTCTATGAGCTGGCGCCGAATCTTGTTGGAATACCCAGTGCCTGTTATTGAACATGGTATGAGAAACAGGTTCCACAAGGTTCGTCAGGACTGTATTTTGATACACAACAGCATTCGTTTTTACACCTTTCTCACAAAAATGTACCTCTGTTAAGCCCCAATAAGAAACTCCCAACCATACCATGAGCGAGGATGGAAAATGACCTCGTTGGACACGCGGAATACGGTTGCTCGCTTCTTCACTACTGTGTGCGTACACCTTATCATTTTGTTTGTTGTAGCTCTCTTCTACGGTAAACATTTTTTCATCCGAAAAAAGAATTTCCCGATATTTTTTTCCCGCGTACCGCTTCAACAAAGCGCGGCATCTCTTCAGTCTCAGGTCCATTAGACGAGCATTCAAACGATGTCCTGTTTTTCTTCGATATGCCCGAAGCCCTAAGTCTTCATTTAACAGCCTTTTCACCGTGGTTCTGCTTAACCCCATCTGAAGGGCCAACAGTTTCTGCTTACGTTTGGGATTTCTTTGAATTCGTGCCTTCACAGCTTTTATCACTGCTGGAGTCCTAACAGACCGAGGGCGACCACTTCTTGACCTGTCATCTACACTAGAATCTTCATTGTATCGTTTGATGGTACGATAAACGAATCTTTTGGTTATATTCAAATTCAGTATTCAGTATGTTAAAAATTTGAATTGGCGCGTAACCGCAACCATGCAACGCAATAACTGCAACACGGTCTTCTTTGAGCGTCCACTCCATATTTAAAAATGAGTAAAATTCTAAAAGTATACATTTTTATTGTCATGAACAATTCGAAATTCGAATTCAATAAACTTTTTTGTGGCCAGCATTCTAAAAGAAAAGTTTTTACTGTGTGACAATACTTATGACCTGACTAGGTATATATATATATATATATATATATATATATATATATATATATATATATATATATATATATATATATATATATATATATATATATATATATATATATATATATCTCATTCTTTTATATCTTTAACTTTTTATTTTACCGTGAATAATATCAATTGCAGACAAGATGAGTTAGTGATATTAACTCTGTGGTGTATGGTTCCGGGTTTGCGTATGTTAAACGACAGGTGCATTTTAAAATGATTTATTTGAAAATATCGATGAAACGTTTACAACAATAAAAGGACATTTTATTATATTAATTTACGTTCTCGATCGCGTGCGGTCATAAAGCGACTGCCTACTGCCAACGGCGGAGTATTATGACTGCAGGAGAGTCCCGGGTGGCGAGTATCGCGAGGGCGGCCTGCCACGCGTGGCGCGCTTCGGGTATCTCCCGGCCGCTATATCCTCCCCCTCGAGGGCAGGAGAGAAACACCTCTCCTGCGCTCGCACAGGACTCCCTTTCACTTTAGGCGGACGGCCTCTATTTCTCTTTGGTACGACGGGACGAAGAGGCATGTCGTTGTCATTACGAAGGTAGAGTCGCGTTAGTTGTGAAACGTGAAATTTGCCCAAAACATTTTCTGGAGAATCTGAACTGGACACCACGTAAGTAGTTGGGCTACATCTTTTTGATATAACGTAAGGTCCATCCCTTTTTGGCACAAACTTATTTGAGAAAGCTTTTGAGGCGTCGCTAAGGGTGTGTGTCTTTAAGAGCACCCGATCACCTACCGCAAACTCCTCTGCTGGTTTACGTGACTTGTCGGCGTACGCTTTTCTCTTGTCCTGCTGTTTTTCGACTCGATCCCTGACACTTACTAAGGAATCTACGAACTTTTGCAAATAAGGCGTGATTTGAGGAATGAAATTCTCTTTATTCAGTACCGATCTTATATCATTATGGACCTCTAAAGGAGAACGCAACTCTCGCGCAAAATTAAGATAAGCTGGCGTAACACCTGTTGTGTGGCAAACAGCTGAGTTCATGGCGAACCTCACTAATGGAAGCTGCTGAGGCCATGACCCGTGTTTGGTATTGACTAACTGAGCCAGCTGAAACTTTAAATCTCTGTTTTTACGTTCGGCAGGATTTGCTTCTGGGTGATAAAGAGGCAGAAGATCCTGCTTGATACCTAAAACGAACATGACTTGCTGCATTACAGCAGAAATAAACTGAACACCATTGTCTGAAACTATTCGACGGGGTAGACCGTAACGAAGGAAGTACTCTTCGACGAGAATTTTAGCACTTGCTACCGAAGAAGCTTCTGCTAATGCAAACAGCTCAACCCAACGAGTCGCGGTGTCCTCTACTAGCAAAATCCATTTTTCCCCACTAGGACCTGCTGGAAGGGGACCAAACAAATCAATGGCCAAAACCTCTCCTCTCTGATTTAAAATAGGAGTTTGCAAGAGGCCTGAAGGCTTTTCGTTTGAAGCTTTATATCTCTGGCATGTTATACAGGTCTTTATAAAATCTGAAATGATACGACGCACGCCAGGAAAATAGAAACGCTGTGACACCCGGTGAAACGTGCGGTCTACGCCGTGATGCCCTGCAAGAGGAGAATCGTGGCATTCCTTCAAAATCTCGAGGCGAAGGCTTTCAGGCACAACGAGCTGTGGCTCTTCGCTGTCGACATCTGGATTATATCTATAAAGAACTCCCTGTTGCATAAAATAACCACGCTCGGACCAACGCTTCACATCAACGGATATGGGGTCAGCAACTTTTTCAAAATCTGAAATTATTTTGTTAAGTTCTGGGTCTCCTAACTGAGCCTGACGCAAGTCGCTCGGACGACGCGTGGGCAAGTCAACCAGAACTGAACACAAACCACACTGATCTCTAGTATCGGATTCACAAAGAGGGCGACTAAGGGTATCAGCAACTACATTAGCTTTTCCAGGTGTGTACTGAAACCGTAGATTAAAACCTTGTAACTTAAGAGCCCACCTAACAAACCTACCAGACGGAGATTTCAACGTAAGCAACCATCTCAAAGGTTGATGGTCACTGCCTACAATTACTTCATGGCCATCGATGTAACCTCTGAAACGTTCGACAGCCCAAACTACGGCCAATGCCTCGCGTTCCGTAGTACTGTAATTTTTTTCGGCTGGTGTAAGCAGGCGGCTGGCAAACTCAATTGGTCTTTCATCTTTGCCTTCTCCTTGCAGTAAAACGGCTCCTAAAGCATAGTTACTTGCATCGGTTCGAAGAACAAAAGGCTTGCTGTAGTCTGCCTGAATCAAAATAGGAGCTGAGACAAGACGATTTTTCAATTCTTGGAAAGCACCAGCTTGTTCTGAAAACCACGACCATTCTTGATTCTTTTTAGTTAGACGAGTGAGTGGTTCTGCAATCGCAGAAAAATTTGGAATAAATTTTCGAAACCACGAACAAGTCTGTAAAAATGTTCGAAGATGACGCAACGTAGTAGGAGGTTTCATTTCGGATATAACACGTATTTTCTCGGTATCAGGTGAAATCCCATCTTGAGTGATGACATGACCGAGGTATTTCACCTTATCACGTGCAAAAACACACTTTTGACGATTTGCACGCAACTTGAACAGACGCAATCTATCAAAGACGGCGCGAAGATCAGCAATATGCTTTTCGAAACCTTCTGATATGATCAACAGATCGTCTTGGTAAGCCAAAATAGTAACGTCTTTGAGAGACGAACCAGACTTGAGTCGATCGACGAGCCTTTGAAAGGTAGACGGCGCGTTTTTGAGGCCAAAGGGCATTCGAATAAAACGGAAAGTACCAAAAGGTGAAACAAACGCCGTTTTGTCACGATCGCATTCTCTTACTAACACTTGCCAAAAACTGCTACGCATGTCTATAGAAGTCATGAAACAATTTCTTTTTGTTGACTGAACTAGCTCGTCAATAAGCGGCATAGGGTAAACGTCTGTTTTCGTAACTGCATTTAACTTCCTATAATCGACGCAGAAACGCACTTCACCATTCTTTTTGGGCACCATCAAGGCCGGAGAAGACCAAGCGGACTCACACTCCTCTATGACACCCTCTGCCAACATCTTGTCAATTTCTTTACGCATAACCTCTTTTTTGGCTGGCGTTAACCTGTAGGGAGGGACAGCGATAGGAGCGTGGTCACCTGTTTCAATTCTATGTTCCGCGTAAGAAGTTGGATCTCCCCCTGGTGCAAAGATATCTTCATATTCATTAATGACCTTAGAAATTTCCGTACGTTGACACGGATTTAAAGACGTTGCCTCGTCATCCCGCAGTACACCAAGGGACGCACACGGTAGCCCAGGTGACTTGTTTTCAAAACGTAAAGGAAATACACGCGACTTCTTTTCCGAAAAGGTCCACGTGGAACGGCCAAAATCAATATTTAAATTAAATGACGTAAGGAAATCGATACCCAGCAACGTTTCATTACTTGTTGCATTAGGGAAAACAAAAAATTGTACTACTTTAGTTTTCTGTTCGAGAGTCACCTCAACTTCTGTGGCTAGTAAGTCCATAGTCTTACTAAGGCCGTCGGCTAACTTGACAATTTTTGTTACAGCATAAAATGGCTGGGCTTTCTGTTTAAGAAGTTTGTATAAAGTATGCCCAGCAATGCTACTTTTAGCCGCAGAGTCAGCTAACCCCACTCCATGTTCACCCAGTATGGATATATTAAGAATCGGCCGTAATGGCTGTTCATTTTTATTAAAACAAACGGGGTTAAAATGCAAAGGTTGACAATCACTGGCTTCTTTGAAAAAAGTTTGAGAACTACTGTCCCTAACCACATAACTATTAACAGAAAATGACTGGGTACTACTGACTTTGTTGCTACAAGTTTGAAAACCACTTAAATCAACATTACGATTACAAACTTTACAAGCTAAACATGTACAAAGGTCATTATTAACAGTAGGACAAATTGAAAGAGGTATAAAATTACTTACATTATTACATTTCTTACTTCTACAAAAGTACCTTATGTCGGTGCAAACGCTTCGCGGCGGCGAGTTACAAAGGTTTGTCGGTGGCGGCGCCACAAAGGATCGCGGCGGCCGCGGCGGCGTGTTAGAAACGTTTGTCGGCGGAGCGCCAAAGGATCGCGGCGGCCGCGGCGCTTGGCGAATATGCGGGAAAGTCCTCAAACTTCCGGCGTCGCGCTCGCGCGGCTCGCATGACGTAATCGCGCCGGTTTCGACGGAGTAAAACGCACTCGTACCTGGGTTTTTGGTTTCTTTCGGGTTACACTTTACGCACTTAGACCTGACTGTGCCCGTTGCACCGCACCCGTAACACTTTATTGAAACTTTTTCCCTTTTATCACTTTTAACACATAACAGCTTTTCGCACGTGTCTTTTAAATGACCGCGATGCTTGCAATAGACACAAAACAAACGATTTTGCTTGCTGTTGACGTACGCACTGTCTGTCTTAATGTCGGTCTCCACTGGAACACTGCGTGAGCTGCTCGAACGCGCTTCGGCGTGAAGAGGCGGTCTCGACGATACCGTGGGGACTACACTGGTCTCTCGAGCTTCAGCTAATGAATCTTCAATGCTGCGAGCCTTCCGAAGTAGATCCTCAAAGGTGAATATGCTCTCGCGATCGACCCGCTTTCTTATACGACGATCCAAAAGTCCAAAGGTCATGTCTAATTCCACTCGCTCACATAAATCTCCAACAGGAAGCTTAGCCAGCAACGCTCTCACCTTGGCTATAAACAAGTCCGTAGGTTCGCTTCCTTGAGACAATGTGAAGAGTTCAGAATATATCCTATGAGGCGGTCGACGCATTCCGTATGCCGAACGAAGCCTCGTAATTGCTTCCGCCCAAGAGGTTGTGGTAGACTTGACGCCCTGCCACCAAACTGCTGCAGAACCAATGAGAAGCATGGACAAGCCCTTCAAGGCGTCCTCATCACTGACCCTGAGACATGACTTATATACACTTACTGCGTCTATAAAGTTATCTACGGACTCATCGGGACTTCCCGAGAAACGTGCCGTACATTGTGTGAAATTGCCGCACTTCTGAACAGCAACGTCCGAAAAGATAGCGGACGGATCTGGAGTTGACGCTCGTACTTCCCTAAGTAGCTGAGAGCAAAACTCCTGCTGTGACTTCTGCAACGACGTGATAAGATTGGAGAACATCTCTTGTGACATCGTCACACTCTGATTTCCCTCTTCTTCACCATCCGACGACGCAGCAGCACCTTGACGAGTACGCGGCATTTTGTTTTCACTACAACACTACACAAACACGGTTTTAACACTGGTTATTTTTTATTTACGTTGGGCGCCAGATGTGGTGTATGGTTCCGGGTTTGCGTATGTTAAACGACAGGTGCATTTTAAAATGATTTATTTGAAAATATCGATGAAACGTTTACAACAATAAAAGGACATTTTATTATATTAATTTACGTTCTCGATCGCGTGCGGTCATAAAGCGACTGCCTACTGCCAACGGCGGAGTATTATGACTGCAGGAGAGTCCCGGGTGGCGAGTATCGCGAGGGCGGCCTGCCACGCGTGGCGCGCTTCGGGTATCTCCCGGCCGCTATAACTCCTTTTTTAAATTTAAATATTAAAACTGAGACAGCGGTCTGATTTTCCTTCATACCTGATAGGCTTAGGACGGTCAACCTAGTTACAAAAGTCCGAATATGTCTAATAAATCTATTTTTAATTAATCTTTTGGAACTAGGGTGGCGTAACTAATACCGTAAAAATTTTAATAATATACGAAACAATTACAATAATTTATCTATTGCAAAAAACAAGATGTTTTGCTAAGCTGAAACTGCTCAAAACTAAACCGAGTAAAGTATTAAAACAATATTTTTAAACATGTGTTTGATATACACGTTTTATCAAACAAAATTAAACGATAGCATCATAGCAATAGGATTTATATTGGCCTGCTACTATATTCGGACTCATTCTATTATAAAAAATACGCATTGCACCCGGCTAATCATTCTGTCTTGTTTCTTCTCGATTTACTCAGTGTAAAGTGAGATATGTTATGAAATGTATCGAAATATGTACTGTAAAGATAAAGATACAGTTTGAGTACAAGAGATATAGAGATAAAATAACTCTTCACTTGGGATATATATCTTTTGAGTTTAACTATCCTGAGTTACACACCTTTATAATACTGACTAAGATCAGTGTTGCCGTTTTAGCGACTTTGTCGCTAGATTTAGCGGATTTTGGATGTGTCTAGCGACATTTTTTTCCATCTAGCGACAAAAATAAATTTAGCGACTTCTAGCGACTTTTCGATATTTTTTTGTTCGATCGGTTTTATGCGTCTCACTCTATCAAAAGATGTACAGATATAGCTATTTGTTTCTCATTAATTCATCATCCCGTTTATTCAAAAGAAGTAATGCCCGGTTTCTAAGTTGTTACTTTTTCGCAGAACAAACCGGTTTTACATAGTGTCTATGTGTGTATTGTTATCATTAATATCAAAGTCATATTGTGGATATGGAAATTCCTTTATAAAAGAAGGCATATGCTCAAAAGTATATACCAGAATGGGAACAACAAGAAGAGTTTAAAATGTGGTTGAAACCTGTTATGACTGATCCAACTATAGCTTTTTGTTCGTTTTGTCACAGTGAAATATTCGCAAATTTAAATGACAGAGTTGCTTTTATTTAGACCATATTTTAAAATTGAAAATTTTTAAATATTTAGCGACTTCTAGGGATTTTTTGAGTACTTTTTTCTTAATATTTAGGGACATTTTCATTGAGGTCTGGAGACTTTCTTTTTTCTTAAGCGGCAACACTGACTACGATAGACATTGGCAAAATTATTACCAAAGGCGTTGGAGCCAATTAATTAAAAGAAGAAGATTTGTTGTGATTTTTGAGGTCTAAATTTTTCAAATCAACAGGAATTACGTAAGGAATAAATTGAATAAACGATATGTCTTTTATCTTAAAACGCACGGTCGGTGCGGGGTGCAATGTCGGTCGACACATTTTGAATAGTACCAGAACGTCAAATCTTCAACGTGTAGCGACGAAAACCGATCAGACAGCTCCTCAAGTTGAGACAAGACCTACGGTAGCTAAAGTAGATCCTCTTCAAAAGTCACAGCTTATTGATTTTGGCAAATATGTAGCTGAATGTTTACCTAAATACGTGCAGAAAGTTCAGTTGACCGCTGGCAATGAGTTGGAGGTGCTTATCCCCACCGACGGTGTCATTCCTGTACTGCAGTTTTTAAAGGATCATCACAGCGCGCAATTCGCCAGCCTCGTTGACATAGCGGGGATGGACGTGCCAACTCGTCCGAACCGATTCGAAATCATCTACAACTTGCTCTCTTTGCGCTACAATGCTAGAATCAGAGTCAAAACATACACTGATGAGCTGACGCCCGTAGACTCAGCGTGCGAGATCTTTAAAGCGGCCAATTGGTACGAGCGAGAGATATGGGACATGTATGGCGTGTTCTTTGCCAACCACCCGGACCTCAGGAGAATCTTAACTGACTATGGCTTTGAAGGTCATCCCTTCAGGAAAGATTTCCCACTCAGCGGTTATGTTGAAGTGCGCTATGATGATGAACAGAAGCGGGTGGTAGTTGAGCCACTGGAATTGGCACAAGAATTCAGAAGGTTTGAGCTGAGTGCTCCTTGGGAACAATTCCCTAACTTCCGCGGCAACCCTGCCACAGAAGAAGTTGTGAACCCAGCAGAAGAGCCAGCTAAGAAGTAAAATGTTATTAAATCATTGTAGTGTAAATAAACTGATATTATTTATAACAGAGTTTAAATATAGAGTATAAGCCTAGAATTTTATGAAAATAAACTACTTGCTACATTGAATTATAAAGGAATAGAAAATATTCTAAGTACCTTTACACAATTGAAGAACCCATAACATTCCACTTTGCTTTTAAAAGACGCAAACTATAAGTTCTTTTTTGCTCTGTTCTGTTCACCATCTTTTGGTTCACATAACTAGGAGGACAGTAACCTCCAAAACATAAACTGAGCTCAAGCAAGGATCATTAAGTGATTCTCTCTGCCAGCTATCATTGTAGCGATGGTTGGGAGCCTAGTCTGGGATGCCTTCGCTTTCGTATGTTAGGGAGGCTGTGGAATGGCGCTCGACTCCCCTGCCACTTACGCAGGGCCTAATTACCAAAGGTTTGCAACCGGCCGTCTTATTGATGCATGAAACAAGGCCGGCGAAGTCTGAGCACATTCAGGGTGAACAAAGGAACAGTATACCGGTAATGTGTGTAGGGTTCACTAAGTGATTTTTGTTGCATTTAAACAAGATTCCAAGTACTAATTTCGATTGCTGTGAAAGAGGAATAATAAGAAAATCAAATGTCTAAACTATCCTAGTGTCTTTATGCCTTTTTGATGAAGAAAAAAAGAGGTATCAACACACAGGATGTAACAGTGAATTCTAGTCTCCCAGGTGCAAGCCTCTGATGCCACAGATCATCAAGTAGTTAATTAGATATAGTTGCTGTTCGTACAGTCAATAACACTTATTTCAATGCCCACTGACACTTCATCCAATTATTATCACACTTTATACCTCCTATGGGAAGTTGTTCACTTTAGGCAGCCTTCATGTCCATGAAATGGCAAATGAATTGGGGGTGTCACCTTCACTGATATGACCACTGTTGCAGAAACTGGCTAATTATGTGGAGAACAAATGTCTAGCCATGTCATCTCTGCTGGGCCCTGACAGCAAGGATAAGTCCAGGCTTGACGTGGTAAAGTGGCTAATTGACTCCATGCGAAGTGGAGAAGTTTGGGTTGAATGAATGAAAGTAATAACAGCTGTTTGAGCGAGAGGAAATTTGTGCAATGCACTGTTTTAAAACAGTGGGGTGCTGCTAGAGGTGTTAAACACTTGAGGTAGGGTTTTTACCATAGCTTTGTGAATTTGTTTATATGACTGGTTAATAATAGCTTACTTTGTTTCTGGTTATGGAAACATGTGGATATGGACTGGATATAATAAAACTAAGACATGAAATAAAATAATATTGTATTTGTGATACAGATCTATCGCCTGTATCGGTACCGCTTGAAGTGGAACCACAGCTGGAAGATGTTGTTGTGGAAGTGGCAGCGGAAGCCGCGCTTGTACGAGTACTCCCATTCGCGGTTCACTATCTTGAATGCGATGTCCTCGTATGGTGGTCCAGCGTGGAAACGGAGTACTGCAAAGTCTGGGTTCTCTGGACATGGTTTCTGTTACATGAAAGAATTTTTGAGAAAATAATCAAATTTTTTTAATCTCCTATACTATGGTATAGGATATCCATATGAGTTAATATTAAGAGCAGCTTTTAACAAATAGACCATTGAAAACAGTGAGGGTTTGTATATTCATGTTCGTCAAGGGCACATTGGCATAAGGGGTTAACCTCCCTTTGTAAATCTATACAAATAAATAAAGCGTCTGTTTGTAATATTAAAATAACAGCTTTTTACTAAGTGCATTGACGTATACACGGTACATATACCAAAACAACATTTTTTACAATTTTTGTCTGTCTGTTTGTTCTGGCTAATCTCTGAAATGGCTGCACCGATTTTGACGTGACTTTCACTGGCAGATAGCTGATGTAACAAGGAGTAACTTAGGCTATTTTTATTTTAGAAAAAAAAAAAGTTTAGGAAATTTTATTTTCCAATTTAAGTTGACCTCAGATTTATATTATCAATCATATAAAATAGGGTTCAGCTTAGGCTGGACATTGTTTTATTTCTAATTTATGTTGACCTCACATATCCAAAAAATGCTGTCCAAAGTCACTATTCCACGCGAACGGAGTCGCGTCATAGCTAGTATAATATACATGTCACCATAATTTATCTATAAAATTGGTTATTATGTCAATATAGATTGCCCATCTCCAATCGGAGAACCAAGATATTTCTGAACAAGCTAGATAGATATTGACTGATATACAACAAATTAAGATGACAATATTAATCTAGATTATTCAAAAAGACATACCAAAGAGAACTCCGGGGTGGCATTCTTGTCTATCAGATCCGGATAGAAGATGTTGAACTTGTAGCCCTGGACGATCTTCGGCGGGGGATTGTCCATGTCATAGTGGGTTTGGTTGTACTTGTTCCACTCGAAGCCAGTGTGCACCCTGCATGACAACACAATATTGAAATTTCAATATGATATAATGATTGGATAGTTGGAACCGGTTTTTTGTTGTGGCTTAATGTTTTTATGCCTGCATTTGCAAAATATCAGAATTGAATAGTTAAGTTTAATCGAAACATGTTTTGTATTGTGAGGTTCCCCCATACCTCCATTTCCTTCATTGAGGGTGTACACGATTAACGTGGGGTGTGATAATCACGATTTTTAGAATTAGAAATTTTAAGATATTTTTTTGGACTTGGCATGTATGTATATGACAAACGGTTAGCACCAAATAGGTAGCCCAAGAGCTATTCCTATTTTTTTTTATTTTTGTAGGACAGCAGACAGGCTGAAGGCCCACTTGGAATTTAGCAGTTACCCTCGCCTATGGGTGTTTGCAACGTGGACACTCTGCTGTCCCAAAAGAATACAGGAATTGGGTCACTAATGCCGGAACACAACACAAGGCCATCCAGACGGGCTTGAGGACCTACCACGTAGCTAGGGTAGATTGTTTTGTCGCCTTTAACAACAGGCTGACTCCGGCCGCAGAAGTCAGTATTCTTTCTCCGCCCGTAATGTATAGAAATCCTAGTAATTACTTAAAATCACCAACAATCATAAACTAAAATACAAACTGTATTACCTGTTGAAATATCTGGGCTTCCTCGGTCGGTACTTGTCGGCCCAGAGGCAAGGCTGGTCGGGCAGGTGGTGCTCCACGCTGAACTGGGCCTCCTCGCGGGAAGCTCCCATAGCCGTCGCAGCGGCACGTTCCAAGGCCTCTGTGCTCGTCACGCTTGGACCCTCGTTGCTCACCTTAATTTACAATTAATTATATATATTTTTAAATGTGCTGTTATTATACACTCCTTTAACAATGCTTAGAGTGAATACTTTGTTAATATGTAAATTTAATACACTAGTAATATGTACTGTGTATGTTGATACAGCGCCATCTTTTTATCCGTGCAGAGGTGGAGTTCCGGCATAAGTGCCACGTTCCAGTGCCACTACGTGGATAGCAATGCGTTAAGGTATGATTCCGAACTACGCTGCACGCAGCAGTGCTGCCGCGACACTGCTGCCGCGGCACTACCGGTCCCCATACAAACTCTATCGCGCAGCAGTGCTGCCGCTGCATTGCTGCCTAGCTCGGAATGTACTCTCATATAAGCTTATAGAGATTGTATGGGGACCGGTAGTGCCGCGGCAGCAGTGTCGCGGCAGCACTGCTGCGTGCAGCGTAGTTCGGAATCATACCTTTAGCGATGCCCCTGGCGTTAAAAACACCTATAGACGACGGTAAATAAAAAAAAATCTAGTCTCAAGGTCAGCAGAAGAGCGGCTGTGTTATGAGTAGGTAGTAGACAATTGATTTTCTATTTTTGTAAATAAATATATAAAAGCCCGAGTTCAAGATGATAATTGAACCCCTAATCCCCTCCCTGCAGGCGTTCTAGTTTCTGAAATCTGTTACACCATTGAATTCATCTATATTGGTGTATTATATTTTATTTGACAAATAACAAAGTACACCACAGTTTCGTCCTACAGCGAGCCTCAGACCGCCTGTTTGGAACACAAACTGAACGAAAAACTTTGAAGAGAAAGTATAAAATCCAGTTACTTTCTTCTTCTTTTTTATATTTATTGCTGTAGTACAGCAGACAGGCTGACAGCCCGCTTAGAATTTAGTAGTTACCGTCGCCTGTGGGTGTTTGCAATGCCAGTGGCATCGCGAACACGCTTCTATCGCATAAAGGTACAAGAACTTGGGTAACTAATGCCGGAACACAACGCAAGGTTATTATGGCGGCATACTTAAGGCCAAAGGTGGTCACCATCCAGACGGACATGGGGCCCTGCCACGTAGCTAAGGTGGGTTGTTTTGTCGCTTTTAACGACAGGCCGACCCCGGCCGCAGAGGTGAATATTCTTTCTACGCCTCTGCATGAATAGAAATATGTTTAAAAAGGTAACCCAACAAAATAACTTACAGTTTGCGCGTGTTCTCTCTGCGCATTGGCGGCGTGCAACCGGCCCCTGAGGTACACCAGTCTCTGGTCATCATCATCCGCCTCCGTGAGAATGGTCGCCGGCTCTAGTGCACTCGGTGACAACAGCGCCGGGGAATATCGCCCAGACCGGTACAGGGCCATACACGACTCCTCGGACTCCTCACCTTCGGGCGTACTGTCCTCGTCTTTCTCCTCCGGCTTCGATTGCGCCGGTTCCGGGGTTTGAGACCTTATCGAGAAATACAACATTACTGCGGGATCATGACAGTTCAAATAATCTCCTTAAAATCGTGTTAGAATTTCAATCCACCAAAGGAGATTTCAGAGTTGTCAGTCAGTACTAGACATAGGCCACCTTGAGTATGCAGTTCCCTTGTCTCCTTCATTCAGCTCCGAACTTGGTCCAGGACATCAGCTCATGAGCCGATCTCTATGAGTAAGAAGAATAAGATCCAAAGCGGTTCCCTGTAGTTGGAGATTTATTGAGAATCCACTAGGGTTCATCAAAACAGTGAGTGAGGTCTAACATGGATTTTTTTAATGACCATTTGCGGTCGATAGACCATAAGAAAATTTGTTAGCCGTTGTGATATGGCATTATGGTAGTACAACCAGCGCTTCATCTCCCACTCACAAAAATATGTGGTCCCTTTTAAATCTTTTGACCACAGCTGTTGGATCTAGCAACTCAGCTATACAAGCGGATTTGGGTGTGCACCGTTCAAGTGTCATGTTGAGATACTGATGAATTTCATCATTCTTTCTATACCAGGGAGTGTTGACTATGGTTCTGAGAATTCCATTTTGCACGCGTTGCAAGTAAACTCTAACAAGAATGAGAGGTAAAAAAAGTCATTTTTATGACTAAAGAACACTATGGTAGTATAATAATGCCATATAGTGTTTGATAACAGCTCGAAAGAGTTGCTCTAATTAAAGAAAATTCACAATTTGGCTAAAATTAATTCACTCACCTATCTTCGCTCTTAGGATGCTGAGCTGGTTGCACTCCCTGTTCCTGCTTCAGGAGGAGCAGCTTCCGCCTCAAGTTATTCTGGTGCCGATCGCGGAGGCGGGCTCGAGCCATATGTGCTGAAAATTTACAGCTACTTAAGAACAAGTCTTCACACAAGAGATGTCAGCGAACATATCTCTTTCCGTTCTCTTTTCACCTACTTTTTCTTCAGTTCAGATACTTTTATGTTGAATGCGTTATATTAAATATTACGAGGGACGGCTGATAAATTCGGGGCTTAAGATACAACGATGACTCGTTAGTCCTATCACTAATTGCGTAACTCAATATAAAAACAACCCGTAATTCAAATTTGTGATCGGATCGTCACTAAGTATCAAATGTAGATTCGAAGATGAAAAGTCGGCGTCTAACCTAATGGTGACTATCTTCTGGGATAACGAGAGAATTTTATTAATAGATTACCTACCGAAAGGGACTACAATGAACGGTCAATATTATGCCATTTTGGTGAGTCAGGCTCGTGAGGCTGTTGTGCAGAAACGACGGGGAAAGCTAGCGCGTGGAGTGTGGTTTTTGCAAGACAACACGCCCATGTTGCGAGGCAGGCCTTGAAAGACGCGGGGTTTTCAGAAATTGACCACAGTAAAGTCCAGATCTGGCACCTAGTGATCTTTTCCAGTTTTCCAAATTGAAAAGGAACTTACAGAGCCGGAGATTTTCGGATGACAACGAAACGAAAGCTAGATCGTCATTTTGAGGACAAAGACAAATAATATTTTATGAGTGGTTTAAAGGCATTGTATGCCAGATGTGAGAAGTGTAATTCACTTGAGGGAGACTACATATATTGAAAAATAAAAATATACTTCTCGATTTTTCTTTTAGTTTTCTTTAGATTAGTTAATGATTGTTACTGAGTTCCTGGAAATAATTGTGTTTACACTTACACAACAGAAAAGAAGAATAGGATATTCGTAACTAAAGAAAAAACATACGGAGCAGTCTTTGGGGACTGCCGATAGAAGTGAAAACTAAATAACTTGTGAATTGTATAGTCGAGCTATTAGATTATTATTTTTGGTTTATAAAAAATTATTTATGATCAAGCATTAAAGTATAAATTGCTCATTAACACTTCTTTACAAACCAAAAATTGTTCACCCAAAAAGTGCTCAACACGCCTAAAGAAGTTTTCACTTCAAAAAATCAACTGTATTTCATTGTAATAAAGTCTCAATTTGAATAGACATGTATAAGTAATGCAATAATTTAAAAGTTACATTATAGAATAAACCTTAAATCATTATTAATCAGGTTGGTATTACTGGAACAAAACTCCATCTTACGAATTTTCGATCAGGACACATGACCTGACGCGAGTTTAACATTTTTTACCCATCACAAAAAAGGGCACAACGCCGCTAAAGAAGTTTTCACTTCAAAAACAATGTTTATAATACCTTTCAGCTGACTGAGTAAGCTCTCCCAATAACCGATGTCTACACCATCTCTTCTTCCGCTGATCTTTTGCTCTATTTGCGTTTGCAACGCTTCCAGTTGGGCACCAGTTTTCCCCTTGAATATCTGGCAGTAACATTAGTTAATGTTAAATTAAAAAATACAGAAATTCTCAGAATATCATTAACATTGGTTAGAAAATAATTTCCTTGTGTTATCGACTTCAATAACAAAGTGCTCTATGACTGCATAGAGCACTTTGTTTTCTCTAGGTGTACGAGTATACTTATGTCATTATATGACATACTTTTGTCTTCTCTCAATTTTTTGTAATTACTTACGTTGTAATGTTCAGCATTCACATCATTTTAAATGCCAATTGCAAATAGCAAAGTTCTTCAAAGTAGACACCGTATCTTTAACTTTAGCAATGAAACCTTAAATTCTTCAAAGTTCCCATTAGGATCTATTTCTTCTTTAAAAAGTCATTAACACATATGACGGAGTTGAAATCAACTCTTCAAATTTAAACTAGCAAAAAGATTGTAGAAGAAACAAAGTGGAGTAAACAAGTATAAACTTTGTGATATATGTCTAAATGGTGTTTAATTTTTTGGCAATATTATTGTTATCACATATTTTGTAAGCCTCACAATGATTAACTATTACAAAACTAACGAAAAGAACGTATTATCGTATATTCACCATTTTGGATTAATAGAGGGTTTAATATTAGAACAATTATCCCAATTACTGAGGTATATGCTAAACTAATTGTTCTCTCTTCGAAAGGGTTATCGACTCTCGGATTCGACAGGAGTGCACTGTCTCGGAATGTCAATATGGGTTTCGCCCTGGTCACGGGACAATGGACCCTATTTTTGCCCTAAGGACTGTTGCGGAGAAATACAGGGCGAAGAATACGCCTCTGCATTGCCTGTTTCTTGACTTGCAGAAGGCCTTCGACTGTATTCCTCGCGCGATAGTTTGGTGGGCATTGCGGTCCAAAGGGATTCCAGAGGCCTATATTGACATTATCCGAGACATGTACCGTAACTCAGATTCCGTAGTTCGGACCGCTGTTGGCGACACAAAACCTTTCCCCATCACCGTCGGTGTACACTAAGGATCCGTCCTTAGTCTGTTCCTGTTGAGCGTGGTATTATACGTATTGTCAGACAGCATCAGAAACACACATGAGCAGCCCCCGTGGCCCCGGCAGGAGGGGTAGACCCAAAAAGTGCTGGCTTGACGTCCAAAGGGGTGATATGCGTGCCAATGGGCTCACAACCAAGGATGCTGAAGACGGTGTGAAGTGGAGAAGAAAAAGTCGGAAAGCGGACCCCAGGCGCCTAAGCGAGAGTTTGAGCTGCAACCGGGATTTAACGCAAAGATGATGATGATGCCAAACTAATTGTTCAAATTTGTAAATAGTCATAAGCTCCAAGCATAAGCCTAAGTCATTTTTGCATATGATCAAGCTCAGGGTAGTCGTAGTAAAAAGGGTGCAAATGTAGCATGCAATGTAACATGAAAGGAGCATTTCACAAGTGTGGACGCAGGGCGCGCATGAACCGAGCATGTACATGCTCGCATCTGTTTCCGGCATGCGCGCGGCGAACATGGCTCAGTCTGTTGAAAACACGCGAAGAGACTGGATTTCAAAATTTAAACTTAATTTAAAATAAACTTCTCTTACTCTGTACAACTCGATTAACTGCATTATTATATATTATATATATTAGTAAACAAAGAGGTATAAGGCACCTAAGCGACTGGTATAATTATGTTACCTGCGTGACGTCTTCGGCCACGGCCTGATGCACGCCATCGCGGTGCTGCAGGGGCGCGCTCAGTCTGCGGAGTTTGTTCACTTCATCCACCACAATAGTCTGGACATCCTCCCAGTATGACTGGTTCACATTGTTCTCCAACTCTTTGTACACCTAAATAACATAACACTGATTAATAATTTTGTTTGTATTGACTATTGTATAATTACAATGTCAAGATTTATGTATGTATAATATACAGAAAAATAAATACGGGAATTATTTTAATAATATGATATCTTTTCATGTCACACAATTGTCTTTGTCTTGTTTAGTTTGTATTTGAAATTATTGTATACAAATAACAATCAAACCGTGTGATAGAACCATACAAGATCATTAAGTTGAGCCACTAAACCGATCATATCATCAATCTTGATACCCTGAAATTCTGCCGTTTCTTTACTGTGACCATAATATCGCTAAGCAGATCTGTATACCTACATCATATTGTATGTATTGTAACAGTAACTTTTTAAGAAAATGTTTGTTAAGTTGATGACTTCTTAAAAAGTTACTGTTCTGTCTTATAATTAACAAAGGTATAGCCTAAATAAAGGTCTTTGCTTTAGTTACAAAAGCCTTTGATCTAATGTAAATAAGAAAACAAACCATTTTTGATATAATTTAATACAAATAATTATTATTGTATAACACTGTTCGTTTTGACGTACAAAGTGACACAAGAATTTACATAAAGGGAACAGATGTCCATAAATTTGGCAATTACATAATAGCACAATGAACATTTTACTGTGCATGTGAAAGATAAAAGAAATATCTTCATTTGAGCACAGCAAATCAAGGCATAACTATTAACAATAAATACAATTAAGTTTACAACACTATATAAGAATAAAAATTATAAAATTAAAGTACACCAACAATAAAAAACTTGTTGTACCTTAATATCTTCAAGCAGATCTTCTAAATCTTGCATCTGCAGTCCATTCAGATATGTGTATGGCTCATGCATCTCCAGTGCATCCACACAATCCTCGGAGCTCACATACCAAGCCAGCAGATCTATTGGCTTTGCTGAAAACAATATCAGCAAATTGATGATCTTAGTTAATCACATTACACTGACATCAAAATTTAATTAATTAAATTAGTAAAATTAATTTTCACCAAAAAATATTGGTATAGATACAGTCACGAGTTTTGAGCGCTCGGCGAAAGTAGTGGGGACTTGCGTAAGTGTACACTCGCGCTCAATATTATTACGACGCAGACCTTACGTGGGAGCGGCAAGTGACTGATAAACCAATATGGCGCTGGCCATCTCACCCCGCTGCCCCGCCAACAGACCCAAAAAATGATAACTGCGCATTCAAGGCCAGCCCTCAAAACTCGTGACGATATGTATGTTACTAAAGTAGTTGCAGTTATAATATAGTAGGTTAAATTTAAAAAAATATATAAACCTTGTGTAATAATTTACAGAATAACTACTAATATTGCACCACTTTAATAGTAGTGAAATAAAGAATTAAAAAAATAAAAACCTCGTCCATCCCGAATACGTATTTGGGATCTGAGCCTGGCTTGGTGCAGGTGAAAAGCATCCTCCTGACGCGCCCAACTATGGAATTGTGCAGCCTCTCTAGCACGGGCTGCTGCTGCAGTTTCCGCCTCACGGGCAGCTTTCTCAGCCTCTCGCTCCAACCGCCTTTGCTTTACCTGATATAAGAAAAAAGAAAGCATCTCATGCCACTACCAGCTGCACTCAAAATATTTTTTCATGAATATCTGTGAAACTCTGATGACCTTTTAGCTTTTCCTATTTACAACAAATAAAGTATATTGATGTTTTTAAAGGGCTGAATAAAATCTTAGTCTCACTTTCAAAAACAAAATGATTGATGTCTTACATAATGAAAAATGAAAAAAAATCAAATTTATATTATAGAAAGAGATTATGTTCTTTAATAAACACTTTTGGGGCAACTCACATTATTATACATTAAATAGATATCCAGAATGACGGTGAGATAGGCAGAGATGTGAAAAACAGAGTGAATGCAAGATAGATGAAACGGTGACAGATCTCAGGAATAATTTGCGATCCACAAGTGCCGTTTAGACTTAAAGGTAAAATTTAGAAGTCCGTTACCTGAAGAGAAGACCTGGCATATTGTATGGATCAGAATTCTGGGCCACAAAGGGGAAAGATGAAATATTATTGCATGCAGCAGAGATGCGAATGTTGAGATGGATTATCGGAGTTAGAAAAATTTATAAAGTTAGAAATTAGACAAAGTTTGAAAGTGATTGAGAAGCTGAAAAGTAATATACTAGCCTGATATGGCCATATAACAGGAAGAGAAGAATGTATACAAGGAAAATGCTATAAATGACAGTGGATAGACACAAAAGGAGAGGCAGACCAAAGAAAAGATGGATAAATTGTGTAAAAGATGATATGATAAAAACTGTGTGAACCTTGATAGAGGAGAGTGGGAGGAGAGAACATGTTGTGCCCCCCACATAGATAAGTGCAAGAAGAAATAGATACGTACATACATTGTCTAATTTATGTGCAGGTCATTTTGCATTTTTGCAGGTCATTTTGTGCAAGTTCAATAGTAGAATATGTGAACCAGTCTTAGAAATAATAATCAAAACAGAGAAACAAAAATCAACAGATTTCAGACCACAAAATATCAGTGTCTTAAATATAAAAATATTTTTGTATAGCACATTTTTAAACTATGAATGTACCTTTTCTAACTCAATTTTATTCTCTAACTGCTTTTGCCTGTTCAATGCTTCCAGCTCATCCCTGGACACGGTCTTAACCCCTTCTTTGGCCAGTTTCTTGGTCCACACAAATGTATTTGTCAGAGCAGAGTCACCAAAGGGATTATCTTGGTTTGTGTAGCACTGGTACTCGTTGTCCCAGCCCATCCGCTCACGTCTTTTGCGCTCCTTTTCTTGCTTCTCTCTGAGCCTCCTTGCTCTGAAAATATAGAATTGCAAGAACAGGAAAATAAAACTCAATAGCCAGAAGCTATATTTCTGTGAGAAATATTACATAATAGATACTAAAAATTATAGGTCAAAACATTTAAACAAAATGCAATTTAATTAAATCCAATTAAAAAATAATGCATATAAAGAATGCACACACCTCTTTTCCTCGGGAGTTTCATTTGCTTTGAGAAGTTCTTTTTGCTTCTTTTTCTCCTCTCTTAACCTTAACCTTTCTGCTTCTAATCGCTGCAACAACTTAAGTTCTTCTTCATCACTGTCACTAGAACTACTAGAAGAGCTCCTCTTTTTTTTCTTTGACTTCTTACTTTTCTTTTTTTTCTTTTCTCTGCTAGAAGATCTGTGTTTAGATTTGTGTCTGCTTCCCTTAGGTGATTCCGAATGTGTCCTCTCAACTCTGCAGCATTTATCTTTTTTGCATTCTAAAGATCTGCTTCTTGAATGATCACGTCGTTTTATATCTACTTTTGATGACCTGAAAAAAAGACAAAATTGCAAAAACTGTCATTAAAAATAATATATAGTATCTGGTTTCAAAATTTTCTCAATAATAAAGTAAACTGTCTCTGGCAAAGCTCTTGAATTATAAAATTTGTACCTAAAATATGCAAGCTTTAGAATGAAATCACTCTACTCAAATCCAATACATACATGTATTGGATTAAGTATACATACATCTAAATAATGTTATAGATAGATTTTCATAAAAAGATAAAATATAACTTACATTACAAAAACTATTCAGGGATTAAATTTTCCATATAAGCGAACTAAGGTTTTTTTGTTTAATTAATTATGAAATTACGGATCTAAAAACTTTATAGTTAAACAGGTCACTGACAGGTGGTGAGGTGACATGACATATCCACAACAAATGCCACAAAACATTTAAAACATTAGGTACATATTTTTTTTGTTATTGCCTCAAAAAATGACACTAGGACTAGGACTGATTTGCTGATGTCATTGTGAGTGTGACACTGTCTTTTTTTAGTAGTGCAACAGCATTATTTAATCAACGTCACATCGATACATTTCATAACACATCTCACTTCACACTGAGTAGATCGAGAAGAAACGAGACAGAGTGATTAGCCGGGTGCAACGCGTATTGTTTATAATAGAATGAGTTCGAATATAGTAGCAAGCCAAAATAAATCGTATTGTTATAATGTTATCGTTCAATTTTGTTTGAATATAAGTATTTATAAAAATATTGTCTTAATACTTTTTTTGGTTTAGTTTTGAGCAGCTTCAGCTTAGCAAAGCATTACTTGTTTTTTGCAATGATAAATTATTGTAATTGTTTCGTATATTCTTAAAATTTGTATTTAGTTTACGGCATTGGTTACGCCAGCCTAGTTCCAAAATAAATTTAAATTAAAAAAGAAGTTAATATCACTAACTCCTCTTGTCTGCAATTGATATTATTCGCGGTAAAATAAAGAGTTAAAGATATAAAAGAATTATATATATCTCTATATCCAAAAGATATATATCTTTCTTTTCTCCTTGATGAGTTATTTTATTTTGCTCATGACTAATCCATGCAAAGAGTATGTATAAATGAGTCCATGCATGGCCCTATATTACTTCACAGTAGTGTGCCTAGATTTTTGTTTCCTATTTGTGTTGCTGTAAAATCAATGTCAATGTCATAAAGACAAATCGATAAATCGATATTGTGTTTTGCGTTGTAAGCGGACATAGAATGGTGAAAAGAAAATGTTTTCGTTTATTTTATCAAAATTAACAAATACAAAATAGTCCTATTTCCCGCTGTTATTACTATTAAAAACTTGATTCAGTAGAGACTACTGTGGTGCATAGCATTGCACAATAACCTTTCGAAAATGTCCTTCCTTCGTGGGTCTGAGAATTATGTCTGGTGTACAACCAGTGTTCTGGGAAAGGGAGCTACGGGGGCGGTATTCCAGGGTGTCAACAAGAACAATGGGGAACCGGTCGCGGTTAAGACTTTCAACCAGCTCAGTCACATGAGACCTCATGATGTACAGATGCGAGAGTTCGAGGTTTTGAAGAAAGTGAAACATGAGAACATCGTGAAATTACTAGCAATCGAGGAAGAACAAGAGGGGCGTGGCAAAGTGATTGTCATGGAGCTATGCACTGGTGGCAGTTTGTTCAACATACTGGACGACCCTGAGAACACATACGGCCTTCAGGAACACGAGTTTCTACTGGTGTTGGAGCACTTAACCGCCGGCATGAAGCATTTGCGTGATAACAATTTAGTTCACCGAGATTTGAAACCTGGCAATATTATGAAGTACATCAACGAAGATGGCACAACCACTTACAAACTGACCGACTTCGGGGCCGCCAGGGAGCTTCAAGAGGAGGAGCAGTTTGTGTCTCTTTATGGCACTGAGGAGTACCTGCACCCTGATATGTATGAGAGGGCAGTGTTGAGGAAGCCAATGGGGAAGAGTTTTGGAGCGACAGTAGATCTATGGTCAATTGGAGTGACGCTGTACCATGTGGCTACAGGGCAGCTGCCATTCAGGCCATATGGGGGCAGGAGAAACAAGGAAACCATGTTCTACATAACAACTAAGAAAGCATCTGGAGTGATCTCTGTAAGTACATAATGATGCATGACTTGCTTTGTTCTGTTAGTTAAATTGTATGTATTAGATGAAAATTGTTAATTATAGGGCACCCAAACAACAGAAAATGGGCCAATAGAGTGGTCCAGAGAACTTCCCTCCCACTGTCAACTGAGCATGGGGTTGCGGAAACTGGTAACCCCTCTCCTGGCAGGGTTACTGGAAGTGGACCCACACAGGATATGGAGCTTTGACAGGTTCTTCTCTGAAGTGCAAGTGGCCACTTCGACCAAGCCTGTGCACATATTTCATGTCAACAAGGCAGCTAGCATCAAGGTATGTATCAGAAAATTACTGTTAAACATCAAGAATATGTAATCAAATTTCTCTTTATACATGATAGAGATCTTGTTTCCTAATTTCAGTTATATAATCACCTTAATATCAATGTCTAACTTAATCCAAAGACAATTATCATTAAACCGAGGAAGTAAGCCATTCCAAACAATTCCATGACAGTAATTACACCAGTTATAAGAATTACACAATATCTTGCTAAATTAAGCATTCAACCTACATTCTTTATGAAACAATAAACTGCATTGTATTGAATTAGACATAATCTTTTGCTCTTTGGAGTTAACAAAATGTTATCTATATATCTATGCTGGAATATGATTTTTTATTTTCATATTTAAGCTTCCAATCAATTAGTTTTTAATTCTTACAATTACAATTTCAATCTTACAACTAACAATTTAATTATTTGTATTACTGTGAATAATTCATTTAATACATTTCATAGTAGTAACTTAGTACTAGTTGAAAAACCTTTCTAGTTGAGTAAACATTATAGCAAAAACAAATGCTTAATAAATCTAAATTATAATTCTGTTTTTTGTAGGTTTTTCTGAAACCTGATGAAAAATTTGAGCATCTCCAAACATACATCTGTGAGCAGACCAGTGTGGTGGCAGAGTCGCAGATCCTGCTCTACAAAGACAAGCTTATTATGTCTGAAATTGATGAGAACACACTAGGCAAGGAGTACCCCGATACAACTGCAGAAGAACCTCTCATGTTGTTCAATAAGAATAATAACAATGTGAGCATGGCCCCAGAACCGGACATACCAAAGTTTCCAGTGTTCCCAAATATTGTGTCAGTTGAGAATGATGCTAGTCAAGCCAAGGTAAATACTCTATGGTGTATTGTTCCACAATGGTTAGTTTTTTTAAGTTAATGGGAATAGCTTGTAAGTGGACCAGCAGCACATGAAAAACAAAAACATTGTATCCTATGTGAGATCCACAACAAATCCAGTATGAAATTTGTGACAGTTGAAGTTTATGAAAAAACTTTGAAACAATAAAGAATATATTACACACACTAGCATGTGTTTTTGTTTTGATTATGGTCAACTGAGAATAGATTTAGATTATTTATCTATTGTTCTAATAAATTTAACAAGAGGTATAATTTTGATAGAAGAGTGAATCTAAAAATTCCCTCTTTATATTTAGCCCTGTGACCATAATATTTGCAGTATTCAAAGCCCAGGCTTCAGATTTGGATGCACCCAGTCATTAATTAATATTCGTTAATTAAGAAATTATGGATAAGAGCATTATAAATGCACAAGTAATGGTCTAGATGTTGTCTTTGACAGACTGCGTGCAGCGTGGGCCACGTGATAAAGCGTCGCGTGGAAGCACTGTGTGCCGCCTCCGTACTGTGCGCGCAGTGCGTGACGCGGTGGGGCGCGCTACTCTCGGAGCGGCTGACGCGCGTAGCGGCCCGCGCTGACGCGCTGCAGTCGCACGCCAGCCTCGTGCACTCCGCTGCCAGGGCCCTTGATCTAGCCGCCGCAACTGCTGCAGCAGTCAACGCCAACAATGCCAATGCTAGTGTATGTTTTTTGTAATATATACTTCAAATATATAATATATAATAATATAGAGAAGACTCTCCCTTACCAGTTCTACCACCTTATGTCTTCATATCTTGATCAGAGTATATTTCAAGTTAAGCAGGGAAGCACCAGTTCTTCATTCCAGATATGTCGAGCTGGGGTTCCCCAGGGCTCGGTTTTGGGACCTGTTCTCTACAACATATTTACACATGACCTGCCGCAAGCTTCTAATGTAACTGTGGCAACATTTGCAGACGACGCTGCATTTTTATCATCCAATAGCAATCCGAATGAAGCTAGCAGTATACTGCAAACTCAACTGAATCTTTCTTTCGACTGGATGCAAAGGTGGCGCGTCAGAGCTAACGCCCCGAAATCTCACCACATCACATTCAGTCTCAGGAAGAAGCTGTGCCCTACCACCTACCTTGGCCAGGTTCCCCTTCCACAGTCTACATGTGTGAAATACCTGGGGGTCCACTTGGACCAGCGTATGACCTGGAAACACCATATAAAACAAAAGCGAGATGATATAAACAACCGATTCAGAAGTCTCTTGTGGCTTCTTGGGAGGCAGTCAACTCTATCTCTGAGTAATAAACTCAGAGTATTCAACTCGGTCATCAAGCCAATCTGGACTTACGGCATCCAACTTTGGTCTATTGCCAGCAAATCAAATATCCTTTGTCTACAAAGAGCCCAAAATTCCATCTTGAGAACCATAAGTGGTGCAACGTGGTTTACCCGCAACTCTGAAATCCACGAATATCTCGACATCAAAACTGTAGAGGAAGAGGCAAAATCGTACTCAGGGAAATACAAAACCAGATTAGAACAACACCCTAACCCCCTGACGGGCAATCTCTTGAAACCAAACAAAATCAAGCGCCTCAAAAGAGCCAATGTGCTCTTTTCCAGGGATGAGCAGATTAATCAATGGTTTGCTCATCAAAAGACAATCTCTACCTCAACCAATCTGATAAACGTTGATAGAATGATGGCAGATTTGATAAAAAAAATAAAAAAATATATATATACTTCATTTTAGAAAAACTATTAATTGACCTTCCGTAATAATTGACTGTGTATGTAGACAAGCAGTGGTGCTAGTGATGGGACTGGGGAGCCTTGGGGTGCCGTGGCGGGGTTGGTATCGTCCGAGGCGCAGAGCTTGCGCGCCGCCGCAGCAGCACTGCAGCAGCGACATGCGTGCGGGGCCTTGAGCGCAGAGTGGGACGCCGCAGCCGACCATTCGCCTTGCCCCACCCAGCTGAGGCTGCATCTCATAGCTAAGACACTTGTTGACAGGTATCAAATTTTAACATTATATTTATATTTGGCTATCGATGATAAAAATATATTTATCTATCTTGCGACTGATACTTAGAAATTCTTAACTCTTATTTATACTAACTTGAATATTTATTTTTAACATGTTACGATATTTGTTGCCATTTCACATTTCTATAACCAGCACTATATATTTTCCATTGGCTAAGTCAAAATGTCTAAAAATAGTTTGTATATAAATTTATTCACAGACTCCGGGATTCGTGGCAGCACCTGGTGCGAGACCGCGCGACGCGATCGCTGACGTACAACGATGAGCAGTTCCACGTGCTAGAGCGCATCACTGTGGCGGAGACGGGGCGGCGTGCGCGCTCACTCCTGCAGCGCGCTGCGCCGCTGGCACGTGCGCGTGCAGACGCCATCGCTGATTGGTTAGTGCTATATACATTGTACTCCATTGCATTCCTTAAAGAAACTTGTGTCGCAAGTCTGCCGATGTCTTAGGAACATACAATTTATGCACATGGAATGTGAGCCTCTCAAGATCTTTGGGGCTCAAGTCAACCCAGCCCAGACACAAGGGTTTCTTTTCAAGGGTGGGGGCTTAAATGTCAACCAGTCCAGTGAAAATAGAAACCAGCAGACTGGGTTCCACAGTGAAAGTTGTGGTGCCTCCAACAATAATCTATTGGCTGATCATACAATAAATGTCTATGAGTGCACAATGTAAAGACTCCCATATAAATATATAATTTTTTTTTATTGAAATGAAGTGTTAAGTGCTATTCATGATATAAAGAGAAGCAGTGAACTTAGGAGTGGAAGAGTTACATGTTATTTTGACACCTTTTGA
The DNA here is from genome assembly GCA_963693495.1 of Malacosoma neustria. Taxonomy (NCBI): domain Eukaryota; kingdom Metazoa; phylum Arthropoda; class Insecta; order Lepidoptera; family Lasiocampidae; genus Malacosoma; species Malacosoma neustria. Next base: position 480,641 of record OY856389.1, read on the forward strand.
TAAATTGGATTGATGGTACATATAAGTTTAAGAATTTTATAACATAAATATATTTAAAAAAATATATAATAAATCTATTTAGTTCTCGCCTTCATTTTAAGAAACATATTGTGATAAATAAATAAATCCAATGTGACAGGTATAAGGTAGCCCAAACGGTATACCTGCAAACTCAGATTCTAGACAAAGATGTGTCCAGTACGGAACTCAAGCTGTTGACGTTGGCGGCTCGACTGCAGGATGCTGAGCTGCGCATACGGGGAACAGTTAACAATGTTCATGCTTTGGTAAGTTTTCTCAGACTCTTCTATTTTAAGGATGTATTTAAAAAAAAAACAAATCAGATTCAGATCAGCAAGTTAGATTGAAAAGTGAACACCAGAAACCACAAGATCTAAAGTTGAAGTTAAAAAGTTGCAATATTTAAGTTGGTAACCTTTGGTTTTTATCAAAAAAAATTGTAACCCTTTTGGCACTTTAAAGTTTTCTCCTTTTTGCTCTTGTATACCAATAAAAATATTCCCTGAAATGATTGTTCTATTCTCGTTTAGTTAAATGCATCGAAGAGCGATGCCGTTGAGAAGAAAGAGCATCGCAAGTCAACGCCCCAGCCCAAAACGATCGCGGGCGGAGTGGGACCCCGAGGGGCGGGGGTTCGAGCACTTTTGGCATCTCACGAAGAAATCGCCAAGGCCATCTCGAACAACTCTTCCCTCCTAGCCCACCTCAAGCATATTACCAATGAGGTGGCTCCTTAGCAGTTAGAGAACGAGGGCTCCCCTCGTGAGGACACTACGCCAGATCTTGGTGATGCTAGTAAAGACATTTCTACTGAAGGTCTCCTTAATGAGACCGCACTTTCTCACAGTGCTCCTGAAGACATTCTTCAAAATCCCAATCATATGCTTAGTATAACAGTTAAGTTAGACAGTGTAGAAAACTATGTTGATCTATCTAATATTTCTAGTAATAAGCCTAATGATTTTAAAACTATTCATTTATGTTCAGATGTATCTCAATCTAATAATTCTGAAGATAATGGTGCTGCTATTGACACCAAAGACATGGCAACTGATCCAATGAATAAATTGGATTTCAGTACTGGCACAGATGCCAGTGTAGATGTTGCAGGCGATTTTAAAAGTGTTTTCGAAATTGAATCTGATGTTGATAAATTACCAATTAAACAAGATATTGAAAGTTCTGTTGATGAATCAAGAGACAATGTTTCAATGGTTGATAAGGAAGGAAATGAAATGACAAAAGATGACAGTGAAAAAGGGACTTCGGATAACTCTCTTGCTGCCAAATATATAGATAGCAAATCAGAAAGCAATAGTATTCAAAACCAAAAATCGATCAAAGATCAGGCGCTGCTTGCATTCAACATAAGTATTGCGCCAGATGGGTCGGACTCGACTTTGAAGACTGAACCAAGTAATGACGCCGATTCCAAAACTAGCCCACCAAAGAAAAATGCAGCACCAGTTGTCAGCAACAATGATAAATCGGTAGACAGTAGTTCCGACTCTGAAGACAGCGAACCTAGACATCGTTTACATCCTATAGTGGCTTTGAACATATGTATTACACCAGATGAAAATGATTTAGCCATTACTAGGCTGATAAAGGAACGCGCCGCGAGGGCGGTGAGGACGGCCTTTGACCCTCAAGCGAAGCCATACAAGAGACCTAAGAATGTCATTAGACCCTTTAGAATAGTGGATAATCGTACTCCAGTTTCGGTCAACGTTGCCAACAGGATGAGCTCCAAGGTGTTGCAATCCTCCGATCCGATAAATATTTGTGATGGCTTTGGGAAGGTAGACCCTGCAGCTCTGAGCATCGTGCCTCCCTTGGGCTCCTCTCCCGATGACGACATTCCGCGTATAGTGAACACGCGTGGGATGATCATGCCTATAGATAATGCTAAAATGTTCCGCGCCGAAAAATTGGCACAAAAACGTGAGAGCAGTGCGATATCTGCTAATATATTTCCCCTAGGTGCAAGACCTGAAGCAAGATCGCCGGAGGAAACACAGGATGATGGTGAGAGTGACTTGACTCTGCTCATTCCATCTGTGTATCCCGGTATGACGACTGAAGAAAAAATTTACAGGATTTTAGGATTGCGTAGAAGTGAACCTACCGAATTTAATCAGAGTGAACCTGTTGAAATGGTTGAATCAAATGAAAATATTAATGAGGCGGAGTCTAAAAGCACTACTGAAAAAGAAACCTCTGAGAGTGAGCACAGTGAAAGTGGTAAGGACGAGTTGGCGTCTTCGGACGAATCGGTGACGTCGGCCGCATCGGAGGCCAGCACCGCCCTCTGCGAGACGGACGGCTCCAGTAAGAAATTACTCTCTGAAGAGGAGAAAGCGAAGTACTTCTGTATCATTGCTTAAGTCTATCATTCTTGCCAAATCTGTTTGGGTTATTTTATTGTTGCTATTTTATCCGTCCTCCAGTCATGGTCATGATAAAGTATAAACCAATTCTTGCTCTCTGATGTTCAGTAGAAATGTAAAAAGTGCTACATGCACGTAAAAATGATCAATAAGTAGACCGGGTCCTTAACAATACCATCAGCTATTTTGCATATTTTTAATTATTCAAGTATGGTAACTTCTTTTTTCGTCTAGATACCTTAATTTATTATTTAATATAGCCATGGCCTTAGCAGCATAGAAATAAACTATACATTAAAAAAATATCCACCATATGTATGTATATAATTCAATAAGATAATGATGTAGTTTATGAATCAACAATAGTCATTTATTGGTTCCATTTAATGGGAAGTATATTTTATTATTTCCGCGTGGCGAGCAAACATTCACATCATTATGTTAATACGCAAATGTTAGAAATACTAATAATACAAGTAAGGTAGGCTTCAATATTATCAATGTTTTTGATGTTGTATTAATTGTCGTAGAAAGTAGATGATGTTTATTATTCGCTTAATAAAAATAACGGAAAATAATTTTCAACGTGTTATGGCAGATACGAACGAGAGCTAATTTAGAAGAAAGCTAAGGTGGAAAGAAATTATTGGTTTGATGGGAAAATGATGGAATATTTCCCATAGAATGAATGGAATTGTACGGAACAGGTTATTAAAGCGTAACCGAATTAGCTAGCGAAGGACAAGTCAAGGGTAATATGGTATATATCCAGAGAATGGGCTAAATTACATTTGAGGTAGATTTATTTCAGTGTGTAGTTGTGCTTAGAGAATGTTTACCATTAAAATTACTTTTGTCTGTAACCCTTTTCAATACTCTTTTTAGAACTTGAAGGATGTAAAAAAAAAAACTTTTGTGTACTTATGTACGCACGTAAGAAGTTCTACTTTGGCGTAACAGAACAAAAGTAACTGAAGATTTTATCCCGTAAGCCACAACTAAGCAGTAAAAGGAATGATAGATTAATAAAAAAATAATTTATAATGTAAACAAATAAGAAAATACAGACAATTTCAAAGATATGCACTTAAAAAAAAACTGTGTGTGTCAGCTCCGACGCACGACTGGAGTTTACTCCCTAAGTACGATTGTCTAAACATACCCAAAAAGAGTTTATTTAACTGAAAAAAGATTAATACCATATGAAAGGGTAAATTAACAAATTAATGAAAATAATATACATATATAAAAACTATTATTGTGTTGATTATATAAAAATTATATCAATAAGACGACACAAGGTCGTTCGAGCGTGCGTCGCGCGTCATATTGATACAACAAGTGGTCGGCAGCGTTCGGTCGTGCGTCGCGCGTCGGCAGGGGACGGAACGTAGACACGTCCGTACGTAGCGCTCGCCGGAGCTCGAATGTGTCCTAAATGGAGTTGAGCATGACATTCACGAGCCGCGTCAAACGTCCCGTACAAAATCTATTTGTCATGTATCGGTACAATATTTAAAAATGAACCGGCTCAATAATTTTGACGTGATACTACTCATTGTAAGAGTATCGCGTCCACGGACATTCACATGACAAAGAGGGACAACATGACATGTCACAAGTACAACTGCTAGCTTCTACACGTAAATGAGGTGACCGAGGCCGATCGCGCCCGATTTTTAACGAACATTTTCGAACTAAAAGTTTTTGATACGTACTACAGTTGCACACATAAATATTTTGTTTTTGTAATCGACGTTATGTTTCTAGACAATTTAAAATATCTGTAATTTTGCTTTTATTTAATAAATTCCAATCCTTTAGTTATTATAGTTGAATATTATCTTATGTATATTATTTAGTTTAATTTAGTTACAAAGGTTAAAGGTAATAATAGCAAAGCGGCAGTATTATTATAGTATTATTTATATTTTACATTAATTTTTAAAATAATTAATTAAAATATTTTGTATTTATTATTTATATTTTAAATATTATGTATATTTTACACTCTGTAGTACATAGGTACAAATTGTGAAAAACGGTACAACCGAGGGAAATGTACTGTTCGCTTCAAATGTACTGTTGCGGTACAAATGTAATGCTACGGCTCAAATGTCATGCTGCGGCTCAAATGTCATGCTGCAGTACAAATGTACTGCTACGGCTCAAATGTCATGCTGCAGTACAAATGTACTGCCACAGTACAAATGTAATGCTGCAGTACAAATGTACTGTCACAGTACAAAATGTCTCGCCTCATTTGAAGTGGTACATTGTAATACTTCATTTCAAAATGTCATGTTACTCTTACAAACTCATTTTATAATCGTGTCATGTCCAACACTAGTCCTAAAAAATTAGAAAGTTGCGCACCAAAAACGTAACGAGGTCATTCATCAGTAGATTTTAGGCCCTCCACACATGGAGCTACTGAAAAAGTACTAGTTGCAAACTCAAATTACTAACGAGTTGCTTGAGCGTCACCGCCCATACGTTCTCATCGAGGGTCGCACACGACGCGACTAGTCACCAACCGGTTAGTAACGCGTTAGCAACTGATCACGCATGATGCGTCGTGCCGGTCGCTGCGCTACTGGTTACCAGAGTTTTCTGTTTTTGTTGCGAAAAATGAACGATCAAACCCTAAATATTAAATTTGTACAGGAGGTGTTCTTTCTTCTGCGCTCACGCACTCCCGCATATTAGTATTTTTATTTACAAACAGCAGGAGATATCAACTGCATCAAATTTAAATTGCTATCTTTGGACATTCTATATAATCCCACAAATTTATTATCTGTTTCATGCAGCTCTCGTGCTGCAACTGACAATCTGCAGTTCACGTTATTTTGAATATACGGGTGAATCCAAAACCTGCAAAAATTCCTTCGGCATCTATTAAGGTAGTGGTATAATACAATGTCGTTGTCACCCTCGCTCGACCCACTCGAAATGTTTGTTTTTTTTTTCTTCCTAATATTTCCTCGTTAATCGTGTGCTTGTGTGCGCAGAAATAACAGAAGTGACTGAAATCTTGCAATTTAAGGAGCGTCGTGTGCGAGGTACAGTTTCTAACTAATTTGTAATTACTGATCAGTTCCGTCATTTTTGAGTAGCTCCATGTGCGAAGCGCATTAAATATGAAAATCGATTCTTAAGGAGTAAACTCCAAAAAGGTTTTTAAATTTTTCACTTTTGTCACGAATTTTGCAAAGGCTCATTCACCACCATATATAATTTAAAATTACATACATATTTATATAAAAAACTTGGGATTTTTGAAAATTTGTGAGATTGCTGCTGTGAACATAGTTACTAGTTTCCACGGAAACTTAAGTGACATTGCTAACTTCAATAATTCGCAACGTAAAAATTTTACTATTATAATATTTTTCAAACATGCCAAAAGAAGTGTAATAATTAGTGTGTAATTTTTCTTTTTTTTTAAGTAGTTACAGAATTATCAGACGGTAGATTCGTCCGACCCATTAATGTAGTGCCAATATTTTACTAAATGGCCATCAGGTATCCTTATTGATATGTTCATGGAACAATTAAAACATTAACTACAAACATATATCTGCTTCCAGTAGCACAAATGTTCCCCAATTCTTTGAGTATAAACTAAAATCATTCCAATATTTAGAGTCCTATATATCTATTAGGGTTTATATATTTATCTATATTAGGCAGTAGATCAGTGTTTTGAATTTATCAATGTTAGTAGATGTAACAATTGAATATCTTAGTGTTTTGATGTTATATGTAAGATCTGTTCTATTAGTGGTAAATGCAATTGGGTATTTGAAAAAAAAATTGATTTTTTTATGTATTTTAAAACTTTATTATTAATTATATTGATATTTAATACAAAAAACTTAAAAAAAAATTCAATTAATTATAAACAATTAAAAATTGATGAAATATAAATAAAAATCACATGACTATAAACGCGCCATGATTGGTCACCATAGTTGTGACGTCATAATGTTATAGCTATTCAATAACAGTACAGCGTTAAAGGCTATTTACACGTGACTAGATAATAATATTGAAAATTTATTGCTAAAATAGGAGTTGTTAGTTGGTTCCGATTAGCTATGTGTGATAAAGGATTTATTAAGGCAAAGTCTAATTATTCAAATATTCCTGATGTTGATATATTTATAACTTTTTTTTTTAATTCGTACGTTCGTAACGTTCGGTTTAATTCTGCTGAAGTTCGAGGTGCCAAGGCATCAAGGTAAGTCTGTTAAAAATAATATAGTAAATGAAAATATTTAAGTATTTATTATATTATTTTGTTTTGGGATTATCACGGTGCACTGCTTGAAACCATTTATTTCAACATTTGTCATCTTGGGGAACATTTAAAAACATTTTGTCAGGAGTTGTTTTTGTAGTATTCGTACATAATGGTACAAAACAAGAACGATAACTTTTTAGGTTCGACATTTTTAATATAAATTTAAATATTTAACAATGACAACAAAATTAAATAGATCAAAACACTGTATTTATTATTTTTCTATCAACTGCAATGAGTGAAAACTAACATTATGACGTCACACGCGCTCGGGTTTGTCCGGGAGTTGTCGGCGTGTCTTCGGTACTGGATTCAAAAATTAATTTTTATTTTGAAATAACTTGAATTATTGCGAAAAAAAATAGTTTTGTTATAAAACTTATATTGGATCTTTTCATTCATAACAAAAAAAATTTTTCAAAGACCCAATTTCTTAAAATTCCGAATCTCTTAGTATATAATGGATGTCAGTGAATTTAATTATTGCGCTTCGGCATAACGTTTTAGAAGACGTAATTGTTCTAGTTTAAAAGCATTCTTATTTACGAATCAACGATCTTTAGAAATAATACAATCCTTGATAATTTATTTGAAATTGTGAATAAACAGCCCTCCATAGTAGGTGGGGTACGAAAATGTGACGGGGATCTATAAGATTGTAATAGAGCGTTCACAAAACTATTATATTAAAAACCAGCTCTCTTATATTATTGTCTATTAGCGTAATTTGTTAGCGAGTTCACTCTTAAATAGTAGTATGTTAAGGAATAAAAGCAAGCGATTATAACTTTATAATTAACTTGATCTCATTGTCAGTTTTAGGAACTTGTAATGTAAACGTAATATTAACAATTGACATTTTGAGTTATTTTGTCTACAGTGAACATACAAGTTCCAAAAAGTTCCTTCGCAACCAAAAATGTATGTAAAATCTGCTAATTAAATGTGACTGAGTGATGTGATATCAAATTAGGAATAGATCGTGAGATGACATCTCAAAATAAGATGGCCTGCAGATGTTGCACTGAATTCAAAACATTTTTGTATGCTGTTGTTTTCAACTCATCAAAGACGGGGTCTGCGGGGTCTTCTTAGAAAACCCCATTCGCACCTGCGCTAGTTCCAAGGAATTTCTCTTGCCATCAAAAAGTAACAGGACCCTCGGTGTATCGTATCACGAATGATGTGCAATTTAGGGGATAAGTGGAGGGCAAAGCTAAGGTTTGGGTGTACTAAGGAAGCGTTCAAGTAAAGACCTAACGAATTTGGGAGTTGGGGGATCTTGTAAAACGTTACGACGCATTGCAGTTTTGAAGTACGCGTTACTTAACATTGTTTTTTAACCCTTCAGAACGGTCCCGTAGATTCTCAAAACTCCAAATGTAAAGCAAAAAAAAATGTATCAACAGCTGTGATAGTTTTTCTCTCTCTATAAGTAGGTACCTATCAAAAAATACCACAATTCGGAGATGGCTTTTACGTAAAAATGGTCCCTTGGTGGTTACGTAACGCGTTACATGGGGAGGGGGTGTCAAAAATTGCGTTACGTAGTACTTGAACGCACCCTAAGCCTGTTCAAGCGGTATTTCAGTCCACGGCTTGTGTACAAAGCGCAGGTTAGGCCGTACATTGACTAATGCTCACATTTATGGGCCGGAGCAAGTTTTAACCTTTTTGAATCGATCAGTGGCGAGAAGTATACGAGATTGCATTTGGTTTTTGTGTTAACGTATCTCGAAAGCATGACGTGCATTTAAAGACTGATTTGGACAACAAGAAATATCAAAAATTACCGCTTGGCACTTGGTGTTTGAAATAAAAAAAACTATTTGATTGTGAAAGCTTTAAGAAAATATTGTTGTAATTAAATCCAAAATAGATTTCGAAAGTATAACAAATATCTTATTATAACTTTGTATTTTATTAATTGTTAATTTGTGATAAAATCACATTCCTTGTGTATTAATATTATTCACTGATTTTAAAAAGACGAACGCTGAAGTTTTAAAGATTATATTTGAAACACGTTTCTCACAATTACTCAGAGTATAGATCAAAAGTGGAAGTTTAGGAAGCTACCGGGATTTAGTTGACGTTGAGGTATTATTATCGTGTGATCTATTTGCTGTATCAGACAAAACCTAATGCAAGCGAAATAACTCAAACATAAGTCAGTCTTGGGCTTTGACACGGCATTATCGGTCAATGATGTTATGCTGAGATGGACTTTATTCTTTTATTCACTGCCAACAAGTAGTTATTGCTTCAGTGGCTACCAAAGCAGATAAATATTGAATTTAAAAAAAAATGGTGTGTGCAAATAGTTTGTTTTGGTCTGGTCTGGATTATTGGATTGCTTATAGTAGCTGGAGTATTGCTTATAAACCCTGCTTGAGAAATTTACACTATTTTACATCTATAGTTGGAACTTTCGAAACAAGTGTTTTTAAAGATCAGTGTTTGATAATATTGGTTTATGTATGTCGATCGGAGGGGGGAGGGGGGGGGGGGGGTGCTTGCTGTTAATTAGGGAAAATGAAAAGCGTAGTAATATTGTAATATAAAATAAATATATTTTAAAATCATGTGTTACTCTTAAATAAACTCTATTCAGAACATTTGGTTTCATTTATTCGGAATGTCTAGAAATATAATTTCACTAAAATTGATGTAATACATACGTAATATACTAAATTAAAAATCTATACTAAAATGAGACATTGGTGACATTTTGATGTTAGCGTTTCCTTGAAACAGTAGACAGGCTGACGTCGTTGGAGACGCCAGGGGCGCCGCGAATAGCAGCGTTGCTATCCGTATAGGGGGTACTGGAAGTTGAGAAGAACCCAAAAAATTATTATATGTTTGACTTTAATCTGAGCCAGATCTGACCCCAAATTGTGACCTTTATTTCTTATCAGTAATAATCCGTCTTAACTAGCTGACCTGGTTAGGCCATCACAGTTCTAACTCTGCGACAAACTCCATTGCTGATCGGGCTCTCATGGCCAGCGGAGGCCGATACTCAAAATAAATGGTATAATCGATACAAAAGGGTGCAAATCAACAGTTATACAATACAAAACTACATATATAAACATTTGCAACAAAAAAGTTACATTTAAGTAAAACCCGATTTCAGGAAAGTTCTTTTATCCTATTATCGACGTACGACAGTGGTGTAACGGCTAACGCACTTCAGTACGCTTACAAAATACGGGTTCGATTCCAGTCTTGCGTTTGGATGTTTATATATAATCTTTATTTATTTACCAAAGTATATATAGTATATCAGTTGTCCAGTACCCATAACAAGTACTTGTGCAACTTAGTTTGGAACTAGATGGCGCTGTACGAATTGTCCCAATATACTTATTTGTTATTCCAACAAGTAACAATATGACAGCTACGAGTAGCCCTTGTCGAGCAGCTTCCCGCGACTCCTGTCCAGCATCTTGTACTCCCGGTGCGCCGCCTGGACGCTCTTGAACTCTTCTAGCAGTTTCTCGAAGTCTATGTTGGGTTTCACTTTTTCTTCTACCTCATTTGTTCTGAGATAAGATATTATGTATCAATGCATAACTTTTTTCATTTATTACAAAAATAACGTGCTCATTGGCATTGCCACGCTTTTATTAATTTGACCTGTATGTATCTATCTAAGTGACAGAATTTTCGGACTCGATTTTTGCCCACTTTGAACGATCAAAAAATTCAAAATTTTATGCACTTGTCCAGACCTGGTGACAATATAATAATTTTGTCCCATAGTCCTTATCAGGCTCATCAGGATTAAGGCTTTCTCCCCCTTCTGCCGGAAGTCTACAGAGGTGCTGCTGTATAATGCTATATACATTTTATAAATTATATTTAAAATAATAAATGTATGTTTTACTTGTAAGCGGGTGCGGTGGGGTGCGTGGGAGCGCACTGCAGCCTGTTGCGCAGCGTGTGGAAGGCGTCCGCCTGCGGCAGCAGCATCAGCAGCCCGTACAGCGCGCACCGCAGCTCGTTGCTCTGCTCGCCCCCCAGCAGCTCCAGTCGCATGTCTGCAAACGTCACAACTAGCCATCAAATTCCCGGAAATTAAACTAGGACGGAGAAAGAACCCTGACCTCTGCGACCGGTCTCGGCCTGTCGTAAAAAGCCCGTCTGGATGGCGACCACCTTTGGTCTTAAGTATGCCGCCATAATAACCTTGCGTTGTGTTCCGGCATTAGTGACCCAAATTCCTGTACCCATATGGGACAACAGCGTGTTTGCGATGCCACTGGCGTTGCAACCGACCATAGGCGACGGTAACAGGCTTTCTGCTGTTCTACAGCAATAAAAGCGAATATATTTGCAACGTTTGATATTAAAAAGGCTTAAATTCACTGCTTGAATTATTTGACACCGCTATTTCTATCATATTGAAATTGAATTTCATAAAATTCAGCCTAAAGTGAACAATATATTGGTGAGTGAACCCGAGTATGCAGCTTGTGAATACTCACATGCGAAAATTGGAGATTCTATTAGTTGCACCAACTTGTCCACCTCGGTGAGGAAGTCCACCGTTATCTCCAGATCGCCGCTGGCTCCACGTTCAGGAAGTATTACTGTATTTATACGCAAAGTATTTTGAAGAATTTTAATAACTTTATTATATTTTCATTTTTTGTGAATTATCCATCGTTTGCATATTTTTTGACCTCATCATATTTGTGATTACCAAACATTTTTGGTAAAAAGTCAAAAACACTTCACTTTGCAAATCCGTAACAAAAAAGAAACATTGTAAAAATATTTTGCAAATAGAAAACTACTATCGTATCTCTAATGTACACTTACCCACATTTCATTATAACTTTTGTTCGTCAGATTTTATGGCCTAGTAACGAGACTTTTAAGCCAAGTCTTATTTCCGCGTATAATGTTCGCGTCACAGCTGTTACCGAAAAAATCGGCGTTGACGGTAGTTTTATGTAATGTCCGAGCCGTTTTTTCGTATATGTACATTTTAATTGTTTAGGGCTTGACACATCGTCTACATCACGACGGTTAAATGCGGGTACTTTAGAAATACATATCTATTGATTAAAAGAGCCTCGCTACCGCTGTTGGTTTCGCTTGGACAGTTGAGGGCATTTAAAAGGATACAACATGGAGATGAGCCTGTTGCAGTGGTGGTAGTTGTGGGTGAGCAGGCAGAGCGCCAGCAGCGAGACGGGGCTGTGGCACCAGCACCCGTACAGCACGCAGAACAACGAGTGCGTCGCCTTCAACAACACAACCGTGTTGTTATCGCAACTACACTAATCTTATTACAATAAATTATACCGTGATATAAAATAATAGCGGCGTCATCTGTCGATATTTTTAATCAATTTAAAATAAATTATGCACGTGTAAACAACGAATAATCACAAGTTTACATTCATCTTCATTTAAACCGGTATATTTATTCGGATTTTTTTAAAGCAACTGCGGAGTAAAAATACCAACTTCTGCTGCTAGCTAGCCGTAAATAGTGACGAAATAATGGCGCCATTCTAGCGGACACCTTTCAAACTCTCCCCCATACGAGATGATTCTCCTAAAGGACCACTAATCCTTTACATTACAGTTGTGAAATATTCCGACAATAATGTTGTATGATGATTTCTAAGCACTTCTTCAACAATGAGACTAGTGCGAGAGGAATTGAACTATTCAAGCTAAGAAATGTATAAAGTAAAAAAGTACTGACAGGTTTATCGAAGTTCCTGAGCTGCAGCCGGAGATCGTACAGCTCGGCGGAGGTGAGGAGGATGGTGCTGAGCACGTCCACCATGGTGGCCGCGAAGCGAAGGTTGCGCTCGCCCACCAGGATCCGGGACAGCGCGCGGTAGATGTCCTCCGCGTTCAGCAGCACGCACAGTTGTCTGCAACCACCATTGTCACATTGCCAACTAAGCCTCGGTCTATTGATCTACTAAAGCCCAGACGAGATGAATCTTTAGATTTGGGAAAGATGGTAAAAAAATCTGTGACGACTTTTTTTGGAGGTGGAAATGCCTGAAGCCGTACTCCTCGTCTCCCTCTCTAGACTGGGGGATGCGCGTCGCTGGTTCACCTTCAAAAACCACCTGGTATTCCTTCGCCTTTAGTGCTGAGGTCGCGGGACACGACGATGTAGTCAAGCCGCGGCCGCGACTGCCGCCGGCCCACTTTTTAGGGAAGTCTTCAGGTAAATCGTTTTAAGTATAAAACAGAACATAATGTAAGAAAAATATACCTAATAATAAATGCGCCCCTGTCTTCCAGCAGGTTGTCGTCGGCGGCCAGGAGGCGCAACAGGGCCTGCAAGAACTTGTAGTAGTATGGGCTTGATTCCAGATCACCTGGAAAACAGGATTTCTCATATTTCGAAGTCATTCTGCTGTACATAATACAACTCAGTATTATTTGACCGATGTAGGGCAACGCCTGCGGAAGTCACGAGTTTGATTGCCGTCCCTAGTGCGGGTGGCTGCTTTCTTTACAACCAGATGGGGCTGTGAATGATCTCTGTATAACTTAAGGTTTAAAGATAGCAATCGATCGCAATGCTCTGTGACATGTAACATCAGATGATCTTTGTAGCGTATACACGCGCATACCTGGCGTGGAATCGCTGGCGCCATCTTTGCTAGAGGGCGAGCACGAGCAGATCTCGGCAAGCACCGCCAGCGAGCGGCGCACCACGTCGTCCGAGGCGTCCGTCAGGCTGCCCACCACGCTCACGAACACTTTGTCCGTCTCCACGAACATCTGGCGCACCAGCAACAAACATTAAGAGACTAGACCATGTTTAGTATTCAAAATTAAGACGGGTCTTACCTCCCCTGGGACCTTGTTGTACAGATGCAGGATCCAGTCCAGAGCCGCCACTTTAGTGTGCACCGACGTATGGTGCAACAGTTGGGTCAGCACCCCCACCACGGCGCCCAGGTCCAGCCTCACCTCCTCCTCCGTCTCCTGAGGAGGCTCCTCTGACACTACCAACTTTGTCAACTGGAAGTTCACTGTGGCCGCAGTTTCTCTAATACCTTGTGCTTGGTTAAGGATTAGACTCTCAACCGGCAAAAGTAACAATGCTCGACATTGTGACCCAAATAAAACCATAATTATTCCTATCTTTGATTCCATAAACTCTGCTTATATCCCAACAAATAATATTAATTCAGCAACATAATTTTAAAATTTACAAGTTGAATTTATCGAGATTTCCGACTCCTCGGCCCGAAATGAGGTTGCTAAATTCATCTCAGTGATCTTTAAGACAATTTATGTATTCAATAATATTTCCATACAAAATATAAAGGTTAAGTAAAGTGAACAAAAAAAAGGATACTCTTTCGTGGTTCATCAGAATAGGCCAAACAGGGCAGGACGGCGCACAAGATCCCGGAGGCGTAGGGCAACATAGAGGCACCAGCTAGCTCCACAAACTCTTTGATCCATGTTATCGCTGTCAACTGAACAATTTCAATATGCTTATTATATAAGGTGTGTAGTTGCAAAACCTGCCATATCAATATTTTTGGAAACTCTTAAATTGAACTAAATTCATGCTGATTTAGTGGCATTTGATTCGAAACGCAAAATCAAAATAAACGGTTGAATATAATGTTGAAATATATAGAATATAAAGGCATTTGTGCAATAGAAAGTTGATAGCTATGTATATAACCTACCCCAGCTACGTGATAGGGCCCCAAGCCCGTCTGAATGGCGACTACCTTAAGTATGCCGCCATAATAGCTTTGTGTTATGTTCCGGCATTAGTGACCTAAGTTCCTGTACCCTTGTGGGACAGCAGTGTGTTTGCGATGCCACTGGCGTTGCAAACACCCATAGGCGACGGTAACTGCTAAATTCTAAGCGGGCCGTCAGCCTGTCTGCTGTCCTACAGCAATAAAAAAAAGTAACCCACCCATTTCTACGTATTACACGGGTTACATGGTTATAACTTATAAACTAAGCACAATGCGCGTACGACGCGACGCCATGGAGGCGTGTATAATGTGCGAAGTGCATGCGTGTACAGTGTATACTGTCCCCTGTCGGAGCTTGCCGTGTAGAGAAGCCTCTCGCTAGTATTGTCACTCAGTTATCGAGTGGCCTAACACCGGCGAGAGCATGTGCGCCACAGACATTTTGTCAAAAAACGATTTAGGGGGTTTTGCAACTACACACCTCATATTACAAGCTTAGATTCTGTACACCCTGGTGCCTATGGGTCTGACCTATACGAATATAAAGGCACGAGTCTTAATCGGACATACTATCATCGAGCAACTTCACTTCTAACCAGAAACACTGTTAACAAACATTCTTAGTAACATTTGTTTTGTTAAATGCTCTAAACTGTCCAAGCAACACCAATCCCACAAGTCGCCCAGTTATAGCCAAATAAAAAGTTGGTTTTCCATTTGCAAAATATTTTAATTGCTAAGGAATAGCACAAAAGCAGACAGGCTGATGACCCACTTAATACGAAGTAGTTACCATCGCCTATGGATATTTGCGCTGCTAGACGCATCCCAAACACGTTGTTGACCCATAAGGATCATTTTGTCTGTCAAATGGCATTCAGCTTTTTTTTTTATGCTGTAAGAGAGCAGACAGGCTGACGGCCCGCTTAGAATTTAGCAGTTACCGTCGCCAATAGGTGTTTGCAACGGCAGTTGCATCACGAACACGCTGCTGTCCCATATGGGTACAGGAACTTGGGTCACTAATGCCGGAACACAACATAAGGTTATTATGGCGGCATACTTAAGACCAAAGGTGGTCGCCATCCAGACGGGCTTGAGGCCCTACCACGTAGCTAGGGTGGGTTGTTTTGTCGCCTTTTACGACAGGCCGACCCCGGCCGCAGAGGTTAGTATTCTCCGCCCCTGCACAGATAAAAATCTTAAATCACTAACTATAATTATGATTGATTATATCTTTTTACATACACATTGGTTGTGAAGCTTGCAGCTTTAGTTTAAAATACCAATGCAGAAATTTTTTATTGGGAGAAAACTTCTCCACCCTTGCATTAAATGTGCTCGTTATTAATGTTTGTAGTTCCCAGGAGTCTTACCTTCTCTGATAGTACTACTAACACTAATTCACTTAAGCAGGGCGCAGAATCTACCAATAGGATTCTTACTGGATGACATCAAGGCAATAACGAAATTTTATTTAATAATACCAATTTCTAACAAAATGACTCAGTTTATAGTTACTGTAATTAGGTGAACCAACTTGTAACAATTCTTCTTGGGACTGCGCATGTGTTATTAGGATATTTATCATTGCTTGGAAATCCACTCGAGTGGGGTCTTTCTTAATACTCCTCAGAAATTCACTTAGCTGCACATCACACCTACAATTGTAAAACAGAAATTTAAATTTTTTTAAATTATATATACAAAATTACTATTATAAAGGACAAATGGACTTACATTCTTCTTATCTCTGAATTAGCATCATCCAACATCTTGAACAAGCCATCAAGTAATTCTGGTAGGTGAACAATGAGGTCTATGTCAGGCACTGCATCCAAAACTGACACCCATGAGACTACGAACTGCCTCGCGAATGCATTCCTCGTGTATATGCGCTCACGCAGCATTGGGATGAATGATGCTAACTCAAAAGTAGCACTCTCCGTTACTATATCCTAGAAAATATTTCAAATACAACTTACTAACTAGTACTTGGTACATTATATTAAATCATGCCCAGATTTAAAACATACTAATAAAAATTATTTGTTATGATCTGACCACTCTCCCAGGAATCAGAAGGCTCTGCTTTAGAACATACAGTCAAAACCTGTTATAAGAGCATCAAATGGATCTTTGAGTTATTTAATGTAAATGGTATCTATTTTAAATATTAGTAAACATGGCTAATTAAAATGACCAAAAAATATCAGTATCCAAGGGTATTACTTTAAAAAAAGAACAAAATGTACCTTGACCAGCCTGTCCAGCAACTCTGCAGCCTGTTTGACCTGTGGCTCAGGATCTGCAGCAAGTTTGGCTAAGGAGTCAAACACTACAGGGAAGTGTGTTAGAGAAGCGCCCCTTGCAATCTTTAACACATTAAACAACGCCTCTGCCGCCTGGTATCTGACACGTGACTCACTTTCACTGAAGCATGCTATTATGGGCTGGATCAACTCTGACAGATATTCTATACAGCCCTGTAATCATTCATGCATTTATTTACTTTACATTTCAATAAGATATTCCTATAGAAAAATTTTAAATAAGTAAAAAACTGTAAAAAAAGTTAACATTTACAAAATCAGGTTTAACTATAAAAAATATAGTTAAAAAATTTAAAATACATACACGTTTTTATAATTAATCAAACTAAAAAGTAGCAAATAATACTTACCTGAATAAAATTACTGATGAGAAAATTATGTCACTGTTCTAATAAGTGTCGGTACTGATATCAACTCTTATAATTTTTTTTTCACTAGTTTTATTCAGCGCCCCATGCTTTTAGAACAGAGACATTAATTTTCTCTTTAGTAATTTTATTCGTAAGTTAAGAATTAGGTATATTTTACTTTTTAGTTTGTTACAACTATAATTTATTTGTTGTCAATTCCCAAGCCTTAATCCTGATAAAGGCTATGGGACAAAATTATTAAATTTGTGTATTGACATCAGGTCTTGACAAGTGTGCAAAATTTTGAATATTTTTGATCTTCAAAGTGGGTAAAAATCGAGTCTGAAAATTCCATTACATAGATAGATACACACAGGTCAAGTTAATAAAAGCATGGTAAAAATGAGCTCTATAAACTCATGGGTAGTAGGCTGAAAGTTTAGTGCTAGCTTGACATCGTAAAAGGTGATATGCGTGCTAATGGGCTCACTACCAGGGATGCTGAAGACTGTGCAAAGTGGAGTAGAAAAAGTTGGAAAGCGGACCCCAGGCACCGAAACGGAAGTTTAGGTTGCAACTGGGATACAACGCTTGGATGATGATGGAGTGGGCTGAAAGTTTAAGCTTCTCAACGCAGGATTGGTTGCTTATGTTCTGTGTGACACACCCACAGTGCAAGAGTGTGCGGGTCATTTTACACACAACCTGACTGCACTGTATTATGTTGCATTTTGATTACCACAATATCTTGTGGCCAGATAGCTTTGAGTTAAAGGTAAAAATAAATATTTTGGAAAATGTATATTTTCTCATGAAGTTTTGAAAGATATTGATGGCTTTTTTCTACTAAGTGAGTAAAATAGCCCATTGACAGCCAGATAAGGGCACCATTTTTTATTTTGCATAAAATAGGAAGTGTATACTATAGAGACTTATATCACATGGGATGGGATGAGTGTTATTCATTTAAAAACTTATTACTTTAAGATGCTTAAGTAATAAATATTGAATGGAGCCTCTCAATTATATGCCAGAACCAAAAACAAAGATTAAAAATGTAAGAAGGTATTTGAAATAAATAAATCTTATTAAACAAAGTTAAATTTAAGATATTACACTCTTTAACAATACATCTTATCAAAAATTTTGATTCACCTTTCCTAATCCAACGGCAACAGACGACAAGCCCATCAAAGCTCCATTCTTCACATTAGGATTAGTTGAGGACATGAGATCTTGGCCAAGGACCCTAATAAGCCTTTTGATTTGACTTGTGTTTTTTGCATCGCTGAAATCCTTCACCATTCTGAAATGTGGCAACAATATTTAATATCTGAACTGACATACACTGAAATAAGACATTAATGGTGAAAGTGATCCCAGCCCATGTACCAACATAGGTGTTACACTAACAAAGAGTACATATGTTACATGATCTGATAGGTGATAAGATGGAAATTAAAAATTGCACACAATAAAAGAATAATTATAAGCTAAACTAATATAAAACTATACAATTACTTTTCAATTTCAACTCCAGCAAATTTTCGTTTATCATATAACTTATCACACAGCCCGCGGACGCAGGCTATGCTCAAAGGAGCATAGTCCCTTTCCGACATTGTAGTAAATATTATACTTTTATCTAATTTGTTATTTATTTCACTATTCTATAACTTTATTTTTTATCATCTATATAAATGGTACTATGCAGTGGTAGTGAGAATTACTCCCCTTGCGTTCTAAAGCATTAATTACAATTTTTTGATATAGTACACATAAATATTTTTCATTCTTTTTTTTTCAGTAGTAAAATTGATGTGAGTAATAGTAAAGAAAAATAACAGTGCTCAAAAACTAAAATATACATAGCCTTTACATAGGTCTTTAGTTCACTTCATCCTTGTCAGAATCAGAATGTCACTTTCATTTTATGACATTTTTTATTTCGTTTGGAAATATGAATAAAGTACAAAGTATTTTTCAATATAAATTCAATAGGTGACAATTCACTACATATAAAAGAAAACATTTTCTTTTTATAATGAAACCTCGATAAACCACAGTTAAAGTTAATTAGTTAATTTTTATATGTTAAGTTATCAACCTTAACCACGTTGCTAGTTAATACGTCTAACGTAAGTGTAGACGTAGCGTAGACGTGATTTAATTGTTCTTGTCGAGATTGCTTGGTTGATTGAACACTCGCTGCTATTCACCTACCGCACCAACTCTTTATTTAGTTGTCGACTTAAAGGTCTTGCTACCAAAGCATAAATATATAAAAAGTTATTTCTGTTTTGTCTTGAGCGGTGTTGCTGTTAGTGTTGCCGTTTTAGCGACTTTGTCGCTAGATTTAGCGGATTTTTAATGTTTCTAGCGAAATTTTTTTCCATCTAATGACATAAATAAATTTAGCGACTTCTAGCGACTTTTCATTTGCAAAGCTGACTACCAACGTCCAGTAGGTAGATGAATGAATGAAAAGAAAAAAATTGACTTTTTCGATGGTAAAAATACAAAAATACTTTAAATGTAGTTGTTACTGGCAGCACTATGGAATTGACATTAGTGTTTAGGGAAATCTCTTAACAAAATGTAGTCCGATCGATTTTATGCGTCTCACTCTATCAAAAGATGTACAGATATAGCTATTTTTTTCTCATTCATTTAGCATCCCGTTGATTCAAAGGAAAGAATGCCCGGTTTCTAAGTTATTTGTTACTTTTTCGCAGAACAAACCGGTTTTACCTATGTAAAACTACACTATTGTCTATGTGTGTATTGTCGTCATTAATATCAAAATCATATTGTGGATATGGAAATTCCTTTAAAAAAGAAGGCATATGCTCAAAAGTATAGACCAGAATGGGAACAACAAGAAGAGTTTAAAATGTAGTTGAAACCTGTTATGACTGATCCAACTAAAGCTTTTTGTTCGTTTTGTCACAGTGAAATATTCGCAAAGTTAAATGACAGAGTTACTTTATTTAGACCATATTTTTATAATTGAAAATTTTGAAATATTTAGCGACATCTAGGAATTTTTTGAGTACTTTTTTCTTAATATCTAGGGACATTTTCATTGAGGTCTGGGGAATTTCTTTTTTCCTAAGCGGCAGCACTGGCTTGCTGTTGTCAGTAATGTCAGTCAGTTGTCTGTATTTTGCTTACATACAAGTACAACTCTACTCTTTGTTATTTGTCATGTATTTTTCTTTTCACTCGCAAGTGGCTCGTAAAAAATTATCAAATTTGAAATATAGCTCACAAATAATTAATTGACACAAATCTCGAAGTTGGCGTGTAGTGGCTTTTATGTATATTTGTTTAAAATTGTGATTCCAAAATGCCTGTGACTCTAGTGGATAGACTGCCTTTACCGAGTCTCAAGGTTTATACAACGGGAAGTGTTTGTCTGTTTTCAATTGCTGTATATTATGCTATGAGTGTAACCAGCGACCCAAATTGGAAGGTAAATGCAACGCTCCATCGGCAGGGAGCCGTGGCAGAAGACGATATAAAGGTGACTCCGGCACCGGTGTTCCCTGCCAACGGTACGAGGAATTATACTGAACAGATCTTTGAAGTTATGAGCTTCATGGTCCAGGAGCCTGTTTGCATGTGGGTAAGTAGTGTTTGTAGTTTGTCTTAAGGCATATTTATTTTGATTTAAAACGTTGTTTGTGATGCAGTATGCTTTACCATATTGCCATTAAGACTTTTGCAAACAAACGTGTTTTTAGTAGGTATAAGGCATATTTGTGCCTGTAGAGGCAGAGTCCCGAAAAGAATTGCTGTATATGAAGCAATTCTTTAAAATAAATAAATTTGTAAGATGCCGATTAACAAGAGTTTATTTTAACAAGACATGACAGAAGTAGAATGAAAAAAACAAGTTACGATGTAAAAGTCACTAGAATATTTTTAAAGTATACTTTTAAAACATGCCAGTGCTTTGATTATATAAATATACAAAACACGCAGGTTTTAACAGTGCCGACCCCACACAGCTGGGATAAGGGCAGGAAGAAGGCATATTTGTGTTTGCTTTGATGACAGAATGTGTAGTGCATAAAGCATATTATAATTTGCTAAACAGTTTGTGTTAAGGAATGGTGAGAAATCAAGGTGCTTTTTATTTAATATATTTAGACAATTAAGTTTTTTAATTTAGAGCAATAACTTTTATAGCAATGTTATATAAAGCCATTTAAGCTATTTTTAACAGTTCATAAGTTCATAGTTTTGATTAGGAATAATGTCTGAATGAACTCAATTTCCACCAATTCTGTATTCTTGAAATTTAGCATAGTTACTCCTTTATTAATGTAGAAGCTAAATGAAGCAAGGGGAGAGTGCTAGTGTTAAAAATATGTGAACTCTTTTTATTTACATACTAAAGTATGGATAACATACAATTACTGCCATTGTATGTTAACTATAAAAGGTTAATTACGTTTTATATAAGTATTTTGAAAGATAAATACAATAATTATAATAACTTATTTATTTAATTGTTTTATACCTAACTCATTTTGGTAATTGACAATATTTTGAGTACACAAATCAATAAGTTTCATTATGATCATTAAGTAGCAACTACTTAAAGACACACTCAATGGAATGCTATCAGATTCCTTAATTGCAACTCTGTATGGGACTTGGGAACAATGTTTACATTATATTCTAATCAATATACTCTCCTATAAATTTTATGCCTTAGAAGTTAATTTGTCTACTTTGTTCAAGAGTTTAGTTTATATTTAAATTTTATAATGTATATCAGTTCTTATGTAAGTGAAGTGTGTTTCTTTTCATAATGAAGATCTTAGATCACAAGCCCACACCATACCACAACTGGGATCAGATGTCTCCACACAAGGAGCAGACAATAGGATTTACTGTTCATTCACAGGTTGATATGTAAACATAACGTGTATGTTACATTGGGTATTGAACCCAGGTTCTTTTTGGTTTGATTAAAATGTGATTTAGACATAAATAAGATTTCTTTTCACATTGTTATGTGTTAATTACGAAAAGGGGAATGAATACCAATGGAAAACTGGAGTTTGGTTTTTATAATGTACATTGATGATATCAGTTGCTTTAAACATAGAAATTAAATCATAATGTAATACATCCAGTAAATATAATATTTACTGTATGTATTCCAGGTTTATGTAGTACAGCTGTGAAGATATGAATTGATATATCTTTATTTTACTCATATACTAAAATTGTACATATACCATTATATAAATAATATAAAGAAATCATCTAATATTTATTTTGTCTTAGGTACTATATATCGCATGCTTAATCATAAACTGACCTAACTCAAAAAACCTGTTTTTTTGGGAAATCGCAAAAAACGTTTTGTCATTTACTACTTATCCCATATATTGACTTATAATTAAATAGTAGTAACTCAGCGTGGGAAAGAGATATCGAAATAAATCTTAGTTTGGCCGATAGAGGGCGTCGATACAATGCTGCCCGTTATATTAAGTTTATGATTAAGCATGTGAATATGTACTATAAAAAGTTAAAATATAGGTATATCAACAATTGTAACCTGTCAAACAAGTATTGATGGTTCACACCTATGTCTCATTGCATATTAATAAAATAGTTAGTTGATTATTGATTATATATGTTAATTGATTTATTTTGAGTTTGTTTTTATGTAAAGTAAATTGTTATAAAAATGCTTGGCTTGTAAAGTATACAGATAAAATATAAATAATACCAAGTGGATAGAGAGGTAGGAAGGTGTCCTTCAAAGAAGTAAAAGTTGACTATTATGTATAATAAAACACGATGTTGGTACAGGTTGTATATTTATTGTGTACCTACAGAGTACATTGACAATACATATATTTTACCCTCCTACCTTCACTATAGGATATTAAAAATATATACAATGTTGACAAAGTATATTAGTATAATGTTTAACACCTTGAATATAATGTTGCTATAATATAAACTTGATTTTTTTAAATTAATTATTGTCAAATTATTTTTCCAATAAAGTGCATCTATATAGTCAATCACATTTATAAGACACTTAAATCAACATCATATAATGTTAACAACAAAAATATTCAATTTTTATTACAAAATTGTATTGATCATGATTTAGTAATGAATAAAATATGGATAATGGCCAAGAAAACTTTATGATTAATGTGTTTTATATTGACTCCTTGATTATATCCAGGGTCTGATAGTGGAACAGAAGAACAACCATCAACCAGAAATCTATAATAAAAAATATCAAATCATACAATTTTTGTACACCTTTTACACCAAGTATGTATCTTAAAAGGTTATTAGCACCTAAAAAGACCTTCAAATAAATAGTGGCAACAAAACAACCAACCATGACTGATATATTAGTGTTGGATGGATTTTTTTGACTGCTCTTATTACAGACCAGAAATATATGTATAATTCTCATATATCTTGTAAGGAGGTGTCTTCACCAGTATTAGAAATATGTACCCACACAATTAGGATTAGATTCCATTAAAAATCTATTTACCATAGATAGTACAATCTAATATTATTTGTGGTAGGGCCAAAATCCCTTCTGGATGGCAACCACCCCAGATCTGTAAGAAAGCCGCCATAATAACCTTGTGTTGTTTTGCGGACAGCAGGGTGTTCGCCGTGCTCCTAATGTTGCAAACATCTGTAGGCGATGGTAATTGCTTACTATTAACGGTCTCTGAGCCGTTGGCCTGTATACTGGTCTTCCGCAGTAAAACAATATCCTATGGATGAAAATAGAATACAAATATTGGCTGGTTGATCAGATTTTTATTTATAATTAAAATCTAGTGGTCAGCCTACCAGAGCTACCACTATTAGTAGTAGTATCCATGTTTTAAGCTTCTTTTGTTCTTGAAGTGAAACACCCCAACGTTTGGGATCTCCCAGTGAGGTAGTGATAGTGAGGGTCACCCGCGTAATGCGCCCGTGCGCCCCCACCATAAGGGGACGCACGACGCTGGTAAACCTATTAAAGACGCGCGCGTAGAGGCATATGTCTTCATGTGCGCCGCCGAATTACTTTCATATCTGTTGAACCTGTAAAAATAACTATATCATACTTTAACGGAATTATTGGTGCTAAAGAGAATGTTGAATGTTATCTGGCAGGTGAATGATTTATATATCAATATCACATTATCAATGATTATGAATCTATGATTGAGCTCACTGTTAACACAAGTAAACAACATACGATGCGGTGACGTCATTAATTGTATCACCAATTATAGGCATAAGGTTAACTGATATGTTAAGGAAAGGTTCTTTTGGCTATTACTATGTATTTCACTACTATTTCATATTAGAAATTAAACTATATATAAGATATAGGTTGAAGCAAGGGCATGGTGTCTGCCTCTAAAAGTGTAGAATAAGGACAGAATTTTTTTTTTGGTCTCGGGGAAAAACTCTTGACGGGTTCCCTGGATATGTGGGACTCCGGGAAAGATGTTCGACCATCCGATTACCCACTAAAAAACCCCGCTGTTCTCCTATCGTCTACGCCCGGGCCCACGGATATATGGCCTGCTGATCTCGTGGCCCGGGACGGCGTCGGCCCGCTCTTTGTCTTAAGGCGGGCCCCTTCTAAAGTGTTGGCGTCAGGGGGTCAGGGTTTCGTCCCCCCGGCGCTCTCCTGTAACAACTCTAGTTAAGGGGGGCCGCGGAACAGTACGCAGCCCTCACCCTCGCGGAAATAGTGCGGGCGGCGGACCTCCCCTCCCCTCCGCTTTCTACGGCGGCCGGAGGTCATTGCTTGCCCTCCGGCGCCGCCGACATGGCCTGCGTTGGCGGGAGGGGAGTGTGGTGGCCGACTCCCGCTCCCGCTCCGCCGCCTCCTTTGCGGACATGACTGCTCCGCAGAAGGAGGCGACGGCCGTCCATCCAGGATCGCCCCCGACCATGGACAGAACCAGGGCCGGGAGCGACAGGTCCGCGCTGATTTGGGCGACGAGAGCGCGGCGCTCCTCGCGCCACGCAGGGCACACGGCGACAGTGTGGTCTACCGTGTCCTCCTCGTCGTCTGCGCCACAGTGGTGGCACCCCGACGTCATCTCCCGCCCTATACGACACAGGTACCTCCCGAAGCAACCGTGCCCCGAGAGGATCTGCGTCAGGCGGAAGGTCATGGCGCCGTGGCGCCTTTCCAGCCATTCGGCCTAGACGGGCCTAACCGCTTCGATGGTGGCGAGGACCGCGCTGGGGTGCGCAAGGCGCTCCTTCCACTCCACCATGAGCACCTCGTCGCGCAGCTCCGCCCGCTTTACCTCAACTTCGCGAGGCGCAGGGCGAGAGCCACGCTCGGCCGCGTCCCGGCGCCACTGGTACAACAGCGCCAGGACTCGGGCCTAAGGACAGAATACGACAATGTATTTCATCTTATAGTAGAGACAGATTAATACTGATATAAAACTTTTTTCAACTATTTTTAATTTTATTTGTATTTCAATCAAACAGAATAAAAACAGTAATATCACGACTATCATATAAAAAAGTTTCCGCCGTTTTAAAAAAAAATATTGTGAAAGAACGGTAGTTTAAATTTAATCGAAGTATTGTCCATCACTAGCAACTACTTTTTCCCATCTTTCAAGCAGCGTTCGGATTCCACGTCTGTAGAACTCCTTATCTTTTGAGGCTATCCAGGAATCAACTCAATTTTTGGTATCTTCATATGATGTGAACCACTGCTCCGGCAGAGCATGTGGCATTGACTGGAACAGATGATAGTCGGACGGCGCAATGTCTGGTGAATAAGGCGGGTACTACCCCACACTTCCCAATCAAGTGTTTTCAAACAGTTTTTCACCGGAACCGCTACATGCGGACGAGCATTATCATGTAGAAGAATAATTTTGTCGTGTTTGGAGTAGTGTTGAGGGCGTTTTTTCTTCAGAGCTCGACTCAATCTCATCAATTGTGTTCGGTAGAGAGTTCCAGTGATTGTTTCGCTTGGATTAAGCAACTTGTAATACGCCACACCCAGCTGATATCACCAAATACACAGCATGAGTATTTTTCCATGAATGTTGGGTCCTGCTGTGGATATTGACGCGTGGCCATGTAGTCCTCATGATTTTCTTCTTTTTGGATTATCATAATGTATCATCCTCTTTTCATCACCAGCGACGATTCGATGTAAAAAAACCTTTTTTGTGCCTAGCTTGACTCGGCTTTAATTCGTATGGAACCCATTTACCTTGTTTATGAGTCATTTCTAACGATTTTAAACGATGTGAGACTGCTTGCTGATTGATTTCTAAAGTAGAGTCGAAGTCTTCTAAAGTAAGTACAATTTCCTTTTGTGTTTGAGACAAATCTTCTTCCAGTTCTGCATCCTCGTAAATTTTTGTCTTTCCACTGCGATCTGTGTCTTCTACGTCAAAATCACCGTTTTAAAACTTGAAATCACTCACGACATGTTGTCTCACTCAATGCAGCCTCATTTTATGTTTCTACGAGCAATCGATGAGCCTCAGCTGCAAATTTTTTTAAATTAAAGAAGTAAATTAAAAGCTCCCGCAAATGAAGCTTATTTGGCTCAAATTTAGACATTTTCGAATAAAAAAAAAATATATGATGCTAATACGAAGTTAATAATCATATCATAATATGGTTATGTTGTTCTTGAATGAGCAACCTAGTTTTCAAGCCGGTTATCATATGCGAATTGTAACGTAAGCCTCGTGCCGTGCCATCTCTCTCAAAACGGCGGAAACTTATTTATACTCCTAATATTTTTTCAATTAAATTCTGATTTATTATTTTATTATCTTTCCAAGAAATTATACACAAAGTTATTATTGTTGTTGCTAAATAAAAATTGAAATGAGATAACAGAAAAATAAACTATACCTAGTCAGGTCATAAGTATTGTCACACAGTAAAAACTTTTCTTTTAGAATGCTGGCCACAAAACAGTTTATTGAATTCGAATTTCGAATTGTTCATGAAAATAAAAATGTATAACTTTTAGAATTTTACTCATTTTTAAATATGGAGTGGACGCTTAAAGAAGACCGTGTTGCAGTTATTGCGTTGCATCGTTACAGTTACGCGCCAATTCAAATTTTTAACATACTGAAAAATTTGAATATAACCAAAAGATTCGTTTATCGTACCATCAAACGATACAATGAAGACTCTAGTGTAGATGACAGGTCAAGAAGTGGTCGCCCTCGGTCTGTTAGGACTCCAGCAGTGATAAAAGCTGTGAAGGCACGAATTCAAAGAAATCCCAAACGTAAGCAGAAACTGTTGGCCCTTCAGATGGGGTTAAGCAGAACCACGGTGAAAAGGGTGTTAAATGAAGACTTAGGGCTTCGGGCATATCGAAGAAAAACAGGACATCGTTTGAATGCTCGTCTAATGGACCTGAGACTGAAGAGATGCCGCGCTTTGTTGAAGCGGTACGCGGGAAAAAAATATCGGGAAATTCTTTTTTCGGATGAAAAAATGTTTACCGTAGAAGAGAGCTACAACAAACAAAATGATAAGGTGTACGCACACAGTAGTGAAGAAGCGAGCAACCGTATTCCGCGTGTCCAACGAGGTCATTTTCCATCCTCGCTCATGGTATGGTTGGGAGTTTCTTATTGGGGCTTAACAGAGGTACATTTTTGTGAGAAAGGTGTAAAAACGAATGCTGTTGTGTATCAAAATACAGTCCTGACGAACCTTGTGGAACCTGTTTCTCATACCATGTTCAATAACAGGCACTGGGTATTCCAACAAGATTCGGCGCCAGCTCATAGAGCGAAGAGCACACAAGACTGGCTGGCGGCGCGTGAAATCGACTTCATCCGGCACGAAGACTGGCCCTCCTCCAGTCCAGATTTGAATCCGTTAGATTACAAGATATGGCAACACTTGGAGGAAAAGGCGTGCTCAAAGCCTCATCCCAATTTGGAGTCACTCAAGACATCCTTGATTAAGGCAGCCGCCGATATTGACAAGGACCTCGTTCGTGCTGCGATAGACGACTGGCCGCGCAGATTGAAGGCTTGTATTCAAAATCACGGAGGTCATTTTGAATAAACTTTAATGTCATAAGAATCTATGTTTTGTTAAGTTCATTTTGGTATATGAATGGTTACATAATTAATAAACTTGTTACAATTATTTTACATTAAACATGTGACAGAATTTATGACCTGACTAGGTACTTTTATGTTGAATTAAACTATATAATATAGTCCATGAATTATACGAAAATTATAGCTAGAGTTCAGCTGACAGGCAAATGGCATACCCAACGCGCTGCCGGCCACTTGGAAATTGTAAAATACCTTTTTTGAAAAACCTTAGCCGGAAGTTGATTCCAAATCCGGAAAGTGTGCAACATGAACGTTCTTGAGAACCGTCTCGTACAAGATCATAAGAATATGTGAAGTATTTAAGTATATCGAGGTTTATGAGAATGTTTGAAATTGAATTTAGTTCTGATGTTGCGAATAACACGCGATTAAAAATAGCTCCCCTCTATCTATTGCAGTTCGCATTTTCTGCGTGTTTACTATTTTAACAATTGCTACTAAGATAACATTTTTTATGATCGTACAATCGCACTGACGCATGACGATGTTACTTACAAATAAGTCGATACGTTACCATTATGTCTGCCACGTGTGTTTATACGTAATATATCATCATCATCATCATTTCAGCCGGAAGACGCCCACTGCTGGACAAAGGCCTCCCCCAAAGATCTCCACAATGATCGGTCCTGCGCTGCCCTCATCCAACCTATTCCGGCGATCTTGACCAGATCATCGGTCCATCTTGTGGGGGGCCTACCAACATTGCGTCTTCCGGTACGCGGTCGCCATTCGAGGACTTTTCTGCCCCAACGGCCATCAGTCCTTCGAGCTATGTGCCCAGCCCACTGCCACTTCAGTTTTGCAATCATCCGGGCTATGTCGGTGACTTTGGTTCTCCTGCGGATCTCCTCATTTCTGATTCGATCTCGCAGGGAAACTCCGAGCATAGCCCTCTCCATTGCCCTCTGAGCGACCATGAGCTTTCTCATAAGGCCCATAGTTAGCGACCACGTCACGTAATATATGTATATTAACTGAAAACTGTTCCAAAATTCAAGTAAACGCTATTAGCGTGCTCATGTTGGATGACTTGCGTGTGATGTCACGTTATCGTTTTTGGTGCTGTTTAATAACCTCCCGAAAATTGGCCCCCTTATTACTTCTTTTTATTGTAGTGGAACAGCAGACAGGCTGACAGGCTTCCACATAATAGTAAGCAGTTACCGTCGCCTATGGATGTTTACGATGCCATGGGCACCGCTAACACGCTGCCGTCTGCGTAGGGGTATTGGAACCATTTATATATCACTTATGCCGGAACAAACAGAGTTATTACGGCGGCTTATTTATAAACCAGCGGTGATTGCCATCCATAAGTTATTAACAATAATTCCATAAAACCAATGAAATAGCTCAGTTTCAGTGCTTATTCGTTTATCCGTGCAGGGGCGGAGAAAGAATACTAACCTCTGTGGCCGAGGTCGGCCTGTCGTAAAAGGCGACAAAACAACCCACCCTAGCTACGTGGTAGGGCCACAAGCCCATCTGGATGTCGACCACCTTTGGTCTTAAGTATGCCGCCATAATAACCTTGTGTTGTGTTCCGGCATTAGTGACCAAAGTTCCTGCCTGTACCCTTATAGGACAGCAGCGTGTTCGCGATGCCACTGGCATTGCAAACACCTATAGGCGACTGTAACTGCTAAATTCGAAGCGGGCTGTCAGCCTGTCTGCTGTCCTACGCAATAAAAAAAATATCTAAACAAATCTATTTCCCCCTTTAGTCATTACAAATATGTGGCATAAATCTGTATGATGAGCCTTAAGTCTTAAATATGTCAATTATTTCACGTCTTATCATTGGGTTATCAATATTTTAGTAGGGATGTTGTTTATACTACTCGTATACTGTTTATTATTGGTGTGAGACGGATTTAAAGAGGTGCCAAGTTGAATGTCGATTTATAATAGGTAATGAATGCTGTTCCACATTTACTAGCGTAAACACGTTTCTTTAAAAATAGGATGTTAATAATATAATATGTTAGAACTGTTTTGCGTCTTTGGCAGCTTTCCTATGGTGACGTGGCGTGGCAGCACTGTTCGGAGATATTTCGTTTCGACAACATAATAATATTTGTACGGGATATAAGTAGACTGTCACGGGAGAATTCTTGTTTCACCGTCCAACAACGTAGCAATTTTATTCTGTTTTCACGTTGAAAACAATAAAATTGTGTAGTGCTAACTGCGAAGTCGAGAGGAGTTAAGAGGTTTTGCCGCATTACATACAAAACATTACTTATTTTCAAATGACTCCTTTTGTTATTTCCCTGATAAAAACGAAGCTGCCATTCGTATAGAATTTGGAAATAAATCCATGAGCCACAATTTCCATTTTTTTTAATACCATGTTGTAATGTTACTTAAAAATGAAAACACTAAAATTCGATATTTTTTCCATTTTCATATTTGGTTAAGAAAATAAGTGGATTACCAAGTAAAAATATCGAAGGAAACTGGGCTAAATCGCTTAAAAGAAAAGCAAACATTAAATTTGGTCTTTTAAGCGTGATGATAACAAATTTCATACGATCATACGATGTACACGTCACAACTATGTATCACTCCACTGCATATAATATATATACGTTAGTAAATGAAAACAACTTTACAATTATACATGCTAATTTAAATTGACGACAATAAACTCAAGTTTTGTCACGTTTTAGTATGCGCCTTTTAACGTGTGGCGTCCTCGTTCATTGATTCTTCCTCACCCAATCACTCCAAATAAAAGACGTACACTACAGGCTTACCGCCATACACTTGTTTCTCTTAAAGGTACACGTTAATTAAAATTTAAAAATTACACGCTGTGCGGGAATTTCTGAATGTATACCTATCTATGTGGGAGGATTTTTGAGTGCGTACTTCTTACCTTCATTCTTTCTAAAATATTACAACATATTTATTGTTATCCCTATAATTGTTGTCGCGTCGTCATCATCATCATATGTGCAAAAACATGCTCATGTAAAATTTCATAAGAAACATTATTTTATCAGGAGAATTTCTTTGAAGTGATTTATATTAAAGTATGTAATGATTAAAATCACATAGCAGTTTTTATATATCACAGTTTGGGTGGCAAACTAATCATAATAGACAAAATGTTTAAATTTCAAAAAAGTGCACATAACAAGTATTGGTTTGACAATGACGAAGTTGGAGAATTTTTAAAAACGTTTTGAGTTCAAAATATATGCTTTTCTCCCTTCCCTCTAAAATATTGTTTCCCCTATAATTGTCGCGTATATCAAGTTAACATATACGATTTCGTCCGCTTTACTTGCTCGATAATTTAAAAATGTATTTATTATTTACACAATATGCTCGATAAAATCAATTACTACAATCGTGTGAGTTGTTAATTACTGAGTAATTTTTATTCAAACAAAACAGGGTTTTTCTTAGAAATAATGCAGCAAAATATTTGCCAGAATGTTATCTCAGTTGAGTGGTGAAAACATTTGGCTAGCCAAAAATACGCGTCAAACATAAATATTATGCTTCGGAACACTTGTTATCGAATTTTTACGACGTCAAATGTTTTTTTTAAAATTAGGTGAAGGAGTTATCTGAGATATAACGGTGTCAATAAAAAATTATAAACACGGTGTGATTTAATGAGAAAAAACAGGTCTAAAACTCTGAAATTATGATGATTAATAAATATACGTTGTTCGTCTTCAATGAATAGTCATAGTATATATATACAGAAATTTGCCACCTGCTTGCAATTGAATATATAGGATAATATAATGACCCGCTACGCTTATCTAAGACGGATTGACAGGTTAGGCGTATCGGAGATTTCGGTATGCCGGTTTCTTCACAATGTATTCTTACTTCGTCTCGAGATGGTCCCTCGTATACAAATATATGAGGAAGAATTTAAGAGTCCGTTTCAAGAATACGTATTATACGTCAAACAACAGTTTTAAAATTCAGTCTGTAGTCATTTGAATTTGCGTATATAAACTTTGGAGGTCTTAATAATAATAATTATTTCCGCATTTCATACTTGGCACGAATTGTGACATCTGTGACAATAATTATATTTATATTGAGTACATATACATTATGTTCTGTATATCCGTGACATAGGAAAAACTTTATAACAATATAAAGTAGTTAATCACTTCGATGTTTTTGGGGCAGTCTAGTATTAGGTATATCCGATTAGTTCAGTATTAAGTATATTTGACTACTCAATTCCAGCTCATTAACCTTTACGATGATTAATTTGATCGTTGAATTAGTTCCTTAATTATTTATTTAGTTATACTCTAAAACCTTGTCCAGTTCAACCCCTCGAAGACGCAAGTCTGCGTATTATCTGCCAAGAAAGCCCCGTTCGCACCTGCGCCACAGTTCCTAGGAACCCCTCTTTCCATCTCAAGCAGTATTGGGATCCTTGCTGTCGACATCACGGAGGTCGCGGATGATGTGCATTTTAGGGGACAATTGGAGGGCAAAGCTAAACTTGCCTCCAAAAACCTGGGTGTGCTAAACCGGTCCAAGCGGTATTTCAGTCCAAGGCAACGGCTTGTGCTATACAAAGCACAGGTCAGACCGCATATGGAGTACTGCTCACATTTATGGGCTGGAGCACCCGCCTGTCAGCTCAATCCCCTAGACTCAATCCAACGGCGCACAGTTCGTGTTGTCGACGATCCCATACTCACAGACGGTCTAGACACGCTTGAACTTCGTAGACTTTGCGTCTCTTTGCGTATTCTACCGTCTGTACAACGGGGAGTGTTCTGAGGAGCTATTTAGAATGGTGCCCTCGTCGTCTTTCTACCACCGAACTACCCGCCATCGGTTGGGTGTTCATTTCCATTTCTTGGAGCCTCTTCTTTCTTGTACGAAACGGTTTTCAAGAACATTCATGTTGCGTACTCTCAGGATCTGGAATGAGCTTCCGGCTGAGGTTTTCTCAGCGCGGTACGATATGGGGTTCTTCAAAAAATGCGTTATAAAATTTCTTCGAGACCGGCAGCGCGTTGGTAATGCCTCTGGTGTTGCAGACGTCCATAGGCGACAGTGATCACCTGCTAGGGTGGGCCGTTTGTCTGTCTGCTGAACTCTAGCTATAAAAAAAACTGTTTATATTGTCTTAAAAGTTCATCCCAGAACCTAACTGCTCGATGTATTTAACCAACATACACTACATCTATATAAATAAAAGTTCATATTATATACGATAGTTTTGAAATAACACTTTCGTAATAATATGAAAGCAGCGATAGGACATTTCAGAAATAATTTAACAAACGGTGTATTGTGTGAAATATCTCATAATTTCATCATTGTGAAGTATTTATTACCAAATGAATGATTAATGTTGTTGCTTGCGGATTATGATTATACAATGCCGTTGAACTCGGGACTAAACGATCCCTCGCGGCGAGCAGCGAGCACACCGGAAACGTAATTACCTGGATACAGTTAACACCAAACATTCGCAGGTGCAATTTTAGTTATAATCACCCGTCAAGTCAGTCGAACGCACCTACGAAGTGTTCAATACCAATTTTGTAGATATGATATATTTTTTATTCTATTTTTAGATTTCAGATTAGTTATTTTTTTTTTAATTGCTGAGGAATATTAGACAAGCTGACGGTCGAGGTTAAGAAAGACGTAATTTTGTAAATTACGTAACGATTTCCACAATTCAGAGCTATTCTGATGTGGAATAGCTGAACTGAAGTAAACCTAAGCCGTAGTCGGTCTTTTCGCAAATTGTACATGCAACATCGTAAGGGCTTATTTCAAAATACAGTTAAAATCGTTTATAACGTCATACCGGTTATATTGACCAAAATCAAAGGTCCCAGCTGGCTTTGCACCTCGCAAACGCCATCGATGGTTACGACAAAATTTGTGAAGTGTTGATTGTATTCCAATATTACACCAGTGGCCGGCAACCCGCATGCGGCTCTTTGGCTCATTTGCTGCGGTTTTTCGCGAAATATTTAGTCCAGGCAAGGAATATTACTTATAAACTGTATTAAAGCAAACATATGTTAAAAATGGCTCTTTGAATAAATATCAATTGTGTACTATCTAAATTAGGCTCCTTTGAATGACAAAGTTGTCGACCGTTGCTATGCACAACGGTGTCATAGTGACCTATTCACGCGGGTAATTTTTATTCGTAGCTTTAGAAGTTTGAAAAGATCATATTTTGCCATCTCCCAAATGTTAGGACCGCAATGTTTACAGTAAACGCATAACAGTACATAATTGTTTTGAGCTGGCTCAGTCTCTCCTAGTGCCACGACCTTGCCTGAGTCACTCGTCTCGTCTAGCGGTCTTAAGAATCGTTATTATATTATAATTATAATATTATTATGTAAATTAGTCAAGGTTGGAGGAAGATTTTGATAAAAATATCACTTTAAAGTATTACACACTTTAAGTTATTGCCAGTCATGCCAGTAGTTTGATAAATTTACGAAGCCTGGAAGAGATTTTTATAAAAAATTGTAGTTAAAAAAACACGATTTATAAAAAATCAAACTAAAAGGTAAAAAATAATTTTCAATAAAAAGATGAATATTATTGTAAAAAAGTGTGGAGTACAGACGTTTAAAAACATTATAAGCAAGATATTCAAACAGCGATTTTAAGTTTAGTTCTAATACGAATTTCCGCCTGCTTCCTATGTAGTAATTTTTTTTTCAGTTTCTTTGAAATAAGTTCCTAGTTGTTATATATTGTTGAAGAGCTAAAATCTCGGTTATGTTCTTAAAATAATCTTAACTTTTTTTAAAGGCATTTTAGTGGTTAATCTCGAAAAAATATTGAAATAATATCGTTTTTCGTCTCGTACTTTTAAATTCGGACCGATGATAATAATTGTTGTTTTAATATGTATGGCCGTCATCCTGTCTGCTGTTCTACAGCCAAAAAAATGTAAATAACTAGTGTTAAATTGGTCCAGCCATTCTCGAGTTTTAGCGAGACAAACGAACAGCAATTCTTTTTTATATGTATATAGAAAATGTTTATAACGAAGTAGTATGCTTAAAAAATAATTAGGTATAGCACCTTATTAATTTTAACGAGGTTCGTACGCAGTATGTACGAAATATATTCTTGTTTTTTAATTATTCACGAGCTAACGTGAATGGCCAAGGTTTCGCACAGCAATATCATGATACATAATACAAAGTAACTATAATTACTGGTGCAGGTGAAGGCAAAAAGGAGGTATTTGGTGAAATAATGGTAACACTATTGTGATAACAAACATCAATCAATACTAAAAAAAATTTTTGAAAAGAAGTACTTATAGGGCGTCCAGAAGTAAAGGTTGGTAAACTAAAAATCCCCGTGGCTTAACAGCCTTCAAGAGCCCCTAACTAAGACGGCGCGTAATGATCGTCACGAAGATTAGTCTTTATTCAATTTTGAAGTATGTACATACATATCTTTTACTTAGCGTTCATTAGTTCAACAGTGCGCCGCGGCGGACATCTTATGATCGCCAATACGTCGGGTCCTGGGGTCCGCGTCGGACACCGTGTGTCCGCATGCCTTCGATAACTAGAGTAGCTTATAAAAGGCCGAAAGACGCCGTTTTGCCTCTTTTACTAAATCAACCATGTATAATATCGATTAAGGGTGTCCATAAGTGAACCTACTCGTAGGTGACAATATGACGTGTCTCGTGAAACATCCATTTTGAATGGCAGTGTGCCGGTACCGATTGCAACAGGAGCTATTAAGCGATGAAGCAAAAATATTCTAAGATGTCTCCCAAACCGATGGGCTCATGTTGATGGGCTGGATAGAGGAGCCACTACATAGAAAACTGAATCACTTTCTAATTTTTTTTTGGAGTTTACTCCTAAGAATTTATTTTCGTATATAAGGCGCCCGGTATGAGAAAAATGTGAGAGTAAAATCTACTAATGAATGACCTCGTTACGTTTTCGGTACACACTAAACAAAACAAAACGATGTATCTCTCAAGGCAAAAATTACTTTATTTGTTACAACCTAAGGTTGATTTCACATTAAATGTTGTTTAACATATGTCTTTTCATTTGTAAGTGACAAGAGTAATTTATTGCGCTGCTCATTTTATATGACGAATGATCGTAAGTATTAGATAATGTTTTGGAGATTTGTGACTTTATTACTAGGTGCCATAGTTGTAATTAGGTTGAACTTAAAACTGTTTTAAAACTTTTATTATATATGTATATTATTTTCATTAATTTGTTAATTTACCCTTTCATATGGTATTAATCTTTTTTCAGTTAAATAAACTCTTTTTGCGTATGTTTAGACAATCGTACTTAAGTAGTAAACTCCAGTCGTGCGTCGGAGCTGACACACACAGTTTTTTAATGTACAATATTTACAGGACTGTAATGCTACTCTATTATTCTAAAAATGTTCACTGAACTGTTATTAATAAACGCTGTAGATACGTCTAAGACAGCATATTTTAAACAACAATTCCACAGACAAGGTTAACATTTAATTTGAAGGAGAGCCCGACATTCATTTCGATTAATGTTTTAAGTTATGTATTATATGTTGTTTAGCGACCTCTAGCTTCGGAGAGAAGGTTTTTGCTCAACTGGTTAATTTATAGTCGTAATAGAATGTTCGAGAATATGCGACAGCTGTTATAAATTTATCTGTTATTTTGTTTCCTGAGCAATGAGACCACACAACTTTTTTATTCATACATGCTACATTATGACCTCATTAAATAATTTGTGGCGATCTACGGAACTATAGTTTAAACCAAATATTGTAACTTTTAAAGCCAATAAAATGTAACTACAGATTTATAAAACCTAAAACTTCAGCCCGGCTTCGCATGGATGCGATTAACTTATGCCTACTTGCATTAGCTCATAATAATCTGAATTGACAGGCATCACGGCACTCTGTCGTTTCACATGATACGTGATCTCAGGGCACGGCTGCTTCGGGCGGTACCAGTGTCGCATCGCTCAAAAAGAGCAAACGACAGAGTGCCACCACTGTGACGCCGGCGATGAGGACACCGCGCTCCACACCCTTCAAGTGTGCCCCGCATGGGCATTGGAGCGCCGAAACCTCGTCGCCACAATTGGTCTTAACATCTCGCTTCCGGTCATCATCCTAGCGATGGTCGGGAGCCAAGCTGGATGCGACGCCGTGGTCTCCTGCTGCGAGACAATTGTGTCTGCGAAGGAGACGGTGGAGAGGGAGAGAGAGCGTGCTAGGCTCCCTTCCCGCTCACTCAGGGCCATTCATCGCCGGAGGCTGGCAACAGACCTCCGGCCGTCGTAGTGATCGGAGGCGGGGGCGGCTCCCTGGAAAAGGGTCGCAGCCTGTGCACACACATGGTCGAGAGAGAGGTGCGCATGGGTGTTTCGTGTGAGAAAGAAAATACCGGAGACCGTCAACCTTCCCAACTTTGAAGAGGTCCTCGAAAGCAGGCCGGCGCCAGTCGGGGTCGCGGCCTGACTAATCGGCACTAAAGGAGTTTTAAGGAACACCGGGGTGGTTTTAGTGCTTATACCAGCGACGTACATTCCCCAGCCTAAAGAAGGGGACGTATGGGCGCATTGCACGGGGAATCCCACACTATCCCGCCGCCCGTTCTCAGGCGGCGAGGTGTCATGCATTTCCACCTCGCAAAAAAAAAAGATACATTAATAAGGCGTAGCAACTTCTTATGTTGGACATTGAGATCGGTTGAGCATCGTTGGAGATTATAACAAACAAACATGCGCATTTTATATTCGAGTTTTACATTGTTGGTTAGGCAGGTAAAGACTTTTGTTTGTAACGCAAATTTTATTGTTGTTTCAGACCCTCATCAACATCTCTTACTCCTTTCTGGCTCTATTCGGGTTCGTCATCCAGCAACTGGTGTTCGGAAACCTGAGGGTGGCGGAAGCCCAAAGGGTCAGAGACAAGTTTTGGAACTATTTCTTCTATAAGTTCATCTTCATATTCGGCGTGGTCAATGTGCAGTATGTGGATGAGGTCATGCTGTGGTGCTTCTGGTTCTCCTTGGTGGGTTTCCTCCATCTCTTGGGACAAATGTGCAAGGACAGATATGAATATGTAAGTAAGTTTTTATTTAACTCGTTAACGGTGGGATACACACACGCTGCGGTCTAATGGAGCCAAGTGTGCGGAAAGTCATAGCAAAAACACGCATCGTTGAGTATTAATGTACAAAAAATTGTTTAAAAAACTAATATTTTTAATTAATTATTTTTTTATGATGTTATGTTCTCTTTTTAATGAAAAAAATTATAATGTAGATATGAAATTCTAATTGATATAATTTTAAACTTCATATCTACGCTTGAAAGGCAACTTTTACTAAGGGACAGTGAGTGAACTGTCCAGAAAAGTGATTTGAATCACTTACGTACATTTAATCTCTCCAGAGCACTGCAATTTTTTCAGATCAACTTTCGCTTTTAAGAAAGCGAAATTATAATATGTACGAAAAAAATATCACCTATATCATCAAGGTGATCCATGACTTAATTCCTGAACTATGTAAATCATCGACCTGCAATTGTTGCGACTCCAATTGTGTGTTAATCAGAATCAAACAGACGACATGCCCTTCCGCAGTTTTGTGTGTATACGTAATAATAGTAACGCTAACACTTACAGTTAATTTGTAAGCAATTGTCAAATTTGTTTTAGACTAGCTGAACCGCCAAACGTTGCTCTATTAAAAAAATCGCGACTATAAGTAGCGTATGTCCTTCTCTAAAGACTAATAAATAGCTTTATACCGAAAAACATATAGAATTGGCTCAGCGGTTTAGGCTTGAAAACGTAACAGACAGACAGAATTATTTTCATATAATCCATACTTCCATACTAATATATACTAATAATATTATAAATGCGAAAGTAACTCTGTCTGTCTGTCTGTCTGTTCCTCTTTCACGCCTAAACGGCTGAACGGATTTTGATGAAATTTGGTATGGTGATAGATGATAACCTAGAAATGGTCATAGGCTATAAATAATCACGCCATCGTTCTTAGGGGGTAGGCAGTAGGCAGATAACTAAATTGAGTTAGTGATTTTTTGTGCTTATCCGGTATCTATGAGAATCGGCCAACATCTATTTTTCATCCCCCTAAATGTTAGGGGTGACCCACCCCCAAAAATTTTTTTTTAATTTTTTGACATTTTATTATTTATATGGCAGAACAACGTTTGCCGGGTCAGCTAGTATTAGTATGAATGTATATGAGCTATTCGTAGTAAAGGATTGGAAAATTCGATTATATTTATAGAAGCAAGAGATACAGTTGGACCGAGGTTAAATTTTATTTGTAATTGGACCTTAATAAACTTTAATAAAATATGTAATTGATTTGGTTTTTTCGACCGCGTAGGTCAGGTCCCCAACGCTCCAAAATACGTGCGTCAGACCCTCGTTCTTCATTCAGCAAAGACATCTTCATCAGGCAACGCCAATAATTCAGATAAAGCCAAGCCATCTTCCTCCTCCTGCCCTTATCCCACATTATATGGGGTCGGTACAACATATTACATGTTGTAATAGTTGTGGCTTAGTTTTTACAAACGGTCGCCTGCCTGACGTTAACCAGTTTTTGGGGAAAAATCTATCATCCTTTTTATTTAAATTATTATTCTCGTTCCACATTGAAAGTAGGATACGAAATTTTGTTGTCAATCATCTAATTTCTAATATATCCTCAAGCGACACTTTTATTGGTTTCCTCTTGAGTAAACAACATCCGAGTCTCGGTTTGGGTGTGCAGGGTGGCACTTTTACAGGGTCCGTGCAAAATTCACATTTGACAAGCACAAGAAGCTGTTTTAAATTTTTGAACAATATCCAAACTTGGAATACTTCCGACTAGTTCAGCTAGTTTCGTTCACGGTAAAGTACCGATAAACTCAATCATAAGTTACTGCGCCACGTTACTAACCCTCAGTTTGTTGTGTGACTAACGCCAGCCCCGTGTCATTGCCCAAGTTGACCTTCAAGGTTCAACGAGACATGACAACGTGGAAATAAACACAAATATATTTCAACTTTTCTTTATATATTTCCATTAAATTAATGTCAAATTTATTTTGACTTGCGTTGCTTGACTGCTGTAGGTATTAGGTATATTAGAAAGTTGTTTGATATGCGATGATCATCAATTTTATTCAAAAAAATTAGATAAATTGATAAGAGAAATGTCTGTATTTTTAAAAACTATGATTTTTTTGTACCTTTGTATGACATTTGATGCATTACGTTGAATGGTGCGTCATTATGTTATAATTTTAAAATTCTATACGTGGGCCACTAGAGCCATCTGTCA
The DNA here is from genome assembly GCA_963693495.1 of Malacosoma neustria. Lineage (NCBI taxonomy): Eukaryota > Metazoa > Arthropoda > Insecta > Lepidoptera > Lasiocampidae > Malacosoma > Malacosoma neustria. Next base: position 521,270 of record OY856389.1, read on the forward strand.
ATCTCAAACTATTCTTGTGTTAGGCGTTAATATACACTTACATGTACTATTATAAAATTACACCGATTTGTGGTTAAATTTGTAAGTACTACCTATAGATTGTACATTGTGTATGTTATCCGTGCAGGGGCGGAGAAAGAATACTGACCTCTGCGGCCGGAGGCGACCTGTCATAAAAGTCGACAAAATAACCCACATTAGCTACGTGCACTCAAAGCTTACATGACGGTCTCTGGCATGAGCAGCTGATCAGATGTCTGTACGGAGCGCAAATAAAAAAAATAACCACAATAAAAGTAACATAACTAACAAAATGCAATAACAATATTTATTTCACGGCTAAGCATTTTTAAACACACCTTTTATGCAATGCGACAGAATGGTATTATTTTACATACAATAGGTAAATGATAAAAGTTATATTTGGCTCTCATGTTTGAACATGTACATGAGTTTAGGTTTGTTTTTAACTATAAGCAAGGCTTTGTTGACTCAGTGACCTGAACGGCTATTCACCCTCGTCTTCAGAGGCTTTGTTTATTCACCACTGATTAATAATTATATGGTATAAGTTGTTTGTGGGAGATCGATGTTTACTTTTTTACTCTTTTATTATATATACTCATTATTATCATCACACGATGTTCTACTAATAATACTGAAAAGTCACCTTATTGAAAAAAAGTCGCTCGATAAACCCCGTTTTTTATAATTTTAGTTTTTTTATGGTTCAAATTCATTTTAGGGTCTTTCAACTACCGCGATTCTAAAAAGTTCTCCCAAATACATGAGGAATGGTAGTTCTAGAATGTTTTCCCGTCGTACATATTACGTGACAATGATTTGAGCTCAAGCGTCTAAATTCCGTCTTCTGAGCGTAAATGGGTTAAGCTCAATTTTTTAATATACAAATTTTTTTATAGCTGGAGTTTAGCAGCAGACAGTCTGAGACCACCCTGAAGTAGGTGGTCACCGCCGCCTATAGACGTTTGCATCACCAGAGGCATTACCAAAGCGCTGCCGGCTTTTAAGAAATTTTATGACGGCTTTTTTGAATACCCCATATTGTATGGCGATGGGAAAACCTCAGTTCATTCCAAATCCGGAGAGTGAGCAACATGAACGTTCTCGAGAATCGTTTTGTACAAGAAAGAGGAGGCCCCAGGAAATGGGGATGAACATCCAGCCAATGGCGGGCAGTGCGGTGGTAGAAAGACGAAGAAGGCACGCACCATACTATACAATGTCTCAGAACACTCCCCGTTGTACAGGCGGTAGAATACGCAAAGAATCGTAACATCTCTCCGAAGGCCAAGCTTGTCTAAACCGTCTATGAGTATGGGATCGGCGACAATACGAACTGTGCGCCGTTCGTTGGATGGAGTCCAGGGGATTTAGCTGACAGGCCGGTGCTCCAGCCCATAAATGTGAACAGTACTCCATGTGTGGCCTCACCTGTGCTTTGTATTGCACAAGACGTTGCCTTGGAGTTAAATACTACTTGGGCACCCAGCTTTTTGGAGATGGAAAGATCTCTGTCTTCGATACCGCTAAGACGGCAACAGCATATGTCGTGCCGGACGTACAAGCTTACCCCTGCTTTTGGAAGGAACAGGTGTTCCAAATAATAGCCAGAGTAGCACAGATACTATGAGCCGGCCGTGGCAGATTTTTTTTATTGCTATTTTTTTTATTAATACCGGAACAACACAAGGCTATTATGGCGGCATACTTAAGAACAAAGGTGATTGCCATCGAGACGGGCTTGAGGCCCTACCACGTAGCTAGAGTGGGTTGTTTTGTCGTCTTTTACGAAAGGCGACCCCTGCAAGGATAGAAATAGATAGAATAGGATATTTGGGTTTCCGTTAAAAACAGTAAGGCCGACTTTACCGTTTCTAGGTGGTGAATAACGGCATTGTTGGAATGTATACCTCTTATTATGCTATTAAGTCTTTACCTATGAAATTGCCGTTTTGTATGAAAAAATTTAATCGATTTTTTTCATGTATTTTTTATTTGTATTAATCGAAGTAATCACCCATGCAATCATCTTGGCCAACGCAGTGGCAGTTTATTGATGCCCTTTTTAAAGAAATCAGCTGGACAGGAGGCAACAAATTCTTCAAAGGCATTTTGTACTGCCTCTCGGGTATTGAATTTTTTTCCCGCCAAGAAGTTATCCAAATTCTGGAAAAAGTAGTAGTCTGTAGGCGCAAGGTCTGGTGAGTAGGGCGGATGACGGAGAACTTCCAACCCCAATTCTTGTAACTTGGAGACCGTCTGCTGTGCAGTATGAGGTCGTGCGTTGTTGTGCAGGAGCAGCGGAGACGAGCGATTGACCAATGCTGGTTGGAGATGTGCTAGCTTCTCCATCATTGTATTCAGTTCTTCACAGTACACATCTGCAGTAATGCTCACTCCGTTTGGTAAGAAGCTGTGATGAATCACACCGGCACTAGACCACCAAACAGTGACCATCACTTTTCTAGGGGTAAGTTTTCGTTTAGGGCATTGTTTAGGTGCTGAACCAGGATCCAACCAACTTTCTGAGCGCTTGTGGTTATCAAAAAGAATCCATTTTTCATCGCAGGTAACAATGCGGTTCCAAACTCCTTCATTTGTGTGTCTGTTGAGTAGTGCAAGGCACGTTTCGACGCGTACTTCACGCTGACGATCATTGAGTTCGTGGGGCACCCATTTGTCAAGCTTTTTTACCTTGCCAATTTGACGCAAATGGACCAATATTGTTTTGACGCTAACGTCGAAAGCTGCTGCTAATTTAGCCGTAGATTGTGTATCATCAACTTCCACGATCGCCTTTAATTCGTCATTGTCGACCAAAGTCTTCGGACGACCGCGAGGTTCATTTTTCAGGTCGAAATTCCCAGAACGGAAGCGAGCAAACCAATAGCAGGTGGTGCGTTGGTTTGTAGTGTTAGCTCCGTAAACGTCGTTGATGTTGCGTGCCGCTTGTACCGCGTTGCTGCCACGATGGTACTCATATTCCATAATTACTCGAATTTTTAACATATCCATGATGATGAAAAAGATTGAAATGCGATGAAAATGTAACACTAATCAATAAACAAATGACTACTTTTGGAAAAAGAATTCCATGTTTTTAAAATAAAATTAATTTGAAATTAGAATTCTTAGCCAAACAAAAATTATTTTGATTTGAAATGGCCAGTACTGCAGAACGGCAATTTCATAGGTAAAGACCTATTATTAAGCACTATAGATAATTTTGTGAGTAATTGGTATAAATTCGAATCTTATATTTTTTCTAGCTGTCACTATCGCCAACCACGGCGACATGGGCTCACGCGCGACTGATGTGCCTGCTGGTCGGCATCCTGGGGGCGACGTGTGCGCTCCTGGCCGTCGCCGTGGCCTGGGGTTTGCCCGCGGGACGGGACAACTTCGCCTTCATGGCTGCCGAGGTATGGGTGCCTGTCGTTTGCACGTCGATTTGCATGTTGAGCGTCGCCACTAATCGGAGTAAAAATCGTTTATCTACTTAAAATTAATACAAATATTTGGAATACCTAAGGTAGAGCCATGACTCGATTAGAAAGCTCCTTGTTTGCGTCCGAAAGGTTCTCCCACATCCAACACTTGAATTCTTTTTAATGCTATAGGACATCAGACAGGCTGACGGCCCGCTTAGAATTTAGCAGTTACCGTCGCCTATGGGTGTTTGCAACGCCGGTGGCATTGCAAACACGCTGCTGTCCCATAAGGGTACAGGAACTTGGGTCACTAATGCCGGAACACAGCACAAGGTTATTATGGCGGCATGAGACCAAAGGTGGTCGCCATCCAGGCGGGCTTAAGGCCCTACCACTTAGCCACGGTGGGTTGTTTTGTTGCCTTTTACGACAGACCGACCCCGGCCACAAAGGTTAGTATTCTTTTTCCTCTTGAATATGTAATTATAAATACATCCACTAGGAAAACTAACTTCTGTTCAGTTTCTCTGCTGTTCAAGTTTTTGCAGTAACTATATAAAATATGCTACTTACATAAACATGCTGAGATGGTTTGGCCATGTTGAGAGAATGAATGAAGAACGATTGACGAAAAAAGTGTATAAGGCGAGTGTGAATGGAAGTGTTGGAAGGGGTAGACCTAGGGGGACGTTTCGAGACCAGATCAGGGACGTCTTGAAAAAAGGCCAGGTCAAGAGTACCCTAAACCGAAGGGCATGTATGAAGGGAATAATGAAAGTGGACGAAGCGAAACAAGTATGTAAGGATCGTAGCAAGTGGAAAGAAGTGGTCTCTGCCTACCCCTACGGGAAAGAGGCGTGATTATATGTATGTATGTATGTATGTACTTACGTAAAGCTTAACACTCATTTAGTTTAATGTTTTTATGTGTTTATTATATATATTATAAAATTAAATGAATTATGGTGGAAATTTAACTACAAACTTTTCGCTTCACGTATTAATATATAGATATTTTTTTTATTGCTAAGCAGATAGGCTATCGGCCCACTTATTAGTAATCAGTTACATTCGCCTATTGATGTTTGCGAAGCTAGGGGCACCCCGAACATAGCGCTGTTCGCATAGGTGTACTGGTACTTAGGTAACTAATGCCAGAACACAACATACTCATAGACGAAGGGTCCTAACCACCCCTGGTGTATAAGTATGCCACCATAATAACCTTGTGTTGTGTTCCTGCATTAGAGACCCAGGTTCCTGTAACCCTATGCAAACGGGCTTCGAGCCCTACCGAGTTGCTAGGGTCAATAGCTAGGGTTGCTTTGCCGCCTTTTGCGACATAGCAGCTCCGGTCGTTTTTTTTTTTTTTTTTTTTTATTGCGTAGGACAGCAGACAGGCTGACAGCCCGCTTAGAATTTAGCAGTTACCGTCGCCTATAGGTGTTTGCAACGCCAGTGGCATCGCGAACACGCTGCTGTCCCATAAGGGTACAGGAACTTGGGTACACTAATGCCGGAACACAACACAAGGTTATTATGGCGGCATACTTAAGACCGAAGGTGGTCGCCATCCAGACGGGCTTGAGGCCCTACCACGTAGCTAGGGTGGGTTGTTATGTCGCCTTTTACGACAGGCCGACCCCGGCCACAGAGGTTAGTATACTTACTCCACCTCTGCAAGGAGAATGAAACGTATGGGGGTGGATAAAAGCATAGCATGTTGGTCGAAATATAAAAAATATAAAAATCGACATATCCCAGTTGACGTGAATAAATATGGCGTTATGTAAGAAGCGCCTCATCGCAATGTGCCAAAACTGGATATTCAACCTCTGATCGCACAGTTGCGTAATATATGAAAGTTTATTTATCAAGTGAAAGTGATGAGCAGAACTGTTTGCGTCCTTCTATAGCAAAGCTGTGAGGAGCTTCTGTATTAATTATAAAATACGATTTTAAATGCAATGTGTGTCCTCTACAAATAATAGGTCTACCGAAAAGTTCTGTCCGTTTTTAATACAAGTTTCGACACGTAAGCACAAGTTTATTTGGTGCATGTTCGGTTTTATATTTTTATCGCTTAATGGATACACACTGACGTAGTAAATTGACTGTAATATAGTTAATTCGAATTAGTCTTAAGTGTAAAATGATAGTGTAACCAGGGCTACCTACTGATAAAATTCATCTACACAACTGTACGAATGTCAACAAAGGAGAAGTGCTACAGAAGCATGTAGAAATTTATTGAAATTGTTTGGTGAAGGTACAGTTTCTGATAGAACATGCAGAAGATGGTACAAAAAATTTTAAACAGGTGATTTCAAACTTTCTGATAAGCCACGTTCTGGGCGACCATCTTTGATCGACGACGATGTTTTTAAGGCGATGTTGGAGCAAGATACTTTTCTGACAACATCGGAGATAGCAGAAAGGCTTAGTTCATCTCAGCAAACCATTTCGGACCATATTCGGAAGATAGTATTGGTGTGGAAATATTCAAGATGGGTGCCACATGAATTTTCTTTTATTCCAAAAACGGAGAGAACTTTCCGGTAGACCTATTACTTTGATGTTTATTTCAATTTCCTGGAATGAGTTACGTTTGACAAGACCTTCTATTGTTCGTTTCCTGCAGACATTTTTTTTATTGCTGCAGACAGGCTGTCGGCCCACTTAGAATTTAGCAATTATCGTCGCCTATTTTTTAGAAGTCAGACCGTAGTAGTCTCTGTAAAACACAATTTATACACATATATTTTCTTCTAGCTCTTTGCTCAGTATAAGTGTACAGGCAAATAAGCACATACATGTAATCTTGTTGTACTGTTGTGACTTCAGCTTCAAAGTGTCGGGTTTGAATATTTTTTCTCATTTTTTTTATACTGTAGGACAGCAGACAGGCTGACGGCCCGCTTAGAATTTAGCAGTTACCGACTATAAATACTGCACATCAGATCAAATAGGAAAGCATGTCTTAGTTTGGATAACATTGTCTCTGTCCCAAGAAGCATTAGCGAACCAAAAGAGCAAAACTCCGGGGACCAATGTCAAATTGTTCTCAATCGAGATAACGCTTTCTGAAGCATAAACTTGTGTACTGGTTGGTGTACCAGTCGTCGTTCTCAGCGGCTTGAAAGCCACAAAAGTGTAGTCACATTATGTTCTTAGAATATTTATAATCAACAATAAAAAGTAGCAAATACGGGGGGTATTACCGGCTGGGCGTTCATCACCATTTCCTATCCCGAGCGTCTTCTCTCTTGTGCGAGACGGTTCTCAAAAATGTTCATGTTGCGTATTCTTAGATTTGGGATGAGCTTCCGGCTAAGGTTTTCTCATCGCATTACGATAGTATTTTCAAAGTTACAGAATTTCTTCGAGCCAGACAGCGCGTTGCCAATGCTTCTGGTGTTGCAAACGTCCATTGGCGACGGTGACCACCTACTATCGGGTGGGCCGTTTGCCTGTCTGCTGAACTCTAATATTCTAATGTTGTATATTGATGGTATTCTAAGTTATTTAAAAAAAAAATCTAAGACTAGCTGCGTACACGCTGCTCAGGGCTACACGCAATCAAATCCGATATTTTTTGAGACGTTGGTAATACAGCTTTTTTGAATATCTGCAATCGTAAAAATATGTTTGTTTTAAATATTATTTAAATCATTGGTTAATTTGTGCAGTGTGTGCTGTTGCTGCTGACAGTCCTCCACGTGGTTGCGAAATTCATACTGCAGACGTACGAAGTGGACGTGGCCGGACCAGTTTATTATTACACGCACCTTATCTTCGATGTGAGTAATAATAGTACTTTATTTACTTTTACTTAATCATTTATTTTGTATGTTAAATAGTTATTATTTATATAGGAATAACTTTAAAGGAAGTCGGCCGGCGGATTGATTTGAGTATGACCGCATTTGGGAAATTGGGTTAAGTCTTCTCGTCGCCATACCACAATGCTTGAAGACGAAAGTCTTACCAGTGCGTGTTACCCGTATTGACGTACGGAACTGAGACGTATCCACTCATAGTTGGGTTGGTCCACCAACTTAAACGTGTGCTAGGTATGGAGAGCGCGATGTTCGGAGTTTCTCTCTTTCGCATTCGTAATGAAGTGATCCGTCAGAGAAAATTCACCGACGTCGCTTCTCGGGTGAACAAACTGAAATGGCAGTGGACCGGCCATATCCGTCGTAGAATCGATTCACCGATGGGGTAAACGAGTTCTCGAGTGGAGACCGAGTCTCGGCAAACGTAGTGTAGGATGCCCAGCGGTGAGGTGGGGCGACGAACACTTGCGAAAAATGGCTAGCAAGGGCTTAATGCAACAAGCCCAAGATTATTGTTGTGTATATTATGCCTTTTGGTAGCTCGCGATAGAATAGAAAAAGTATGCATTTCCATACTGTATACTCTTCAAGGCTGAATTCAGTCGTCTACATTATAATTTTTTTACATCGACAAAGTTGACAATAGAAACCTCATCAAAGGGCATTGAGGTGAAACGTGTGCCGTTTCACTTTGTAATAATTTATTGTTGTTACAAAGTGATTGCATCCTGGAATTCGAAACGAACTTGAGAATGAAACTTCCGGTTAATATAAACGCAATTCTGAACCATTTTGATGTAGTACTTCTTGAAATATTATTTTTAAATGGGAAACATTAAAATCAGTGATGTTTCCATAGTCGGTGTCGTTGATTGTGGAGCTGCTGCACGTGGTGCACATGGTGGTGTACTGCAACATGCTGGTGTCGATGGCGTCGCTGGTGCTGCTCATGCAGCTGCGGCACCTGCTCCACGAGCTGCAGGCGAGAGTCCACCGCCATAGGATGTATACCTCGTTGACCACGCACATGAGTGAAAAGTAAGTTTAGTATGTAGTAGTACACTGACGGACTCATAAACTGCATCAAAGTAATAGACGACTTTGAAATAAATATTTTAACCACGTATGCAAACTTTCTATACAGGTTTAAATTGAAACCTCTAGATTGGTTCGTGAACTTTAAAACAGCGTAGGGTCGTATCCTTAAGTTTAAGTTTATGTACTGGAAAGGACCTTAAGGCGTTTTTGAAGAAAAAACAGAAATTTAAGGAAAATTGGTTTAATTAAAAAATTGGTTTTAACAATAGACACAAACTTTATGCAAGGGTTTATTTATGTTTTAATAAGATGTATTACCTCCACGTGCCCTTATTACGGATTCTAATCGGTTCCGCATAGATTTTATTAGGGTTATTAAAAGATCTTGCGGAATATTTTCCCATTCTTCTGAAAGCGCTGTTCTTAGTGCTGCCACTGTCGTGGGCAGAGGGTTTCTCGCATATACAGCTCTTTTTAAATTGTCTCAAACATGCTCAATGGGATTAAGACCCGGGCTGCGTGCTGGCCAATTCATTGTACGTATCCCAACCTCTTCGCAATATTGTCGAACTTGTGCAGCAGCGTGCGGCCGGGCATTATCCTGCATTAAAGTAAAATTTTCGCCTATGAATCCCATGTAAGGCACCACGTGATCTTCTAAGAGCTCTGTTATGTAGCGATGTGCAGTCAAACCCCCTCTATTACCGTTTTGACGGACCATGTCTATGAACACAAGTTCTGTTCGTCCGTTCATCGATATGCCACCCCAGACCATACACGAACCGCCTCCAAAAAGAACACGCTCCTCAATGCAACTTTGAGCATATCGCTCCCCACGTTGACGATACACTATTTTGCGACCATCTGCACCATATGAACATGTCCTACACTCGTCCGTGAACAATACGGAGGCCCATTGCTCTTCAGTCCAATTCAGGTGATCACGCGCAAATCTTAAGCGAGCTTGTCTGTGAGCTACAGACAACTTTGGACCATTTGCTGGTCTAAAAGGGGTGATATCCGCTTCCTTTAACCTTCTTCTTATTGTTAGTGCACTCACGTTTACTCCACGCACTTCACTAAGCTCTGTTTTGATGTTAACTGACGTGAGGAAACGATTTCGCAGGGAAGTTGTAACAATAAATCGGTCATCACGACCGGTGGTTGCTCGAGTCCTGCCTGTACCACGTCTCCTTCTGTAAGAATCTGTCTCCACAAACCTTCTGTATATTCTAGACTGGTTTAAGTTTAAATTTCTACCAATCGTTCGTTGATCCGAGCCCTCCCGCACCAATGCTACAATTTGAGCCGCTTGTTCGGACGAAGTATCCATATTATGGTTCAAAAACTCTCGATGAGTTAAAAAACTAACCCAACAATTCTGCTGGTAACAATAATTCAATTGACAAAAGAATAAAAAATCAATGAGAATCAATTTAAAACTTTGCTATAAATAACACGCAAATCTGATACTACGAGTAAATTTTCTTTTCCCGGCTATATTCATTTGTTTTACTGCAGTTCTATTTTTAAATTTTCCTTTTTTTGAGATTAAGAGCCAGTCTCTCCATATTTATATAATTTAATCTAAAAAGTTTGCATACTTATTAAAAAAAATCATTTCAAAGTAATCCTGAATTTTGATGCAGTTTATGAGTCCGTCAGTTTATTAGTATGGTGATAATATCGTCACTTGTAAGTCGTAAAAGGCGACTAATAATCTACTCCTTATATGCTAATAATTGTAATCCATGTCTACTACACTTCCTATAAATTTAGCCACATATAATGCAGTCTTTTTCTGGCTCTCTTGGTCAAGTGTAGGAAAAGGTACAACATGACGTGGATGTTACATCTTGTGATAGTACTGGACAATAGACAGTGGATCCCAAGAGTGTAAGCTTTATTAACAATATGAGAAATATTTATGTTACTGATGATCTTGATTTACATGCGAAAACTAGAAAGCTTTCCAAGGCCTTCTAAGCTTCGCAATTTTAAAATGTCATCAAGTTTTAGAGTTCACCTTAAACTCCGTTCGTCTTACCTAAATTTGTTCCCTTTTCTTGGCTTTGAAAATGCTAGTATAATATTACCATTAAAATGCGTGTAGCATATATTATCATGAAGTCGTTAGAACTAATTATTATGCTTTTGATTCATTCATTTATAAATTTTTAAAGGGATATTAAATTATAATGTTTACTAAACATAAATATGATAATATTTATTATTGTTTAACTGAGCGTCAGCAATGGCAGGTTTATCCGGGTACAATTAATATAACGGTCATATTATTCGCGTTGAGTATATTTGTCCGAAAAACACGTAAACTGGATTACCCCTATAGCTCAATGACATACTTGCGGAGCACGAAAAAATTTAAGTATAACGCTGATTAATACGCTATTAATACTCTTTATTTTGGATCACCGTATAAACTGTAATACAACTACTTAGTATGCCTCGACGGCATACGGTTGAAATGTCATATTCGGAAGAAAAACCAAAAAAAAAATATCCGTGCAGGGGCGGAGAAAGAATACTAACCTCTGCGGCCGGGGTCGGCCTGTCGTAAAAGGCGACAAAACAACCCACCCTGTATATGTTAAAATCATATTTGATATAACATACTTTTTCCAATAACGAATGCATGAAGAGATATCCTTTAACTATTCTTTGAATTATAATAATTCAAACATTTTAATGAGGTCAACTTGTAAAACATACGTTTATATTCCATGTGCACAAACAAGCATTATCAGTCATATCTAATTGACTGTATCCACACTGAAATTAGATGACTGGGTATGCCTAATATGCCTTCAAGGATCATTATGATCGTGAATATCATATATCAGTAATGTATGACATATAAAAGTAAAGTTGAAGGGACAGGTCTATAAGACCATCATCAGGCCTGTCCTTTTATACGACTGTGAAACGTGGCCGGTGTTAGAGCGACACAAGCAAGAACTGTGTGTCACTGAGATGATATGATATGCTGCGATGGATGTGTGGAGTGACGCGGAGGGACCGCGTTAGGAACTCTCGCATCCGCGGCAGTCTTCATGTCCGTGACATTGCAGATAAATTGCAGGAGTGTCGGCTCCGTTGGTACGGCCACGTTTTACGGTAATCGGATGCTTATGTGGGAAACAAATGTCTGGCCATGCCGCCTCCGCCGGGCCCCGGCAGGAGGGGTAGACCCAAAAAGTGGCTTGACGTCGTAAGGGGTGATATGCGTGCCAATGGGCTCACTACTAGGGATGCTGAAGACCGTGCGAAGTGGAGAAGAAAAAGTCGGAAAGCGGACCCCGGGCGCCGAAGCGAGAGTTTGGGCTGCAACCGGGATTTAACGCAAAGATGATGAGTAATGCATGACATATGTATATGATACTACTGGCTCAGTGACTACGGTGGTATCTGTGTGGGTTCGATCTTCACGACGTACAAAATATTGATACAATAGGAATATATGATGTTCACCAATTGTATGTTTGTGAAAAATCCTACGTTGCAGTGCAGATTGTTACCTGATGCAGGGAAAAATGGATATTTAAAAATACAGTGCTTTATCGTTGTGTCATTTATCGCTCTACCTTGAAAATGTACGATTTCCATGTATAAATTGTTATCACCATTTAAGAGTGTAATTTAGAAGCGTAAATGGAAACCATATGGTAGCTTACTCGATCCTAGTCCCAATCATTTTATACGATGTTTGTTCATATAAACATTTATATTCAATGTTTTTGATGAAAAAAAATATTTAAGTTGTTAAAAAACCCAATAATGGCTCAAATAGCTTCCTTTTTTCTTGTCTCCGTATATATTATAATATATTTTTAAAATAAATAATGCGTAATGTGTAATTCGCGTCGACCTTACACGTCGATTGATATTCCGAGCGTCGAAATTATTTGCTCGAAAAGATGTCAACATCGGAAGCGATGACATTGGGACGTGTTTACCATACGATCGTCACCAATTTGGATATATTCAATATTTTACAAATTTAAACTCAAGTTACAGTTTCATATATGGCCAAAAGAGGGCACTGACGTGTGTGGCCTTCGGTATACTTAAGTAATTTAGCCGTTGGTTTACTATTGCTTTGCTTTGACGTTTAATTTATCTGAACTGACTTAAAAACACGTCGAATCAATTCGAAGTACAAGCGACTAAGTTGTCAAAGTTGTTATTGAATGCAAAAGCAAATGGTCATACTTACTTGATAATTTAATAATAATAATAGTATAATTTATTTCTGACAAATACATCCTTATAGTGTTAGTAGGTTAGTTACAATTGACTTAACATAAACATTAAGTTAGTATTGTTAATTTGAATGCATATAATAAAATATAAAATTCTCGTGTCACAGTTTTCGTTGCCATACTCCTCCGAAACGGCTTGACCGATTTTGATGAAATTTTTTGTGCTTATCCGGTATCTATGAGAATCGGCCAACATCTATTTTTCATCCCCCTAAATGTTAGGGGTGACCCACCCCCAAATTTTTTTTTTAATTTTTTGACATTTTATTATTTATATGGCAGAACAACGTTTGCCGGGTCAGCTAGTAATAAATATTATGAACACATCATAAGGTATTGTTACTTCGATTGATTGCCGTTTCTGCCTTTCTAAATATTCTCGATGAAAGTAAATTTGATAGCAGATTCCAAGTCTCAAAGTTTGTGATAGTTGTGCATAAAAGGCCAAGTCTCGTCACTCGCTACAGCCACGCGTTTTAAAACATCTCTCATTCAGAAGTAGCGAAAATTAATATAGTTATAATATTTTTAATATAGGTAATATTTTCCAAAATTTTAATGATTTAAAGCAGCCTTGCCGTTCGCAGAAGGTAGTAAATAAAAATAAACTATGTATACATACTATTACATCACTTTACTTCTGTACTTTCCGTGTTTTGTGGCAAAATTTTAAAACTAAATCTAATTATCGGCCAATTAAGAAACTTGTTTCAACATTTAACTCTGAGCGCATTTCTACAGGCACGCACAGTCCGGATATAATCGGTCCGCCCAATAAAACAGCCATAATGATATAGTTAAACCATTGTTATCTGAACACTTGTTAATTGTTGAAGCAATTTAGCGTAGAAGATTCATCTAGATAACCCATTAAATGGGAATTACCATCACAATGATAGCGACGGCTCTAACGGCTCATCATTTTGTAATTTTAAACTTTAGTTGTTAAGCAATACCGTTTTTGTAGTATTATTATTTATTGCACGGAAATTTTATTGAATCATGTGTCATTGAATATTTTCGATCTTTACCATTACAATCTCCATTCGTGTTCATTTTGACGTGTTTCTATTGTGTTTCATTTAAAAAAATGTGTTGCGTGAACATTAACATCGAGGTGCTTGTTTCGTTTAGAAACTTAAAATTTGCAAATATGAAAACTGAGCCGTTTCATTGTCACCTGTAAACTTGCAAAAGGAGTCCACTAGCCACTTTTCACCACACCTTAGGGCCCTTGTTATTATTTCTGACCAAGCTACTAATTTGATAGTCTTATTTAATCCCTTCGATTAAAACATTATTAACAATCGCGATGTCTGTTAGTGTCTATCAAACCCATAGGTTTGATGCGGATAGGATAGTCTATGGGTTTATAATTATAGAGCACAATATTCAAGCAAGAACAATATTCTCGCAAGTCGAAATATTCCATTCAATTTGCTGAAAATATTTTGAAACGTCACATTGTATATTATATGAATATTAATGTTGAATACATATATTTTTATATAATTTACCTCAGCCATTTATAAATGTAAATATTTATTAAGCTAAGGAAGTAATAAAACTAAAGTTACTAATTAAAATTCATCAACTTCAATTTCCAATAAGTTTTATATATAAATGGAGGTGCCCTTGATTTTTATCAAGAGGATTAAAATGAATAAATAATGTTTTGCTAATCGTGAGATAATTTTTTTGGGTCATTGGGTTTAGACAATCGCGGTTGGTGGACTAATTTGCCTACATTGGCTAAGTGGCCTTGTTTTTGCGAACCAACTATTTCTATGATCAACTAATATTATTCTTCAGTCTTAAAGTGTATCTGTCAATTCGGGCGCTTAGTTTCATAACACAGTCAGGAAAATTTTAATTTTACAAAATCGACTTTTGTAGTATTTTTCGTTCAACTTTCTCGTCGTTTTCGTCTTGTGAACAATCTTATGATCCAATCCATGTTTATTTAAATCTTATTTTTGTCAGTTATAGATATTCTATCTCACGAAGTCCCTTTGGCTCTGGTCGTAGTCGTTATAAAATTCCTCCTGAGGGAAATTTTTTTTAAAGAAAAGTGTTTTATTTTTAATATAAAGTGATAGATATATTTATAGTTTCAAGATATTTTAATACATTCGCTGGATATATTTATACTAATTACGATAATGTGGCTTTTTATTGTACCTTTAAATGTGTGCTTAGCTTAGTTGACACGTATGCATAGGTATAATAGCCAAAGATCTATTTAGGTTACTGGTTCAATACCCACGATGACATCACTTAGCCAGTTTTTCTGCCTTCTTCTTAGTGTGCATGTTATAACATACTCATAATGCCCGTGTAGCGGCGATGAGTGGAAACGTTTAGAAGAGACGTAATAATTCCCAAATGAGAATAATGTTGGCTCTCTCGTCCCTCTAGGGAGAGGCTTGTAGTATTTCCTTCTGCGTGCCTTTAAAGTCAATACCTTTGCTTCCGTGACACTTTGTTTTCTGAGTGAAGGGCCTCGGGAACGTAATGAAATAGCAGTGGTGTCATTTGTTTTTAATAGGAACTGCTGCTGCCTGACCCTTCGATCTTGACACGGAAGGAGAACTGTGTTCTTCCTTCACTGTCTATGAACCAGCAATAAGAGTAATAAATGATTTTGTCGTCCCATTGTTATCTTTGCCTAGGACCACACGGTCTTTGTTTTAATATACTTAAATAACTTTTAGTTACCCAATGGCTAGCAAAGAGGAAGTTGAGAAGAATGATGACAACTGCGCCATCTGCTGGGAGCCCATGAAGGAGGCGAGGAAGTTGCCCTGCTCGCATCTCTTCCATAGGTGTGTACATTGAACTGTATTAATTTCTATTTATACAAACTGTTAGATTGGATATTATTATATAAGCTCAAATAGTGATTCCATATACCATGTATATCCATGCAGGGACGGAGAAAGAATACTAACCTCTGTGGCCGGGGTCGGCCTGTCATAAAAGCCGACTAAACAAACCAGCTACGTGGTAGGGCCTCGACTACCTTTGGTCTTAAGTATGCCGCCATAATAACCTTGTGTTGTGTTCCGGCATTAGTGACCCAAGTTCCGGTACCCTTATGCGACATCAGCGTGTTCGCGATGCCACTGGCATTGCAAACACCCATAGGCGACGGTAACTGCTAAATTCTAAGCGGGCCATCAGCCTGTCTGCTGTACTACAGCAATAAAAAAAAATTTAGATATACTATGCCTCAGCGTTATGTCCAGTAAAAGTTCTTTATTCGCGGGATATGTGTGAAACTGTGAATATGGAATGGTAATTTACATATGGGAGGGATTATAGAGGGTAAATTTAGATAATATTAGTGTGTTTGCCGCAAAGGGCACCGAATCCTTTACCTGTATCTATGAACGGAATTCTTGGACAAGATTTTTACCCACTTTGAACGATCAAAAAAATTCAACATTTTGCACACTTGTCAAGACCTGATGACAATACACAAATTTAATAATGCTGTCCCATAGTCCTTAGCAGGATCATCAGGATTAACGCTTTCCTTTCCTTTTGCCGAAACGCCATCTGACAATATATAACAAAACTAGGTGGCATTAAATAAATAAAACCATTTACCGACTAGGAATTGACATCAAATATTTATTTGTTGTCAATCAATTATCAATATATATATTAAAATTTTCTATGTTATACTTAGTTAAACTAAAAAGTTAAAAATAAATTATAGTATAAAAAAACACGCTTTTATTATAGAACAGTGCAGTAACTTCTCGTCAATAATTTTATTCTTACGTTAATGTTTTAATATTTTTTACTTTTTACTTTGATTAATTATAAAAGCATGTTTTTTCGTTTTTTATCTATTATTAATATAGATTATGTACTGATATCTAATCTGCCGATAAAAGAAAGAAAGCTTTAGCCGCGAATCTAGGAATTGGATCGCGAGTTTTTAATCGGCTAATAAAGGAAGCGTAAATAAGCTTTTACTGTATTATAAATTATTTTACCCTTGTGGCAATAAACGTATATCACTATAATCTTTATACTTGTTACCCAGTTCGTGCCTGTGCCAGTGGGTGCAGCAGTACCCGTCATGCCCAACGTGCCGGCGAACTCTGGCCGCACAGCCCTCGGCGCCCAGCCCCGGGGCTCCAGCGCCCATCGGAATTAGGCCGCCCGAAGAGGCTCTCAGGCGGCCCAACCACCTCTTCCATTTCGATGGTGAGCGTAACTGTCGACTATAGTATGAGAAGAGGTTTGCTTTTCATCTCGCATCCTCGTGTTCATGTATCCGTGTAGGGGCGGGGAAAGAATACTGACCCCTGCGGCCGAAGTCGGCCTGTCGTAAGCTAGCTACGTAGTACGGCCTCAAGCCCATCTGGATGGTGACCACTTTTGGTCTTTATTATTCCGCCATAATAACTTTGTGTTGTGTTCCGGCATTAGTGACCCAAGTTCCGGTACCCTTATGGGACAGCAGCGTGTTCGCGATGCCACTGGAAACACCCATAGGCGACGATAGCTGCTAAATGCTAAGCGGGCCGTCAGCCTGTCTGCTGTCCTACAGCAATACAAAAAAATTATTTACATAAGATAAGTATATATATATATATATATATATATATATATATATATATATATATATATATATATATATATATATATATATATATATAGTTGTATATATATATGTAGTTAATCAGTCATCTAGTACCCATAACAAAAGTACTTTGCTATTACTTTGGGACTAAATGACGCTGTGTGAATGGGACCGGTATATTTATTATTTTATTAATGATGCGCTCGAGAATTGTCCGTGACAAGAATTGTTTTATAATAAAAATTCAAAATCGATTTATCAAAAACTATGTGTTGATAATATGTATATTTGTTGACAGTATATGGATATACGAAAGTCCGACTGTGTGACTATGAAATGAACACGATCGAAATATGTGAAACTAGCTGACCCGGCAAACGTTGTTCTGCCATAAAAATAATAAAATGTCAAAAAATAAAAAATAAAATTTAGGGGTGGACTACCCCTAACATTTAGGGGGATGAAAAATAGATGTTGGCCGATTCTCATAGATACCGGATAAGCACAAAAAATCACTAACTCAATTTAGTTATCTGCCTACTGCCTACCCCCTAAGAACGATGGCGTAATTATTTATAGCCTATGACCATTTCTAGGTTATCATCTATCACCATACCAAATTTCATCAAAATCCGTTCAGCCGTTTAGGCGTGAAAGAGGAACAGACAGATACACAGACAGAGTTACTTTCGCATTTATAATATTAGTATGGATTATGCGATAAACGTGTGCCCGATTTAATAAAAATTACATGTGCTTATTCTTGCTCTAAAAAACATAAAGGTTAATAATGAACTTCAATTTCCTGTACGTATTTCAAATAGCGAATGAACATTTTTATCCTAAATTACGTCACATTTTAAAGGGGGGGGGTTTGATTACTGGAATGTGACATTGTGTGACAAGGGCCAGGGGGGAGTCAAAAGCTTTGTGACGTCACGATATAAATGAATATGAAGGAGTGAGTCCAAAGTCCATGGACACAAGATGATTAAGTTTTGTATCTTTAATTACTATAATTAGTCGTTTAAAGTTTCCTAACTAGTCGTTTGATTTCTCTGTTGTTTGATTTTATGTTGATTTTATTAACTACACTTAGTTCAGGTGCAAACGTCCGTGGGAATCGAACTTAGAAACAAGACAATGCTAAGTCTATGTGTGGTCTGTAGTGTTGGTTCGATGTCGTCGTGCCGGTCTCTTCTTAATTAGTGTTGTACCGAAACAACCATAGATAATTGGGATTATGACCATAGACCGACTATGGTCATATCGATTAACATCGACTAGTAACTTACCGTTACTATATGGTCAATGTGTTATTTTTATGTTTGAGTATTCTCTGTACCTCATTGTGACAGTTGCCGTCTTTATTCCACTCTATAATCGTAACAACTTCAAAATACGTATAGACTGTCAAAAAAGTGTCATTCACAATAGTCAAAATCATGGAGTGTCATTAAACAAAATATATATTATTGAAAAACACGATAAACGGATAAACATAATAAAAAGATAATGCGTTAGATGAAACATAGGGCGTTGTATTACGCGACATTGGTCACGCTGACATGTATCGCCTTGCTCCTGCTCCTTTCCAAGTTGAAGACGCTGTTATGGGATTTGACAGGTGGGACTGGGACCAGGCGCCCAATGTGCGCTTACACTGATTACACTTTAGTGCTCCAGAGTTTACAGATTACATCTTTCTCTTTTTCAAAGTACTCATTTAAGTTTGAATCCTAGGAAAGTTTATAACATTGAAACTGGTTTTGCTAAAGATAACCGTCTTTTTAATGTTCTAATAAAACTATTGTTTCTATAATTTCCGAGCATACCATTTTTTCTATCACGCTTTTATTAACTTGAGCTGTATGTATTTGTGTAACGGAATTTTCGGACTAGATTTTACCCCTTTTGAATGGTGAAAATAAATTCAAAATTTTACACACTTGACACAAGACTTGACAATACACAAAATTAATAATTTTGTCCGATAGCCCTTATCAGGATCATTAAGTTTAACGCTTTCTTTTCTTTCTGCCTGAAGATGGCGTTAAAATAATAAAAACAATTTACCGATTTCATAACAAATAAATTATAGTTTAATAAAACTAAAAAAACACGCTTTTATAGTTATCAAACTAAAAAGTAAAAAATAATTCTCGACAGAATAAAATTACTGGCGAGAAATTTAATGCAAAACGGATTCATGACAGAAACAGTTCCATATCGGCCAGAGTATAAACAAAATTCACGACCTCATTTTTTTTTTGGTTG
The DNA here is from genome assembly GCA_963693495.1 of Malacosoma neustria. Lineage (NCBI taxonomy): Eukaryota > Metazoa > Arthropoda > Insecta > Lepidoptera > Lasiocampidae > Malacosoma > Malacosoma neustria. The sequence continues at coordinate 540,759 of OY856389.1, forward strand.
TCCGCTTGACGTGAAATGCCCCTATGATATTTTTAAACTAACTAACTGCATTTTTATTCTTGACAAAACCAGTTAATCATAGTGTTTTGTTACTTTGAAGTTTGTACAAACAATAGATTGTTACCTGGTAGGTAAACTGGCCTACCAATACCGAGTGGACACTGCAGATAAGCCGATGAGGGCATGTGGAGTGTTTCATCCTGCTACCCTATGAAGGCCACTCTGCTCGGCAAACCATAGCTGCACTTAGACATCGCGAGATTGAGATTTAGTCATTGTTCAGCAACGCCCCTTGTGCCTGACTTGTGCCTTTAGAAGGGGACTGATATTTTCATGGCACCGAGTGCAAGGTCAAGGCAGGGACTTCGTATTTCCCAGACTATTCTACAATTAAGAAGAGAGTTCTGATGTAATAAATATTAAGATAAAGGATCCGAAGTGTAAACTTCATTTTTTCAATTTAGTTGAAACACTTACATTGTCATCGTTTTTAGCGGTATATATAATTAGTTTATCCTCCAAAACAAGGCAAAGTCTAAGGTCTGGGAATCGGGTGTATTTTATTTTTTAAATATGTTGGACCATCTGATTTTCAGCTAATAAGCCAACTATCATGTGGGTATGACGTGAGCCCCCTGAGGAATTATTTACGCTTCCACCATTGAGCACGCTTCTTCTATTGAAACGTTGCTAACGCCTATGAGGCCGTGAATACAGTGAATGTCGGTGTTTGCGCAGGGTCCCGGTACGTGTCGTGGCTGCCGAGCTTCTCGGTGGAGGTGACGCGCGTGCGCCTCGACGCCCGCCCCCTCCCGCCCGCGCAGATTGAACACCTCGCCCAACAGGTAAGGAGTAAGGACGACGTACACACTCGTAACATTACTAGAAGAGCGGTGCTTTCGAGCAAAATTAAGCATAAAAGGATAGGCGCTCTAGGCATTGAAAATGTATTGAATTATCCGTGCAGGGGCGGAGAAAGAATACTAACCACTGCGGCCGGGGGCGGCCTGTCGTAAAAGGCGACAAAACAATACTAGCTACGTGGTAGGGCCCCAAGCCCGTGTGGATGGCGACCACCTTTGGTCTTAAGTATGCCGCCATATTAACATTAGTGACCCAAGTTCCTGTACCCTTATGGGACAGCAGCGTGTTCGCGATGCCACTAGCGTTGCAAACACCCATAGGCGACGGTAACTGCTAAATTCTAAGTAAGCCGTCAGCCTGTCTGCTGTCCGACAGCAATAAAAAAAAATAGAAAACAAGGTAAACCAACCAAAGTCAATCAACTTCGACGTTTTAAGGAGTTTGTCGTTATAAAGAGTTTACACTGTATTATTAATTTATTTTTTACAAAATTTGCCTATTAATTTCTACATAATACAATGATTGGTTATTGAGTGGTAATGTCAGGGGTGGTGAAAGATGAAATGAAATGAAAGAAACTTTGTAATAATGTTTGATAATGCTTTTAGTTGTGTGCCATATCTAGATACAGCAGATGTTCCCGCAGTACCCGCTGAGCGTGTTGGCGGCAGACATCGCGTCCACCAGGTCCGCGGACCTCACCCTCGAGAACATCCTCGAAGGGAGATTGCCCTTGAGGGCGATCGTGGACACCCCCCCACCGCCCACACCAGGTGACTGCTCCAATGCCCTTATGCATACTATTTAAGGCACCCACCTTCTCTCGTCTCGAGCTCCTACTTAGTAAAAATACAATAATGTAATTTCCATATGAACTAGCAAATGTGTGCTTTCAACGACTCGTGGATTAGCGGCTAATGCGATTCCGTACGCTTGCGGAGTTCCATTCCTGTCTCGCGTCTGGGTGTTTATGTATATGTAATATGAATATGTTTATAAAAGAAAAATATTATAAGTAGTATATTAGGTATCTAGTACCCCAAACACAAGTGCTGTTCTATGACGCTGTGTGAATTTAATAAAATACATCTATAGTTCCCGCATTAATATACACATCAAAAGAGTCTAAGCAATATGCATGATATTACAGATTTACCATTTATACTAATTAATTTCTAAGTCTTTACTCAATCAAAGTGCGTAGGTATGTAAACTTTTTTGTTATTGATGACATACTGGCAAGACCGGTACATACAACTGACTGCAAGACGCCAGCCGATGTTAACCGCTCGAGAGAATAAGTTTGTGGCTACAAAATTCAAGTGGTGTTGATGTAAGTCCACAAACTGTGCGAAATCGACTGCATGAGTACAGCCTACGAGCTCGACGCCCAATTAGGTGAATAGTGTAGAGAACGCAGAACATGGACCCAGGAACAATGGGATTATGTTTTCCGATGAGTCGCGATTCGGGTTTAGGCCTGATACAAGAAGGGTGCGAGTGTACCGTCGGTCCGGAAATACTGAAAGGCTCAGGTGCATTCAGGAAGTTCATCCATACAGCGGCTCATCCACCATCCTAAAATTTAAATTAGTACATGTTGCTTAGATTTTTTTGATGTGTGTATTTCATAATATAAAATTGTTTTTAAATATTATTACACAGTTACGTTGTGCAAGGAGAACTCATTAACATTTTTCAAATGGAGATAAGTACACAAAAACAAACGGGAACTACAACAATATAAAATGTACCTAAATATTAAAACCCTTGAAAGGTGGAGAATGTAGTAGTATAGCCGTGCTATACTACTACATACACGAATTAAATCATAACATTTTGAGAACATTTATATATTCGTTGTTATAGAAATACCGAACGTTGTACCGGAAGTGGTTCGAGCGAGGGACGTCGAGATGGCAGCACCTGCTTCGACACAAACTCACGCCACGCATGCGCACCACGCCGCGGACACACATAACAGGTAATTATTAAATTATTATAAGTAGAGGTGGCCTTTTGCCGTACTTTGCTTAATTTCGTAGAATGTTAGGGCTCCAAACCTGAGTAGGTGGCAACCACGGCTGATAACCACTTAGTATCGGATGGGCCATTTCCTTGTCTGCTGCTGCCTGCTCAGCTGCAAAAGTCAATAGTAGCTAGTAAAATCTGTTTCCATAGGTTGTGAGATTCCATCAATTGATGTATATTAGCAGTATGTATTGTATTCGTTTATCTACAAGATGCACTCAATGTAGCGATGAGTCGTTGACGGTTTTTTTCGTTAACGTTGATTTACGTTCATCAACAAGTTGATCAACTAGTTATATTTGTCAACGAGTTAACGTGCCACTAATGTCAATCTCGACGTTAACCTGAATGGTTTACGTTGCAAGTTGACATTATTTTAACGCGTCCAAAGAGTCTCTCTCTACATCTACAAACCTGATATTTTATTTTTTGATTCAATGTTTCATTGGAAAACGTTTGATTGATGCTTAGACGACCTTTCCTTCATACTTTTTCTTCAGGCTTAGGACTGACTGGTTCCACCAATTTGTAAAGTCATACTTTAAAAAAAAACATTTCAAAAATCAACTCTTGCTTATGCTACTTAGAGTTCTAATTTGAACGTCGCTCGTAATCTATTTTATTTTCAACGTAAGTATCGAGTTAAATTAATTAAAGGCGTTGGTGACTTGAACTAGTTGATTCATATGCATTTGACGTTGTTACGTTGACAGCCGTGTCAACGGTTGATTCAACGCCCATCGCTAGCTCACTGTTCGATGAGGATGAGTGGCGCCTTTAAGGAGTGGTGTTTTGGCATTCTTCTATCCATATAATTTTAAATTTTCTAATCAGTTCTGTAATTTCCCAGTACGACGGAATCCGGTGTCCCTGGCACCGAGTTCTCGAAGAGTGCGTCAGAGCGACACCTATCGTTGCAAAAACGCAAAGAAACGCTAATTGCTAACGCGAGGAAGAAGTACCTGGAGAAAGTGACAAACAGGACACAGGCTAACACGGATGCGCCCGGTACCAGCAAGGCTGCTACTACTAACAACTGGAGAAGTACTTCTAGGACTTAATTGAACTCGTGAAATTATTTAAATTCAATGTATTTTAGATAGATTTGTGATATTATTGAGAATCCGAGAAAAGAACATAAGTATCGCGCCCAGGTCCAACCTGAGGTTTTCAGTAAGTTGACATAAGTTTTCAATTTCTACGAGGTCGACTGTCCCTCCGAAACCAAAAGCGGAGGCACGCTATGAGACGTTAGTCAAAATTACACTTATTGTATTTCACGTGTACAAAATATGATAAAATCTATATATACTTTGTTATCATAAAAAGTTGTTAGTTATTTAAGAAAATATTTCTAGTGATTGAATAAAGTGAACTAAATAATTCTATGCTCATAATAATAGTTCTAAACAAAAATTTTTACTAACAAAAAAAAAATGTTTGGTTTGTTTAAATTGTCAAATTTTTAACAAAGGTTGAATTTTATTAAAAAATAATTAGCAACAAATGTACTATACAATTTTAATTCATTAAGTTTGGCACCAGTGATCTTATTTTAATATTATTTAATTATATATATTAAAACGAGTTAAATCTGAAGCATTTTTCTTCTATGAAAACTTGGCAGCTTCATGTTTACTAACGATAAAATAAATATATTAATCACTAAGTACACTTGGTACTCTATAAGTTTTATTTGATTTTGTAATCTGGAAGCGTTTCCTCCCGGTATCAATCCACGTGTTCACGGACACAGATCCCTGTCACGGGCGCAACATGTGCAAATTAAAAGATGACAGATGCAAGAGATGGGCCAAAGTTTTTTATAGAACCATTTTATAGCACTATTTTTTATATGAAATATCCATTTCTATATTAAATATTTCGTTAATAAATGGCCTTTTATGTACAGAAGCTTGATTATTAGTATATTTTTTAATTGTAAATTTGAGAGTGTATTTTTATATTTAAATTGTGAATAAATGTAGGATAAAAAAGCTAGTTTCGTCGTCCATAGTTCAAATAATATTGAAGTTTGTGTGTGTTCAAAAAGTGCGGGTAGTAAGGGAAAACATAGTTTCACCCTGAAGTGATGGTTAACATGAACCTTTTTTTCTTATTATACATTACTATAACTATGTGTACAGAAATATTATATATATATATACATACGTGTATTTTAGTTTAGTATCGCATAGTACAAAAAGGTTGAGTAATCAGCATCACAAAGTCATTCAAAGAACTCGTAATTTACATAATGCGGCGCAAGAGTGTCATTGACCTCTCCATCGGTACAGCAAAAAACTGGCAATGACCTAGTAAGCGGGCGAGGACGGCGGTCATTGCACCGGGCGAGCGAATACGCACTACTCATTTACGCGGGGGTGACAGAGACAGGTAATTACCAGGTTAACGTACGGAGTTTGCACCATATGACTATTCTGTACGATTGAATTAATGATCATATTTTCCTTGGAATGAAATATTTTTTGACAATTTTTTTTGCAAAAATGGGTTCCTTAAATGATGTTTAGTGCGTAAAAAAAATTGGACGGTTTTGTCAAAATCACCCTGTATATTTATATATTTTTATGTTCCGGCATTAGTGACCCAAGTTCCTGTACCCTTATGGGACAACAGCGTGTAAGCAATGCCAATGGCGTTGCAAACACCAATAGAGGATGGTAACTGCTATATTAAAATAAAAAAAACTATGACATTTTTGTATAAAATACAATAGAAGTGAACATATTTCAAAAGACGGAAAAGATTCCTGCACCTAAGTAATACTTTTACAATCTAATTTTGTCCAACTATTTCATTTATTTCTTTTCTATTCAAAGAACTGTATTGCGAACATAGTTTCTTCATAGATAGGGGATTAAAATGGCTCTTATCGGGCAAGGATATAGTGCAGGCACTCAATATGTGGAGAATATCCGTCCCTATAACGCACTCAAGTGAATACATTTAGAGCTGTTTTTTGTGCACTCTTTAGACATTATATAATATTTAATTATAATAATATGTTATATTTGTTTCTAAAAATATTTTAAATCTAAATGTTGTAGGTAGTTTAGTTTTAAATTAATTAAAATAGTGATCTCTGACATAGATTTAATGAAATCAAAAACTTGTTAGGCAATGAATAGATGAGCAAATTGATTTTGTTATTGTTGTTTGATTTTCTTTTAAATTTTGTTAATTAACAGAATAAACTATTGCATGAACAATAAGTTTCATATTATAATTGATGCATATTGAAGATGAACCATTCCGCAGAACTAACAAAAGACTAAAGTGGGATGTTATGCCTTGTGGGATAAATGGTTCCTTGTTGCTTCAAAACATTTTATACATGAAATTGTTTGCCTCTATTCAATTTACTCTATCTGTATCTATGTATATACAGATATAGATACAGTAAGTCTATACTTACTTCTATTTCTTTCTTTATGTACTTTTATTTTGTCAATTCTTTGTCTTGTAATTAAAAATAAACAAGATTCGGAATATTTTTGCTCCTTACTTGTCAAATGTACATGGAACGAATTACAATTGAGGTGCTCTGCGGAAGTGAGGCGAAGTCCACAAATATGTTAGAGTGGTGATTAGGTGTCAATATAATTGTACCCTTTATATATTTATAACCATAGTGGACTAAACTTAGTTATTTTAATGGATTGTTTTGGATACTTATGCTATGTGATTGGTAGTCATAGTAAATGCTATTACTTGTTTGGTAAGTACGTCATTTGTGGATTAAGCCACATTTCAGGCACCTCATGAGCTTGTATATTTTGACTAATAATAAATATTGTTATAAATTGATGCCTAGTCACATAAATATATTACTAATATTGCATTTGTTTTTTATTTACTTATCAAATATAGTTCCTTCTTAAATCAGAATGTGGACACTGCAACTACTAGTACCATATTTTATATGTATGGCCTCTAAAATGTTGAAAAATTCAGACTTCGAAATCTTTCATACAAACATTTATTCGTTGAGGATAACTGGTAGACAAAATTATGACTCGTCTATGGGTCTCCAACCTTGCTTAATTAGTTGGCTGGAAGAGAAAATAGACTAGTGCTCAGAAAAAAAGATCGTTTAATTTACAATAAATCATTTATTTGCATTATAGGAAAATTATTAAAATTTTAACAGACTACAGATTTATATTAGCCTATGAAGTTAATTACGACAATGTGAAGAACGAGGTGTGCGAATATAAAATCAGCAAATCCACGTTCCGCACTGATTCCTTGGAATTCCGTTTTATTCTCTGGGTTCACCTGCAGGCGTAGGCAGACTGAAACAAAACAAGGTTAGTAATAATTAAGTTATACAATGAATATATTTACTAAAATACAATAGTACGAATCTATATTGATTCACCTGCTAAAACAAAAGAGCTCACGGTCGAAATAAATCCACTTAGGAAAGAATTAAATGGAAAGGTGCCGACAAGGCAGCAATATACGAATTGTATCACAGCGGTGAGAAAAATGTATAACAAGTATGCATCTATAATTTTTAGTTTCTTTGATGTCTTTGTTGTGTATTCCTGGTATAATTTGGGAATAACCGCAGTCAAAGAAGTCATTTTCACGAGATTTCGGCTTTTTCACAGTAACAGTAACAACAATTTTGGCAGATTATTTTGACAGCAACAGCATTTAACTAAAAACGGACACGTCGAGTTCTTCTTCATCTTCTTAATTATGGCTCGGCAGTCGGCACCATTCCTGCATTGGGTCAGTGTCAAATACACATGTCGAGTTTTTCTACTGTTCAGATGATACAGGACTGAGTGAATCAGCACTCCCAAAATAGTGTTATAGTAAAACAAACTATATGCGTACGATATAAGGTTTACTTTAGAAAACAAATTATAACAGAGGCAAAACCGAGCCGAGAAAGATAGCCAGGACAGAGCCTTCTGTCCCTTTTTCGCACTTGCCCCTCAACAAAATTGTTTGCAGTAGTAATAAATATTTTACCGATTGCAAGTTAAATATGTAAAAAAGTTTGACTTATTCTTAAATTAAACTAATTGTAACTATAAAATATTAAATTATATTTATTATATAATTATTATATAATTATATTATTTTATAAATTTATTTATATATTATAATATAATATTCATTATTAAATTATATTGCCTTATATGACCAAAAAGAGTAAAAGATAATGAACTGAAATAAAAGTTAAAACTCATTAGAAGTTTTTATATTTTTAGACTGGTATTGACTGGTAATATCTGACAAGTCTCATCATGGCATGGACTTTTATTAATAATCCTAATGAAGAGCAACAATTAAATGCTCTAATATATCACTTAGACAAAATTATTATGTCAGGCTACAAAATGAATGTCCTAAATTATATAACTGGACATTTTGCGAATAAATTATTCGATAAAACTTTATGTTCACACTGTCGTGATGCATTGCTATCACGAAAAGAGCATTTTGTTTTGACCATAGTTATTTTGTTGAAGTAACAAATTTTTCGTCGTTTACCGCCTTTATTGATCGAAGTGGTCTAAAATATGCCTCTAGATTTGCATTTGAGGTAATTAAATGTAGTGAAAAATCGTTTATGTCAGAATTGTCGAATAGCTCATTTCGAAACACAAGTAAACAGAAAATCAACAATATTTTCACATGAAATAGGAGTTTCTTTTCAGTCCATCTCACCCTACGCAGTGCATATGACACGAATTAGTTATGGCATTAGCAAATTCATTTTTAAATTTAAGAATATTTCATCATGTGAAATATAATGCATTGAGAAACTTAGGCAGCAAAATTGGCTTGTGCCAGAAACTCATATTATATTTAGCCATGTTTAATTTTAATAAATGTTAATTGTAACTTCATGAATTTTACGTGTTTTCTAATGCCCAAGACCGGACCGAATTCCGTGACTAGTCACGTCACCCTATTAGAAGGGGACAAACAGCCTCCGTCCTATGCATCTCTCTCGGCTCGTTTTTTCCGGTCTAGTGCTCAGTCCTGTTAGTATACTATGTTCATTTCACTTCATGTATAGAATACATAGATATAGATTAGTATTTTATATCTATGGTTCAGAGCATATTTTTATCTCAGAACTTTCCCATTAAATTGTCCTACTACAGTAATTTAGAAATTAGTATAGATAATAATATATAGATAATCGTGTAATAAATCTTAGTAATATTTTTTTGATAGAATATAAATTTTTGTGTCAACCAATATTTTAAAATTGTATCCAAATCTATGTAAAAATAACTTGTGGCCCAACCTAAACATAACTAGTGTTCTGGAATGCAGAAGGACAGCCAAAATGGCTTCGCTACTTTTTTATATTTGTATTTGATATAATTTCAATACGCAAAATCAATGCCAAAAGCGTTGAGGCTAAAAAGAGGAAAGTAAAATTTTCACACTTTATTGAATGATTGAATATAAGGTAAACATTACATTCAAAGCCGATTCAGGCATAAAACTCAAGAATCCTAATATTTTTTTTCTAGTGCTTTAGCCAGTGTTCGGCTAAATAATTACGTTAAGGCTTTACGTATTATGTCCATTACCTATAAGCAAATTTAAACAGCAAACAGATCTTTAAATTATTTGTCATTTCTGACAATGATGTTTTTAAATTTGCATTTAATTCTAGAATTTAGGGATGTCGGAAGTGAAAAAAAATATCGATATATTTTAGTAGGCAATAATTAGAAAAATATCAAAAACTAAACAGCTATCTTCTAACTCATATTTTATTGTATTAGGCAAACCAGTATTTGTCTGGTAAAAAAATTGCTCTTTACATGCTCCGGTATTAGCCGGCTTCTTTTGTTAGGAATTGCCAAATTAACGACAGAAGCCGCTCCCTATGTAGGCACAGAGTAAGCCATAGGTGTCAAGTATTTAAGTTGTAGAACACAATACACAACAAAAGTACTCACGAGTGAAAGTGATGTGACGGTTGATGAATGACGGTCGGCCGCAGCCACACATACACGCAATGCAAACAAACATACTAGTCAATAGTCATAGACTATAGAAAACTGGGAACCAATACATGGGAGTGGTTTAGAAAAAAACTGGCGGAAAATAGCTGACATTTCATTTGTATGTACATATATGAGATAGTATTAGTGATCACAAATACTAATGCAGAGACGATAGATTTATAAGCTATTAATAGTTAAAATTTCAACCGCCAGATGCCATGACCAAATTGGTCAGTTCCCAATACAGTTACATTTTCCGTTCGTTCATATCCTTTATAGTTATGATTTTAGTGATATAAATATAACACGTGATAGAAGTTAAACCTTGAAAAATGTAAACTTTAATAAAACACCGTACAAAGAAGAGACCACGAATATAAGAAAAACTTTCTATTTTATTTTATCTCATTCTTTCCACGTTACATATATTCTAAAAATCTATATATTAAGATGTATATAGGATGTCTCTTTTTACTGAGACTTTTCCGTTTCATCAAGTTTCAGATCAGAACGATGCTACAGAAGTTTTCACTTCAAAAATATATCATTTCCGATTTTGGATACTTTGTATCGATATATCGATTTAAAAAATATTGATGTATTGATACTTTTTTAACAAGCCTAGTAGAATTGTGCATGTCATTGTAAAATATAAAACAGAATTGGTTGTATAAATTTGATATTTACTCAAGAATTAAAGGACGGTATATACAAAATGTTGGGTTTAAGTGAAAATTTCCCTGAATATGCGATTCCTGGAGCCAAACAAGCACGATTCGAACCGTACGCGGACAATGGCGGTAGCATTGTGGCGATTGCCGGTGAAGATTACGCAGTTATTGGAGCGGATACTCGTCTGAGCACTGGGTTCAGTATCTATACAAGGGAGCAGAAGAAGCTGTTCCAGCTGTCCGATCGTACTGTTCTTGGAGCGACTGGTTGTTGGTGCGATACATTGACCTTAACGCGTTTGTTGAAAGCACGAATGCAGATGTATGAACACGAGCACAATAAGTCCATGACTACTCCAGCCGTGGCGCAGATGTTATCCACAATGTTGTACTACAAGCGTTTCTTCCCATATTATGTGTCGAACGTGTTGGCTGGATTGGATAACGACGGAAAGGGATGTGTGTACAGCTACGACCCCATAGGACATTGCGAACGGTCGAACTATCGCGCAGGTGGCTCCGCAGGTGCACAGCTGCAGCCCCTTCTGGACAACCAAATAGGTCTTAAAAACATGCAAAATGTAAAAGAAGCTCCCTTGCCCCGAGAGAAAGCGCTCGCTTTGCTCAAAGATGTGTTCATCAGTGCTGCTGAACGCGACATCTACACTGGTGACTCTATTTATATCTTGACTATAACTGCAAATGGTATTCAAGAAGAGAAGTTTGAGTTGCGTAAGGATTAATGAAATAATAAACATTCTTTTAACAAAGATTGGTTTTTATTTTTCAAATTAAATAACATAACAAATTCTGATGACCTCTGTGGTTAGCGTTTCATGTCAAAACATTAGTAACACAGGTTTGATTCCTGACTTAAGATATGTGGTCTAATAACTATAACACAAGTGCTCTGTTGCTTAATTTTGTACTTAAGAATTGTCAGTAATTTTTTTTGTCTGCTAGCGGACCTGTTATATGAGGGCTTAAAGTATCAAAGTTCTATGCAGTTTATTTGATACAAAATCTATGTTGCTGCATTGCAATATAATTATGTACTGTGCAATGTGCATGTAGTAGAAATGACACAAGAGTAACAAGTAACTGAATTTATTTTAAAATAATTACAGGGTAACTACAACATAACTTATATATTTATATACTTTTGTTCAATACTATTTACAATTTATATAACAAATCATTTACTGTACTTAGGCATAACAAATATATTCTGAGGGAATACTTTATCAAACATTTCACTAATCACCTCTTGAACAGAACTATCCCCTATCACTGTAGCTTTTAATCTGGGAGGGTTGGTGTTGCCTGCCACCAGGGGGTGGATGTTGTAACACATTTCCACCTTGTCATTTGGTGGCACAGTCACTGATATCTTTTTGTAGCCTGAGAACATGTAGGCATCTGTCCCCTCCACGGATAAACTGAGGCGGACAGGTGTAGTGGACTTGCCAAGGAGAGTGCACTTCAAGGGCACGGATGTCAACTGCTCAACCACTTCTGGATACTCCACTTCAACAGCTACTGGGCATTCATCAATTGGCAGCCCCGATAAAGCAGTACTACTCATTACACAATGACCACCTAAGTTATTTTTCCGTCTCCAAGTTATGTTGTAGAGGCCCACTCTAGTAGGGTTGTCCTTTGGCTTAAACTTGGCTTGTAGGCAGATAGCATCTGCTGCCACATTCTTCTCAGCCACCTCTAGGTTGCTGATACAAGATGGTGGTTTATCCCCATCACTAAACCTGAAGCATTCCACCACTTCTAAATCTGTATCCATTATTACTAAATCCCACGGGCTTAAGATCTTAATCTGAGGCATCACTATAAAAGGATCATCTACAAAGCACTTTGTTATTGGTTTAAATTTCATGGAAACAAAGTTTGTTAAAACTTCAAATGGCTTGATAACAATAATTTTTGTAATAAAATCCTTTGTGCATTCTAATCTGGAAACTTCTGGTAGATTTATAGTATAAGATACTTTAATTTGGATTGTTGTAGTTGCTGTTCTATTTGTCTTCATATAAAATGTGGCTGAAAAAGTTGCCAAATTGTCTAAATTTCCTGCTATTATTTTTAAGGGCTGAGTCTGTGGCTCCCCCTCAATCAAACTCAACTCAGTCACCGATTCAGGGTTAGGGTTGTCGGGGGAGCTCAACAAGGACACTAATATTTTCATATCATAAATTGGATTCAACTCATTATTAGTTATTGAGAATTCAGATGGGAACCACTCCCCTTGAAGAGCTGGACTCTCATTTGCTAATGAAAATGTTAGTTTGCATTCTCTTGATATGATGGAAGCCACTGTCAATGGCACAATACAATCAAATTCATAATCAGTTTTAGGGCTTATTATAAAATGCAACAATTCAGGATGAATTGTAGGCTCTGCACCTTTGTTGTCGTCCATTTTGAAATTCATTATAATCTTCCTTCTTCTGTCAGAATCTAAAATGAATGACACATTTTTGATGTGCAAGTCGGACCCACTGTCCTGAGGATTGCATTTAAATTGACACAGAAACCTCTTCACCCGTCCTCCTTGCAAGCTGATGGAACTGCCATCTTCAGTTATTGCAATTTCTATAGTTTCAGTGTGACTAGATATTGTTAAGAAAGACTTCTTAACTTCCAGATGTGCAGCAAATGTTAGCCTTACATAAACTTCTATTTCAATTATTTCATCCATCCTATATTTTTGCTGCTTAAATTTAGGTTTGACCTCTACGAAACTGGCCATGTTAACCATATCCAGGACTATATTCAAGGGTTCCTTCTCAATTAATGCTTGCCATAGATCCAGGGCTTTGCCCTGTGAAGTCGCTGGTAGATCTGGCTCAGGGGCTGGAATGTTCATATTGAGCACAGACATTATATTTCTGAATATTCTCTCTTTGTCACTGTTTGGCACCTGAATATGTTTAGAAAGTGCTTCCACAGACAGCTGCAGGTAATCTTGTATCTTAGCTGATAAATATGCACATTGCAATGCACGGTTCAAGACGTGGGAAGCTAGGAACCACCATTTCTCCCTCCTGTAGTCCCACAACATGTGAGTCAGTAAAGTGAGAGCTTTACCATAGTCGGCAGAGTAATAGTACTCATTGGCCATTTCTACCACTAGCTGCTTCCTCATTCTGGGGGAGTGGAATGTTTTGAACTGTGATATAGCACAGCCTAGAAAACTGATAATCATTGAAGAGTGATTAAAAGTTCGCTCATTGTACTGTAGGGCAAGTATTGCTGCCTGCTCTTTCTGAGGATCATGGGGGTCAGCACTGAGTCGTCCCGGCCTCCATGGCCTCTGGCCATAGAACTCCACAATACCTTCTAAAGGATCTGGAGGAAGAGGATACTGTAAGGCTTCATTACACACAGACCTCATAGCTTGCCGCCTCTTCACTGTGAACTGTGCAGCATGCTGGTAATAAAATCCAGGATGCTGAGATTGTATCCCAGGCAAACCTGCTCTGATTGCTTCATCAAATAACTCCCCAAAGGCACTGTACTGTCTTGCAATCCATGCATAGTGTTCAAACAATAGCTCTGTAGATCCTATTCTGTTTTTGTATCTTTCAACATGTGACTTCAATTGAGCAATAGCATCTCTAGGCAAGTTGAGGGCAAATAGTAGCTTACACAGCTTGTAATTAATGTACCCAGCCACTGTTCTCACCTCATGAATGTTTGTGTCCACTGTTCTGGTTTCCAGAAGGTTGTTGTAGGCATGCATATAGTGCTTATGAGCAGTGCTCATATCTTGTTTTAGTTCATTCAAATAACCTAGTTTAAATTGATGTCTCACAAATAAATATTGATGAGTAGTCTTGTTGAGGTGATCTCTGTGTTGCTTGATGTTTTTTGTTTCATGGTGATAATAGTTCTGAGCTATGTCATAGAAAGCATTTTCTAAACGAACGATGTAACCCATTAAATGATCACTGTGTGGAAGAACAAACAGCAACTTTGACTGTATCTCACAGGCAGCACAGAGTGCCTGGGCCCTCTCTGCGCCCATCATGTATTCGGAGGGCGGTGGCGACAGCCGACTCTGAATGACCACAACTGCAACACGCGTGGCGTGCCCTTCTACGGCTGCGCGGATGGATTGCACTTTGGATGCACACTCAATAATTTTTTCATTCCACTGAGAATCATTCCAATCCATATCGTAAAAGATAACCACGACTGCTGGAATCAGGGACACTCGTTTATGTATCCAATTCTTTTTAAGAATTCCTTTAGGTATGTACCATTCGTAAGAATTTCTTTTTGGCTTCACGACCGGGAACTCAAAAGTGTTGTTAAGCAACTTGAAGCGGACTGGGGTGCGATCAGCGCGCCGATTGTTGGAAAAGGCATCCCATATCTCCTTGTGTACGGCATTGTTGACAGCATCCAGCCCTGAAAGCCCTATCAGCGCAAGAGGCTTTAATATTATTTCAGGCGGAAATTCCGTATAATCGCTTGGCTGCGTCGCCATTCCGCCAACACGACGTTTTGGCCGGAATGATAAAAGAAGGTTCAAATGTTATTTCATTGCAAATTACCGTAAAATTAATGAATTTTTAGTTTCCAACGCAACACCCATCATTTGCTAAAATTCGCAAATTGACGAGAAATGTCAAATTGACATTACCAACTTTTTTGAAGTACAAAGGCAATTGAAAAATATCTAAGTAAATATTTCACGAATAATTTTTTTATACACTTTTTGAAGGCATATTTTAGAAACAATATTAACACTTATTTTTATTTCCTATCACCGAAAAACGGCATTTCAAAACCTGTAAGAAAATTATTCTACAAACTATTTTTGATTCGTAGCCTATGAAGTTGATGACATCGTTTTTTTTTTAATTTAGCGAACAGTTTTGACATTGATATTTTATAATAAATAAAAGTGACACTTGATTTTATCATCCCAAATTCCCAAGTATTTTTTCTCCAGTAAGTTGGAGTTGGAAAGTACTTAACATAAAAGATTTGTATTAATAATTAATACTAAGTTTTTTTTTTTATAGAAGGGATATAGAAGTTAATAGCCTAAATCTGATTTATTTGATACTTATTGTCATAGTCTAACTTAATCAAATTTAACTTTAAAAATGACTTCTCAAGCATTAGCTTCTTTGACTGCAACATACACAGATTCCGAAGGTGAAGAAGATATGGAAGATCCGACTCCGGAAAAAGAGGAACATCGGGAAGTTCATTCTGTTCCAGCTAGTCCTAAAAAATCGGAGGAGATAGTTAAGCCTCATTCTGCACCAACGACGCCAAAAAAAGGTTTGGTCTCTTATGTTGACGATACCATTGTGTCTGACGAAGAGCCCTTATCCCCATCAGGTGAAAACCAGGATGATATGAGGAGACTATCAATGGAAACAGACACAGACGAAGCAGTTCCCCGCTCAGATCCCGACGACTCAGAGGATGGTGTCACTATTCCTCCAGAGCCTCCAGGAAAATGTCCAAAAGAATTACAAGAAACTATAGCTAAATTTCATAGTAGAATGATAAATGAAGGCTTAGATATGAACAAAATTATTCAAGATAAAAAGAATTTTAGAAATCCCAGTATTTATGAAAAATTAATTCAATTCTGTGACATAAATGAATTGGATACAAATTATCCACCAGAAATTTATGACCCTTTAAAATGGGGGAAAGAGTCTTATTATGATGAGCTTTCAAAGGCACAAAAAATAGAAATGGATAGACGTGAGAAAGAAAAAAGAGAAAAGTTGTCAAAAATTGATTTCATATCTGGGGTGGTGAAGAAATCGGAGAGTGATGAAGAGAAGAAGCGGAAGTCAAAGTGGGATCAGGCTGCTCCAAATGTTGCCGCAAAACCAGCTGTGAAACAGCCTGGTCTTGTGCAACAACCACTCACAAGCAATGTCACCGGTACAAAGGGAACAGTCATTTCAGCCTTTGGCTCCTTGCCGAAGAAGCCAAAAATATGACTAGAGAGAAGCTAAATTGATTAAATTTAGCTGAAGTATTGTGAATGGCGAAATGAACTATTTTACTTATAACTATTTGAACATAGTAGGTAAAAGTTATTGTGTAGTTGTTCCTAGTTCTAACTCCTCCTTTAGTTGTCATCATCATCATCTAAGTGTAGTATCCCGGTTGCAACCTAAACTTCTGTTTCGGTGCCCGGGGTCTGCTTTCCGACCTATTCTACTCCTTTTGTTGTAATAGATTATATTATGGTCATAGTCAAATGTAATAATGCAATGACTATAATAACTGTATTTTATGAATACAGTTGATTTTCTTCCATGCAGGGGTGGAGAAAGAATACTGACCTCAGTGGCCAGGGTCGGTCTGTCTTAAAAGGTAACAAAACAACCCACCCCAGCTATACGGATAGGTCCCCAAGCCCGTTTGGATGGTGACCACCTTTATTCTTAAGGGGACATCCAATAATTACGTGAGCTCAGAATGGGGGGAGGGGTCCAATGAAATATCACCAAATCTCATTTAAACCGAGGGGGGGATAATCGAAAATCTCACCTCGCCTTCAAAAAATATAAAATATTACAGATATTAAAAAATATGTTTTTATCTGTTTTTTCACTTTGAATTTTATTTAATTTAAATAACTATAGTATACCTGAATGGTTTATTCTTTTCTTATTATTTTCCCGAATAGTAAAAATAAATTCAATTTAAAATATTTTAGCGCCAATCTCACGTAAGGGGGGGGAGTCTAAACTGATCGAAAAGTAGCTCACGTAATTAATGGATGTCCCCTAAGTATGCCGCCATAATTTGTGTTGTGTTCCCGCATTAGTGAACCAAGTTCCTGTACCCACCCTCATAGCACAGCAGCGTAACAAGCAGCTGCGACAGACGACAACTGCTAAATTCTAAGTGGGCCATCAGTCTGTCTGCTGTCCTACAGCAATAGAAAAAATGTACAAATAAAATGAAACAGAACATTATTTAATGAAACAGAGTATTGTAATTTTAGGTGTAAAATATTTTAGATTTTGTGAAAAAATATTGTGGAATAATATACTATAAAAAAGCCTTTGTAGTATTTTTTAACCATAATGGTTTGTGTTTAAGGAAATTCTAGGCTTAGAATTACTGTCCATGTTTAAAATGTTATGTTCTCTATGTTTATAAAATTTGTAAGAAAATAGATTAACAAGTGGTAGATTCTGGTTGTAATAAATGGTAAAACAATTGGAATGAGATCATCTCTTGCTATACAGTCATGTCTAGTAAGGAGGTGGTGGAGTCAGCATGGGTCACCACTCTTGTGGTGACCCATGCTAACTCCACTCTTGCGGTCTTCCGCAGGGCAGAATGGTACACAGTGTTCTGATTATTCCTACCAGCTCTGTGAGAGTCCAGAGGCAGAAGTCAAATAGACATCTCTCGCTCTCAATTCTCCTCCCGCTCTTGCAGGATCTGTTGAAGTGCGCGGGCTTAGCTCTTGGGAAAGGACACAGCTTGCACATTTAAGGCTGAAAAATCCAACTCATCCTGAGTGAGAAAGATGACCTGAGTGAGATGGACTTGCCACTCCCGTTGCGGTCAGACTGACTCACGACCCGCTTCCCTACGCTCTAGACAAACGAGAGAACATTGGAAAGGTTTTAGTGGGTATAGGAGTGTCTCCTGGCGCGTTTCCAAGAGATGGGGTGTGTGAAAAGCAATTTCATATCTTATGTGTCTTTTTGAAACCTGGGGTCTCCTACTGAGTAATGTAATAGGACGAAATTAATTTGAGTTTTGATATATAATTATATTTGCATAATTTTAAAACCTGTGTTTTTCTTATTTATTTAAAGCATGGCATGTTTTAAAAAGTATAATTTAAAACTTATTTATTTCTATCTGTCATGTCTTTGAATATACACATTCTTTTTGATCTAACTGATTTTTAATTATTTAAATTGTTTGCTTCCTAAACTGCGATTCGTGTGTTGGGAATTCGGCTCAATAGTTGTTATTTGTTATCTTGTTAGGGTTTTTGTGGGTCCCATGCACAGATTATGTATTAGTTATGGTCCCCTCCCATGTCCCATTACATCTCAGTTGTAATCAATCAATGACGCTGTCAATTGTCAAACGCTAATCTTTATTTTATTTGCTTTGACAGTTCTACTTCGTGAGTAGATTAATTATATCAGCATAAAGAGTTCATTTTAATAACAATTTACTGCTTTTTCTTGAAATTGGTTTTAAAGAGTTTAAATTCTAACTGCGACTTTACGTGTCTGTGAACGATGGCCGAGGCTCCTGCGAGTGAGCCTTTAACATCATCAGGCGACACAGAGGCTTCGCCTATTGAAATTGGTGAGCCGTTGCCTAAACGGCGTAAGGAGTCGAAAGAGGCCAGTGATAAATTAGAAGATAGGCTCGGTGGGATTCTTTGCTGCGCAGTATGTCTGGAATTGCCTCAGGCCACCGTCTATCAGGTATTCAACAGCTGATTGTGTGGCAATCAGCTGTTTTCACGTAATTTTGTGTATAGCCAGAATGTGGCCTCCATAAAACAATATTGTCATTAATTGTTACTAGGCTAATTTGTAATATTAAAGCTCTGGCTACTATTTTCGGCTTTGTGTATTTCCACCTAACTTCTATGTATTGATAATTGTTAGTTTACTAAGCTTAGTATGTATGTAACTTAGTATGTAGATAATTATTATTTAGTATTTAATGTGTTTGTTCCCTGTGTATATTTTATGAATTGAAATAAAGTTTTTGATTTTGATGTATTTATATATTTTTTAATTCTCACCCAACCCTCTTCTATTGAATGGAAATTGTCACAAATTAGAGTTTAAAATAAAATGATTTCTAAAATAGTCTCATAAAGAAATCTCCTAAAGTCATTGGGCTAATTATTATTGTTGATAATAAATCCATTCAATAAAATTTCATATATTTTTAAAATAAATATAAACATACTAATGGATAATTCTTATAATTTGTCTTCATGCATAAAGTTATTATTTACTTATAACTTGATATTTTTTGGGATTTTACTTATTTTATGATTCTTTACCTCATACATTATAATCATTGCCTAAGCAAACAATTATCTCTGTTAAGACATAGGTCTGAGCACTAGTTAGTCTTAATTAAATACTAAACAAAAAAAGCTACTCAAGTTCATACTGTATGCATGTTTCAGAAATAAGGTGTCTATAATTTCATAAAATTAAATAATATATGTACCTATTTTAAAATTTCTGATATTCTATTTATTTATTATGATTTATAAATAATTATTTATTGTGATCATTATTACAAGTGTAGTTTAATTAATAGATATTGTATGTTATTATGTCTAACATACAGGCTATGCCTAGTTTGGAGGCATATTTGTTAATCCATTGTAGAACACTTGAATAAAATGACATTTGAATATAATGTTTTAATATGTTCACAGATGGCACTTACTGAATTCATAAGATATTTTTAACAATTATCTTTGTAACGACTTATATCTTTGTTTATTGAACTTGTAGTGCATTAATGGGCATTTGATGTGTGAGCTATGCTTCACACATCTGCTTGCGGATGCGGCGCTACGGCGTGAGAGCGCCAACTGCCCCAATTGCCGCATTGAGATATCCAAGTCAACAGCATCGAGGAACTTGGCTGTTGAAAAAACAGTGTCCGAGCTGCCTTTTGAGTGCAAGTTCTGCTCCCATACACTCCCAAAACACGCGTTACCTCACCATGAAAACGCCATTTGCGAAAATAGGTCAGTGTTGCAATATGTATTTGGGGACCACAAAATAATGTTGTTTTTTTAATACATTTAATCATATACATAATAATAAATAAGAGTACACATACCATGTGAAATATAAAAAAAAATTAAGCCCTACCCCTCCTCCCTGTAACCAAGCGTTGTAACTCTCCTGAACTGGTTATATAGATAGATAACTCTTTATTGTTTACGTTTGCAAAATGAAACTTATAACTAGGACAACACACTAAAAACTAGACGATAATTACAAGTAATAACCCAAAAATTAAGTAGTAAAACAAAAGGTGATCTTATCGCTAACAGCGATCTCTTCCAAATAACGTAACTGAAAGGAACTGTAATAAAGAATATGGCGGTATAATTAAAATAAAATTATATCTATGTATATATGTCTATGTTGTATAGGCGGATAACAACTACTAGCAGTACTGTCAGAACCGCAAGAAAAATACTCCGCATCACTTTGTACTGCCAAACAAACTATACATAATAATTAAATTACACAATTAAATACATAGGTAGTATGGTTTTATTTATGTAGGAACAAATGTCTGAGTAGTAGCTACCTAGGCATTTCTTTCAAATATAAACTTATTTATTTGAATTTATTTTAAAAAGAATAAAAAAGCTATTACTTTTTAATCCTTTGAAATTAAATAAGCAATAGGTGGGGTGGGGTATTATGCATGTATTTGGGCCTGAAATTAAAACTTATTTTATGTATATAACATATACATGAAATATATTTTTAAGCTACAAAAATGATTGTAGTTATTTCACTAGAGTTATATGCATTCTTTATCAAATATTACATCATTATATGTATGTTCCTTTGTATGTGTTACATGGCATAGGTATAAATATGTATGGCATATTTATAAAATTATAAATCAACAAATTTCATGAAAAAAAAAATGCAATATACAGAACCATAAATAATAGTTTTTAAATTTAAAAAATTTATAATAGTCATTTCTTCCTTTAGGCCATACAAGTTCTCCCAAATAATAATAGAAAAGGCCAATCCCTCCTTCCCTTACAATATGGTTAAGATCATGTGCGCCACTCGAGCATTCCTATATGCCGCCTTAGGACGTGTGATTTTCGTGTCGGCGCCTGCGGTCGCGCACTCCAAGCGACGCGTTTTTCGCAGGTCTGTTGTATGTTGTACTAATAGTACACTAACAAATGATAATAAGTAGATGTACTAAACATTAATCACAATCATGTTGCCTGCTTCGTGATGATAATCATTTATTAATACAAATATATTTAATCTCATAATAATAATCATTAACTTGCACATACCCCAATAATTACGGTAGAATTTTTTACATTTCGAT
Source organism: Malacosoma neustria (assembly GCA_963693495.1). NCBI lineage: Eukaryota > Metazoa > Arthropoda > Insecta > Lepidoptera > Lasiocampidae > Malacosoma > Malacosoma neustria. Next base: position 562,459 of record OY856389.1, read on the forward strand.
AAAATATAGATAGATGTTTTCAAAGTTATCGGAATTCAAGTATAATTTCACCGTGAAGAAGCGGAGTAAGGATATTAATCCTTGCGGCCGGGGTGGCCAAGCCCATGGATGGTTATCTATCCCTGGTTTCTAAATATACCGACATAACAACCATGTGTTGTGTTCCGCCATAAGGACTACGGAAGCATGTTAGCTGTGCCTCCTGCGTCGCTAAAGTTCATAGGCGTCTGTAACTGTTTAAGTGGGCTGTCAGCTTATCTGCTGTCCAACAGCAATAATAAAAAAGAAATACTTAATTTAGTCAATATAATTTTTCCACATTTGAATGTGTGACCGTCCTAAGAGAATATTAACACCTAGAGTGCGAATCGTCTATAAATCGATTCTCGGACGTGTCGTAGCGCGCGCATTATAACGTTTATATTAAGTTTACTTTTATAAATAACCATTTAAAATATGTCCCTTACACATAACAGAAAGAATTACGAGAATCCATCTACATTTGAGGAAACTATTTAATAAGATACTTTTTTCAAAAATCCTTTCGCAATTTATGCAAATTATATGTAAAAATTAGCTTAGCATTAAAAGGGTTAAGGTTGCTTAGGACGTCAAATGTTAACATGAAAGCAATTCCAATCGTAAATCACTCACAACATCCTTAGTTTTCCGCATCTTTTTTCCGGTTTTCCGGCGTCGTCTCGTATTACTGCTACAAAGGACATTTCATGTTGTTGTTTGTTGAATGTTAAAGTTAATTAGGGCATATTAACTAAAACTTGTTGGACACCCTTCATTATTCTTGAAACAACGCTAATACCGCCAAGCAAGCGCTGTCTTGTCGACTTTTCCGACTTAGCACGAGGGGACTCTTTACTCTTTAGTATCCTTACGCCCACTTTCGAGTAGAGTCGACTACTTCATATTTTCGTATTAATATTTCATTAAAATATAAAAATAGGTTTTATTCTAGTGAAATTACTATCCCTTATCAAAATCACTTTCTTATTCTCACAGATTTCGAGCTATAACTCTTTTATTTAGAATTTTTGAAATGACTGCAAAAATACCATCAATATTATTTAATTTAGATGTAATCTCAATACTAAGGTTGCCTGGAAGAAATCGCTTTAAGAAATAAGGCCGCCATTTTATACAATCCTTTTTATTTGTATTTCTCCTGCGTTGTATTTATTTTGTGTGTTGTACAATAAAGGGTTCATTCAAAATCTTAAGGCTACTTCCGCACAGCTAGGTGGTTTTCTTAGCGCCTAGAGCTTAGGGGCTTACAATCTGGCTACTTGCTAGGATACACGGTGGCCGCACTGAGAGGTGGTTTGCGTGGTGGGTTGCGAGGTGCCTTGGTCATTTGCTTGTCGGCACATTGACGTGATGTCACTTTCAAGAACAACTGCTACTTACAGAAAATTCATCTTTAAAATATACTATTTCACGGCCTTATCCGTCATGTTGGGTTTACGACATAAATAAGTCACGGTCAAGTCATGGGGAGTTTAATGTTCTGTATAAACAATTGCGTAATTTTGATGAAATAAAATGATCGATTACCTGGCAGAACAACTCATTGCCTGAAAATATAATACGTCATATTAACATACCTTCACAGCTTTAATAACTCATTGTAAAAATATTATTATCGCATCAAAAATAAATAAATAACTTTTTTTAGTACTAACCATCTTTTTCTACTCCGACTGCTACCTCTTCCCATAGTTTCTTTAGGACAACCACATTTTTATAAAGTTCATTAGTTGGATTCCAGAGGTTCTCTTTTAAAAACTGATGTAATTAATATTTCATTCATTTGTTTCTTCTAAAATGCCTCGCGCCTCGTGACAAAAAACTAACACGTTTGTTTACCTCGATACACGCTAAGCTACTAGCTAGGCGTCAAGCGCGCAATGCGGCCGTTCGCAAACATGCTAGAACGTTCGTTATACTAAGCTACTCGCCAGGTGACTCGCTAGGCTCTAGGCGCTAAGCAAGCCGCCTGTCTGTGCGGACGTAGCCTTACGCTTCTCATATAGAAATTGGTTGGTATTCCATAGAATAATTTAAGAGATTTGTAAAGCATATTAGAAATGAATTCCTATATCTTAAGTATGTTTATATATTTTGTCGCCAGGTTGGTGGGGTGCCAGTATGCGATAATCGGTTGTTCATGGCAGGGGAAGGCGTGCGAAGCCAAGGCGCACGAGGACGTATGCGCCTTCCCCGCCAAACCCGCTTCTGAAATCATAGAACTTTTGAAAGAGAAGGAGAACAAGGCGAAACAAAACAGTATTGTCAGCAAACAAATTTATGAGCTTTTGACCTATGAGTACATCACTTTTACAAGTAAGCTCACATTTTTAGCCATTCCTAAAGTATTCACGTGAGTCAAAATTCTTTAATTAATGAAAAATGAAAAAAATATGAAAATATATACTTTTACAGTAATAATAAATATACCGTGCCAATTGCCTCAGCGTCATCTGGTAATATTACTGTTTATATGCACGTAAATGTTGTAATTTTTAACTATGTAAATATTACACATAAATACCTACATGTATCCATTGGGAACAGCACCGGAAATTCCTGTATAGATTTATATGAATAAAACGATAGAGGTTTGTAGTTGTGTACGCATCACGGCAAAATTACTGGATAGATTACAATTAAATTTTCCAAGTTTTATTTCCAAGACACTTGATCCTTATTTTTTTTTTAATATTGCGATATCTTTATTAAGTTATTAAAGTTTCAAGAAACATGTGTTTTCTTGCTGCGGAGAAGTGGGGCAAGCGGCGTAGCGCGCATGCGTACGAAAACTTCTCATATATTTCGATTTCTATCTGTTATTCGATCAGCGAAGCCCCCTATTAAGCTGGGGTCTCCCCATATGGGGAAGGGACTGTACACACCCTACGCTTGTCTAAGACGGACTGGCGGGATTCACATAGCAATGATTTCGGTATAAAGGTTTTCTCACGATATTTTCGTCCGCTGTCGCGTCGTGGTGATTTCAAGACTGCCAGTGTGCATACTGTCGTGGAATTCGAACCCAAGTTTGACATACCTATGCATATATACGTCCTAATATTATAAATTCGAAAGTGAGTTTGTTTTGTTGTTATGCTTTCACGTCTAAACCGCTGAACCAATTTTCATGAATTTCGGTATAGTCATAGATTGGACCTTGGAGAAGGACACAAAGAACAACGTTTGCCGAGTCAACTAGTATTAATATAAGAGCAAAACTGAATGGTTCTGTTGATTTATATACATTTATATTGGCAACACTGATTGTGATCTCTTCCTCTTCCAATCAAGATGGCAAAAGGATAGTTGCGTTTTACTTGTGTGATAAAGCTAATATTAAAGAATAAAAGCATAAAACCATGAACGGGCCTAATTATTTTAACATGGTAGCAGAACAGTGGTTTAATCGTTAGTTGGTATAATGGTTAAAATGTGATAGAAAAAAGAAGAAAAAAAAATGGCGTCAAAAAATAGTGATATAAATATTCCAATTTTCGATGGCACAGATTACAGTAATTGGAAAATACGGATAATTAAGTTTCTACAGTTCAAAAAGTGCAAGGATGTAGTAATGAGAGCGAAAATTGAAACCGACAAAGATGAATGGGACGATAGAGATATACAAGCAACAAACTATATTTACAGTGCTATAACAAACAAGCAGTTGGAATATATAAGTGAATTAAATACAGCATACGAAATAATACAGAAATTTGATGAGATGTACCTAAAGAAATCAACGGCGTTGCAAATAGTATGTCGACATAAACTCGAAAGTGTTAAATTGAAAAATTATTCTGAAGTGTCTTTATTTTTCGATGACTTTGAAAAAGCTGTAAATGAGTTGAAACAAGCCGGTGCAACGGTATCAGAAACAGAAAAACTAAACTACATGTTAAAAGCACTACCAGTGAGTTACAACTACATAGGTGATTTAATAGATGTCTTACCAGAGGGTGAAAGGACAGTGGACTATTTAAAAAGCAAAATAAAATTGAAAAGTACAGGAAATATGAGTGAAATGTCAGAAGACACATCAAATGTTTTTAAAGCAGATACTAACCGATCATATAATTGTTTTTGTTGTGGTAAACCTGGTCACCTAAGAAGAGATTGTAAGGCAGAAAATGTAAACCGTGGTCGAGGACATTGTCTTTCAAATTATAGAGGAAATAGTATACAAAATTATAGAGGAAATAGTATACAAAATTATAGAGGAAATAGTTTACCAAGTTATAGAGGACATAGTTTGCCAAGACGAGGACGTGGTTCATACAATAACAGAGGACAAGGTTCAAGAAATTACTACCATAATAATCAAGGGAGTCAAGGTAACAGTTATCATATTACTATTGCAAACAATACATACACAACGCAAGAGAATGATAAGCCAAAGGGTCAAATAAATTGGTTACTAGATAGTGGATGTACTGACCACATTATTAACACTGATAAATACTTCAATACTTATGAGATATTGGACAAACCTATTAAAGTCAAAATTGCTGACGGAACAATATTAGAAGCTACAAAAATTGGTAATATAAAAGCTTATTTCTTAGTTTATGGACAAAAATCTGAAGTCACATTAAAAAATGTTTTCTTTGTAAAAGAAATGAAAGCAAATTTATTAAGTTATTCGAAAATTACTGATAATTGTTCAATCGTCTCAAAAGGGAAATTTGCAAAAATTTACAATGAATATAGAAAGATTATAGCAATTGCAATTAAGGATGAAAGACTGTATAAGATGAAAAGTTACATGTGTGAAGAAATATTGGAAGCAAATATTAGTAAAACAAATATGACTGTAAAGGAAAAACTACATCGTACTCTGGGCCATATTAACTTTAAAAAATTGGATTTAATGTGTAAAAATGAATCATTAGAAGGATTACCTAAAGAGATTGAATATGAATATTTAAAGTGTGCAATATGTATTGAAAATAAAATGCATAATTTACCATTTGCTAATAATCGAAGAAAAGCAAAAGAGATATTAGAGATTGTTCATACAGATTTAAATGGGCCACATCAGACTACAGGATATAATGGAGAAAAATTTTTTTTGAGTTTTATTGATGACTACAGCAAATTAGTCAAAGTTTATTGTATCAGATCAAAGGATGAGGTATATGATTACTTGGTGCAGTATGTTAATGAAGTACAGAACTTGACAGGGAAAATGATAAAGGAACTGCGATGTGACAATGGGAAGGAATATATGAATGCAAGAGTTTTTCAGTTTGCAAAAGAGAAAGGAATAGTGATAAAACCCTGTCCAGCATATGTTCATCAATTAAATGGAACAGCAGAGAGATATAATCGTACGTTGATGGATATGGGTAAATGTCTTTTATCAGAAGCAAAGGTAGAAAGAAGATTTTGGCCTGAGGCAACTAAAACAGCTGCATATCTTAAAAACAGAACCTTAACTAATACTATTGAGAGGAAAACCCCGTATGAAATATTTTTTAAAAGGAAGCCATCTATGCAAAATCTAAAATTATATGGAAGTAGAGTTTTTGTAAGAATTCCTGAAGAACGAAGAAGGTCTAAATGGGATAAGAAAGCAGAAGATGGAATTTTGCTTGGTTATACTGATATTGGATACAGAGTGTTAATTAACAACAGAGTTATTATTGCTAGAAATTGTGATATAATTGAGGAAGATGTAAAATTATGTGGTTTTAAAGATGAGGAAGAAAATAGTGAATATAAAATAAAAGAAAAGGAAAAGGAAGATAAAAGTATCCAAGAGGAAAGAAATATGTTAAAATACTCAGAAAATGATAAAGAGAATGTAGGAGAAAGTGAAGATGAGAATCTAAATAGAAGATTAAGAAAACAAATCAAACCTCCACTTCGTTTTGATGAAGAATTTGGTTATTATTGCATATACTGTAACTACTGTGATGCGTCAGCTCCAATTGATTTTCAGGAGGCGATTACATGTGATGAGGCAATGAAATGGAAAGGAGCAATGAATAGTGAGATGGAAAGTTTAATAAAAAATAATACCTGGACTCTAGTTGACAGACCCTCCAAGGAAAAAAAGGTAATTGATGTGAAATGGGTGTATAAAAGGAAGAGTGAAAATGAATACAAAGCAAGGTTAGTAGTAAGAGGTTTTCAGCAAACTAATTGTATTGATGATACTTACTCACCTGTTGCTAAAATGCCTACACTTAAGCTACTATTATCTTATTGTTGTCAAAATAATTTAGCTATTCATCAAATGGATGTTGAAACAGCATTTCTAAATGGTAGAGTATTATCTGAAGTTTATGTAAAGCAACCAATCGGTTATGAAAATGGAACTGATAAAGTTTATAAATTAAATAAATCATTGTATGGTCTAAAAGAAAGCCCCAGGGCATGGTATGAATGTTTTAATGATTTTTTGATTAATTTTGGTTTTCGCAGGAGTAAATATGACTATTGTTTATATGTTAGAAAAGAGAACAGCTTAATTGTTTATATTCTTTTATTTGTGGATGATTTATTAATTTGTTGTGAAAATGTAGAGGTTATTGCTGATATAAAAACTAAATTGTCTGAAAGGTTTAAAATGAAAGATATTGGTAAAGTAAAAAATTATATTGGTATTGAGATTGAATATATGTATAATCAAAACAATGTCTTAACTTTGAGTCAGAAATCTTATATTGAGTCTTTAGCTAAAAGGTATAATATTGAGAGTGCAAAAATGTATAAGACTCCTATGGAAATAAATTTAAAATTGGAACAATCTGATATTAATGAGGATGTAAAATATAGAAATTTGATTGGTGCTCTTTTGTATATTAGTTCAGGTACTAGACCTGATATATCTTACAGTGTAAATTACTTAAGTAGATTTCAAAACTGTTATAATGAGACACATTTTAAGTATGCATTGAGAGTTTTAAAGTATTTGTATTTGACAAAAGATCTTAAATTAACATATCGTAATAATAGTACCGCTGATATTCTAGATTGTTTTGTGGATGCTGATTGGGCAGGAGATATTTTAGATAGGAAATCTACTACAGGATTTGTCATTAGATTGTTTGGAAATATTATTTACTGGAAATCAAAGAAACAAAGTAGTGTAACAAAGTCCTCAATATTTGCTGAATATGTAGCTTTATCAGAAGCAGTAACAGAGTTAAATTTTCTTATGTGTCTAATGGATGATGTATTCAATAAAGTTTGTAAACCAGTTAAAATTTATGAAGATAATTCAGGAGCCGTAGCTATTTCTAAATATGGAAACTTTACTAAGAATTCTAAGCATATTGAAGTTCACTATCATTTTATACATGAAAATGTTAAGCTAGGAAATATTGAAGTTGTAAAAATAGAGTCAGAAAATAATGTTGCAGATATATTTACAAAAGCTTTGGGAAATGTTAAATTCATAAAATTTAGAGAAATGTTAAATTTGAAATAAAATAATGATTGTTGTAACAGTGTTTTACAATATAAATGTAAGGAGGCGTGTTGATTTATATACATTTATATTGGCAACACTGATTGTGATCTCTTCCTCTTCCAATCAAGATGGCAAAAGGATAGTTGCGTTTTACTTGTGTGATAAAGCTAATATTAAAGAATAAAAGCATAAAACCATGAACGGGCCTAATTATTTTAACAGGTTCAAATGTTCTAAGTAATGTGAATGTAGCACGAGATGTCTTCTCCATGCAGTCTGGTTTTAGCATCCATCCATTATGGATCTTGTGCGTACATACTCTTAGTTTTAGATAGCAATTAAGCTAGTTTAGGTTATTGTATTGAACTTTACAGATTTGCAATTGAGGCCGTACCGGTCAGCGGAAGTGAGTTTTTACTACGAGTCGTGTAGGTTCTGCGTCTTCAACCAGCAGTGGCTGGTGAAAGCCTACGTGAACACCAACCAGAGGGACCCCACGCAGAGCGCCCAAAGGGAGATCACGTACCAGGTGATTCTGGTGTCTAATAAATAACCTTTCTATTGTCTGAGAGCCAACGTGATTTGTCATAATACGCAGATTCAAGTGGGTCCCATTCTACTCGGATCCGAGTATTCGACAGTCAATGTGTTATATATTCATCTAAAATACAGGCTATGATACGTAATTTGGGGCCGTAGGCTCAACATTATTCGAAATAACTATGTATCACAACCCTTCACGATCCTTATCCGTGCTGGGGCGGACAAAGAATACTGACCTCTGCAGCTAGGGAAAACAACGCACCCAAGCTACGTTGTAGGGCGCCAAGCCCGTCTGGATGGCGACCACCTTTGGTCTTAAGTATGCCGCCATAATAACTTAGTGCCGGCATTATTGACCCAAGTTCCTGTACCCTTATGGGGTCAGCAGTGTGTTTGCAATGTCCCTGGCGTTGCAAACACCCACAGGCGACGGTAACGGCTAAATTCTAAGTGGGCTGTCAGCCTGCCTGCTGTCTTACAGCAATAAATAAAACCGTCTTAGTTTGTTCTCACGTATATTTACTGTGCCTGAATTTATACACTAGTGGTAAAGTATGAGAATAAATTTGAAAGTTGTAACGGATGACGCTTCCTTCTAGTTATATATTAATATTTTACGGTTTACGAACAAGTATATAATTGTTTCATATTTTTAGTTAAATTATGAAGTTAAAATTAACCCTAAGGTATGTGAAGCAGGAACTCACCAGAGCTCAACGCATTTGTGCATCGATATACTCGTAATCTTATATATAAAATTCTCGTGTCACAGTTTTCGTTGCCATACTCCTCCGAAACGGCTTGACCGATTTTGATGAAATTTTTTGTGCTTATCCGGTATCTATGAGAATCGGCCAACATCTATTTTTCATCCCCCTAAATGTTAGGGGTAGTCCACCCCTAAATTTTTTTTTTAATTTTTTGATATTTTATTATTTATATGGCAGAACAACGTTTGCCGGGTCAGCTAGTATGATTATATTATAAGTACCTACTACAATGTTTTATTGTTATGTACAATAAAAAAATTGTCTATCAATCTACATCGTATTGTACGTTCTCCTTTTTGAAGTGATAACTTCTTATGGGAGCGTAAACTGTTACTTAACGCGTTACGGCGTCAGTCTGTCTGGCTTCCCTTTCTCTCACGCATACGACAGCGGTAGGCAGGCTCCTCCTCTCTCACTCTAACCCACAGCGCTAGATCTATTCGAATTGCGACTTTATTATAATTAAATACAGTTGTTTTTCTTCCCGAGAGGTACACGTTTTTTTATTCTTTTCCTTGAACGGTATTTCTGAATTATTATACTCGTAAATTATAGTAATGGCTAATGAGTTTATTGCGAAGTAAAATCAGAATCGTCTTCTAAATGAATTGTTCAAAATAATCGCAGTGTTGGTGCACACCTTGCTGTATTGAGTTTGATTTCCTGCAAAGCGATTCTAATAGAAAACTTGCCAGTTTTGTGTCTGTTTATGGGAACTATGTCTGAATGTTGGTTTATAGAGCTTATTGAAATTTTAAAAATATTGCAGATAGGTACTTTCTTTTATGGAATAGCAGGCAGGCTGACGGCCCACTTAGTAACCATCTCCTGTTGCCTATAGATGTTAGCGATGCCGGGCAATTAAATCTGGCTCACTTATGAATACATGCTGCACAAAGTTATTACGGCGGTATATTTAGACACCGGAAGTAACTAGTTGCCATCCGTAGGGCTCCGAGCCAGACAGGCTTGAAGCACTACCACCTCGCTACGATTGTTTTGTCTTTTACGACAGGTTGGTTAAGTCTTTTTACCCCGCCATTGCCCGAGACAAATTATACATATTCGAAAAAAATCGTTTATTTTGTGATTTGATAATTAAAATTAATTTTGATTGCAGCTGCTGCTGAAAAGCAGCTCGTTGTACGCGTCGGTGACGAACTGGGTGGTGGTGCCGGAGCCCCACGGGGACCTGCGGCTGCGCGTCGAAGTGCACGCATTCTCCTTCACCGAGCAGAACAACGAGTCGCCGCGGATACCCTTGCCCCTGGAGGACCCCAACGACACCAACCGCCTTCTCTCTGACAGGGGAATTAATTTCAGGTTACATTTGTTTTTATTAGTCTTCACTTGAAGCGCTTATCATTGTCACCTGTTTAGTTTAGTTATTTCGTATATTATATTCGCATAGCAAAAGTTACCAAAGTAACCGACATAGCCCGGATGATTGCAAAACTGAAGTGGCAGTGGGCTGGGCACATAGCTCGAAGGACTGATGGCCGTTGGGGCAGAAAAGTCCTCGAATGGCGACCGCGTACCGGAAGACGCAATATTGGTAGGCCCCCCACAAGATCGCCGGAATAGGTTGGATGAGGGCAGCGCAGGACCGATCATCGTGGAGATCTTTGGGGGAGGCCTTTGTCCAGCAGTGGGCGTCTTCCGGCTGAAATGATGATAGCAAAAGGAAATGAATAAATAGTCTGTGGCTATTGACACACAGCGCCATCTTGTACCCAAGCGAGCTGCTGAGCGTGAGTTATGAGTACTAGATAACTGATGTTCTATTTATTATATTTTTAAACTAGCTATGCCCGCGACTGCGTCCGCGTGGAATAGTGACTTTGGGCAGAATTTTTTGAATATATTTTATGGTTTATTTTGGATTACAAACCCTATAAACACTAAACTGAAAATGAAATATGCAAACAGTCAGTATTATCGAATGCATCTGTTACGCCATGCGCCTCCGGAATACGTGCGTTCGAACCAACAAAGTCCAGCCTAAGCTAAACCCTATTTCATATGATTGATGATATAAATCTGAGGTCAACTTAAATTGGTTTTTAAAATTTCCGGAACATCATTTTTAACAAAAAAAATTTTTTTCTAAAATAAAATTAGCCTAAGTTACTCCTTGATTCATCAGCTATCTGCCAGTGAAAGTCCCGTCAAAATAGGTGCAGCCATTTCAGAGATTAACGGGAATAAACAGACAGACAGGCAAAAATTGTAAAAAATGTTGTTCTGGTATATGTACCGTGTATACATCTAAATGCACTTAGTAAAAAGCGGTTATTTTAATATCACAAACAGACCCCCCGATTTTATTTATACACTATACCCCGATATTATACACTAACACCTAGATTAGGTTAAGCCTTTCACATTCACCTTCAAAATGTGTGCGTATAGGAACAAGGTAGTAATGTTTTCCTGCGATGGTTTTAATGAAAGGTTATGATGTAACAGGTTCAATTTAATATTTTGTTACCAATTTTTTCAGGCTCATCATGTTCCAGGCGTGAATCGTCTACCGTCGGACTGTGACCGAATCAATGGCTACCGTGAAATGTTGCTAGTCGAAAGCCGTTTTCACAATGAACTTCAACTGCTTACAAAATATTAAAAAAAAAAGATGTGCGTGTGGGTTTTAACATTTTTGTGGCCCTTACAAACACTTAGATCTAGTTCATTTATTTCATCTTTTAGGATTTGAAAAATTATTTGTGGGTATTTTAAATATATGTATTATAATATATGTATATTTTATATTAATATTTGCTCAAAGGGTACCGAGTGATGTTTAATGACAATTCAAACAATTTAATTTTTTTTAATTAATTCCTTGTTTGTAGATATGTTAATTTTATTAGCTTAAATATTTGTTATGCGACATTTTTGATACAGTTTCGTGATGAGAAAAATAATTTAAATTTGAAATCTATTTTACTACAAATTATATCTGTCATAGGTCCCTAAAACGGCAGCTAGCTAGACTTTTAGAGACTACCGGGGGAAGTATATTTTATAAAGTTGCATACATAATTCGTTTTTATAAATCCAGAAAGAAAATAGTATTGAAAATCACATATCTGCACATATAAGTTGTATATACTTGATATAATCCTAGTCGATGCGTGAAAATTACGTTTTGATAATGAATATTAGTCGTGAAAACGTAGAACCATATATTTCAAACATTAAAATAATCGTGTTGGGGCGGCCCTAGCCTTTGATCAGGGTACAGCGAGCGCCGTTTAGACCGTGCTTTTAATTGGTATAAACTATGTACTTTGGCTTTATGCCAAGTCAAAGGAGAAAGTACCCATGTAATTTAACAGTGAATGAAACAACTAGCAACACGTCTTTCAATTAAAAGTTTATTTTATTTGATACATAATTATAATTTTTCTCCGCGCGGGGACAGAGTAGGAATATTAATCTCTGCAGTCCGTCGTAAAAAGCGACAAAATATCCCTAGCTACATCGTAGGGCCCCAAGTCCGTCGGGATTATAAGCACCATAATAACCTTGTGTTGTGTTCCGGCATTAGTGAGCCAGGTTACCACTGTGGTACCACTATGGGACAGCAGTGTGTTCGCGGTGCTCCTGGCGTCTCAAACATTCAGAGGCGACGGTAACCGCTTACTAAATAAGTGGGCCGTCAGCCTCTCTGTGTTCAGCTTCAGCAATAAAAATAAATTACGCTTGTCACTTACAAATGAAAAGACATATGTTAAACAACATTTAATGTGAAATCAACCATAAGTTGTAACAAATAAAGTAATTTTTGCCTTGAGAGATACATCGTTTTTTGTTTAGTGTGTTCCGGTGCACGCGCACCAAAAACGTAACGAGGTCATTCATTAGTAGATTTTACTCTCACATTTTTCTCATACCGGGCGCCTTATATATGAAAATCGATTCTTAAGGAGTAAACTCCAAAAATGTTTTTCTCATTTGATTTGTTATGTGACGCTTAGCGTCATTGAAAAACATGTTTGGCATATGACTTATAAACTTCTAGCTAGCACCTCAATTCAGTGCTACTAAGGTCACCTAAGATGAAGTTGACATTTGTGTTGGATTCCAATTGCGATGTAGAATGGTTGGAATATCACTTGTGCGTGAAGACAGTGCAGCCAGGTGGGGGGTAAAAAGAGCCCACTCTAGCCGAATTCGGCTTCTCGACACACGGACATTGTCGTTTGCCTCGTGCACTGCACTGCGTGAAGATATCAAAGACTGAGTCGGCAGCTCTATTAATGTACTCGTTAGTTAAGCATTTTACATTTATTTGTAATTGAGGGTATTTATATTATTTTTTAATAAAACCTACGCAAAGATTGTGAGCTCAAATGTAGTAATATTTTTTCAGTGTTTTGAAAGATAATACTATATTAAAATGCCTTACATGTTACAGTTTCATACACTAATCTACATTTTTGTAGTGATAATTTTTTTTCATAATCTTTACGTGGGTGGGTACTTACGTACGTATAAAGTAACATAGTACTTTAACATTTTTATTATTATAACTATAATTATTTTATATTATAACTCGATTATTAGATTTTAATTTTATCAATTTATTGTAAAATAAATTTTTTTGTACATAATATATAAAATGATTAGATGATTTCGTGTTTTTATTTCTACCTTCATTTTTTGTAAAAGTTCTGTATTCTTATTTTAAAAAGCGATTTATCTCCTCGAATGGTAAGAGTTTGCCCTGACATTAAACTTCGAGATTCAAAAATTCATTGTTGAACATTAAAACGTTTTATTTTGGATAAACCGTGAAAGTAGCTCGCCCTAACAATAGGGGTTGACCAACGTCGACCTGGGCCATGGGTTTTAACCAAGCCGTCGGAAGAACTCCACTAGAACAGCGGGGTTTTTAGTGGGTAGTCTTGCGGAGCCCTATAACACCCCCGACTCCCTTGGGGTCGGGGTTGAGTTCAATAAATTCCGAAATAACGCTGGTTACAAAATTGCTTTAGATACGTGCAAGACGCGCTATCGATGGTGTTAACAATTTGTTATTTGTTTAATCAAAGCACTGACATGTTTTAAGAAATATAATTTAAAATATGCTGGTGACTTTTATATATATTTTTATATATATTTTTTTCACTTACTTTTGCCTGTCATGTCTTATTTAAATCTGAATCTTACAAATTTTAAAAAATTTCTTCCTAAACAGCAATTCTGTTTGGGACTCTGCCTCTACGGATGGAATGATCGACAATGGAGTCAGGAGGACAAGAAAATGAGTTTTTATTCTCAAAGAAACAAAAAATGTTTTTGGTATAACATTTGTCAATATTGTGCGACGTCAGCGCACAGTAGGTTTTGCAAGATCCTGCAACCCTCCTCTGGGTCCTCTCCTGCGCCTCACACACATCCTCAACTGAATCGTGGCATACCTCAGACGTAGAATATTTAAAAACACAATACAAACAAAATAGGTAAACACGTATATTTCAGTAAGGCTTATGTCTATTCGCGTGCAATGGGTTCAAAGTGTTAGACAACTTCATCGAAGCGCCTCCGGAGTCGGTCTCCTCGATTGGAGTGGCGCTCCACACGCTTAGGATGCCCGATTCCCCTGCGGTTATCAACATGTCCCTCTGAAAAAGATACACTGTCATATACATCCATTCTTCACGAGGTGCGACGGGATGTGATGAAGACAACACCGAAAGAAAGAGGAAAAAATGTTTATTTGAGGCAATTTACAACATTACTGTAATTCATACCGAAGGGTGAAAGACTAATTATTTTAGGCGAAATTTTATAAACTTTACAGGAGAGCCATCTAAACGTTCCAGAAAAAATAGCTCATTTCGGATATGTATATGAATTGGACCTAAATTCTGAAAGAAGATGTAGTGACGAAAATTGAGAAAGGTATGCTGAGATGGTTTGGCCATATTGAGAGAATGAATGAAGAACGATTGACGAAAAAAGTGCATAAGGCGAGTGTGAATGGAAGTGTTGGAAGGGGTAGGTAGACCTAGGCGGACGTTTCGAGACCAGATCAGGGACGTCTTGAAAAAAGGCCAGGTCAAGAGTACCCTAAACCGAAGGGCATGTATGAAGGGAATAATGAAAGTGGACGAAGCGAAACAAGTATGTAAGGATCGTAGCAAGTGGAAAGAAGTGGTCTCTGCCTACCCCTACGGGAAAGAGGCGTGATTATATGTATGTATTGAACCTAAATCAGCATAAATGCTGGTATAATTAAATCCAGCGCTTTTCTGCCATTAGACCCGTCGAGCAACATCACAGACATCACTGGCGCAGTGGCTACAGAGTGGTCTCATACCATCCCCACCGAGAATGCAATTATATAATGAAGTTTGTTGAGCTGTTGCCAGTTGAGTGATCATCAAATGTATATTATAAAGAAAAGCTTTAGCGAATACAAGATTTCACGTGGTAGTGCAACTGTGCCCGGTAGTTCAGAAGTACACGGAGAACAATCTAGAGATCTTGAGTTCGAATCTCAAGATGGCATGTACCTTAAGGGTGGGTCAAAAAAAATTCCACTTTTTTTTTACTTTGTACTCTGAAAAATAAGTTACTAGACACCTCTAGAAAATTCTCTCCAAATATGAGCTCTCACTAATGCTGGAACACAACATAAGGTTATTATAGGTTATTACGACAGGCCGACCCCGGCCGCAAATGTTAGTATTCTTTCTCCGCCCCTGCGCGGATATAAAATTTATTTTAATAATCAAACTTCAACCTTTGATATCTTTTAAATGGGGAGGTTTACGAAAAAAACGATATGAGAGCTTTTTTGTAGAGCGTCAATTTTCTATAAGTTATATGAGAATAAATATTTTTAATGCACAGTTAGTGGAGATAATATTGAAAAGAAAAATTTTAATACTATTAAAATTAAGAGCTCACATTTGGAAAGAATTTTCTAGAAGTGTCTAGCAACTTATTTTTTGACCCACCCTAATGCACTTGTTAGGCAATCTGGTTTAGGACAATCTGATCTAGAAAAGCTACCAATAGAGACCAATGGAAGCAGCTGGAAGAGGCCTATGTGTCACTGGACACGCTGATCACTGAACCGGGAAACCCGATGTATTAGATAGATTTAAGTTAAAACAATTTGCTACTGTGTGTGTGTAAAATTAATGTTCAGTATCAGCAATAAAGGCTATTAAAAAAAAAAAAAAAAAAATGCACTTGTTAGGCAGGTTGTTAAGGTGCGCTGTCGTAAGCGTGTGCCTATACGAATAAGGCACGTTGCACTTTACAAATGTTAAAGTAAATTGAAATGATTGTCCGTCGCCCATAGGGGAGGCCTGGAAATAGGACTACGTGTGCACTTACATCGGGATCATACCAGCAGCATCTGACAACTTGTTTGTTCTCCTTGAAATTGGTACTCGGTTGAAGCTTCTTCTCTGTTATCGTCACAGATCGCAACACATTACTGAAATGACATTTTACACATTTAAAAACTAGTAATTCCTTGCTTAACTACATATATGTTTAATGGAATAATTAAACAGAAACTGAAAGATTGAGTATATTGTTTAATTAGTCACAATATTAATGTTTTTTTTTTTTTGACAGTGAAGTAAGTTTTTTTCCAGTCGTAAAAGGCGCCATAATAACCTTGTGTTGTGTTGTAGTCTTGTTATCCAGGTTCCTGTACTCCTATGGGGTAGTAACGTGTTCGCAGTGCCCCTTGCGTCGTAAACATGCATAGGCGACTACGTAACCATTAAGCGGGTCGCCAGCTTGTCCGCTATTCCTGAGCAATAAAAAAATCTAAAACATTCATCAAAGTCAGCTAACGAAAACTGAACCTAACTGCAAAGAACACAGAGCATACATCACTTGTCACTCCTAAAACACTACTCTTTATATGACATCAACATATACAATACTGTTAGGAATATCGATCTCAAAATTATCTATTGGCAACACTGACTAATATTTAAAACAACCAAAGAGAGTTTCCATCACTTCCGGAGTGTAACACTTCCGAAGTATAAACGACCAATAAGAATCTAATGTTTGGACAACCAATGAGAATCACTTCTGGAATATAAGCAACCAATGAGAGTTGAGTGTGGAGTGGAGACGAGCGAGGGACAGGCCAACCGCTTGTATATAAAGCGCCGCAAGTAGGTGCCAGGGCCCTCTTTTTCGTTCAGTCGTCGTCGCGTGTGGAAGCTGTCGGTTTGCCTGCCATTTTTTTAAATCATCCACCACTGGTTCATAAAAATACAATATAAGATAAGAAATCTTTCTGGCCATGCCGCCTCCGCCGGGCTCCGGCAGGAGGGGTAGACCCAAAAAGTGCTGGCTTGACGTTGTAAAGGGTGATATGCGTGACAATGGGCTCACTACCAGGGATGCTGAAGACCGTGCGAAGTGGAGTAGAAAAAGTCGGAAAGTGGACCCCGGGCAACGAAATGCAAGTTTGGGTTGCAACCGGGATGAACGCTGAGATGATGATGATGATAAGAAATCTTTATTCAACTACCCACATTAGAACTAAGATTTAACAAGAATGTTTTGCATACTTGTTTTCGCAGTAGGAGCCGGCAAGCAGCACCGGCGTCTCATCAATTGACATGTATGCGTCCACCAAATAACAATCGTCCTCTTTACTTCTCTGGAAGTAATCACAGCTTTTATTAATGACTTAAATATTTATAAATATTTAAACTATTTTGCTGCACATCTTTTTCAATCACTGTTTCTCCATGATGGTGTTTTAAAATAGATACTATCTGATCTGCTACCCTTTAAGCAAAAAGTTAACCACAGACTTTATTTGTTGCCGGTTAGCTAGTAGCCGTTCGTTTAGTCTGCATAAAAGCGGAGTAAGAATACTGCCTCTGCAGCCAGGAGTAGCCTGTCGTGAAAGCGACTAAACACACTCAGCTAGGTCCAAGCTTGCCCGGATGGCAATCATGTTCTTTACATAAGTCGCTATAATAACCTTGTATCGTGTTCTGGCATAAGTAATGCAATTTCCAGTTCTCCTACCCACATGAAAGCGTGGTAGGCGAAGGCTCCTGGCGACACAAACATAGGCAACAGTAACTGCTTACAATTATGAGAGCCGTCAGTCGTTGTTCCACATCATTAAAAAGCCATTAGTGATTTCACAACTGGAAAAGTAAGGTAGTCTTTACATTTTTTTTTACTGGAAACATTTATTTAAAAATAATGTTTACCTTAATATTCCTAGCAATTTTGTCTCTCCCAAAACTTTTTATAAAGTCGCCACTGTCCGTGTCCCATAGTTGCAAGTCGTTGGACTGTGTAATGCAAGCCACTGTCTTGTTGTCCAACCACGATAACCTTTCTACCGAGTTCTCCACATTCAATGAATATGTTAAGGCGTCGTCCTCGGTCTGTTCCATTATGTTGAATATGTTTACGAGGCCATCTAATGAGCCTGTCGCTAATATTTCTATTTTTTCTTTGTGGAATTTCACCTGTAATGAAATAGAATGGAAGTTGATAATGTATGGGTTTGAGCTTATGATGCTTGGGTTTGAGATTATAATTACAACTACAAATGAAAAAGTTGTTGAATATTTTCCTTTGATTGTAACAAATACATTTGGTTGTTATGAAAAGTAAAAATATTGAACCAGTTATGTACATGGCTACAGAATTGTCTTCGGCGTATGAAGAATGGGAAAGTTGTCGGAGCCGGTGGAGTCCCCATCGAAGTCTGGAAGGTGATGGGCTCTCGTGGTATGGGCATCTTAACTGACCTTTTCAACCAGATACTCCTCACCAGTATGATCCCTAGCTAATGGAGGGTGAGTATCATCAAAGGTCCATCCAGTTTTCAAGGGCAACGGTGCAGGAGTGCGGTAACTACCGCGGTATAAAGGTTTTTTTTTTTAAATCTGCCATCAGTCTACCAACTTTTATCAGATTGGTTGAGGTAGAGATTGACTTTTGATGAGCAAATCATTGATTAATCTGCTTATCCCTGGAAAAGAGCACATTGGCTCTTTTGAGGCGCTTGATTTTGTTGAGTTTTAAGAGTTTGCTCGTCAGGGGGTTAGGGTGTTGTTCTAATCTGGTTTTGTATTTCGCTGAGTACGATTTTGCCTCTTCCTCTACAGTTTTGATGTCGAGATATTCGTGGATTTCAGAGTTGCGGGTAAACCATGTTGCACCACTTATGGTTCTCAAGATGGAATTTTGGGCTCTTTGTAGACAAAGGATATTTGATTTGCTGGCAATAGACCAAAGTTGGATGCTGTAAGTCCAGATTGGCTTGATGACCGAGTTGTATACTCTGAGTTTGTTACTCAGAGATAGAGTTGACTGCCTCCCTAGAAGCCACAAGAGACTTCTGAATCGGTTGTTTACATCATCTCGCTTTTGTTTTATATGGTGTTTCCAGGTCATACGCTGGTCCAAATAGAACCCCAGGCATTTCACACATGTAGACTGAGGAAGGGGAACCTGGCCAAGGTAGGTGGTAGGGCACAGCTTCTTCCTAAAAGTGAATGTGATGTGGTGAGATTTCGGGGCGCTAGCTCTGACGTACCACCTTTGCAGCCAGTCGAAGGTAAGATTCAGTTGAGTTTGCAGTATACTGCTAGCTTCATTCGGGTCGCTATTGGATGATAAAAATGCAGCGTCGTCTGCAAATGTTGCCACAGTTACATTAGGAGCTTGCGACAGGTCATGTGTAAATATGTTGTAGAGAACAGGTCCCAGAACCGAGCCTTGGGGGACTACAGCTCGACATATCTGGAATGAAGATCTGGTGCTTCCCTGCTTAACTTGAAATATCCTCTGATCAAGATATGAAGACATAAGGTGGTAAAACTGGTAAGGGAGTTTCATTACCTTTATACCGCGATATAAAGGTAATGAAACTCTTCGAGAGGGTTATCGACTCTTGGGTTCTTGCATCTCAGATGAATGCAGTACGAAAAATACGTCTCTGCATTGCCTTTTCTGTACATGCAGAATACCTTCGACTGTATCCTTCGCGTGATGACACCGAATGTCCATTCGAAGGACACCGTGCGGTATCCCCTTATCGACCCGACGGCCAAGACGCGCTGCGGCCTTCGTAGCAGTGCCGTCGTTTTGACCGTCGGGCGATTCGCCCATGTAGGGCCCCCGTAAAGGACCACCAATCATACGGTTTCCTCGAAGAGCCTGCGGCACACTGCGCTCGGCCCGCCGACGTTCGGCAGCAGGCAGGAGTGCCGCCTCCGCCCGAACCAGTTTCGGCGCTAGGCTCTCGAAGTGCGCCGCAAAGTCCCATCATCCGTCGAGAATCAGTCCAAGGTATTTCATGGACCGTTAACCGCGATGCGGACGCCTCTCACTGTAATACTCAAGCCCGGTGGCTGCCTCTGACGAGGTTCATTTCTACGAACCCTAATCTTCTGATAAGTCTTGTGCAAGGCCACATCCAGGCCGAATCCTCGCCACTGTCTGCGCTACCCCAGCCGTACCCAGAATGCACGCCTGGCGGGGGCTCCTCCCGCGCGCTGTGACAAGTGTGTCGTCGGCATAACAGATTACGGCGACGCCCTCCCCCTCAGGACCCAATCGTATGTGATGTTACACAGTCGGGGGCCCAAGACCAACTCCTGCGGAACACCGCACACGTCTCACAGACTTTGCCCGCCACCCAACGGGTAGACGACGGCACGTTCTCGTAGATACGCCCAGACTATGCGGCGGAAGTAGGGAGCCACCCGATGGTACTTAGCGCGTCGGGGGCTCCAGGACGTCGTGGATGCATACCCCAGAATGCCGTCGAGGCCGGGGCGGTGTTTGTGGCCTTCAGCCGCAACATCGACCCCCCGCTCTGAGTTGTTTAGTGCCACCACAAGTGCTATGCAACTTAGTTTCAGACTAGATGGCGTTGTGTGAAATGTCCCAATATAATTAAGTCTTTACCTATGAAATTGCCGTTTTGTATGAAAAAATTTAAACGAATTTTTTTCATGTATTTTTTATTTGTACGAAGTAATCAATGCCCAAAACCCATGCAATCAATGCATCTTTGCCAGTTTATTGATGCCCTTCTTAAAGAAATCAGCTGGACGGGAGGCAACAAATTCTTCAAAGGCATTTTGTACTGTCTCTCGGGTATTGAATTTTTTTCCCGCCAAGAAGTTATCCAAATTCTGGAAAAAGTAGTAGTTTGTAGGCGCAAGGTCTGGTGAGTAGGGTGGATGACGGAGAACTTCCAACCCCAGTTCTTGCTACTTGGAGACCGTCTCCTGTGCAGTATGAGGTCGCGCGTTGTCGTGCAGGAGCAGCGGAGATGAGCGATTCACCAATGCTGGTTGGAAATGTGCTAGCTTCTCCATCATTGTGTTCAGTTCTTCACAGTACACATCTGCAGTAATGCTCACCCCGTTTGGTAAGAAGCTGTGATGAATCACACCGGCGCTAGACCACCAAACAGAGACCATCACTTTTCTAGGGATAAGTTTTCGTTTAGGGCATTGTTTAGGTGCTGAACCAGGATCCAACAAACTTGCTGAGCGCTTGCGGTTAACAAATAGAATCCATTTTTCATCACAGGTAACAATGCGGTTCAAAATTCCTTCATTTGAGTGTCTGTTGGGCAGTGCAAGGCACGTCTCGACGCATACTTCGCGCTGGCGATCATTGAGTTCGTGGGGCACCCATTTGTCAAGCTTTTTTACCTTGCCAATTTGACGCAAATGGACCAATATTGTTTTGACGCTAACGTCGAAAGCTGCTGCTAATTCAGCCGTAGATTGTGTATCATCAACTTCCACAATCGCCTTTAATTTGTCATTGTCGACCAGTCTTCGGACGACCGCGAGGTTCATTTTTCAGGTCGAAATTCCCAGAACGGAAGCCAGCAAACCAATAACAGGTGGTGCGTTGGTTTGTAGTGTCAGCTCCGTAAACGTCGTTGATGTTGCGTGCCGCTTGTGTCGCGTTGCTGCCACGATGGTACTCATATTCCATAATTACTCGAATTTTTAACATATCCATGATGATGAAAAAGATTGAAATGTGATGAAAATGTAACACTAATCAATAAACAAATGACTACTTTCGGAAAAAGAATTCTATGTTTTTAAAATAAAATTAATTTGAAATTAGAATTCTTAGCCAAACAAAAATTACTTTGATTTGAAATGGCCAGTACTGCAGAACCGCAATTTCATAGGTAAAGACCTATTATTTATTTATCATTTACTGAATTGAATCAAGCAGTACTTATATTATGAAGTATAATACTGCTCTCTTCATATGCTGAAACACCAATCTTGTTTACTGCACTGCAGAATAATATTCTCAAACAGAAAGTCTACCAGTAAACCAAACAAATAGATTTTGGGTGGAACAAATGTTAAAAATCTGTAGTTAACCTGTGTTACATCATCAGTATGTGAGTTCCAGTAGCCTCCCAGAGGTTTTGGTAATCTTTGGTCCCAGAAGACTAGGTAGGCATCATCTTCCACCACCTGACTGCCAGCACACAATATTAAGCCGTTGCACGATATGTCCAGACATTCGAATGGCCTTATCATTTGTTCTTCTTCATCTGTAAGGAGTATTATTATAATTTTTTAAATTGTAGTGGAACAGCTGATAGGCTGATGGCCCGCTTAGAATTTAGCAGTAACCGACACCTATGAGTATTTGCAACGCCAGTGGCATCGCGAACACGCTGCTGTCCCATTAAGGAAACAAATTAAAAAAGAGTGGAACTTATAAGTGAGAGGAAGCCTAATAATTACTATTTATTAACAAAATTCAAACCTTAGGCTCCACATAGCCTTAGAATCCTACTGGGATTCAATATTAAAATTTTTACGATGACTTCAAGTTGTATATAACATATTTTCACTTGCCTTTGTACTCCATAGCACACGTGCCCCCTTGCCTGGTGTCCCACAGCTTAACAAGTCCATCCTGCCCCGCAGAATATACCAAATTCTCATCTTTTGCACTGCAAAGTACTTCTGACAATACTTTCTGATGCCCGCTGAGACTGCAGACCTTGGTCAATGATGTGTTATTAAGCTCATACACCTCAATGCTGTTATCTGAAAGGCCTATTGCTAGTTTTAGTGACCTGAAATACATAAAGTAACAAACTTTTCAAAATTCTGCTTACAGATATATTTATATATGTGTAGCATTCACTTTGGTTATGGAACCAAAGCATGGACTTCATAGCACCATTTGTTGAATTTTATTTTCTGTGGTCCTTATTCAACATAATAAACAAACTTAATAATAGTAAGTATTACAAGATTGATACAGCCAAAATTTACCTGATATGAAACAGAATCTAGTTAAAAATATAGGAAAGCAACTAAAAATCAACAACAGAAATAACCAATTCAACACATTTACTGGATACCCAACATCAACAAATATGTGATGAGAGCATATAAAAAATGAATCTATTAGTAACAACTTGGAACTAAAACATTGTCATTATTTTAATGTTAAACATCAGTTGTTTAATTAGTCTCCAAAAAAAGCTTTGCAGCTTAATAATAATATATTTAATTAATAAGAAACAAAACTAATGCTAATATTTTATAAAAAGGTCTCTTATATATTAAAAAATTTAATAGATTAGGAAAAAAATTATTATAGGTTAATAATATTAATTTCTTTCATACATAAACTTTAAGTAATTGATACATAATGTTTTAACTTCTAAAGAAGAAGGTTCCCAAAATAGTTTTATTAGTGTTTGTCAAAACTCAGTAAAACAGACTAGTTTGCTTGAAGTCAACATTCTCCACCTCATTTTATAGTATTTTCGGTATGTCTAACAATGAAGCCAATATCTTCATAGGCGGCCTTAATATCAAAATTCAAAAACCACAAGCAGAAAAGCTCACTAGAAAGGAATAGTTTTTCACATCTTAACATTGTTGTAGCTCAAATTTCTTAAAGTGAAATGATAACTTTAATGTTCAAAGCCAAGTACTGAAATATTATTTACTTACTTAGTGCAATGTAACTTGTTTAAATACGACTTTTCTACAGAAACAGCTGTTTCAGTTAATAATGAATATTTCTTATTGAATTGCTGTTCCAGTTCATCTGGATCAATAGTATCTTTATCAACTTCCTCAGTATCAATAATGTCAGCCATATTTTGAGAGAATAATCAAACGTTCTAGAAACTAGAAACAGCAAATCAATCAATACCTGCTTTATTGTATTTTATTTCATAGTAAACAAACGACACGTGTTTTAAAACTATATTTTGACAAATTCATACTGTGAGACCAATGTTACCAACTCTTGAAAATATTAACCCCTAAATAGTGAGCCAAAATCCTCTAAAATCCCTAATAAAATAATATAGCACCATGATTTTTGCCTTAGTTTCAAAATGAAAGAAAGAAAATAATTTATTTAGGACAAGTACATAACAAATACATTAAAAAACATAAAGAAAATAGTATAAACAAGGATCGTACTCTGTACAGTCCTAAAATTAGATCTATTTTAGCATAATGCTGGTTTTTATACAAAAACCAGTTCTTCCATTAAGTCCGAAGAGAGATGTCACGGACATCGACATAATTATATTAAAGAGAATGTAGTGCCCTATTTGGAAATTCTTAAATAAACGTCAACAATCACGAACAGAAAGAAAAAACTGCTTTATATTGCGGCAAACTGACACTACTCAAAATGATACATTACTTCAACAATACATGTTATAAAAACATTATTATACAGTGGTAAAAACAAAACGAATAAAATGTTTGATTTGGTGGTATATAAAAAGTTTTGAAACAAAAGTTTAAAGGAGGCGGCTCATTTCTGCCCCAAGACGGCCCATTTTCCAAAAGTGCAGGAGACTCGATCAAAATTGGATCATTGTATAGGATTTTAAATATCTATTGAGGAACCGTTAATGTTTTTATTCTGCATAGCGGGGTTTAAAAGATATCAACTAAAACGTTGAAAAAAATAATGCCCCAAGTAGTAATCAAAGAACGTGATTATTTACTTACTACTAAAAGAAGGTAGTAAATTAATTACTTGGCGACTTACTGTGCTCATTTTGAAATGAATTTAAGTGTTTGCAAAAGGGGAACCAGAATTTCTATGAAACTGGAAAAATCAAGCCAAGTCTCATTTTAACAAGTCGTAAGTACCTATTTCAATAATCTAGTGATATTTTTTTAATCCTTTATTTTTCTAATCTTTCTTGGAATGATGGTTATTAAATTATTAATACAAAAATAAAAAATGCAATGTTAATTACCAATATTGTTTATTACTCATCAATAATTAAATTATCTAAAAACGGCGCAGGCGGATGAAGGCGATCAGGGTTGTACCAACTATATTACGACCATTATATGGGAACAGCACCCAACAGTTCTACTACCAGCCTTACAATTGCAGTAATAGCCTGCTATGCTATCTTCCGTGACTTCGATGCATTGTTGGTATGTTACATTATGTATAATATAACTTACTAGAATGCCGGAACCGTATGCGATCACGAATCAAAGTTCCTGATATGCGATCACTCACGAGGGCTTCCACGTGAGTCTTCAATTCAATGACAAACATGCCGCCCCGCCCGAATGTACAGTTTGCATTATTTAATTATATGTTATTTTAATTAAATAACTTTTTTAGGTCTCCGGGGCTAATTAAGTACATAATCACGTTCTTGATTACTTACTTGGGGCATTATTTTTTTCAACGTTTTAGTTGATATCTTTTAAACCCCGCTATGCAGAATAAAAACATTAACGGTGCCTCAATAGATATAAAAATCCTATACAATGATCCAATTTTGGTCGAGTCTCCTGCACTTTTGCTGTGGGGCAAATGTCCATGGAAAATGGGCCGTCTCCTTTTTACGAAAAATATTTCTTACTGATATGATTTTTTTTCGACCGATATTTTTACCAAGCCAAAAAAATTCCTAAAACACCCCACCGAATTGGTTTAAGCCCTAAATTTTGGTAAAAAGACCCCTAAGTTGGTAACCCTGACTTTGATTGCTGCTTTTGTTTTAAAAAGCGATTATAGCGAAATGTTAACTGTTTTTCACCAGCACCATATTTGCAGACTTGCTATAAAATTATAATAGTTATGTAATGGTAATCTTCATGTATGTAGGAATGAAAATAAAACAAACAAACAAACAGGTTCAAACATTTTATTTATATGCAATTCGTTTGATCCGCCGATATCTAGGCCCAACCCTCTCGATGTCACCTGCAGCCAGCCTAAGAGCTAATGCCCTTAGAGGAATAGGAGATATATTTTTTAAATCAGAATTTTGGTCTGAAAATGCCCATCGAATGTAGCGTTCCATGCGGATATGATCTGAAAAAAAATCTTTGTATTTTTAACTGACTTAGTTAAATGACATTCTCTTAGGATTTTGGGAATGTTCTTCATTATTTTTCGTAAACATCTAAATTATCTAAGAATGCGTGAAGTTTAAATGTTTCCTTATTGATGTCAATGTCCTTTGATTTCAGCTCACTAGCATCATATACAGAAAAAAGGACAGATAATTTTTTCCTTTTCTATGCTAAATTCTTCATAATCTACCCTTTTATCTAGTATGTTGGCAATGCTTTTAGCGTTGCAAACGTAACATTATTACTCCAGTCAATTTAAATATTTTTTTTTTGAATAACTAAAAAACGATTTTTGCGCAATTTAACGTTGAATAAAAAATGTTGCACTCTTGGGATCGATGGGGACTTTTCACAATTTCATTAGAATGATGGACTCCATTCTTAGAGCGACACAAGCAAGAGCTGCGTCTCACGGAGATGAATATACTGCGGTGGATGTGTGGAGTAACGCGGAAGGACCATGTTCGTGACATTGCGGGTAAATTACAAGAGTGTCGGCTCCGTTGGTACGGCCACGTTTTACGGCAACCGGACGCTTAATTATGTGGGAAATAAATGTCTGGCCATTCGCCTCCGCCGGGCCCCGGCAGGAGGGGTAGACCCAAAAAGTGCTGGCTTGACGTCGTAAAGGGTGATATGCGTGCCAATGGGCTCACTACCAGGGGTGCTGAAGACCGTGCGAAGTGGAGAAGAAAAAGTCGGAAAGCGGACCCCAGGCGCCGAAGCGAGAGTTTGGGCTGCAACCGGGATTTAACGCAAAGATGATGATGATGACCATTCTAATTAAATTGTTAAACTAACGTTATATTATTTATATACATACGTATATATTAGACTGGTTAGACTATATCATAATTTTGCAGTATGAAGCTTCGATATAGCATTCCATGTCAAAACAATATGGTTAAATATATTTCAGCCAGTCGAATATATGCGAATACTTTTCTTACAATTTGAAAACGAAAATCTAAATATGTTCCATAAGTATATAAGTTAAAAATAAATGATTAGTTTACCAATAGCCGGGTCGACTATAGCAAACGCCCTTTTCACATTTTCTACGGTAACTAGTTTGTTTGCTGCACGTCTCCCGCCCAACTCCGCGATCACTTCGCGGATGTACTTGTCTTGGGCCAGTTGCCTCTGGCGATACAATTCTCGTGCAAATTCCATACGATCGAATCCTTCTTCATTCTTTAAAAAGCATAGGTTAAGTCAATGTTAACTACAATATATATTCGCATAAGTGCCGTATCTCTAGTTTTTCTATAAGTCAAGAACGTTTAGACTGGGCTTTTGATCATCAAATTGCTCTAAGACGGTTTTTGAGGTAGCTTTCAGAGAGCTGATGAACTGCCCCAAGAGCATAAAAGTGGCCAAAGTGTTTTATATATAAATTATTGCTTTATAGTTTGGTAATGAAAGAGACTAGAGTACCTACTGTTCTGATTTCTTAAATGATTTCTCTTGTATGTAGTCTGCGTCACATCTCGGTGAATAAGTCAGCACGAC
This sequence comes from Malacosoma neustria, assembly GCA_963693495.1. NCBI lineage: Eukaryota > Metazoa > Arthropoda > Insecta > Lepidoptera > Lasiocampidae > Malacosoma > Malacosoma neustria. The sequence goes on from OY856389.1 coordinate 590,145, forward strand.
TACCAGTTGGCTAATGATTCTAGCTTCGAAAAATCTTTATTAAAGACGCAAACTACTAAAAACTTCGTCAAATCTTCCGAAATAGTTTTGTTTTTAGTAGCGACTTGGCCATTAGACGCTTTAATCAAATTTAAAGTGCATTTATAAATAGCAAGAACAATAAAGCTATATATAGCCGAAATATAGCCGAGTTATGAACTTAACATAGGCTTAAACTTCATTCCTATCTGTATTTAGTGTTATTTTTTCTTTGGAATAATGTGTGGTTGGCTAGTCCAGTTGAGTTTATATAAATATACAATATAAATAAAATGAATGGGAATGACATAATAATTCAAATTTACTTCTAAAATATACTAAGAAAAATGTAGCATTGTTTTATTTATCTCAGGGTGTCAGGACGTCAACCTCACCTTCCAGCTCGCCCATCTTGTTTAGTAATGGATGAGGCTCTCACAGAAGATTTCATTACCTGAGACATAATGTCAGATAACAGTTTCTCCAACAAAAACAAAATTTATCATTTATTTTCTTATGTTGGTTATCTAGTTACATGTAAAAGAAGTCTTACGAATAAGTACCGATGCAAATGGGAGTTTCATAGTGAAAACTTCAAATACAACCGGGATTAACCACTTGGACGATGCTATGATGGTATACCTCATAAAACAGTTTGTCAAGATTAACTTCAACGCTATTGATCTTCATTTTCAGTTGTTTTCGCACAACGTCTAGAAGGTTCTTGATGTCCACCTCGCTTTTCAAGGGGAACGTGGCTTTTGCTATCTTCTCGAAATCTTCTAGAGATACTGTCTGGATACAACACAATAATAACGTTAAAATATTCACAAAAATATACACGTTACATATAACAAAATGTAAAAAGGTTTTGTTCCTTTATTCTAGTAAATCATCGAAGTACTAGTACCGCTGGGCAGATCTAAACAGCTATATTAGACTTTTTTTATCGATAATATAAGCAAGCCTTCCTGTTTGCCGTTGTGAATCAAAATTCATCGATACATATGCATGCATCGGTCAGTTTATGATTAAGCATGCATATCGCATGCTTAATCATAAACTGACCGATTACGATTTAGGTCTAAAGTGAGTTAATATAACGGGCAGCATTGTCTCGACGCCCTCTATCGGCCAAACTAAGATTTATTTCGATATCTCTTTCCCACACTGAGTTACCACTATTTAGTTATAAGTCAATATATGGGATAAGTAGTAAATGACAAAACGTTTTTTGTGATTTCCCAAAAAACAGGTTTTTTGAGTTAGGTCAGTTTATGATTAAGCATGCGATACAGTTTATGCAAGGGTAGTGGCGGTATTCTATTATCACGTATTAATACAGGGTATAAGTCTTGAAGAATGGAAGGTTACAGTATCGGATTTATTATCATTAAAGTCAGTTATGGATTATAATTTTCACAATTTAATATAACGATGATGATGTATGAACAAACCTCTTTATCTCTGCTATATTTATACATTTGTTCTTTAAGCGCGAGCCACTGCGCTCTGTGACTGACATAGATATGCTCGCTTAGATGTGAGTGGAGAACTCCCCAGAACAGCTTCACCTGCGGCTCGTCTAGCATCTGCTCTGCGCCGGCGCAGAGGTTGTACGCCCACTCTGCGCGTACTGACGGCTGTTGGTATCTGTTAACCGACGCAAGATAAAATAAAAATAAGACTAATAAAGAAAACTAAATAAAGCATAATAAAATGAAAATATAAAAGAGCCACAGGAAAAAACATACATAAAGGCTAAAAAATTGACCCGAAAAAATAAGGTCCCTAAAGATGCAGTAACGAAAATAGCAAAAAGCAGCCCTCAAGCATTAAAAAGAAGAGAGGTCCGAAATAGGAGATCCTAGGTCTGAAACTCAGAATCAGTCTAAAAACCCCCAGTATTACGCTCAGGTCTTTTCTAAGAAAATAACATAAACATACGCATGTTAAATGTTTTACATACGAGCATGTTAACCTGGAAGGGTAGGCTGATGATGATGCCTGTGCGGGCGGGAGGTGGAAACGTACCCCTTCCCTGGGCACCGGGTAGAAGAAGAACACTGGGGGTGGTTTTTAGTGGGTGTAGCAGCGACTTGGTCCCCCTTATCAACTGCATGGGGCATACGTGCGCATTGCACGGGATCCCATAGTATCCCACCGCGAGACCCCAAGCGGTAGGGTGTGCATTAATTTTCACCTCAAGAACAAAAAAACAGATGATGGTGTCCTCGCAAAGTTTTCTTAAACCATACCGGAATTATTCATATTACTTAGATCTATTTTAATAAATATTGGATTTGTCAGGTTTGGGGAACGAATTAAATCGTACTATTAGACCCATCCCATGAACGACCAACTTGATTTCGAATTGAATATTAACATTAGTAGGCTGACACACCTTAGTCTTACCTATTCTCAAAATATTTGGTGACGTAATCCTGCATGGACATATCTCTACCTTGGCTGAGCTTTCCAATCCAAATGTCGTTGATGATCACGCTTATCTCACGCCTAGATAGACGCAAGTTCCTCACTTTGCCTTCATAGTGAAGGTAAGGAGGTATAACGGGGTCCGTACCCTAAAGAAGAATATAATTTAAAAAGAAAATCAACTGAAAGATTTAAACTGGAGTTCAGCAAACCGTGTGTTTGTCGTAGACTCCTGACGCCAACACTAAGCGAATGCGCTGCCGAAAACGAAGAAATTCCTTGACAGTGATTAGAATCCTAAAATCAAAGTTTATTGCAAATGTGGAATACTTGTGACAGGTACATTCTAAAGAAGCGTTAGGAAATGTCAAAAACCGCTTTAGCTGACTACACAGCACTGTGGTAGAAAGACGATAAAAGCACCATTATGAACAGTTCTTCGCATTCATTGTCCATTAATCCAATTTCTCCATTTGTATAAACACTGAAGATTGGGTAATTAACTTGATGCATGCCAGACACTCGTCGAATCCAACTCGGATGGGCAGCGTTCGGGAAGCTCCGTAAAATCTTTTCGTCCCAAATACCGCAGTGTCTCAAGACGAAGGTTTTTAACCAAAGTCACCGACATAGCCCAGATGATTGTAAAACTGAAGTGGCAGTGGGCTGGGCACATAGCTCGAAGGACTGATGGCCGTTGGGGCAGAAAAGTCCTCGAATGGCGACCGCGTACCGGAAGACGCAATGTTGGTAGGCCCCCCACAAGATGGACCGATGATCTGGTCAAGATCGCCGGAATACGTTGGATGAGGGCAGGGCAGGACCGATCATCGTAGAGATCTTTGGGAGAGGCCTTTGTCCAGCAGTGGGCAATCATCATTTCAGTCTTCCGGCTGAAATGATGATGATGCCAGACACGAAAATGACAACATAGTTACTGTTTCGAAGGATGTCTTTTTTTAAATTTCATACTGTAATCATTAGTAAAAGAATGATTTTCCATTCCTATGCAGTATGTCAAACTCTATCTATAATGAATACACTTTGTCTAATTTAGTAATAATTACCAGGCCATCAAAGTATTCGAGGTGGTCACTCTCAGCAGCAGGCCCTAACTCTTTCAGCAGCACTCTTAGGGTATCTCTTGATGATAAACCTTTCGCCAGTTGACGCCATCTGCGTCGCAAAGGAAATTTAGATCAAAAACCCGCTAATATGATGCTGTACATTTTATATACGAGTTTGTTATATTTTTAGATGTTATATTAATTACTAGCTGTGCCCACGACTCCGTCCGCGTGGAATAGTGACTTTAAGCAGCATTTTTTTGGATATATGAGGTCAACTTAAATTGGAAATTCAGCCTACTATGTCCAGCCTAAGCTGAACTCTATTTCATATGTTTGTTGATATAAATCTGAGGTCAATCATTTTTAACAAAAAAAAATTTTTTTTTTCTAAAATAAAAATAGCCTTAGTTACTCCTTGGTACATCAGCTATCTGCCAGTGAAAGTTCCGTTAAAATCGGTGCAGCCATTTCAGAGATTAGCCGGAATAAACAGACAGACAGAGAGACAAAATTGTAAAAAATATTGTTTTGGTATATTATGTACCGTGTATACGTCTGAATGCACTTAGTAAAAAGCGGTTATTTTAATATTACAAACAGACCCTCCAATTTTATTCATTTGTATAGATGTATGGATTTAGAGAATAGATGATACGTTGTTTTTTTTTTTGGTTAAGAATAGCAGATAGGCTAACGACCCACTCAATAGTAAACAGTTACCGTCGCCTATGCATGTTTGCGACGCAAGGTGCATCGCGAACACGCTACTGTCCCATAGGCATACAGGAACTTGGGTCACTAATGCCGGAACAAAACGCAAGGTTATTACATTGGTGGCATACATATAAACCAAGGGTATTTGCCACTCAGACGGCTAACTGGGGTTGGTCGCCTTTTACGACAGGCAACCCCGGCCGCAGGGGTTGCATGGAAATAACACATTGTTGGTAATTTCAGCTAAGACAGGGCTAAAAAGAAAAACATGTCATTCCAATTGAAGGGTTGTAATTCTAAAGGGTCTAAGTGCCAATTTTATGTTATAGAGATATAACAAAAAAAGATAGTGCGAAAGTGCGTTGGTACTTAGACCGCGCCACAACTTCATCTGTGTATGAGTGAAAAATTAAAAGAGATTGGCCCTTGGATCCATTTGAATATTATTAGGCTTGGTACATAGATCGTATTTTTGTAATATCGATTTTATTTTTTTGGCACTTAGGCCCTTTAGAATTACAACCCTTCAATTATAGTTTGTTTCTTTTGTTGAAAATACATTAAAAACACAATGGACGAGACGTATTTTTTTTAGGAAAAAGTGGCATTAGGAAATTCTGAGTGCAGAATGACGATGATGTGATGAGAGAGAAGACAGACAACAGATTAGAATAGATGAATATGAAATATCTGCAAGACTATAATATATCATATATATCTATAATATATAATATATCCTCCAGCACTTATTTTAAATATTATTTAAAATAAGTGCTGGAGGAATAGAAACATAATAATTATTAGGTGCTGTCACCTATCGCGTCCACCGCCAATAAAATCGGAGCACAGATCCCAATGAGGTCGAGGAGTTCCAGCCCTTTCCAATTCAGAACAACGTTCTTTTACGTCAAATAACTCTTCTTGTATATTCTTTTTTTGAGCTGGAATTAGGTAAATGGCTAATTGATATCTAATGGAAATCTAATTATTGATTTTAATATAATAATAATAATACTTTGATTTTAATAAATCGAATGAAGTTTCTTACATTTTGTTTTGGTATAGGATACTTATGATAATTTATGTCATAAATTTTTTATTATTAAGTATATTATATACGCAAATGTGGGCAATGGAGGACTAGTCAAATTTATCTAACTTAAAGATAAGTAACTTCTAAAACAAAATCGATTTCTAGATAAATGGTCATGCTATTCACAAGCGCTACAATATTTTAACAATAGCTTTGGCAAAAAAACAGCACCTAAATATTTAAAAAACGCTGGACCTACGAAAGTTTAGCAAAAGATTATGCAAAAGAGCGAAAGATATTTAAAAATGTTTGATTAAACATTTACCTGTTAGTCTTTTCACATTATCCTTGAGCAGTTGTATTTCTTCTGCCATACTCTTTAGTTTTTTATTTAGTTCATAGTTTTTTGTTTCGAGAAGATCATGTTCTCTCCTCGGTACTGTATCTGAATAGTCATCCAGCATCTTCTTCAATTCAGATTGAGTTGTTGATAATTGTTCCCTAAATATATTTTTTTTATTGAGGGTTTTAACAGAAAATATTTAAAAAGAGGATACCGAAGTAAACATTTCCAATGAACCGGGACTATTAGCGATGATGATGACTAAGTTTTTGGAAGACTAGAACTTCCATTCTAATTTCAACTCGTGCAGACGTCAACCAATAAGGCTTAACAGCAGATGCTGGTTAGTTCGTTTAGAAAGAAATGCGAGTCATGAAAGCTGATATCACATAACAGATTTCACAAAATTGTAAGGAAGAGAAGGAAATCGCGAACTGGTTATTCATGTCTCAGTTTATCCGGTAGTTCCCGTTTAGATGTTATTAATCATAGAATAACTAAACAATTCCAACCCACCCCATTATTCTATCACTTTTTTGACTAATTGAAGATAACATTGCGGTTTAAATTGTAAAGAATTATTGTAATTCCTAACTCGTTAAGGGATTGGTTGAAGCAAAACGACTACATAATGAAGGCTTTATATAAAAGTCCTCGCTTAACATGAGATCGAACTGTTTTGATGCTGACCTGCATCTGTCCAAGGCGATTCTCAACACCATCGGATCGCCATAAGCACTGTCAAATGGCAACGAACTTCCGTCCAGCTCTTTCATTTTCATTTGCAGACCTAAATTTTCATAGTACAGTGTGTAGTGAGCATCCCTCTCTTTCATTAAACTGAGGTAGTCGGAAAAGTTTTCGTCTTTCAACTGTAAGTATTAAAAAGATACTATGAAAATTCAAAAAACGCCACCAAGTCCTAAAATAGCAGCAAAGCGCTTGGGTTATCGGTAGGTACTATGAAACCAGCATCTTGAGTTTTAAACCCTCCTTTTTAACCTCCGAAAATAAAACACAACTGAAATATTTACTATTAATGTACTTTTCTAAATAAATACATATACATGATCCCAGACTTGGGACGGGATTCAAAACTGTGATCTCCGTAGGTGTTTCGACGTGCAATAACTATTGCGCCACGGAAGTCGTCAAAAAGAAAGTATTTTTAACCTCTGGTGACCATTGATGCGGTTAGGATGTCCTGTCTATGGTCGGTTTTAATTTATTAATTTTGATTAGATTTTATCGTTTGATTTTATGATGTTCCTTTATTTTATTACTTTACTAGATCACTGACGTTGCAAACACCCATAGGCGTCCTACAGCAATAAAAAAAATCATATTATTATTGTCATTATAACAACAATAAGCTCCTATATGTTGATAGGCATACAACAATTTTTCTATCTGAAAATAATATAACTGGTAAAATAGGTAACTGCTTACTATTATTTGTCTGCTGTACCTCTACAGTAGAAAAAACACGAAAGATGAACATCAAGGCGAATCGGATTCAAATACATGTAAAAGAATACGTCTAAGGGAGGCCGCACACCAGAGATACATTTGTATTAAAATAATTGTGGCGCCACATTTGAAACGTGACACATTTATCGCCCCCGTATATTTGTGTGTACACGCACACCAAGGACACATTTGTAGTAGATGCAGTTTGTGTCGAAACGCTTGTCGCGCCATACGAATTCAAGATCGAACACGTTCGTTTTATGTGGCGCCGTACTCTAGAAAAATGAAAGACAACATTGAATTTCAATAAACAACATTGAAGTCTTTTCAGACATTCTATAATATAAATGAAAATTTTCTTCATCGGATCGTAATTCTTGCGAAATTTTGAAATTTCAGTAAACTGTACAAATTTTATTGAACGGATGAACCCAACAACGTCTTTTTTTCCTCAATAATCGTCACATCAAAAATGTTGTCGACATTCAGTTGCTGGTGCCACGCCACAACTGTGCTTCCAATGTGAGCATACACGATACATTTGCTGTAAGCTGATTTGTAGCGTAGTAATTGTAGCGACGTAAATGTATGTTGCGTGTGGCGCCGGTGTGCGGCCTGAATAAGAGCGACAAAAGCGAAACACCCACAAAGGACCAAAACAGACTGCCACAACATCCGCAACCCAGGCCACACCTTGCCCATTTCTCTTCGCACTATAGAGATCTCAGACGTTAGTTGTAAATGTTGTGTACGTAAATTTTCATTTTCTTTTGATAGCTGATCCATTTTGTCATCTCTTTCTTTCTTTTTAGATGATATTCCGAATACTTTCTGGAAATTATTAGTTTTTTAGGTTTAATCGAATGGTACAGACAGAAGTGCCTAGAAAAAAACGTAGCCAAAGTTACGCAACAAAGTAACGTCTCTCAGTCGTTAGATCACGACAAAAAAAGTAGACTACCCCGCTCGAGAACTTAAATGGACCGGAGCCATTAGCATCATCATCATCATCTAAGCGTAGTATCCCCGTTGCAACCTAAACTTCCGTTTCAGCGCCTGGGGTCCGCTTTCCGGCTCTTTCTACTCTACTTCGCACGGTCTTCAACATCCCTGGTAGTGAGCCCATTGGCACGCATATCACCCTATACGACGTCTCCCCTCCTGCCGGGGCCCGGCGGAAGCGGCATGGCCAGACATTTGTTTCCCACCTAATCATCCGGTTGCCGTAAAACGTGGCCGTACCAACGGAGCCGACACTCCTGCAATTTATCCCGGAGCCATAGCACCTTGTCCTTACGCTTGGCGCAGCTCCCTTGGGGACCGATGCTTTATGAGGCACCTGTATCGTATCGAATGGGAAGCAAGGCGAGGTGGCTATATTGTGGCCTGGGATGAGACCACGTGTTTGTATATACACCAGCGCCTTCCCCTCATCGCCGTTTTCTGAATTGACTTATTCAGGGGCTTATTTTTGTATAAAAAAACCAATGATAACCATAACGGCCTTGGAGATAAGAGGCATCAAGAATTAGCGTGACCACATTCTCTTTACCCGAGAAGAATCCAGAATGTCAAAGGTGCGAATCGATAAAACCCAACATTGTCTTCATTATCTTTTTTTTTTTAGAGTAAAAACAATCAACGTGAGTACTGCTAGTCACGCATCACATGACCATCACACATATTCATCAGTATTTTATCTCAGTGTTTCTAAACAGCCCCTCAAGTTGTTTTGTAAACAACAGATAGTAACGTTATATGTAATAGAAACACACAATTACATCAGCTATTTATTGTATTCATACCAAGAAATTAAATTTCAATTCATTTACTGGAAGGAATGTGATTTCAATATCATGTAGTATTAAATTTTCAATGCTAAAAAATTATTACGTACTCAAGGGGGCTAGAGAATCCTATTACTGTAATTGTTTTTTTTAATGCTGTAGGACAGCAGACAGGCTGACGGCCCTCTTAGAATTTAGCAGTTACCCTCGCCTATGGGTGTTTGCAACGCCAGTGGCATCGCGAACACGCTGCTGTCCTATAAGGGTACAGGAACTTGGGTCACTAATGCCGGAACATTACACAAGGTTATTATGGCGGCATACTTAAGACCAAAGTTGGTCGCCATCCAGACGGGCTTGGGGCCCTACCACGTAGCTAGGGTGGATTGTTTTGTCGCCTTTTATGACAGGCCGGCCCCCGGCCGCAGAGGTTAGTATTCTTTCTCCGCCCCTGCATGGATAAACTAGCATAGTTCTGCAACATGGGTAAGGGAACATACCCCACCCCTTAGCACATGACCTATTTGTGATAATTTTTTTACTCCCCTCGCTCCTCTTGGTAACCTTTCATAGTATATGACAAAATCCCCCCCTAGTTTTCACATAGTAATTCATAAATATACAGTATTCAATCACTTTTTGCAAACAAAAAGTTAAAAAATATACGTAAAAAATAGACATACATAGTATAGATAAACTCCCTAGACAATGTGAGTTATTAACAGAATCAATTATTAAAATGAAGGACAAGTTGAAGGGACAGGTTTGTTGCGACTTTAAAGACCTATCCTTTTAAATGGTCGTGGGATGTGTACACGGCTAGGGTGGTATAAGGCATTTTTATGCTCTTGCAGGCTACCACTATCAGGAAGATAAGCCAATAGGTGCTTTTGTCATGCCATAAGAGATGGCATGCATGCTATGGGCTCCCTGAGGATGTTAAAAATCCTGTGAAATTAAGAAGGGTATGAAAGTAGACTTTGGAAACCAGAGTGGAACTGTGTTATAACTAGTGGTGGGCGATTATGAATGATTGGTATAATAATTTAATTACTTTGAAGTACTAATGTTGATAATTAATTATGGAATTAGTAACTAATATATTTAAGAAAAAATATGTGACCCAAGTCGCTTTTTATTTTAGTTTTTGAGTAGAATAGATTGTACTCTCTGTTTTGTTTTATTCAGGTGGTGTGATATGTGGCGTTTTTTGGGAGTGATTTAACAGTAAGTTTAATTATCATGAAAACAATATTCTTAAATTATCAGTCATGATTATTGATATATCACTTTGTTGTTGTAACATGTGCTATTAATTTGAAAAAGTCAGATACAATATTATTCTAGATGCGCGTAAGGGTACATTGTTGCGACGATAGCCATGCGAGCAAGAGGGCGCACAATGCTGTCCCCTCCCCATGCTCATATACATACCCACGCTGCCGCCCCAGTCGACTGACCATCGTCTCTCACTACGACGACTCATAACCCCGACTACTAACTAAATCAGTAACTAATTAACCTGTTATAATGAATATTTCTCAAGACATCTTCATAATCAAATGATTTCATTCCCACAGCTAGCTATAACTGCAATATATCACTGGTGTGATGTGAGGAATTTTCTTTACTATTAAATAAAGAATGTTGAGCACGCATTTATAATAGGAATTAAAAACTTTACATCCCGAAAATTTCATTTTAATCATTCTGATACTGCCTTATACATATTGGCCTTAAATAAATTCCGTCCATTTCAAAATATATTCCAATTAATACATTTTAATATTTGAAATTTGCTTAAAAATCAAATGAATAACTTTTAGCTGCAATCACTTAATTCCTTCAATTGCCAGTACGTTTCACTGCTGTTTTTGCTTTTCTAGCCAAATGTCCACTTGGGTGCGTATTCTAGAGACATCAGCACCATATGTCCTACAGCAACCTCCAACATACTTCACGCCAAGGTCTAACCACTCCTGGACAAACATGTCCAACCCCTCACACTTGTCCTGATCTATCCAACCCAATTCAGGATTGAACTTCTCCCCCGAATTAGGGTATGCCACAAATGGTATTGGCTGCACACTACCCTCATTAATCCCACTGAATAATTCACTAACTATTTTTGGAGAACAACAATTTACCCCAATTGCTATTAACTGGTTGGGATTCAAACTCCAACATCTTCTTACTACTTCTTTAAAATTCTCTCCATGGGCTAATGATACTTCATCTTTGCAACTGAATGATAACCATGCCTTTACACCTGGATACTCTTTTAGCATATCCACTAACACTTCAGCTTCTTTTTGACAAGGAATTGTTTCAAAGGCCAATAGATCTACTCCACCCTCAATTAAAGCCTTGATCCTTGGTGTGTGCCAAGCTTTCATAGTGTCAGCTGGTGTGCTGTCTGCGTAAACGCCACTATACTCCGACCCGTCATGTAAACAAGCTCCATAGGGTCCCACCGAACCCACAACCAAAGGGGCTGCGTTAATTGGTTTACAGTCTTGGCATTCTTTTAAGTAAGTATCCCGAGCATGTTTAGCCAGGTTCACAGCTTGACAGATCAATTTGTAACTCTCCTCTGCAGATAGTCCAAGATGTTTCTGGAATCCTCCGATAGAAGCTTGGTAGGTATTCGTCATGATCACGTCGGCACCGGCACGCAAGAAATCTAAGTGAGCATCCATTACTTCTTCAGGATTTGTTTGGAGAAAACGTGCGCTCCATAATGGATCTCCGTCTGCTGTAGTGCCCACATGGCAGGAGAGCTGAGAAGAAAATCCTCCGTCCAAAACGAATACGGATGGATTATCGCCGGTGGAAACGTTTACCATTTTTTAAATTGTTACGTTTAAATTGCACTCAGATTTTAAACTAAGAGTTTATCTAATACAAAAATAAATGTGTAAAGGTGGTGAGAGGTGTATTATTAAATTTAATAAACCTGCCGTGTACGTATTAAGAATTATTAGGAATTTATGAAATACAAGCGATAAATTTAGGTACTTAAATAGTTATATAGTGTCAAATGGTGTCAACTGTCAAGTGTCAAGTAGCGATGAACCGAGTACGGCTTGACTCGATTCTTGCTTATGGCTCGCTTACTCGAATACCAATTTATTATGATGCGAGTAGGCCGCACTCGATTCCGGTACTCGAGTCAGGAAGATTTAATTTGTACTCGCCGACTCGATGCTATTTTGCGAGTCCAACTGACTCAAGTCTTGTATTCGAGTAAGGTTGACTCGTTCTTACTCGATCTCTGTTTACTTAAGCTATGAAGTGACGCCTAATACCTAATACAAGTTTGAACCTGCAACTTTCGTTTTCATTTCATTGTTTTGTGTCAGTAAGCTGCTACTGTGACTGAATTTAATTATTTGATAGTGTTAGAATAGACGTCATTTTATTGCATTTAACTTTAATGACAAAATGGCGCCCAAGAATGGATGTGTTTTGATAAAGTGAACGGTGATAAAATAAAGTGCAACAACTGTGATTCCGTATATTAAGATTTTAAAAATACCACTAATTTGTTATAACAAAGAAACAGCATGGTGTAATACAAATAGAACTTGATCTCATTTCTGCTTCATAGATAAAGACACCTCCTTAGATTGTCCTGTTTTTGTTTTGTTGTTTAAAATATTTTCAATAAAAATGTTCGCTTTTTTATTGTTGTGTCATTACTCTAAACCTACATGGTGTTTAAAACTTACTACTTTTTGAGATTCCTTTTTGTTCTAAAATTAGTAACAGACGCGAGTTCTGGACTCGAATTTGCAAACTATAGTTCCCGACTCGAGTCCAGGTCCCGAGTTTTGACTCGAGTCTCGACATTCGAGTCAATACTCGAATATCTAAATGGTACTCGAGTACTGGGCTTGAATCGTGGAATCGAGTCATGATTCAAATACCGTGTAAACTGACTCAAATCGACTCGATCCCCCAAAATAGCGTCTCGGCACATCGCTAAGTGTCAAGTAGACTTGGGTAGCTCCTGAATGAGAAATATAAATGAACTAGCTCTTTGATTTCAATCTAGCTCACATTAGCTCAGTAGCTCAGTTAATAGTTCAACGGCTCAATCGGCTCTTTTACTCGTGTCGTCTCGTCATGTCGTGCCAACAGTCGACGACCGAAAGTGCCTGATCTATGCTGATCACCGTCGAACAGAAAAAATATTGAGCATGTTCCGTCCGATGTGTATTGCGAGTGCGACTATTGCGAGCACTAAACGTACTTACAAGTTATACGTTTAACAAAAAAAAAATTGTTTGAAAAATAAAAAGTTATATTTCAAAATTTTATATTCATCCTTGAATAACAATATTCAATAATAATAATTATTATTACTGCAAACCGTCAAACTCGCATATTATTATTAATGCACATCAAAAGACGATGACGGGTACACACTAAATTAAATCTTAAACTGGATAGAAATAAAGCAAATACCTTGGCACAGTAACTCTTGTGGCAAATAACAATATTTTTGTTGTATGTATATCTAAACAAATACTTGTTTCAATCGTTTCGAAGCAGTGAGAGCAATTTTGAATGCGTGCATTTAAGATAATATTATAATTCTATAACTTACATGCTTATTCGAATTTTTGTATAATGTTATCTGTATATAGTGATATAATAGATAGGTAATATAGATAAGTTCTGTAAATAAATAGACATTGACTTTTCCGTGTATGTATATAGGTGTGTGTTTAAATTAGATATAAAACATAATTACAATTATGTGAACAAATAAACATTAATTACAATTAATTTGAGTAATTATTTTATAATATGGCTACTTTGCATAGAAAAAGAAGTTCACTGTGGAACCACTTTGAAGAGACGCAACCAAAATTGACCAAATCTAATCATTGCCATCAAATTATAAAAACTTCGTCAGGCAATATTGGAAATTTAGAAAGACATATGAGGTCGAAACATCCCACCGTCCCACTAACTGTCGAGCGCCAAACAAATCCTCCGTAAGCCCCCAAAATTGAATCGCAGGACCCGACGCAAAAAGTTCGTGTGGTAATACATGCTCATGCATACAAGCTTATCGCTTAATGATTGCGTAGTTCAGACTTTGAGCTATTCAAAAGAGTTAGAGCCGTGAACGAGTTGAAATGAAACAATCTAGCTCTCTTGATGAGATAAATGAACTCAGGTTATATATGAACTAAGTGAACAAAAAGAGCTAAAAGAGTGATATAGCTCTTTCAATCAAAAGAGCTATATCTCTCTCTTCTTTCAGTGAGCCGTTTTCGCATCTATAGTGTTAAGTAATTAAATTGACATTTGACTTTGACAATTTGCTACTTGTTTAGATTTGATTGTTGTTGTTGTTTTAATTTGCCAATCTGGCAGGCAATGTTTAGATTTGAGAATAGACAAGAATAGCATAGACTAAAGAGTACATGATAACGTGCACAGACAACACATATTTAAAGTACTTTTTAAATTTCAAAATGTAATAAATACGTAGACTTTTATAATTAATATAATAAAATAAGTCTTACATCTTGTGCAATAAATTGAGCTATTCGATCATTTCTTATTCTTATTGCGTTGTCATAGGCATCTTTAATATTTTTCAAAATGTTTGGGTACGTTACTGAATGTTTAATTATTTTAGTAAGAGCTTGCGTGTAAATCTGAAATTAGAAGCTCATAATATATCAACTTTATTGGCTTTTAAGCAAACTTCTTAGTAATTTTTTATGTGAACATGTTCTTACCTCTAAAACTTTATCTAAATATAGTTGTTGATTTTCAAGTAACTCACTTTCTGTTCTTTTAACATTTTTCAATTTATTACTGATAGTTATTTCGATTTCTTTTAAATATTTGGGATTATAATCCATATTTTATTTACGAGTTAATTACATATTCTTGAATAAAGTTTCGTATTTGTAACCGTAGCAATTATCACTTTACAAATATGTAGCTATGATTAGAAACATATCCATAGATTTAAAAAGTAATCTAAATAATAATAATTTTCACATTTATAAAAACCAACCTAAAGTAATATTTTGGAAGACATTAACGATAGTATTTAATAAGAACATGAATACTATTGAATTTAAATAGTTTTCATCTCCGGGTCATTATGGTTTATCAAGCTGCTCTAAAGACGAAGAGCGAGTAGGATGGCAAATGGCAATTCCCAATTCTTCAAATGTCATGTGTGAGAGAAGTGCATGTTATTGTTTTGTTAACTCCATGGAGAAGTGTATATATAGTCTGTATCATAGATATAAGAATCATGGAGTTAATAAGTACAACTGGAGTGCTGTCTAATACCGAGAAACCGTCTTGAAAGAGAAAACATTTTGGTCGCGATGTCCTTGTCTAATGTGGTGACCATATAAAATTTATTTATAGGACAAAATTATACAGATGTACATCAATTTTGAATTTTACGTCAAGTATTTCTGTGTAGCTCTATGTAAATACAACACACGTGCTTGCGACAGTTTATTTATGTAAATTAAGTTCCAAACATTGCTTCGTCTAATACTTTCGTAGGTAAGACGGTATTTTGGGAATTACTTCGTTATCGAAAATCTAGCATTGAGTTTTGTTACAAACGTCATTACCTCAGTTTTATTACTTAAACTTCCTCAAACTCATGTATAACGCCCGAATACTCAAACGCGACTTAAATATTATGTTGCACTTAACTACGCAAATTCCACTTAAATGTACTGGCTAAATGGGCCGTGCACAGTTAAAAGCAAATTAATGTTTGAATAGCGTTCGAGTATTCGGCCGTGAGACACTGCAACACACATAATATGGTCTGCGAGTATCGGGCGCTCATTTTCTACATTCACATGTTCAATTGATTTAAAATTGGTTGTATTGTTACTTCTGTGGTATTTTCATGACACGTGTATACTAAGTCTACTAGTTACATTTTAGGAAATAAAACACAATGGGTACTAAAATGAAATTAACTGATATTCGTTTATTTGTTATATGTAGACAATTAAATAACTTTTAAATGACAAGTCAATACATGGTACTTATTCTATATTTACAAAATTATTAATATTATTATATAAATTAAATTTATTTAGTTTTAGTGTTTGGTAGTCGTCTTATTTATTATTTAAAACTGTTTATAGTAAGTAAAATGCTATTCAAGGAAATACATTAATTGTGTTAATCCATATTTTAGTAGACTATGAGTGTTACTAAAACGACGCGTAGCGATTTAATGTTGACTTTTTCTTAGCTTCTGTTAAACAGTCATCTTGATTAAAATACAAACTACAAACGCTTGCAAATTTTGATACATTATTGTCAAGATTCATGGAAGTAATCCACAAAGCCCTCCGTTCTTCATTAGCTGGAATCTTGAAAACAGGACACGAAATTGTGACAATACTATAACAACCGGTTGATATTTATGGTTTACACTGTATGGAAAAGTCAAAAAAACAACTACGTATTTCTCACGCCAAATAGCAGTATATATGCACTGTTGTGTTCCAGTTTGAAGGACATTGTAGCCAGAGCAACTACTGGACATATTGAGACTTAACATATTATGTCATGTCTAAGCGCAGTGGAATGGAAAACATTGCTTTGTAATTCATGGTGTCGGTTGGTTTTGCTACTGGCCATAATCACCTTTAAATAAAATAAAATAACGAGACTTCGAAACACTCAATGGAAACGGACCACAAACATCTGAGTGGATGCGTTCTCCAGGGATGATAGCTTTTTCTCGAACACCAAATTTCCGTCTATGTGTCTTTCCGAAAATGCATCCTTCGCATAATCTTCCACTATTCTTAGACTTTATATGAAGTTCTCTCTCTATGACATGCTTTACATGACGTTTATCTTGATGACCCATACGTTCGTGGTAAAGTTGTAAGGTGTCAATAGTGTTTATAAGTATATTTTCTCTGGGTTGAACTGGCGTGCACTTCAGTTTATACAACCCACCATATTTCTGTCTACTTCCAGTTACACACAGTTTCCTATTTATTTTTATCGAACACCAAGTAGCTCGTGATTCAAACAACATGTTCTTATTATCATGAGCTGAAAGTACTGAAAAAAGGTTCTTTGTAACCTTAGGAACAAGCCATACATCTTTCAATATGAATGTCCGATGTTGGCTCTTCATAAGTATTGTACCTTTCCCTAAGGCGTCTACTGTGCTTCCATCTGCTGTAGTTACAGAGAGTGGTTTTCCAACATTAAGTGCAATAACTCAGGTACTCAGGCTTTAGACAGGGCTGAAAGTCTGGTCGTAATCTTCACCCTTTCTCTGTCTAAAGCCTTTTACTACTAGTCGAGCCTTATACTTGTCAACTGTACCATCAGGATTAAGCAACGTTTAGTCATGCCCTATACACCAGAATAGAATGACTGCACTGCTTAACGGGATAGATGGATTGATAGAAATTGTTCAAGGTAAATTATGTAAGCCGGAGAGACCAGCAGGAAGCGGCAGCGATGGTGATGTTGTCATTGCAGTGGAAATGGCTGTCTACAAGAACAATTTATCAGACTATCTGAAGTTGGAAAGTACTGCTCTTTTATTAATAACGAACAATATAACAGATGAAACCTTAGACAAGGTAATTAGATATACAAACCCAAAAGACGTTTGGGATGAATTACACAGACTGTACGACGGCGTAAACGATGACCGTTTGTACAATACATGTATGGAATTATTTCAACTGAAGATGGATACTTCTAATGACATGTACACTCATATTACAAAAGCGAAAAATTTATGGCATAAATTAAATCAAGAACTGGTAAAAGCGAATGAAGGGCATGAATTACCAGAGTTTCTTTTGATCTGCAAGATCAAAAGAAACTCTGGTAATTGTCAAAAGAAACTCTGGTAGTTGCCAGAGGAATATTTCTCATTCAAGTCGAACTGGATGATGATGTCAAAGAAGGACAGGACTGTGGACAATCTAACCAGTCAGTTATGTGCTCATGAAAGGGCCTTAGTGAAGACATTTAAGGACGATAATAATTTATCAAGATCCGCCGGTCAAACACTAGTGGTCAGGAGTAACCAAAAAAATATCAAAAGTAAGAATAAGTTTAAATGTCATCATTGCGGCGAGGATGGTCATTTCAGAAAGGATTGTCCGCAAAAGAAAAATAGTAGAAAACCAAATGAGAGTGACATAATGCCTGAATTAGCGAATGTTACAAATCGCAATACAGATCGAAATGGATGGTACGTTGATAATGGAGCCACACACCACGTCACAATGAGGAAGGATCTTTATCAGACTTTTGAACATTTCATAGCGGTAACACGAGAATTCATCTTCAACAATTTATATCAATATAAGAGACATAGTCATTGAATTTTACTGGACGTCTAAGGCGCGAACGATCTCTAAGTTGCATTCCATAGTTAGCTAAAATTCAATGACTATGTCTCTTATATTGATATAAACTGTTGTTTGTTCAAGAAACTCATCGATTACTTCCTTACATGAACCAGCTATTAGCCCGTCATCAACATAGAGAGCTACAATCAGCTTTTAACGTCAGGCAAATTGCATGCTTGTGACGCTATTCAATACAATAAAAAAAAGGTAAAAAAATACCACGTGATGGCTCTTATAATAACATTGCAAAATTGTAGTTTTTCACGATTGATTTTTCAAATTTAGTATATGATATAGATTAAGTACCTACAATTTACAAGACAAAGGGTATTAAATATTATAATGATAAAAAATATTTCACATTATAAAAATATATGCTCACATTAGTAAAAATTTATCAATGAATCTTACTTATGGAAGGATATTCCACAACCTGGATAGGATTCTAGCTTACAATTACTTACAATACAAGTGTTCACCATGATTGCACGGAAACTTTCACGATTTCCGGAAAAAAAAACAAGCCACAAACTGTAACAGTGTCCTTTTAACTTCGAAGTTCGAACTACGAACGTAAATAGACGCCATTTTTGTTTGTAACCAATTAACCATTCATAGCCCTTTTTCGGTGCTACCAACAATTAATCTGGTTTCCCACCAGATTCAACATGAAAACCATCAGAAATCTACGTACCATTAAATTTTCCACTAAACAGAGTTCTTATTAATATAGAACAATAATTTTTTTATTATGGAGCTTTATTGATATATGGTGTTCTAGTAAAAATCAATATATGTATATTTCTTATATAATTTATTTTAATAAAATGTCATCATCAGAAAAATCATTTCACCATCATTTTTCACATAAGTACGTTTCTTTTGTACCAATTTTATTTTTGACGTTTGATAGAAATTCGAAATTGTCGCAATATTTTCAAGTTAAGTTTAAGCATGGAGTTAATAAGTAACTAACTCTATGAGTTTAAGTCTCATCGTATTCATAAGATAGCCGTTAAAATAATATGTATTTAGATATATTATTGTCATAAAATGTATGAAATCCTTATAAAAAATAACAATTATGTATCGGAATCAAAAGTGGATTGATTTTAATCTTTTGCATAATTTTCCACAACTCCCAAACTACTAGAAAATCCACTAACCACTTAATAAAGCCATTTTTGACAACTAAGATAGGGGTCCAAATCACCAGATTTTGTGGAAAATTCACTAAGTTAGCAACACTGCTTTTTTATAATATGTGCGAGAGGGATACCACCACATATTAATAATCATTCTCTTAGCAGACCGTTTTTCCTTACATCTATTGATATTTAAAAATAAACTTTAAACCACAGACATAAAGTATATTTTTAGTTTTTATGTCAAACAAAGTAAGCACTGCAGCTAAAATACTAACTCTATGTATAGAATAGAATAAATACACTGAAGTCAGGTCATAATATTCAATATCTATGGTCTGTATAGTTTTCTTTTTTTTTCTTTATTAATATTACCTGGCTTATAAACCTTTGTTTTACAAATTTGTTATTTATGTGAGAATCAGATAAACCTTATAAAATAAGTATTTGAAGTTATTAAAAATGAATAATATTTACATAATGTGTACTATTTAAATTACTGTATGCCAGAACGCATGCAATTTATATATATTCTATTACATCTATGTTAATATGAATCCCGCTGCTGCCATCTAATGCTATAATTTTTATACTTGTTTGTGACGTCATTGACATGACAAGAAGAACTTACGGAAATTAGAAATGGCTGCGATAGGTAGTGGACGGGGAACGATGGATTCCCAAAATCAAGTGCAAAGTGATACTGTAGATCGTTTAAAATTGCTTTATCCTAATGTGAATGAGGAAGAGACACCTTTGCCACGTTCTTGGAGTACCAAGGACAAGTTCAGCTACATTGGTTTATCGCAAAATAATCTCAGAGTGCACTACAAAGGTAAGAAGTTTCAAGGTTTGTTTATGGATTAATATTTTGCAAAACTGTTTGACGAGGCATTGAACAGGTATGGACATGGTATTGGCGAGAGTTCTGGATAGTTTATGTAATCGTTTAGGGCTCTGACGTGTCAACAACACCTGGCTAGCTGGACGAACGAGTAGTATATTCAAACAAAGAAATCAGCTGATCGTCAGTGTTTGTAACAACAAGCTCGAATATAAGCGTTCACTTTATTGAAGCTTGTTTAAATTATTTATTAGTCACTTTATGAACATTTTTGTGCCACAACTACACATTTTAAGTTTAAAACTATTTAATAGTGAGGTCTCTCCTTTAAAATGGCAGTTATAGTAGGGACAAATCGAATTATGCTCTAAGAATTTTACTTACTTGCAGTGTTGGATTAAGGTTAATTGAACATTAACATTATTTAATTATGTTATTTAGTTTTTAGTACTTGGTTGGAAAGTGCATATCAACGTTTAAGCATAATAGTTGCCAGGTATCATTCAGTAAACATTTTTTTAGATAAAGCAGTAAATAGGAAAATAAAAATAAAAAGTTTTCATATTTTAGTTTAGTTTCAATGTTAAATTTTTTAGCCATTATGTTTTGATATTTAATATAAATTATAAAAAAAGTATTTACTTTTTTTATAATTTATATTAAATATTGATCCAAATTCCATTTGGATTTGTTTGGTTTGTTAATTGACAAAATTTATCACTTCCATGCTTGACAAAGCAGGAAAGTTTAAGTAATATATGTTACACTTTTTAAATTAATATGTAAGTTTAATTATATGATTAAATTTGTTTTAATTTACTTTTCAGTCATTATTTGATCATGCCCCTGTTATTTATGATGTATTTTAACAAATTAATGTTGTCATTGATGAATCATCTACAAATCTCTAAATTCCCCCTTAATCCATGTTCTCAAATAAGATCTGGTATAAAATTCTACATTGAATATAAAGAACTATCATTGACAAGTAGAGAAGGGACTGTACAGAACAAAGGACAAAGACGTGTTAGAATTAGATAAATAGTCTAGAAGAATCAATGTAACACTAGAGAATCTTTTATGATTTTCCAAGATTCCTAATGCAACTTTAACTATAAAAAAATTACCATAGATAGGTCACATTGTAAGGGTATGTTTCTTTAGTCTTGAACTAATTGTGTATGTGTGATAAAGTATATTTCTATTCTGTCCTATTAAGTTTTTCTTGTATAATTCATTACAACCAGTTTATATAAAATAAAAATAATATAGTAATTTGTTTAATCACTTCAGTACAAGTGTCGACTATACGTGTCGTCAACAGCCAATTTTTGTCTTATGTCTTCAATTGCAATTTTTCATTCACCAAATATGCGTCTTCAAATTATTGCATATTATATGATACCTGTATGTATACTTACTCAGCAGTAGTGCCTCTTTGGGAGGATGGCACTCTCTTATAGAGGAGTGCTCATGATGAATACTGGCTGAAGGAAAGGTATTGTAGTCAATAAGCACAGTACGGAAGTGGTTAACTTATTGACATATTAGCTTAATTTATTCTTAGATAAATGGTTCCCAAGTAAGTGCGTTTAGGTGTAATGCAGTGGTGTAACAATGGGTGGGTACACAATCAATATATTTTATGTATAAGTACTTATAACCATTTAAATTATTCATCATAAAACTATACAGGCTGCATATTTTTCTTCTACTTTCCTTAACTTTCAGTTAACACAATTCACTTTTTAGGCCTTACAAATATTATTATACATACTATCTTGTATTTTATATTCCTTTCACTAATAAGATAATTCAAATGTGCCTTTAAAAATCTATTAAGCCATTTTTGCTTTGGGGTATATCAAATGAACATAGTACATTTCAGGTTTATACACTTTGTATATCTATTTTGGAAAACAAAAATTCCCTTTAAAAAAATTTTCATGATCCCTTAAAAATCATGTACCGCATCAACTACTGTGTCATCATCTTTAAATTTATGGCCCCTGAGATGTTCCTTTAACCGCGGAAATAAGTAGAAATCACTAGGCGCTAGGTCTGGTCAATAGGTATGGAGGATGTTCCATCAATTCGAAGCCAGCTTGAATGGCAGCCATCGCAACTTTGGAATTGTGCGCGGGGGCGTTATCTTGGCGAAACAAAACAACTTTAGCGAATTTGCCATGCTATTGCTTGCGTGTTTCCTCACGCAACTTTGTTATTTCTCCTGTGTACAGTCCCCGTAATAGTGGCTCCATGATTGAGGTATTCGATCATTACCACCACCCCTTGGCTGCCCCAGAAAAAACAGCCCATGATTTTACCGGTGGATGGAATCTCCTTAAATTTCTTCAGAGTTGGAGATGACGGTCTCTTTCAAGTCTTGGACTGTTTTTTTTTGTGTCCAGGTCATAATTGTGAAGCCATGTTGCATCCATAGTTATGAATAGAGCAAAAAATCCGTCAAGATCTTTTTGTTACAAACCCAAATGACCCAAAGGTTTGTGAAATTCTCAGTCTCATTTGTTTCTGTGCACCCAGAAAACATTCTGGACACCCAGCGTGCTGAAACTTTTCTCATACCCAAATTGTATTTGTGTATAATATTAAAATTTGTGGTTGTGTATAATATTAAGGACACTTCCTACATAGAAATCTTCATTTCTTTTGCTGTACTGTGAAACAATAGTAAAAAAAAACTAAACAAAAAACAGTAAAAGAACACATTCTGACAAAACAAATGACTTCTATTTTTAATAAAAAACAAAAGAGAATTGATTGTTTTTTATTATTATTATATCTAAAGTCTGCATTTTATGCCTGCCAGTATTTATTTTAAAATTTAAATTAATTTAAAGTAGAAAGCAGTTAGGTACATATATTGAAAAATTTTGATTCAGTACTATTAACCTTTTATGATATAAACATGCATCAGAATTATGTTTTTTCTAATGCTTAGTTACCTAATCTTTAATAGCTGATTTGGTCATAGATATCTTAAATCATGTAAACTTGACACTAAGTATGTGCTATGCTTTGTATTAATTGGTCATTTTAAATTGTTGCTTTGGTGCTGTGATGTGTTTATCCAAATTTAAAAAGACCCATCAAAAATATTCCAGCCTCATCTAAATAGACTTACGAAATTCGCTTTCATTTGATGTCATGTTCACTGAGTAATAATCTCTTATTTATGTTTTAATTATTATCATCTATCTGGACACCTGGCATAGAACTAAACTGTGAGGCATTGCTAGCAAGAGTAATTATATTCTGGCTACAATGAGTACAAAATGGCATTCTGTGAACCATAGGTAACACTCCTGGAATACAAAGATCTGAAAATGCCAACAGTTGCAGCTGAAATTAAACTGTGCCGAAACAAACGCAAAGACTACGTAACTCAATCAACTCAACTATATTCAAATCCGCTTGTAGCTGAGTTGCTCAATCCAACAGCCATAGTCAAAAGATTCAAAGGGAGGATATTTTTCTGAGTGGGAGCCAACACTGGTTGAACCATCATAATGTCATATTACAGCACTCAACTAATTTGGTCATGGTCTAACAACTGACCGCAGATGGAATATATACACACACACACATCGGGGTCGCACGGGGCCAAATCTGGAGTATACGGTGGATGGCGACCATGGCGAAATGACGCAGAAACTCCTTAGGACTGCTCTTAAACAGTATCAAACACTGCTCTGAAGTGGTCTTAGGTTGCGCTTGTTGCCTGGAGTGAGCAAACGCGGCACTTACGCGCCGACAGCTTTCCCATGCCCAATATTTCATAAAGGATATGACCCTTGCGGTCTTTTGAGATTCCTACTGTCTCAGCTATCTTGCGCACTTTCAATCGGGGTCTGCCAATACGAGATTGTGGATTTTGATCGTGTTATCTTCCGTGGTAGCCGTTTTCGGGGCACCTGGGCGTGGCTCATCAAAAACCGAGGTGCGATCACATTAGCTTGTTAAACTAATTTTTGATGGTCATTGAAGGAGAAGAGTTACACTGTTTCGATTACGATGCACGATTTTCCTTCTAAAAACAAGAATCGAATCACCGACTGATATTGCTCTTTTTCTATTTTTCTAAAATCCGCGGACACGCCCGCTTCCACACGCTGTCAAAACAAAACGATGAGTCCAATTCGGCTTAAATTTAGACAGTTACTGTCTACAAGAATGTACTACACAATAGTACCTAAAAAGTTAAATTACAAATGTTTAAAAGTTGTTATTTAATAGTCTAAATTATAATAGGTCTTTACCTATGAAATTGCCGTTCTGCAGTACTGGCCATTTCAAATCAAAATAATTTTTGTTTGGCTACGAATTCTAATTTCAAATTAATTTTATTTTAAAAACATGGAATTCTTTTTCCAAAAGTAGTCATTTGTTTATTGACCAGTGATACATTTTCATCGCATTTCAATCTTTTTCGTCATCATGGATATGTTAAAAATTCGAGTAATTATGGAATATGAGTACCGTCGTGGCAGCAACGCGGCACAAGCGGCACGCAACATCAACGACGTTTACGGAGCTAACACTACAAACCAACGCACCACCCGTTATTGGTTTGCTCGCTTCCGTTCTGGGAATTTTGACCTGAAAAATGAACCTCGCGGTCGTCCGAAGACTGGTCGACAATGACGAATTAATTCGTCGCCTTTAAAGGCGATTGTAGAAGCTGATGATACATAATCTACGGCTGAATTAGCAGCAGCTTTCGACGTTAGCGTCAAAACAATATTGGTCCATTTGCGTCAAATTGGCAAGGTAAAAAAGCTTGACAAATGGGTGCACCACGAACTCAATGATCGCCAGCGCGAAGTACGCGTCGAGACGTGCCTTGCACTGCTCAACAGACACACAAATGAAGGAATTGTTACCTGCGATGAAAAATGGATTCTGTTTGATAACCGCAAGCGCTCAGCAAGTTGGTTGGATCCTGGTTCAGCACCTAAACAATGCCCTAAATGAAAACTTTCCCTAGAAAAGTGATGATCACTGTTTGGTGGTCTAGCGCCGGTGTGATTCATCACAGCTTCTTACCAAACGGAGTGAGCATTACTGCGGATGTGTACTGTGAAGAACTGAACACAATGATGGAGAAGCTAGCACATTTCCAACTAGCATTGGTGAATCGCTCGTCTCCGCTGCTCCTGCACGACAACGCGCGACCTCATACTGCACAGCAGACGGTCTCCAAGTTGCAAGAACTGGAGTTGGAAGTTCTCCGTCATCCGCCCTACTCACCAGAGCTTGCGCCTACAGATTACTACTTTTTCCAGAATTTGGATAACTTCTTGGCGGGAAAAAAATTCAATACCCGAGAGGCAGTACAAAATGCCTTTGAAGAATTTGTTGCCTCCCGTCCAGCTGATTTATTTAAGAAGTGCATCAATAAACTGCCACTGCGTTGGCAAAGATGCATTGATTGCATGGGTGATTACTTCAATTAATACAAATAAAAAAATACATGAAAAAAATTCGTTTAAATTTTTTCATATAAAACGGCAATTTCATAGGTAAAATATATATATATATATATATATATATATATATATATATATATATATATATATATATATATATATATATATATATATATATATATATATATATATATATATATATATATATATATATATATATATATATATATCTTTTATGCTGAATGTACAGACTTTTGTCATTGCTTTTACTTGTATGATATTGTAATGTCATGCGTCGAAACTTTCATAAGATACTACTTTTTTAAATAGTTGATTGACAAAGAGGTCTGGAGTCTAGACTGGGGATTAGAGGTGCAAACGGTGATCGGCCGGTCGTCTACCGTCGCGTCTTTGCCCGCTCGATACTATGAATACCGATGATCTGGTCAAGATCGCCGGAATAGGTTGGATGAGGGCAGCTCAGGACCGATCGTCGTGGAGATCTTTAGGGGAGGCCTTTGTCCAGCAGTGGGTGTGTTCCGGCTGAAATGATGATTAATAATAATTTGATTATAATATTTATGAGCCTTGTTATTCATTTTTTAAATATTAGTTACATAGACTACTGAGATTTTTCAAAATGTGATCTTAACCATACCCCGCGTGTAATCTCAAAATCCGTTAAAAACAGTTTTAATGAGAATATTTATTATAATTTGAAATAATAACCATGTATTTGTAAACTTTTACTTTAATATAAGTATTTTTAATATAATAAAGTAATTGTGTGAGTACTGTATACATTGTTCATAATTTGAATTTACATAAACATCCGGCTTCATCAAGTTATTACCGGGCTTGATAGTATCGAGCGGGCAAAGACGCGACGGTAGACGACCGGCCGATCACCGTTTGCACCTCTAATCCCCAGTCTAGACTCCAGACCTCTTTGTCTTTCCTTTAATATCGAAAGCCTTTTACCCCATCGAGGGCAGGATGTCAAATTCAATTCGACAACTGCATGGTGCACGTGCACGGTACTTGTGTTAATTATTGTCTGTATATATCAATGTATTTTTATTACAATAAGTTTATTGAATGGATACCAATATAAAATAAATTTTTCATTAATATTTGCTTTATAAATACAGTTTTATTTGGGTTTTTTTCCCCACAATATTTTCTTGGGGAGGTCTAGGGCCTCGAGTTGGTACTCTTTACCTCGGGATAAATTCAGCGGACAACGATGACGTGGCTCAAGCCGCGAAGCGAATACCCATAATTGGCGTGGCTTTGCCACAGCTCCACGTTGGTCCAACTTGGCTTGGTGGGCCAATCTTGACTATTGTTGGCCATCAGTGATTTCTGTTGGCTCCTGTGTGGCTTGGAGATTTTGCAACCTCAGTTTTCCCATTTCCAACGAGCGTATTATTAAATCTAGGGGACGGTAGCCAAATGCCACGGTGATTGGTGTCCGGGCGATACCATGGAGGTGTTTGTGTGGGGGCCATTGTCCGCGAGATCAAATATCCGACGCGCCGGCATCGCCTCAAAGTCCTTTATATTATTATGGAGATTCGGTTTTTTAAGATTATATTATTTGTAAAACTATGTGACCTTCGTGTTTTTGATGAATCTTTGAAGCTGATGAGCTTGAAATGATTTTTTAGCTCTTAATGACGATCAGTCAACACGTTTCCTGCTTAGTAATGAATCTGTGCTAATTTGCTAGTTTTATAGTATTCTGCATGCAATTAGTACCAAACTTCAACACATCAAACATTTGTTACACTTTTAAGGGTTTTTCTTACCAGTGAAGTACTGATATTATAATAGGTCTATATTGAAAATATGGTAAATATTTAAATATACACATTTGAACGAACGAAGGGTAGTTGAAGGTGTCCCGTCTGGCGGTCTGGCATTGGTTCATGAACTTTAGTTGCTATTCGGGAATTTTGCCGCAGTCCGTAGTTTTAAGGACGACCAGGTCACCGGCGTTCGGTTTGGACCCAGTAACTATTAACATAAACTGAATTTATATAAAGTGTTTGAATTTTGTTTTTTTTTTTGATTAAAGATTTTCTTGCAGTAAATTTTTCATTAGTATTCTCTACATGTGTAGTAAGTAAAATGATTGAAAACAATGACGGCCATTTTGAATGTGAATATTCAACACTGATTCAATAATATTTTAGTTTTAATCTGTATTACGTCGGAATATACGTACATACATACAATAATGTTACTATGAAATAAATGTTTATATAACATGAACAATTTCAGTATTTTAATGTTATTTTTTTTTTCATTGGCCACGTTGTCAACTTGTTCGAGCAGAATGTACATGTGGTGGTAGGAATTGATAAAATCAATATAAAATATAGTTATGTGACTGCTGTGTGTGCAAATAATGTACCGCGCGCTGTAACCGATTGAATGATATTGATTTTATTCTGTTTGTCGCGTGTAATTCGTGAAAATACATATATTTTATAATCTGTTTCTATTTATGTATTCTAAATGATAAAAATATTAAATGGTATATGATTAAATCATATATGAGATCAAATTAAAATTCCAGAATAAGACGATTTTAAGTTGTTTTCTTAATAAATTATAAGGTTAAACATAGTTTCGATTTAGAAAGAACGAAAACGTATACTAATTAATTTCTACCGCGATCTAATTACAATATATGTGTTTAACATTGATATATACAGTTATATGTTTTATAATCTTAATGATGAAATTTATGAAACCATAATGCCTAATATATGAAACCATATAAATGAGTATCTGGAAAATGAAAATGTTGTGAAAGCATCTTTCTATGCAATGGAGCTCGTGTCTCGGTAAATGTTAAAATTAATGATCTGAATCTTCTTTCAATCGGCATGGCTTCGTGGGTTTGATGAATACAGAGTCAAACCCTCGCTGGTGCATGTCCCTTGTCCCCTTTACGAGGTACGTGCGGGTCATTGGCTGGCACGCGGGTCATAGTTTAAGAATGAACGCCGTGTCCCCAAGTCGATGACAGAAGTACTTTACGGCTGTCACCACTTATATTAAGTTATAGTATAACTAGCCGATTACGCCCGCTCCGCTAAGCGAATAATAGGCAAAAGTAAATCGAAGGAAAAATGAGAAAGGGTGGATAGAATCCCAAAAATAGATAGCCTATAATCATGTACGAAAAATTCCGCGTTGAATAGTAGTATCGAATATAGTCCCATACCGATATGTTCAGTAGTTTTGTTGTGATGGTACGTCAAAGGAACCCTATTTTCCCTATATACTCGTATGTATAGATTGTTACCTGTTATTAAATGTGTTTAACTTTGACTTTTTATTACGTAGATACTAGTAGGTTATAAATATTTTCGGGATAAAAACCCTCTAGTAATAAATAGGTTTTTGTACTGTCTTTGGGGGGTGCAAGGAGCTAAATATGATTTCAACTTACAATTTATGTGGAACGATTATTTTATATGGATCATAGCACCACTTTTTCATCATTAGTATCCGATTCAACTTGCATTTGGGGGCAGAGAGTCACTGTTGTCACAACTTTACTACTTACATTTCTTATCCAAGAAGTTTCGAGAAAAAGCTAGAATAGATATGACTAATTTGGTTTTTATGAAAGCAACTGTCCCAACCGATCCCGAAAAAAAAAACGATGCATTTGCTTTATTGTAAAGTAGCAGAAATAGTAATTTGTTAGTCTCTCCGTTTAATTCCGAACTTTGTTTAAGAGTTCTTGTGCAATTAAGGTAGCCATGAATGTAATTAAATTAACCATGGATGAATTATGTCTGGCAACACACATCCTGAACCCTAGCAACTTTAATAGGCTAATGAGGTATACAAAACTTATGATCGTGGTCTTTTCGATTAAGGAAAATGTGATGAACTGAATGAACTACCTGATATATTAGTGGCATTACACTCGAAGACGAATCTGGCTAATATCGGAGACAAAGCTATCGAAGGAAACTTTTGTCGGGTGTCTATACCTTCTTTACATACAGCTAATGACAGCCTGGCTCATGTTGCCAAAGATAAAGCCGATCTTTTGGACGAAATCTTTCCAGCCAATTCGACTCTTGATGACGGGGGACAGTCTCCACATTCTATTAGAAGATGTGGAGACTTCAGAATGTCGGAGGTACGGTTTTCACAAAAAGCCGTGCGACGTGTCCTCCGATCCCTCGACGTCAAGAAGTTCACCGGGCCAGACGGAATCCCCGCTATTGTGCTGCGGATGTGCTCGGCTGAGCTGTCTCCGGTTCCTTTCCGACTTTTTACCTTATCCTACCGCAAAGATTGTGTCCCGGTTTCGTGGAAGGTGACCATGTTCACCCTATTCCCAAAAAGGGTGACCGGTGTAAGGAAAGGTTATTTATTAATATAACCAAAAATAACTAAGGTTAACGATATTCCAATTTTTTTAAAAAGTGTTTCAAAATAATTATATTAAATTATTCCCTAATGAACAAAATTATATTAAATAATTCTTTATAAAGAAAATAAACACTCAGTTGTTTTTCATTGTAATAAAGTCGCAATTCGAATAGATCTAGCGCTGTGGGTTAGAGTGAGAGGAGGAGCCTGCCTACCGCTGCCGTATACGTGAGAGAAAGGGAATCCAGACGGACTGGCGCCGTAACGTGTTACGTAACGGTTTACACTCTCATAAGATGTTATCGCTTCAAAAAAAATCTGTAGGTCCTGGATTCGAATCCTACGATGGCATGCAGCGAACTAACGTGTAATATAGCATAATTCCCATGTAGCGACGGTGACGGAAAACGCGAGGAATCGTGTATACCAAGGTTAACGGTATACGTAATCTGTCAATGCGCCTTGGAAAAGTGTGGCGGGTAAACTGGCAGTTGCCTCTAGGGGAAGGTCGGAGCCCGGAGTGGGGTGCTACGCTCTGTTATTATAAGAAATGTGATGCAAATATTGATAACCCAAAGTGTGTGATTGTAATACAAGCTATATTGAGCGCACGTGGGCTAGTGGCAACAGAAATAGATGTTTATTCCGTTTCTGAGGCAATAGTCCGTTTCCTGGTTGTATTTTTGGAACCAACAACGTCGAGGATATAAATGAATTTCACCTGGGCGTGTGCTCTTGCAAATTAGACGGGTCACAAGTATTGAAATGATTTCAAATATCATACGCCTTCAGTGGATGTAGCTTAATTATATCTAAATAATTAAAAAATAAATGTATTTGTGACAATTTAAACAGCAGCGCCACCTAGTGCCAAAGTAAGCAGTACAGCGTTTGTGTTATGAGTATCAGACTGTTATAGTTTCTAGACATTTTTCTTCTGCATATTGTAGATTATAGGTATATACTTTTTGATATAAACTCGTAATTTTTTATTTGTTTTTTGAGTATGACGTCACTTCATGGGCCTGATAAAGGTCAGCGCTGGTTTTTTATACGCCTAATTATGCTCAATCAGGTCCAATTACAGACACTATAGTTTTTAAATTATTCTCTATAATTGTAATATAAAGTTTTCTGTATATAATTGTCCGAAATAAATAATTGATTTGTTTCTTTTAAATAAATATTCGGGAAGCCATTGCGCAACGGTTAATTGAGCAAATTAAAGTCTCGTTTCTTCATGCAGAATTAACGTATCAGGAAGAAGTTTTATTTTTACCGACTTTAAGAAAGTGATAAGCTTTTCATTCAATTCATTTTTCATTCATTCAATTTTAATAGGCGTGTGTTTTGTCCACACATTTCTTTTCTTTTCTTTATTGCTGTAGAACAACAGACAGACTGACGGCCCGCTTAGAATTTAACAGTTACCGTCGCCTATGGGTATTTGCAATGCCAGTGGCATCGCAAACACGCTGCTGTCCCATATGAGTACAGGAACTTGGGTCACTAATGTCGGAACACAACACAAGGTTATTATGGCGGCATACGTATGACCAAAGGTAGTCGCCATCCAGACGGGCTTTGAGGCCCTACCACGTAGCTAGGGTGGGTTGTTTTGTCGCCTTTTACGACAGGCCGACCCCGGCCGCAGAGGTTAGTATTCTTTCTCCGCCCCTGCACGGATAAAAATTATTATTATTAATTATTTCTTCGGATTATTGATTGAATTAGCATTATTGTTATGGCTATATTTATTTTGGGTTTAGGATTACAATCGTATAGGTTATGAATCCATAGATTTTAAGGTGTAAATGGAACGACCTAATTTAGTGATCTGAAAATAATTTTTAGTAAAATATAAAGTAATCTACATACAAAATTTTATCTGTCTTCTGGGCTAAACCAAAGTCTGTGCTACAGAAGCCAGTTCTACAAAATTGTCCAAATGTTTTATAAAATTATAAGAAAAGTTAATATTCGTAGTACATGATTGTGTCTGTACGCGAGCGTGTGCGTGTGCGTGTGTGTGTGTCTTTGTCTATGTCTATGTGTTAGTCAATTGTGTGATTAAAAAGCCCTGCGGTACAGGTTTTTACGTAGTAGAATGAACAATATTATAATTGACTCATCAAATACGTGCTGGTAATGAAATGTATACGATGAATTCCTTTCATATGTTATCAACTTGCGGTGTAATCTTGTGTGACCCCTATGAAAACCCTGAGGGAATGTTTTAAAACAGTTTCTCATTACATTAGTTACATCGATCCCTCCTAGTCTCAAGGGTTCCTTTGCCTGGACACGAAATATACCGATCATTTATATTAAACCGGAGTGTCCCCTAAATGCAATTGTGTGTTAACAAAACTTAAAATGTTTCGTGTTTGAAAAAATATGAAACCACCAGCGCAAATGTTCAATGAAAGTTCTAGGAAAGCGTTGAATACAACTGTAAAGCTTAGAGGCTCTAGGAAATTAACGGTATAATAAACACGGAAGCGAAATAGAGTCGTATTGATGCGAAGTATTCAATTCCAGGCCTGTTTTGATCTTAATCTGTTTTGGGTCGTACTGAAACTAGTCCACCTCTAGGTGGAGCTTTGTTGTAGGATTATTTCGAATACTATAAATAGTTATACTTTATAGTATATAAATAGTTTTTTTAGGTTTTTAATAATCGTAGGTTGATATCGGCAAAAGTTACGAACTAAATCTATTATACAGGGTTATTGGTAATTCGACGTATTCGCGGTGATAGGGGTGACTATTTGCGATAATTTTAACCTCCATATGCATTATGCAAAAGTGAACTATTTTTGAGTTATCATGTTTTTTTAGCTTTTTTCGAAATACGTCAAAAATGCAACATCAAAAATTTCTTTAAAAAAGTATCAATTTAAATCTTATTTTTTCTGATTTATAAAAATGATTAAACACTGGTTATTTATCAGTATTAAAACAATAATTATCAGTCCAATATAAAAATGCGAGACGAATACGTCCTAAACTAGGGATTTCATGTGGCCCCAGACATAGAAATCAACCGACGTTACGTTCGGACTCCTCGTAGGCCACGGAATGGGTCCTCGCCCTATCCAACGATTAGGAAAATGGCTCTCGAGCCATCGCCTATCATTGACACTGTTGCACTGATGTAATTGCACTCCCTGACACTTGACGGGGCTACGACTTATTTTACTAACTACTTAATTAGTTGTAACTTTAACTCATAACTAATGCTGATCTGAGTATATACGTGCAGCATTATTATTTAGAGTTTTTCGTTATAGTACCGTACTTTAGTTTTTATGGCGTAACTTATAATTCTGAATTTAAAACGTGACGTCAATAGAGCGGCTAACAGTTATTTGTTCAATTATGTAACAAAATAGGATGTAGAATTACAATGCAATAAATATAATTCCGTAGGTGGGTTTTGAAGCCGGTATGCATCTGCACTACGTGCAATAAGAGCAAAAGGTTAACGAATTGACCGCGACGCATATTTACGTTCTTACAAATATCGCGCAGGTTCGTGTATATTGCATTATCTTTAGGTGAATGGTGGTCGTGAATTCGTATGCTTTGTTGTCTTTTTAATGTGATCGAATGAGTTTCGACTATATATTATATATTCATCATATACCGGTTAAATCTATTTAAAGCAGGGATTCCCAAACTATTTTGGCCAGAGCACCACTTTTCCAAAATAGACTAATACCATAGCCGAATTATTTTAAAAATCCTATCTTTATTTTTTTCCCCATTGGTCCAAAATAGTCGTTCCTACCTATTAAAATATTAGTACCTACCTAGTACCTACTAAAATATTAGTCATTCTTTGGTACACGTAACATAATTTATGAACACTTGAAAGTTTCAAATGAGAACATTTGTTAATGAATTGGTGTTGATTTTTAGACCTCGTCGAGTTTTCGTTTATGTCGATTCCGAGGGGGAAATAGATTCCAACCCCAATGGGTTGATATCCGCCACGTAGATTTAAAGAGTATATTCGATATTTGCACTAATTAGAAAATTATTTTGAATAAAAAAATGTTTTATTCAGTTTTCATAGAGCCTTATAGAGAATCTTTTCTCGTGTTGAAAGATACGAGAATTCTAAAAACTCTTTGTTTTATGTGCTTGTATTCCCATGGATTCCCATTTGTTCTAACCGGTATCTAATAAATATATTTAATTCTTATCATCTCATTGGCGTAAGTCAATCGTTTAGTGAACAAGCCAGCCCTGCAGTCGACTGGTTCTGCGGGTCTCCAGCCAATGGCCAACACACTAAGAGTTGGATTCATTGACCTATCCGAAAAAGTTTACTATATAGTATATTAATATCGTAGCGAAACCAAAAGTATGTAGGGTTTTTCCCTCTCTTTGGTAATTCTTTTGACAATTATTAATTAATTTTGAGTCGGTTAATATATTAATATATAATTAATTAATATTGAAGTAATAGACTTTGTTTTGATTAACGGGAAAAATGACTCGAGTACCACGAGCCACTATATCAGAATAATTACGATAGACTCTTTAGAGTGAGTATCAAGGATCTATGAATCCAAGAGGAGATTCTTAAACTGTTTAAAATGTGATACCGCAAGGTGCTTTATTTAGTTACATTTATAAGTACAAGTAATGTGTACTGTAAAATAAAGAAAAAAGCGAACAATGGAATAGCAGCATTACGACGATGGGACCTCTCCCATCATCGGGGGCTCGAAACACTTCACTCCAGGTTCGTTGGCCAGATGAGGGGTGAATGCATTCCTTGAAACGATTGTACGCAACTTACCAGTCCATTTCTTTTCTGTCTTTATAACATGTTATTTTCATTAATTTTCTTCAACAAAAAGCATGTATGTATGCTGTCCTCTTTTGATTTTCAAACATGACAAGAACTTTATTTTCATATATAAATTGTAGTAAACTTTTTAATAAATCCTTGAAAGATACTTTATTTTTTTTGTCTCGGAGAAAAACCCCTTGACGGGTTCCCCCGGCCCGGGGGGACTCTGGGAAAGATGTTCAGCCATCCGACTACACACTAAAAACCCCGTTGTTCTCCTATCGCCTACGCCCGGGCCTACGGATATATGGCTTGCCGATCTCGTGGCCCAGGCCGGCGCCGGCCCGCCTTTGTCTTAAGGCGGGCCCCTTCTTACGTGTTGGCGCCAGGGGGTCAGGGTTTCGTACCCCCGGCGCTCTCCTGTAACAACTCTAGGAGTTGAGGGGGGCCGCGGAACAGCACGCAGTCCTCATCCTCGCGGCAATAGTACGGGCGGCGGGTCTTGCCCCGAGGGGCCGCCCGCGGCCGCTTTCTACGGCGGCCGGAGATCGTTACTTGAAAGATACTTTATTGTCTGAACTTTGTACAACATAAAAAGATGGTTTAACAGTAAATTGTTTTAACGCATCTTAGAGTATAATATTATTTTATTTATGAAAATATAAAATAGTAAATATAATAATATAAAATTGTACACGAATTTAAATATCACAACAAATAATTATAAATTATAAGCGTGACACTATGAGTAGTTAGTTACTCAGTCATTAGTCTCAATTAATTAACACAATTTATGATTTTTAACATTTTAATAATTTCGTCACTAATCACCTATTCCGTAATGTCATTTCAATTA
This sequence comes from Malacosoma neustria, assembly GCA_963693495.1. Classification (NCBI taxonomy): domain Eukaryota; kingdom Metazoa; phylum Arthropoda; class Insecta; order Lepidoptera; family Lasiocampidae; genus Malacosoma; species Malacosoma neustria. The sequence goes on from OY856389.1 coordinate 625,935, forward strand.
ATAGCTTTCTAAGACTAACTTTGATCTTATTTATTTAAATTAAATCAAACTAGATCATTTATATTTACTCTGAGCATGTTTCTTACCAGTGGATGAAAATTATGTTCCTCGTATATTTTAGTACATATTTACAATTTTGATAAAATTTTAAACTATTTGCTTACTGCAATATTTACGTATATACTTCGCATAATTTTAGCATGTCATTAAATTCATCATTAATATCTTAGCGATGAATCCCGGTTGTAGCCCAAACTCTCGCTTCGGCGCCCGGGGTCCGCTTTCCGACTTTTATTTCTCCACTTCGCACGATCTTCGGCATCTCTGGTGGTCAGTCAGCACTTTTTGGGTCTACCCTTCCTACCGGGGCCCGGCGGTGGCGGCATGGCCAGACCTTTGTTCCCCAGATAAGGGGTTGCCGTAAAACGTGGCCATACCAGCGAAGGCGACACTCCTGCAATTTATCCGCTATATCACGGACATGAAGGCATGTCATTAAAATAACACAATACAACTAATTGGTATTTCCCATATAGGCAATGTTGCCAATGTATAATAACAAGGAAGCTAAAATGTATTAAGTGTCATACCTAGTCAGGTCATAAGTATTGTCACACAGTAAAAACTTTACTTTTAGAATGCTGGCCACAAAAAAGTTTATTGAATTCGAATTTCGAATTGTTCATGAAAATAAAAATGTATACTTTTAGAATTTTACTCATTTTTAAATATGGAGTGGACGCTTAAAGAAGACCGTGTTGCAGTTATTGCGTTGCATCGTTGCGGTTACGCGCCAATTCAAATTTTTAACATACTGAAAAATTTGAATATAACCAAAAGATTCGTTTATCGTACCATCAAACGATACAATGAAGACTCTAGTGCAGATGACAGGTCAAGAAATGGTCGCCCTCGGTCTGTTAGGACTCCAGCAGTGATAATAGCTGTGAAGGCACGAATTCAAAGAAATCCCAAACGTAAGCAGAAACTGTTGGCCCTTCAGATGGGGTTAAGCAGAACCACGGTGAATAGGGTGTTAAATGAAGACTTAGGGCTTCGGGCATATCGAAGAAAAACAGGACATCGTTTGAATGCTCGTCTAATGGACCTGAAACTGAAGAGATGCCGCGCTTTGTTGAAGCGGTACGCGGGAAAAAAATATCGGGAAATTCTTTTTTCGGATGAAAAAATGTTTACCGTAGAAGAGAGCTACAACAAACAAAATGATAAGGTGTACGCACACAGTAGTGAAGAAGCGAGCAACCGTATTCCGCGTGTCCAACGAGGTCATTTTCCATCCTCGCTCATGGTATGGTTGGGAGTTTCTAATTGGGGCTTAACAGAGGTACATTTTTGTGAGAAAGGTGTAAAAACGAATGCTGTTGTGTATCAAAATACAGTCCTGACGAACCTTGTGGAACCTGTTTCTCATACCATGTTCAATAACAGGCACTGGGTATTCCAACAAGATTCGGCGCCAGCTCATAGAGCGAAGAGCACACAAGACTGGCTGGCGGCGCGTGAAATCGACTTCATCCGGCACGAAGACTGGCCCTCCTCCAGTCCAGATTTGAATCCGTTAGATTACAAGATATGGCAACACTTGGAGGAAAAGGCGTGCTCAAAGCCTCATCTCAATTTGGAGTCACTCAAGACATCCTTGATTAAGGCAGCCGCCGATATTGACATGGACCTCGTTCGTGCTGCGATAGACGACTGGCCGCGCAGATTGAAGGCTTGTATTCAAAATCACGGAGGTCATTTTGAATAAACTTTAATGTCATAAGAATCTATGTTTTGTTAAGTTCATTTTGGTATATGAATGGTTACATAATGAATAAACTTGTTACAATTATTTTACATTAAACATGTGACAGAATTTATGACCTGACTAGGTATATAGAATTATTTCTTTCACTAGACAATCTCACATATCTTAATACATTCAAGAAGTAGCATCACCTGTATTGATTAGTGTATAAACTCTTGAAGAGTATATACATGAGAGAACGTATGTACATATATATAGCTACAGTGGTCATGGCACTGAATAAACACGCGATATCAGCCCTGCTCTACGTTTCCATGGTACGTAATAAAGTTAGATTAACTAGGGACTGTGCATAAATTGGCAACCTGCCGTGACAAACGCTACAGTGACGTAAATCTGCAGCTGGTCCGACATATCAATCCTATTTAATGAATAGTAGTTACCAATCTTCAAATTGATTTTGAGAATTCAACATTATTTAATGGAAACGTGACATATCTTTATAATTTAACATCGTTGAGTGTCTCCTATATTTAATGTATTTTAGAAGCGTTTTATGGTATTAATTTTTGTAGCATTATATATTTTTTTTTATTGCTGTAGAATAGCAGACATGCTGACCGCCCACTTAAAATTTAGCAGTTACCGTCGCCTATGGGTGTTTGGGGGATAAAACGCCAGGGGAATCACGTAATGCGCTGCTAACCGCGTAATGGTACTGGAACCTGGTCATATTCAAAAACCAGGGATGGTTACCATCCAGACGGACTTAAAGCCCTACCACCAAGCAAAGGGTACTAATAATACTAGATGCATAATAAATATGTGTGTGTATTGTGTGAGTGTATTGCATTAAATAATAGTGAAAATTACATTATTAATTATATTTACACGACGATCTAATCAAACCATCATAGAAGAGAGAATTGAAGGAAAGCGGATGAGAGGAAGACCAGGACATTTATGAAGCAAGTAAAGGAAAGACTGGATGTCGTGTCACGAATTTAAGGAAAAGGCGCTTTGTATAGAGGAATAGAAGATGCTTCACCGAAAAGAGCGTTGGCTCTTAAATAGATGATGATGATGTGTTACTCATAAACAGGCTACCAGAGCATGATTAAATCAATAGTAATAATTATGTCACATCTCAATTATATATATATATATATATATATATATATATATATATATATATATATATATATATATATATATATATATATATATATATATATATATATATATATATATATATATATATATATATATATATTTGAATAATTGAAAATACAATACACGTTATTTTGAATTTTAAAATCGCATCATTGAAACGAAATATATTCGATGCTTATACGGACTCTGTCTATATTATTATTGCCTCATTTCTGGTTTGAAGATCACAATCTGATTTTGTTTTCTCTCGAATGTACTATTTTAAGTACTTTAATGTCGAAAGCAACAAATCTAATATTGATGTTTCAGTTGATATGTTTTGGCTTAAGGCAACACGTACAGATGCTCTCATATTTAACAGTGAGTGATGTCAAAAGACTGTTAGGTAATATTCACAAAATTATCTATCAATTACCAAAAACTTGTAATTTCAATATGTAAATAATGAAATTATGGTAATACAAATACACGCTTCTAATGGACGATTTGTCGTCGACAAAAGTAACTGCAAACACCTAGAAGTTTAAGCACTTCTGCTAATGCCTGATATTTCTAATGATTTCAATGCTATGCTTGCTTTTCGTTACACGAATCTCCTTTTATCATTGTAATAGTTGTTGGTGCGAATATCATTCCTTTGTTCGTAGCAAGTAGGGTTTGGATGATTCAGCTGAATTACACACATGCAAAGCCAAGCGTGGCTGGTTTTGCACGTGTTCAATAAAATACTGCGCATATCAAAATTGCGATCCTTCCATATCTGTGTATTGCATAGGTACTATTGAGACTTGTTTTACGTTTCCGAAATGTTTATTATGGAAATCAAAAATAATTATTGTTTTATAAAAGATATGACGCGTGAATATCTGTTTCCACTACAATAATGCTTTGAGTACATTTAAATGCAGCCTTTGTAAATTGATCTGTATAATTATGAACACAGACATGAAATATCTCTTATCTCAAGCAGTATTGAGATATATACCTAGTCAGGTCATAAATTCTGTCACATGTTTAATGTAAAATAATTGTAACAAGTTTATTAATTATGTAACCATTCATATACCAAAATGAACTTAATAAAACATAGATTCTTATGACATTAAAGTTTATTCAAAATGACCTCCGTGATTTTGAATACAAGCCTTCAATCTGCGCGGCCAGTCGTCTATCGCAGCACGAACGAGGTCCATGTCAATATCGGCGGCTGCCTTAATCAAGGATGTCTTGAGTGACTCCAAATTGGGATGAGGCTTTGAGCACGCCTTTTCCTCCAAGTGTTGCCATATCTTGTAATCTAACGGATTGAAATCTGGACTGGAGGAGGGCCAGTCTTCGTGCCGGATGAAGTCGATTTCACGCGCCGCCAGCCAGTCTTGTGTGCTCTTCGCTCTATGAGCTGGCGCCGAATCTTGTTGGAATACCCAGTGCCTGTTATTGAACATGGTATGAGAAACAGGTTCCACAAGGTTCGTCAGGACTGTATTTTGATACACAACAGCATTCGTTTTTACACCTTTCTCACAAAAATGTACCTCTGTTAAGCCCCAATAAGAAACTCCCAACCATACCATGAGCGAAGATGGAAAATGACCTCGTTGGACACGCGGAATACGGTTGCTCGCTTCTTCACTACTGTGTGCGTACACCTTATCATTTTGTTTGTTGTAGCTCTCTTCTACGGTAAACATTTTTTCATCCGAAAAAAGAATTTCCCGATATTTTTTTCCCGCGTACCGCTTCAACAAAGCGCGGCATCTCTTCAGTCTCAGGTCCATTAGACGAGCATTCAAACGATGTCCTGTTTTTCTTCGATATGCCCGAAGCCCTAAGTCTTCATTTAACACCCTTTTCACCGTGGTTCTGCTTAACCCCATCTGAAGGGCCAACAGTTTCTGCTTACGTTTGGGATTTCTTTAAATTCGTGCCTTCACAGCTTTTATCACTGCTAGAGTCCTAACAGACCGAGGGCGACCACTTCTTGACCTGTCATCTACACTAGAGTCTTCATTGTATCGTTTGATGGTACGATAAACGAATCTTTTGGTAATATTCAAATTTTTCAGTATGTTAAAAATTTGAATTGGCGCGTAACCGCAACGATGCAACGCAATAACTGCAACACGGTCTTCTTTAAGCGTCCACTCCATATTTAAAAATGAGTAAAATTCTAAAAGTTATACATTTTTATTTTCATGAACAATTTGAAATTCGAATTCAATAAACTTTTTTGTGGCCAGCATTCTAAAAGAAAAGTTTTTACTGTGTGACAATACTTATGACCTGACTAGGTATATATATATATATATATATATATATATATATATATATATATATATATATATATATATATATATATATATATATATATATATATATATATATATATATATATATATATATATATATATATATATATACTACTATTATAAAGAGGAAAGATTTGATTGTATGTTTGTTTGTTTGTTTGCATTGAATAGGCTCCGAAACTACTGACGCGATTTAAAAAATTCTTTCACTGTGGGGAAGCTACACTATCTCCGGGTGACATAGGCTATATTATATTTTCGAAAAAATTAGGGATCCTTACTAAAACTCCAATAATGTAACCCAAGGTGTAAAAAAATTACCTAAAATATTATTTAAATCGCGTGCGCTGCGAAAACTATTGATGATAGAATAAAATAATGTACTACGACTTTGCAGAACACATAATTATTTACAAAAAGTGTCGCGATAGCATATATCTAACTATTATAGTTATGCCACAATAAGTGTTCTTTTATTTTAAAAATTTAATTGAAATGCCGCCCCTAGAAAAGGCTCTTTATTTGTATCTTAGTATTAATCCTTATCAAAATAAATTACTTCATATTCAAAACTGCTTCAATACCTTTATATAACTTTTTGAATTATTCAATTCGGATATTCCATTCGAAAGATATCACGAGTTTAAAAATGTAAGTATTAGAAAAATGTTGCGTGGTAGCTGCGCACCCTGTTCGGCTAGCTAGGCAGCACCTTATGCAATGTAGGCGTGCGTCACTGTGGTTTTTACAAAAATATAAAAAAAACTTATTAAAAACAACGAAAAATAAATAAAAAATAATAACAAAAAAATCATTAAAATAAAATTTCATAGAAATAATAATATTCAAACTTTTTTTATAATTTTATTTTTTTAGTAACCTGACGCAAATAGAAGGGTTTGCCCTCAAGGGCGCTCCTCTGTCTGAGGAGTGCACGGGTGTGCGTACCCGAGGTGCCCGAGCATCCGTCGCTTTACTCCCCTCTCCGTCCGAGGCGACAGAGGCCTTCCGACCTTACTTCCCGTCTACCTCCTATATCCTTTCCAACTTAGCTCTCTGTTTGTGGCGTGGTCCCCGGTGGGATGGTTGCGAATACTGATTGGGACCCCCAATGAATGGGATTGCCCTGGGCCTTGATTTGGTAGTCGAAACCATGCCTATTTCGACTGCGCCTGCACAGAGAGTGTTCCCAGGGCGGGAATTGCATCCTCGCTGTCGGTTGGTCTTGCTGGGCCGGCTACAACGTCAGGCGACTCTCTGGTTTTTCTGGAGTGTCGTCTGGTAGTCGTACTCACGCCTGACTAGCATGCGACGGGGATGCGAGTCCCGTCCGGAATTGGCCGCGGACCTGTCGCTCCCGGCCCTGGTTCTGTCCATGGTCGGGGGCGATCCTGGATGGACGGCCGTCACCTCCTTTTGCGAGGCAGTAGTGATGCACTCCACCACACCAAGGACAGGCACAGGTGGAAGAACATTATAAAAGAGAAACTGAGTTCTTATAAGGGGAATCACGACCCTCAATAATGAGGTACACGACTCAAGGAGGAGGAGTGTCTGCAAGGGAGGTGGCGGAATGGAAGCGGAAGTCCGCCACCGCCCTCCCTCCCGCCAACGTAGGCCGCGTCGTCGGCACCGGAGGGCGGGCAACGACCTCCGGCCGCCGTAGAAAGCGACTGCGGGTGGCCCCTCGGGGGAGGATCCGCCGCCCCCACTATTGCAGGGAGAGGGCCGCGTGCTGTTCCGCGGCCTCCCTCAACTCCTAGAGTTGTTAGGAGAGCGCCGGGGGGACGAAACCCTGACCCCCTGGCACCAATACTTTAGAAGGGGCCCGCCTTAAGACAAAGGGCGGGCCGGCGCCGGCCCGGGCCACGAGATCGGCAGGCCTTATATCCGTGGGCCCGGGCGTAGGCAATAGGAGAATAGCGGGGTTTTTTAGTGGGTAATCGGATGGTCGAACATCTTTCCCGGGGTCCCACATATCCCTCGGTCCCCCCGGGTCGGGGGAACCCGTCAAGAGAGGTTTTTCCCCAAGACCGAAAAAAAAATAGAAGGGTTTAGGTATATGTGTGTATATAATTTTTAATTATGAAATTTTTATTAAATACCCGTGCGAAGCTGGGGCGGGCTGCTAGTATATATATATAGAACGTTCACATTCCGTACTCTCAGGATTTGTTAGTGCCTCTGGTGTTGCAAACGTCCATAGGCGACGGTGACCACCTGCCAAGGAGGGCCGGTTGCCTATCTGCTGAACTCTAGCTATAAAAAAATAATAGATGAATAAAGAAAATTATGATTTGACAATAATAACTTTCATTTTCAATCAATATTAACCGAAAATACTTTACTAGGTAACGTAGTTAATATATTATTCAGTTATTCGCCAAATATTTTAGTTTAGTTAATTGAGAAAATAAGCATTATACCTAGTCAGGTCATAAATTCTGTCACATGTTTAATGTAAAATAATTGTAACAAGTTTATTAATTATGTAACCATTCATATACCAAAATGAACTTAACAAAACATAGATTCTTATGACATTAAAGTTTATTCAAAATGACCTCCGTGATTTTGAATACAAGCCTTCAATCTGCGCGGCCAGTTGTCTATCGCAGCACGAACGAGGTCCATGTCAATATCGGCGGCTGCCTTAATCAAGGATGTCTTGAGTGACTCCAAATTGGGATGAGGCTTTGAGCACGCCTTTTCCTCCAAGTGTTGCCATATCTTGTAATCTAACGGATTCAAATCTGGACTGGAGGAGGGCCAGTCTTCGTGCCGGATGAAGTCGATTTCACGCGCCGCCAGCCAGTCTTGTGTGCTCTTCGCTCTATGAGCTGGCGCCGAATCTTGTTGGAATACCCAGTGCTTGTTATTGAACATGGTATGAGAAACAGGTTCCACAAGGTTCGTCAGGACTGTATTTTGATACACAACAGCATTCGTTTTTACACCTTTCTCACAAAAATGTACCTCTGTTAAGCCCCAATAAGAAACTCCCAACCATACCATGAGCGAGGATGGAAAATGACCTCGTTGGACACGCGGAATACGGTTGCTCGCTTCTTCACTACTGTGTGCGTACACCTTATCATTTTGTTTGTTGTAGCTCTCTTCTACGGTAAACATTTTTTCATCCGAAAAAAGAATTTCCCTATATTTTTTTCCCGCGTACCGCTTCAACAAAGCGCGGCATCTCTTCAGTCTCAGGTCCATTAGACGAGCATTCAAACGATGTCCTGTTTTTCTTCGATATGCCCGAAGCCCTAAGTCTTCATTTAACACCCTTTTCACCGTGGTTCTGCTTAACCCCATCTGAAGGGCCAACAGTTTCTGCTTACGTTTGGGATTTCTTTGAATTCGTGCCTTCACAGCTTTTATCACTGCTGGAGTCCTAACAGACCGAGGGCGACCACTTCTTGACCTGTCATCTACACTAGAGTCTTCATTGTATCGTTTGATGGTACGATAAACGAATCTTTTGGTAATATTCAAATTTTTCAGTATGTTAAAAATTTGAATTGGCGCGTAACCGCAACGATGCAACGCAATAACTGCAACACGGTCTTCTTTAAGCGTCCACTCCATATTTAAAAATGAGTAAAATTCTAAAAGTTATACATTTTTATTTTCATGAACAATTCGAAATTCTAATTCAATAAACTTTTTTGTGGCCAGCATTCTAAAAGAAAAGTTTTTACTGTGTGACAATATTTATGACCTGACTAGGTATAAATAGGTACAGTATATAAAGTACAGTCTAATGCCCAACTTGCGGTAAATCGCACAGAATAGAGACATAGTTGTAAAATTTAATATTTCCTACTACATACCTACTGAGAGGAAATAATCATGTAATGAACAGAGTTGTAATAGATGAATACTTAGTAAATAATCTAGCAGTAAGCCTCTAAAAGGGCGCTCAGAGTAGCTACACGCGAACAAAGGCTGTCACGAAGGTATTAAAACGGGACCAGTGAGGGGTCGCCCTTGGTATCGAAACTAGACCGAAATGGTGCATCTAGTAACTGGGTCAAGCTCGCTTGTCGGGTCGCCACGTGCTCCTCCCCCTCTCCTTACTCATCTGTACCCAATTCAAACTTTACTGTAAGGAATTAAAGTATAATTCAGATTACAATATATACATGCATTTCCACCTTGCTATAAGCATTTGTTTTAGACTCTTATCGCCTTGCGTTATAGTTGTCGTTTGTATACACTTGCCATTTTAATTATAACAATGGATCGTTGATAAAGACTGGGCTTGCTGTTGCCGTGGGTGTACCTCGTATTTGCATTTTAAATTTTACTGCCAGGAAATGTACTTAGCCTCAACGAGTGTTTACAACGCATAAGTGCTGCGCAGGTTCAAGTGTGGGCTTATGCCATTCAGTTTATTGTCTTGAGATTCCCACAGTTCTTTTGATCTTTATAATGAGTAATTTAATACTGAAGAATGCTTTGCAATCCTCTTTGAACGTATTGAAATAAGGAATTTCAATAATGATTTCTTTGTTATCACTAAGGCATTGAAACATACCGCTGCACAAATATGAACATTCGCAACGCCAATGTGCTTTTCAAAATAATATATATTCCGGTGAAGGGGTCAATAAGTGAGCCGTATTTGTAACATAGTTACGAGCTCCTTGTTGGCACTACATAAACTACCATTTCGTAAGAAAATAAATATTGAAATATACACATTTTCTACGGTTATTCTGTGCTAGGTTCAAATGAAACACTAGGTCCTCATTTATTCTTCTAGCGTGGTTTTAACAAAAATCCGTTTTATGAGTGATGCAACTTGTGTTTTACATTCACTCAGACTGCTCTAGTAATTAACCGCAAAATCTAATTTGACAGCCGGACTTTGTGGTTTTATACATAACTATTGATTGTTTTTCTAATAAATAAATGTACTGGGACAATTGTGTTGTAAATACTAGATAACTAATATACTACATATATACATTCTTTTTTTGTAAATAAATACAAGTTATATTTGTACATAAACACCCAGACGTGAGACGGGAATCGAACACGTGTTTGTTAATTATTTATAGGATCTTTTATTTACATAAGGTAAGATAAGAAAGAACTGAAATATTCAAATATATAAATCATTAAAATCGGCTAGATTTCGAATACGTTTCAATCAATAATAAATACAAGAAAATTGTATTGAACCCGTTTTGAACTTTCCACCAGAAATAAGCAGCTGTCGCGAAGTCGGCCACGATCCACTCACTTTCACTATCGTAGCTTTAGTTGATTGCATAATTAGCACGCCCCGCTTGCCATTTGCTAACTGTACTTATTTTGAATTACTAATCTTGTAGGATTTTCTAAAGATTATGCGTTTTACGCGTTTGCACGGATTTTAACTGCAAAGCGTTTAATAACCGATAGATTGTGTTGCTTTATTGCGTTTCAAAACTATAAAAGGTATGCTATATTGACTGAGAATTTTAAACTCTGTATAAAGTCCACACGTTTGTGTAGTTCGTATAGACTTGAATTCGATGACTTAATTTTATCCCAGTTTTCTGGATGGTCTTCTATGCTACGTCTTACGTCTTCCTGTTATTCATCTCCATCATACAATCTCGTTCTTTTGGAGCTACATTAAAGTCAATTATATCTATTTCTGTTCCAAGCGTCCTGTGTGATATAGGTACTACACACTACAGTAGTAGTACTACCTACAGACAACACTGCAGTATTACTAACTCTACCACATACTTCTTAGATTTTAGACGCATAAAGAGCACCTGATTCTGAAATTTCGTCTTCATTAGTGATTGTGAATATTACGAAGTGAACAACAGCTGCAAACATGTATCCTTCATTAATATTATTTCAACAAAGTTTGGCTAAAGACATACTGTTAGTGGTAGAGCCATTTTAGATGACACATAACGGTTTTACAAATTGGGTCGTAACTCTCGATTGTTACATGAGTAAACTTAACCCAAAAATTCTGTTCGATTGTCGTAAATCCCAGTGCGGTGCTTCTAGCTTTGCAAACATCCATAGGCAACGGTAACTGCTTACCATTAAGTAGGCCGTCAGCCTGTCTGCTGTTCCTCAGCAATAAAAAAAGATTCATTCCATACATGTACAGACTCAACAGAGCAAGAACGCGGAAACCGCCCGAACTGTCGAATTTTTATCCATCTACCCGTAATAGTGTGCCACTCATTAGTGATGGGGTATTCGTAATCAATGTTTGACGATCTCTTTGCCGTAGCGGCTAACGCACTTCGGTACGCTCGCGGAAGTCATGGGTTCGATTTCCGTCTCGCGTCTGGGTGTTTATGTGTAATATGTATTTATTTACAAAAAAAGTATATATGTAGTATATCAGTTGTCTAGTAACAATTTTTTTTGGTCTCGGGGAAAAACCTCTCTTGACGGGTTCCCCCGGCCCGGGGGGGACCGAGGGATATGTGGGACTCCGGGAAAGATGTTCGACCATCCGACTACCCACTAAAAAAACCCCGCTGTTCTATCGCCTACGCCCGGGCCTACGGATGTATGGCCTGCCGATCTCGTGGCCCGGGCCGGCGTCGGCCCGCCCTTTATCTTAAGGCGGGCCTCTTCTTAAGTGTTGGCGCCAGGGGGTCAGGCTTTCGTCCCCCTGGCGCTCTCCTGTGATAACTCTGGGAGTTGAGGGGGGCAGCGGAACAGCACGCAGCCCTCACCCTTGCGGCAATAGTGCGGGCGGCGGGCCCTCCGAGGGGCCGCCCGCGGCCGCTTTTTTGGCGGCCGGAGGTCGTTAGATGCCCTCCGGCACCGCCGACGTGGACTGCGTTGGCGGGAGGGGAGTGTGGTGGTCGACTCCCGCTCCCGCTCCGCCGCCTCCTTTGCGGACATGACTGCCTCGCAGAAGGAGGTGACGGTCGTCCATCCAGGATCGCCTCCGACTATGGATAGAACCAGGGCCGAGAGTGTGGTCCATCGTGTCCTCCTCGTCGCCCGCGCCACAGTGGTGGCACCCCGACGTCATCTCCCGCCCTATGCGAGTTGTCTAGTACCCATAACACAAGTGCTATGCAACTTAGTTTGGGACTAGGTGGCGCTGTAGGAATTGTGCCAGTATATTTATTTATTATTATTAATGTTTGTCGTTATCACCATGAAGTTCAAAGATGAAAATGAAGTACTCTAAGATATTTTTGACTGAAAGGTTTAGAGTGTTTTGCACCATGTAAATGCGTCGAGCAAATAAATGACGATTACTGTGGTTTGAAATCAAGAAATACTGGAGGAATAGATGAACATTGAGGTATGATGATTTGGATGTCATACATCTTGTGTCGTTGGTCTGCAAATTTGCACGCCCTTAGATGTCCCCCGTTTTACCAATAAATACGATAATAGAACTGCCATTACTTATGGTTTATCTATGGTTTCCCGATCCGCTACGATAACTGTAACGTTTGTGATCAATGTAATATCGGGTTTGGTATAGATTTCCATTAACTACAATATTTGTTGGAAATGGACAATGCTTTTGCAAATATTTTTGCTTGAGGTTAAATTTTGTTACGATAATTTTAAATACTTTATGCACATTTTTTTACAATCTGTCCTGGCTAATACTAATAATAAATATAATAAAAAAAGTAAATAATACGAGCGATACATCCTGTTTTCCATTTTGTACACCGAAATATTCGAATTGCGTAACATTTAATTAGATTTACGTGTAGTACGTCTTTGTTAATATCTGCAGACGGGCTTATTAGTGAAAGAGGTCAGTAAATCGTTATCTGCTTTGTTATCGGTGTCATATTGGCGTCTGCCGAATTTGTGTGGGCCAACCGACTCCAATGGCAGGTCAAGTTCGTTGCCTACATTCTATCTGACCTAGTTGCATTAATTGATATGAGTTTTAAACCTTATTTTTATCACAATGAAGAATATTACCTCAGTTTTTAAAACAAAAGTAGCATCCGAGGGACTCAAAAGTGGCGTGATTTTAGATTTGTTAATTACGAAACTTTATATTATACTAGCTGCCCGAAATTTATAATTTACCATAATTTATCAAAATTAGTTCAGCGGTTTAAGAGTGGAAGCGTAACAGACAGGTAGATTTATAATATTACGAGGCCGGGTCAATAAGTCCGTGACTTTTTGAATTTCCCGCCTCTTGATTGAAATGGCAACACTGATCCTGTCAGCAGGCAACTGTCAGTTGACTCCTGTCAAAATTTGAACAAGGTGCGTCATTTAGTTTGTGTTTGGCAGCCGTTGATAAGCAGACTACCGCGCGTTTTGAGAAGAAAATGGAAAAAAGTGAATTTCGTGTGCTCATTAAGCATTATTTTTTGCGGAAAAAAACTATTACTCAAACCAAGGCTAAGCTTGATAAATATTATGGAGATTCTACACCATCCATTTTCATGGTAAAGAAGTGGTTTACTGAATTTCGATGTGGCCATACAACCACGAAAGATGCTGAAAGTTGTGGACGTCCAGTTGAGGTCTCTACATCCGAAACAATTGAAAACATTCACGATATGGTTTTAGCCGATCGGAGATTGATAGTGAGAGAGATTGTGGAAGCCATAGGCATCTCACATGGCTCAGTGGTTTCAATTTTGAATGATTACTTGGTTATGAGAAGAATTCCGCAAGATGGGTGCCGCGTTTGCTCACAATCGACCACAAACGCAACCGTGTGACAATTTCGCAGGAATGTTTGGCGTTGTTCAACCGCAATATGGACGAGTTTTTGCGGCATTTCGTAACCGTGGACGAAACGTGGATACACCACAACACACCGGAGACTAAACAGCAGTCAAAACAGTGGGTTTCTCGGGGTGAATCGGCGCCAAAGAAGGCAAAGGTGGGCTTGTCAGCCAATAAAATCTGGCGACCGTTTTTTGGGATGCACGTGGTATAATCAACATTGACTACCTTCAAAAGGGGAAAACAATCAATGGCGAATATTATACCAACTTATTAGGTCGATACAATGAGGAATTGAAAAAGAAAATGATCGCATTTGGCCAAGAAAAAAGTTCTTATCCACAAGGACAATGCAAAGGTGCACATATGTGCAGTTTCCATGGCAAATATCCATGAATTGGGCTACGAATTGCTCCCTCATCCGCCCTATTCTCCATATTTAGCCCCGAGTGACTATTTCTTGCTCCCCAACTTGAAGAAATGTATCGACGGAGAGATTTTGATGACCTCGACAAATCATATTTTCGGAAGGGATAAAAAACTTGGAAAAACGTTGGACTAAGTGTATAGAACTTAAAGGAGACTATGTTGAAAAATAAAATAACTTTTTATCAAAAATCTGTGTTTCATTCAAAGTCACTGACTTATTGACCCGCCCGCCCTCGTATTGTGGATTTTATCTGTGAAACTTGAACGTATTTTGAAACAATTCAAATGTAAGGCAAACCAGTATATTAACATTACTGAATATGGCAAATGTCAAGACTGCAGTGTCAATATTCAGTGTGATTTAAATAAATTTTAATGTTAGCACTGGTTTGGATGATGATTGTTATCTTTCTAGCAGTTTTGCATCATAATTCTATTTTATATGTAACTACTTAAACATATATTGCAATATAATTGTTGTAGAAAAACTTATCGTGACTTGAATATTTGACTAGTACACGAAGAAGCAATATTAAAACAAAGCCTTTGCGAGACTGTTTCCCATCAATTGAATGAGACATATCGATCTTCGCCCTCGAATAACAAGTCTAGCTGAAGTTGTTATTGAATTCATTCCACGAAATTTGTCATGTTGTTTTAACTTTTGTATAACGTAACAAGAATTCATTATAATTTGGCATAACGTATATTTATAGACGTTTTCCCTTTAAAATTTCATTGAGATTTTAATTAGGATATAAACCTGCCAAGACCGACTCGGAGACCCAACTCATAGAGAAATGTTTGCTTAATTCCCAATTAAACTTACGTTATACGGTTTTGAATTAAGTTACCTAATTTTTTATAAATATAATAAATATATGTGTGAAAATAGATATGTGCTGTCAATATAATTATATTTGAGGTCTTTTTGTATTAAAATCAGAAATCTAAAATAATTATTCTTAATATCTATCTCTTTATGAACTTCTCTTAATGATGTCAACAATACCTAATAATAATCGACTTAAATATTTGAAGGCGTGATATAACCCTTCTCTACTTGAACGAGGGCGCGTATTCCAATACACGATTACTAGTTTTCTTGTTGCTAACCCTGCATCGATCCAAAAAGCTAAGCTATTTTCGTTCAACGTATTTTTGCTATATCATATATTATTTATGTACTTCGAAGTTATTAAATGTATATAGATTGTGTACTATTTTGTTATAAATAA
This sequence comes from Malacosoma neustria, assembly GCA_963693495.1. NCBI lineage: Eukaryota > Metazoa > Arthropoda > Insecta > Lepidoptera > Lasiocampidae > Malacosoma > Malacosoma neustria. The sequence continues at coordinate 641,561 of OY856389.1, forward strand.
GTTTTCTCGTCGACTATTTTTGGTGGAATTAAATTATATTCACGTTGATGGATTTAGTACAAGAGATCAGCAACAAGGCGAATGATAGATGATGAGTAATTTAAAAGTATTGAAGAGCATGTGACAGATAAAAAAGTCACCCTTGTAAGAGATTTCTATTAAAAGAGTAAAGTTCAATTAGCATTAGCAACTGGCAAAAGCAACCGGCTTTCACATCTATATAGCGACTATAATTTATTCTGTAACGGTTACTTTACGGTTATTTTGCTCATTCTTTATCAACCCATTAGTAATCTCGGTATAATAAACAAAATTATCACTAAATTTATAACGATGCTATGTTTACCGAAGTATGAATGAATGAATGAAAATGAATGAAAACTCTTTATTGTTCACCTTAAATATATATACAAGAAAATGAAATAAACTTACAAGCTACTGAACAATGGGTGGCCTTATCGCTTAAAGCAATTTCTTCCAGGCAACCCTAAGTATTACTGACCTTTGATTTTCTATGGTTTACTTTTTTATAAAATGTAATGGTTTTCTTAAAGTGCAACTTGATCGATATATTTACGTCATCTCTATGAATGCTACTGGTGTTAATTAAATTAATTTATAATGCGTCTGCTGCTATCAGTATTCGCACCAAAAATAAATTTAATGGACGACACCTTTTCGTACAGTGACATTTTGAAGTCAATTTTATAGTATAATATTCGGTTATAATATAGCAATTAATAGAATACACCACTCAAAGCATCACTTTCCATGAAAATATACGAAACAACACGATACAGTGTCATCATTTATTATTTTACATCATTCTAAAACTTTATTAAGTCGAAAGCATCGCTAAGTTAACGCAGAGTGAAACTTTGTAAACGTAATTTGACTTTTATTTATTTTTAAAAGGTAGAAAAGAAGACATTTGACAAAAGAAAGTGTATTATATTCTCATATCGAGAGAGTGATCGAAAATAGTAACAGGATAGTTCCAACGGAATAAGTATTGGTCGATATTATGTATGTATGTATGTATTGATAGATATTATATAGCAGCTCTGTAGTCATGGATATAAACAAATGGGAAGAACAAAAAGAGATCTATATGTCAAAGGAATATGTTCAATATGTTTCTACATCTATTGTATAGATATAGAAACATTACAAGATAAAGCAATAATAAAAGTAATTTTAATACAAAATTTGGTTTTAGAAACATGCTTAAAAACTGTAATTTCATAAAGCGTCGATGATAAACTTTACAAAGTTTTAGTTTTGAAGCCTAATCATGAAATAATTGTATGTATATTTTAAGTTTCAATTTGAATGATAGGGGAATGGCAATTTAAAATAACACATACGTCCTGATATCTTTCATATATATATAAACATTTTAAAGGAGGTGACCGATTGAAGTAATACTTCTTACATAATTTGATTCCTAGTTACTTGTAATAAATATTGCCTAAATTAATGTTGATGTAGTGAAATGTATAGCGAAGTAGTATATTTATAATTCGGCTCCATTGCACCACTATGCTCTTAACGCTCGTGTGCCCACTAGTCAGATTTGCATGATTTATCAGAGAGCGATGCCTTTGCAAGGTCTGCTTTTGCAAAAGCTTGTTTAGTTAAACCGCCAGTGTTCACGGATTTTGTTGTACGGCCATTTGAGGAGATCAAATATGATTGACAGTGAATGTAAACGATTAAAATATTTTTCAGTTGAGCAATGTAGGCTAGAGTTACAAATTTATTGTTACATCATTAATATTATAGAGAAATTTTAATTTTCCGCAAGTGATCTGGGATCCTTCCATAATTTTCGCGTTGAATCGGCTGTAATGTCCCATTTTCCGATTCCCGTTTTTCAATGAATGCTTTGAATTAAATATTGTCAATCGTAATATCTCCCTCGAGGGCCGTTACTCACCGCGTTATGTGTGGACGTATCGAAGAACCCCGAGCGGACAGAAGCGTAAGTGGTGTGTATGGGGCCCGTCTATCTCTGGTTCTGTTTAATGGACGTGGATTTTCTCTATTTGTTATAAGGTGGGACGCAGGGTCCGGGCCGACGACCCCACCTGCCCTATCTCCACTTACGCCTCTGGATGTATCGTATGTTTACATTTCATAAGTTATTTGTACGTCTCCCTGTTTACCCGCATTACCTTTGTCGACCCAGAATTTGCACACGTCAGCGCCACATGTGGAGAGCATGTTTGCACAACGTATCGTACTACACACAGATAGCTCTGGTGATAACGTTACGAGGATCTGCCATATGATGTGCCATTCTGTAACATTAACAATATTTGTAGAGATTAGTGCTGACTGTTGTGAAGTGGATTCTGTGTAGATAAAGAGATTTCCTTCACTATTTATACCGCCACAATGATTCTGTCTGGATTAGTATGTTTATTAAAATCCTTCACTAAATACTTATTTCTAAATATCTATTCAATTATTGAGCTCAATTTCTTTTCGTTAAAGATTTTATATTATAATATTATTATCCTTTAAAGTTGTAGATTTTACATGTATTAATGTACATAGCAAAGTTTGCTATATCAAAATATGTAATGCACAAAAATTATAGAGCACGCTTGTCGTAGATAATATATTTAGTTCAAATATTATTATAGAAGATTTAAATAGGCCGTCAGCCAGTCTGCTGTTTAATAGCAATAAAAAAAAGTAACGATCAAACATTATGTCAATAGTAAGAAGCTACCATCGCTTGTGAATGCGCCAGTGGCACCGTTAACACGCTGCCGTCCGCGTTGGGGATTTGGAACCTTGGGCCTTTATACGGGAACACAACACAAGGTTATTTTGGTGGTATATTTATAGAGTACGAGTGGCTAACATACAGTCGGGTTTGGAGCCATAGGGTTGTTTTATCGCCTTTTACGACAAGCCGCTCCCGGTCGCAGGGGTCAGTATTACTCTGCACGGAGACGAGTAATACGCTATGACAGTAATTATTATAAAAATATGTATATATCACTGTGGTCAAAATACGATAAGGAGAGGATAATATAATATATACGTATAATATGATTCAACGATATGGATATATGCGGATAAATAACAATGGCATTTATTGCATATAACATAACGTATATATCGATGTTTGAATGTTGGCACATATTGCCACTTCATGTTAGATTCGTGACCCACCCATCATCACCCATCAGATTGAAAAATAATATAATTAAGTATGCTACCCATACAAAGTCTAGAATATTGGATCAAAGGTGAAGGCGCATTCGAGGTCGACACACCCGCGTTTCCTGCAAACAAAGAATCCTAAATGTGAGTAAGCGTTGCTAATTATAGCGCGGTCTGACTCGAAATAATTGTTTGTACATTCGATTATTGTTTTCTGTAATTGAATTCTAATTTGTATCGATCAATTGGTGTTTTTAAATAAACACTTGTATTTGGTTACGTCGGTGTAGTGATTCTCCGTGCAGCAGACAAAACAACGTGGATGGCAACCACAGTAGGTCTATAAGTATACCGCCATAATAACCTTGTGTTGTGTTCCGGCATTAGTGATTTAGGTTCCAGTACCCTTATTTCGTCGTGATCGTAGAATAACGTCGGATTTGAAAAAAATCCAAAATTCACTTTTTACCTTATTTGGATACTACATTGTCTAAATATTATTGTTACACTAACAAAAAAATTACATGAATTTTAGATTTTAAATTAAGCAGTCGGTAAAGTGACGGGTGTGATAGATTCTCATAGTAAAATGACGCTTGTGTATTTTTAAAATGGCTGTCCTGTAAAGTTTAGTATATGTCAGATCCGTCACTATTCTACGACTACGACGATTTGTACAGCGCGTCGCGAACATCCATAGGCGACGGTAACTGCTTACTGTTAAGGGGGCCGTCAGCCCATGTGTAGGAATGTAGGAATTAGATTGAATTGTATTCAAGCAATATAGTTCATAATACCGCTTTATCGTAGATACTTTTGATTTATTATATTCGCACACAATATTATTGTAGTACACTTGAATATTAACTATGATTAGCCGTGCAATTGTTCAGGGTCTCGTAATGCTAATGAGACAGCTAATTGTCCTCAACATTTTTCATTGGTACGAATCTCACATCACTTCCTGCACAGTTGTCATTCATATAGAGTTTTTTTTATTGATTGCTTGAACACTGAATGATGTAATATGAATTTCGAAAGGTTCAATAGATTACTCGTGAAGACGCTTGTAACGTAGAGTAGATCCAATTTCACATAAACTATCGGCACAGTTTCAATCAGTAGTTACATGTATGACACTGATAGATGGAAACCAAAGGGTTTTTTTTATTGCTTAGGAACAGCCGACAGGCTGACGGATCACTCGATAGCAATAAGTAACCGCCGCCTATGAATGTTTGCCACGCTTCCGCCGCGAACACGCTGCTGTCCCATAGGGATACAGGAACCTGACACATGTTCGGCACTATCGGCACTAATGCCGGAATACAACACATGGTTATTATGGCAGCATACTTATAGACCAAGGGTGGTTGCCATCCAAGTTGGGGCGCTATCACTTAGCTAGGGTTGTTTTGTCGCCTTTTAAGACAGGCTGACCCCGGCCGTAGAGGTTAGTACGAGTACTGACTCCGCCCCTGCACGGATATTTTACTGTAAGAACTAAAATTGTGATCCAAATGCTGTTTAATGTTTCTTAGACGATATCGTTGAAGATTTATTATTTGTTCTACATCTACAATATTCAATGACAATATATTGTCAAAGAACATGTTTCGTATAATAACAGTAATTGTCTCCAACATAATCGCAACAAAGTTGCAAAAGGACCGCGAGTCCATCGCTCTTCACCCGTCGACATGAATTATTTGACCTTCGATAACGTAAGAATCATTCACCCCCTATCACTGGGGAGTGATTCAAGAGACCTTTTTCGGACTATAAACCTTTTTGAACTTAGGTTATCTACTTTTGTAAAACTTCAAAATGACTGTAATTTAGTGTACTATAATATCAATAGCATTTTAAAAGTTTTGAGCAGTCCTTCATAAGAAATTTAATTATAACCTAAACCCAAAAGGCCCATACCTAGATTTGTTGTGTAAACACGTGTACATAGGTTCGTTAACCTTTGTTGTCCGTGCGTACGCGCAATTTGCCCGTGTGTGGGTGAGTGTGATAAATTGCTCTTGATTGGTCGAAAGTTCTCAAGGACAAAGGTGGACTCCGCTTATAGAATATTTTTGTTTCCAAGTGTCGCTTCGTTTACTATTTATTTTTAAATGTTCTGTGACCTAATATCATTACAATTCTACCGTTACGTAGTGACAATCACAACTAAATTCAGTTTGATTTTACAGCCGAAATCCCCTCAATTGAAAATAATTTTTATTTATTTATAACATTAATTCACATGAAGTTAATTATATTTCATAAATATACTCGTATGCGAAATTATTAGTGTTTTAGAGTAAAAGTTTTGTGTCCGAATTCTGCTCAAAATTCTTGACCAAAAATTTTCAATTGCGAGACTTTCTTACTTTTGGAATATTTGAGTACCTTCTTATTATTGGAAAATAAAATGATGAAAAAAAAATTTATACTTTTTATTTATACTAAAAAAAAAAGAGACAGTGCTATGTGACGTTAGAGAGTTATATAATTGGGACATAATAATTAATTAATCAAATTAGATGAAGTTGAAGAGTGAGTGCTTAATCTAGTGGTTTTGGTGGGTATACCAGCGTCGTGCGTCCTCCAGTTTAGGAATGCATTGCCTGGGGAGTCCCACGCTACCCCACTGCCCGTTCTCACTCGGCGGGATTAGCCTCTTGCACTTCCATCTCCCAAAAAATGAAGCACCTGTTTTACGAGCGTGTATGGTATCCCAAAGTTCGCATATCGCGTCTATTGCGTGCTACATAAGTTTGTTTTTGCGAGTAGAAATAAATTGTATTGTGAGCTATTCGGTTTCAAGTGTTTGGCCTTGTGATAGGCTAATCGTTTTTAAACTTCCGCACTCAAATAGCAACTCTAAATAACCCTGTTTACAGTCTATATTTGGATTGTTAGCGTTTTGTTGCGGTGGGTTGTTTCATTTGTTTCTATGGCATGAAATGTATACTACTATTATATTTATAATGTTACTTGAATAACCTTCTAAAGGATATCTCTGTGCGTTTCGCTATATTATTAGGATAGATGTCAGTAAATATACAATTTTATTTAGTAACTGGAATCTGGATTTCCAGTTAGGGCTAAGGCTTTCACGCTACCCCACCGCGAGCTCCTAACCGGCTTTACATATGTACATCTAGGATTTTCACGTCATAAAAACGTTGAAGGCTTTATCAACCTGCTAGAGTTGTTAATGTGATTTCGAGCTACACATACATGATTATTATGATAAGCTATTTTCGCCTTTTGGGGAATTCCGTAACGTGCCTGAAAGTAATCCTTGTCCTTATCTCTAAATAAGATTGTTTGCTGTAATGTGACTTTATTCGAATTAATTAAAATTATTAACACGCTTTTACTAGCTTGGTATGTATTTATGAATCTATGTATCTTTATATTTTCACTACACTTTTTTACTATAAATTTCTTTTTTTTGATCACACAATCCTTAATTTAAATTTATTAATTTTTTTTTTATCTAATTAGACATTATTACAAACAAACAACTAAAGGTACGTGGTAGATAAATAGTATCATACTCGGTAACCAACATATAGACCTAGCTCGTGGGTTTGAAAGGGCACCACTTAAATATTTTTATCGCATTTTGAAATTATCACGAAGAAACCTACATATCCGCTAGCTAATCTGCTTTGAACAAGCACCCGGCATAGCCTCCTAGCGGGAACGGATCGCTGGGACGCTCGAGGGGAGAAATAAAAGTAAATATTTAATTAAACCTGTTAAATTTTAATGTTTTCCTTAGTTTTGTTTCAAGCCAGACCACACCTCCGATGTTGTACGAATCGCATTACATTTGGATTCCGACGAAGAAAAGCACTTACATTTTTCTAGCAAATATCCGTGACATTTTTCTAATATGTTTCGCTAATAAATATCTATACTTTGTGTCCTTAATATTTTTGAATATATTATATCACGCCTTCAATAGCTACTCTGTTGAATGCAATAAAATCTGTAGGTTTACAATAATATATTTGAGCTGTTGAATATAGTTATATGTATATGTTTTAGCATTATACCTAGTCAGGTCATAAATTCTGTCACATGTTTAATGTAAAATAATTGTAACAAGTTTATTCATTATGTAACCATTCATATACCAAAATGAACTTAACAAAACATAGATTCTTATGAAATTAAAGATTATTCAAAATGACCTCCGTGATTTTGAATACAAGCCTTCAATCTGCGCGGCCAGTCCTCTATCGCAGCACGAACGAGGTCCATGTCAATATCGGCGGCTGCCTTAATCAAGGATGTCTTGAGTGACTCCAAATTGGGATGAGGCTTTGAGCACGCCTTTTCCTCTAAGTGTTGCCATATCTTGTAATCTAACGGATTCAAATCTGGACTGGAGGAGGGCCAATCTTCGTGCCGGATGAAGTCGATTTCACGCGCCGCCAGCCAGTCTTGTGTGCTCTTCGCTCTATGAGCTGGCGCCGAATCTTGTTGGAATACCCAGTGCCTGTTATTGAACATGGTATGAGAAACAGGTTCCACAAGGTTCGTCAGGACTGTATTTTGATACACAACAGCATTCGTTTTTACACCTTTCTCACAAAAATGTACCTCTGTTAAGCCCCAATAAGAAACTCCCAACCATACCATGAGCGAGGATGGAAAATGACCTCGTTGGACACGCGGAATACGGTTGCTCGCTTCTTCACTACTGTGTGCGTACACCTTATCATTTTGTTTGTTGTAGCTCTCTTCTACGGTAAACATTTTTTCATCCGAAAAAAGAATTTCCCGATATTTTTTTCCCGCGTACCGCTTCAACAAAGCGCGGCATCTCTTCAGTCTCAGGTCCATTAGACGAGCATTCAAACGATGTCCTGTTTTTCTTCGATATGCCCGAAGCCCTAAGTCTTCATTTAACACCCTTTTCACCGTGGTTCTGCTTAACCCCATCTGAAGGGCCAACAGTTTCTGCTTACGTTTGGGATTTCTTTGAATTCGTGCCTTCACAGCTTTTATCACTGCTGGAGTCCTAACAGACCGAGGGCGACCACTTCTTGACCTGTCATCTACACTAGAGTCTTCATTGTATCGTTTGATGGTACGATAAACGAATCTTTTGGTTATATTCAAATTTTTCAGTATGTTAAAAATTTGAATTGGCGCGTAACTGCAACGATGCAACGCAATAACTGCAACACGGTCTTCTTTAAGCGTCCACTCCATATTTAAAAATGAGTAAAATTCTAAAAGTATACCTTTTTTATTTTCATGAACAATTCGAAATTTGAATTCAATAAACTTTTTTGTGGCCAGCATTCTAAAAGAAAAGTTTTTACTGTGTGACAATACTTATGACCTGACTAGGTATAAACCTATGCTGCATTTATTTACTCAGCATTATCTCGTGTTATCTCTTCCTCGAAAAAAAAAAACATAAAGTGATAAACAAGGATTTTATTTCAGCTATAATATTAGTCTGTTGGTAACCTAAGATTGTCATCATAACTGCTTTTAAATTATTGTGTGTATAGTTTGTAAGATAACAATTCTGTAATTTAGCTTCTCTACTATTTATACATTCGTAGACCCATCTTCATAGTTATCTTTATTTACATAGAGTATTGAGATTAAAGAAGTTAAGAATTCAAAACCAAACAGTCGCTAACGAAATTTGAATATTATTGTGAGTATCTTAGATATTTATGACTTGTAAAATGGTTTTATATCTTTGAAGTATTAAATATTTCGTCATAGTCGTAGAATAGTGACGTATCTGACATATGTATTAAACTTTACAGGGCAGCCATTTGAAATATACACAAGCGTCATTTTACTATGCGCTCCAATCAAATCTTTGTTTTTACAGACATTACAGACATTTGAAATCCAAAATATATATAATTTTTTCTTTAGTGTAGCAATAATATTCCGACTATGTAGTATCCACCTTTTTTGTGGTCTGCCCCTTTTCTTTTTCCCTTCTCTAGGGTACCATCGTGTCACAATTTTGCTCCATTTCTCTTGGCCTCTTATCATTTGCCCTGCCCATTGCCATTTGAGTCTTCTGATTTTGGATGTTATGTCTGTGACCTTCGTCTTTTTTCTGATGACAGTTTTTTAATCGGTCCGACCTTTTAACATTCAGCATACTTCTTTCCATTGCATGTTGACAGGTTTCCAGTTTTCTCGTCGCGTTATGTGTTAAAGCCCATGTTTGGCTGCCATACATTAAAACAGGTAGTACGCAGGTGTTAAAAAGTTTTTTCTTTACATTAATGTGAAGAGTTTTGTCTTTCATGACCTCTCTCAGACTCCAGTATTTCTTCCAGCCATTTGTTATCCTTCTCTCAACTTCTTTGCGTATAGGATCATCTTGTGATATTAGCTGTCCCAGATAGATGTATTCGTCGGTGTAATCGATTTGGTTATTTCCTAAGTGTATGGTGGTTTTCTTCCCGTTTGTCATAACCTTTGTTTTCTCTGGGTTCAACTTTAAACCTATCTTCTCACTTTCATCCGCTAGTTCATGTATCATTTGTTGTATGTTTTCCGGTGTTTCAGCAAATAACACTATATCGTCTGCGAACCTCAAGTGTGTTAGGGAGGATCCGTCAATATTGATTCCGAGGTTTTCCCAGTTGAGACCCCTAAAGATTGTTTCGAGAACCGCTGAGAATAATTTTAGAGATAGAGGGTCTCCTTGTCTGACACCTTTTCCTATTCTAAATGGTTTACCTTTCTTTTCTAGTTGGATTTTTGCGGTACTATGACTATATACATTTTTAATTAAGCGGATATATTTTTGTTCGATTCCTTTGTTCCTTTAGGGACTTCCAAATCTTTTCATGGTACAAGGAGTCGAATGCTTTGGTATAGTCGATGAAAGCAATGTAGTACTCGCGCTGGTACGCTTTATACTTGTCTAAGACCTATTTGTTTATATATAGTATATTGTTAAAAACTAAGTGAATTTTAAATAAAATATTTCGTTTAGTGTCGGTTTTTTATATATTAGATGATTGACAACTGAATTTCATGTCCTACATTCAATGTGAAACTAAATAATTTAAATAAAAAGGATGACAGATTTTTCCTCAAAAAGGGGTTAACGTCAGGCCGCCTGGGCCTGACGTTAACCCCTAAGCCACAATTATTAAAACAATTATTAAAAACTAAGCTACAATTATTACAACATGTAACATATTGTGCCGACCCCATATACCTAATGTGGGATAAGGGCAGGAGGAAGAGAGTTTAGTGTCAGTTTTATTTTCACGGTGCGATTTATTCTAGCTTTTAAAATTTGGAAATTATCGTAAGAAATCTATTTTGAAAACATACTAAGCCTATGCGCGGACAATTTTTGTGATTGTATGATTTTGGTTTATGGGTTTCGAGAATGTACTCTCTCTTTGGGTGATAAAAATGACAAAACCGTCACTATTATAAATTTAATCGTGCGTGCTTACAATTCTAATCCCTACATATATAAGTTTTCTTGTCATAATAAACTCACTCACAACTCGTTAATGCAAATCGATCCTCATAAAGTCAAAGCTATCAACTTCATTTAACGTAGCATAACACGACGATGGCATGTTGTTTCCAGGTCATGGCAAAACTCACAAGGACGCGGCGAGTGTTCGCGCTACACACCCGATACCGGCGGCCTGTGGTTTGTACTACTTCGAGGTGCGGATAGTGTCCAAGGGGCGCGATGGGTACATGGGGATCGGACTGTCGGCGCATGGGGTTAACATGAACAGATTGCCTGGTCAGTACAACTATCACAATTAGCCTATGTTTTACTGTATAGGGGTTGATTAGTATTATATAAATTAATTCAGTACACATTCACACCTTACCTTGGCCTTTCAAAATTATAACTTTTTGAAATACAGTTGATTAATAAGGTTACCTATTGAGACCGATTGGGCATCAATCAGAGGATATCAAACACAGTGCAGGCTCGCATCCTCACTTTCTTTGGACACGTATCACGGCGCGGAGGCGAATCCATCGAATGCCTGGTAGTGCAGGGCAAGGTTAAGGGCACCCGACCACGCGGGAGATCACCAATGAGGTGGACGGACCAAGTGAAAGGCGCCGTCGACGTTCCTCTGCACGAATGCACAAGGAGAGCGGCAATTTGCGAAGAGTGGCGTCGTATTGTAAAACAGGCTACAAAAACCTCAACGTGACGGCCACGACCACTCTGGCAAGAGTGTAACGTCAAAGAAGAAGATTGAGACTGATAGAAAAAGGCATACACTCTTCTTTTTTCAAGTATCTAGTGTATACTTTTCTGTACCATCAAATTTAAGTTTTGTTCCATTTAAGTGTGTGTTTACTCGTTCATTTTTTTTATTGCTGTAGGTCAGCAGACAGGCTGACGGTTCGCTTAGAATTTAGAAGTTACCGTTTGGTAACGCCAGTGGCATCGCGAACATGCTGCTGTCTCCTAAGGATACAGGAACTTGGGTCACTAATGTCGGAACACAACACAAAGTATTATACTATAACAATGGCTTCTGTTAATAATATGAAGTGCTTTGCTAGGCTCTTAAATTCTTTTAAATTTTATTGTTCCATTTTTACTTTTCGATATTAAAATATGTATTTGTTTTTAACACGTAAACCGGGTATGACGAAATATTTCGTCATACACGAAGTACTACTGCATTAGACACGACGGCATTTTTCGTCATGGAAATTTGGAATAACATAATATTACGAAATAATTATTTTAATTCATTCAATAATTTTTTTGCATTGAACTTGTTTTATTTATATATTATAATATGCTAAATAGTATTTTGTCGAAATAAATAAAATCAATAAGTTAAAGACGATTTTTTTTACTACTTGAGTTGTGATGATATTACTTATACCTAGTCAGGTCATAAGTATTGTCACACAGTAAAAACTTTTCTTTTAGAATGCTGGCCACAAAAAAGTTTATTGAATTCGAATTTCGAATTGTTCATGAAAATAAAAATGTATAACTTTTAGAATTTTACTCATTTTTAAATATGGAGTGGACGCTTAAAGAAGACCGTGTTGCAGTTATTGCGTTGCATCGTTGCGGTTACGCGCCAATTCAAATTTTTAACATACTGAAAAATTTGAATATTACCAAAAGATTCGTTTATCGTACCATCAAACGATACAATGAAGACTCTAGTGTAGATGACAGGTCAAGAAGTGGTCGCCCTCGGTCTGTTAGGACTCCAGCAGTGATAAAAGCTGTGAAGGCACGAATTCAAAGAAATCCCAAACGTAAGCAGAAACTGTTGGCCCTTCAGATGGGGTTAAGCAGAACCACGGTGAAAAGGGTGTTAAATGAAGACTTAGGGCTTCGGGCATATCGAAGAAAAACAGGACATCGTTTGAATGCTCGTCTAATGGACCTGAGACTGAAGAGATGCCGCGCTTTGTTGAAGCGGTACGCGGGAAAAAAATATCGGGAAATTCTTTTTTCGGATGAAAAACTGTTTACCGTAGAAGAGAGCTACAACAAACAAAATGATAAGGTGTACACACACAGTAGTGAAGAAGCGAGCAACCGTATTCCGCGTGTCCAACGAGGTCATTTTCCATCCTCGCTCATGGTATGGTTGGGAGTTTCTTATTGGGGCTTAACAGAGGTACATTTTTGTGAGAAAGGTGTAAAAACGAATGCTGTTGTGTATCAAAATACAGTCCTGACGAACCTTGTGGAACCTGTTTCTCATACCATGTTCAATAACAGGCACTGGGTATGCCAACAAGATTCGGCGCCAGCTCATAGAGCGAAGAGCACACAAGACTGGCTGGCGGCGCGTGAAATCGACTTCATCCGGCACGAAGACTGGCCCTCCTCCAGTCCAGATTTGAATCCGTTAGATTACAAGATATGGCAACACTTGGAGGAAAAGGCGTGCTCAAAGCCTCATCCCAATTTGGAGTCACTCAAGACATCCTTGATTAAGGCAGCCGCCGATATTGACATGGACCTCGTTCGTGCTGCGATAGACGACTGGCCGCGCAGATTGAAGGCCTGTATTCAAAATCACGGAGGTCATTTTGAATAAACTTTAATGTCATAAGAATCTATGTTTTATTAAGTTCATTTTGGTATATGAATGGTTACATAATGAATAAACTTGTTACAATTATTTTACATTAAACATGTGACAGAATTTATGACCTGACTAGGTAATTATGAATAAAAACCTCCCCATTGTGAAAGGAATTGCAAACAAGTTTATTCACCGGGGGTGACTAGCGACTAGGCGAGTAGTTTGAAGATATATCTCTAAAGAGTCATTTTCATTATAAAAGCATGCATATTTAATTTTATCTAAGTAAATTACTTGATTCGTTTAACAATGTTACTATTCTCGAAGGCTGGGACAAACACTCGTACGGCTACCACGGCGACGACGGCCACTCGTTCTGCTCCTCTGGCACCGGCCAGCCCTACGGACCCACCTTCACGACCGGCGACGTGATCGGCTGCGGAGTGAACCTCGTCGACAACACATGCTTCTACACAAAGAATGGACATCATCTAGGAATCGCATTCAGAGGACTGCCGGTAGTAAAGTTTTCATAAATAACTAGCCCGCTCTTCACTTTTTGGTTTGTTATCTGATATTGATTATATGAGCCAATCAATAAAGGAAGGTTCCTGGATAATCATTTTACTATTGCATTATTATTATTTAAAATTATGTATGATTGGATATCACGATCCAGAAGAATGCATTCTTATCATTCACCAGATATCTTAACTTCATTAGATTCCAAATAAATTCCAGGAGTTGATATAAGTTTGTTTTACTACGTAATGTAAAGCTACATAGAAAATAAATACAACTAATAAGTGTTATAGCATAGAGCAAATATTTTATAGTGAATAACAAACGTGGGTAAATTTGTAGATTGGTATAGTTTTGTATACATTTTAAGTGTATTTGTCCCTACTTTCAGCCGAACCTATACCCGACAGTAGGTCTGCAGACGCCCGGCGAAGTGGTGGACGCGAATTTCGGACAACAGCCCTTTGTGTTCGACATAGAGGACATGCTGCGGGAGCTGCGCGCGCGCACCCGCCTCGCCATCGACGAGTTCCCCTTGCCCGACGAACAGGGACAGTGGCAGCAGGTTTTACACAGGTTGAAACACATTATAATTATTATTTAAGAGTTATATTTGATATTTACAATCTATATAATACACACCCACAATAAGGGTATATAAGTCCGGGAATAGATACATAGTGTGGGATATTATGTGCAAGGAGGCTAAACGGGGCTCAACTGGGGAGAGAAGGGGTTGGGATACGAGGCGTTCGAGACGGCGTTGCGCAAATGACTAACGATGGCAAATTTATTAAGGTTTTCTATGGTGCTTTTATCTTGAGATCTCTCTGGGTTTTGTATTGAGATCTTTAAACCAATTTGATTGAGCGAATGTTATATAAGTTGTGGTATTTTAATTGATTATTACCCTGTTAGCAATAGTATGTACTTCTCTTGAGCAAAGAGAAACATTGAAATTGTTGGAAATTCGACTTCAAGTTAATGTGAAAATTGCAGTTATGGACGTTTGTGATTTTGAACACGAGTTGTTGAGCTTGTAAAGTTCGTTTTCTTGCCCTTATCCCAACTATGTGGGGTCGGCACAACATGTTCTCTCCTTCCACCTCTTCTGTTAGCCGTTATCTCATTTTTCACAATCACAATTTCTGGTTGGAAGTTGATTTTGTTATATTTGTCGAATAACAAATGAATAGCAAACAACGAATTTTATCCGTGCAGGGGAGGAGAAAGAATACTAACCTCTGCGGCCGGGGTCGGCCTGTCGTAAAAGGCGACAAAACAATCCACCCTAGCTACGTGGTAGGGCCTCAAGCCCGTCTGGATGGCGACCACCTTTGGTCTTAAGTATGCCGCCATAATAACCTTGTGTTGTGTTCCGGCATTAGTGACCCAAGTTCCTGTACCCATATGGGACAGCAGCGTGTTCGCGATGCCATTAGCGTTGCAAACACCTATAGGCGACGGTAACTGCTAAATCCTAAGCGGGCCGTCAGCCTGTCTGCTGTCCTATAGCAATAAAAAAAAAATAACAACAAGAGAGGTTTAAATTTTTTTTAGCTTAGTGAGCAATGTTTGATTTCCAGAATGGTGTCGACATACCTGGTGCACCACGGGTACTGCAGTACGGCGCAGGCGTTTTCACGCGCCACCGGCCAGCCCATCGACGAGGACATATCTTCTATTAAAAACAGACAAAGTAATACATTTCTTTTATATTCATGTATACTAATTATTAGACTATCAACAGGCCCCTGAGGTAGGAGGGGAGAACCCATAAAACTGCTGGCTTGATGACGTATGCGTGCCAATGGACTCAATACCAGGGTTGCCGAAGACCGTGCGGAATGGAGAATAAAAAGTCGGAAAGCGGACCCCCAGGCAGCGAAGAGAAAGTTGGGCTTGCAACTGGGATTGATGATTTGCTTTGAGATTTATGTATTGTTTTCGACTATATATTTATTTATTTTTGTGAATTAAATTTGTAAGGTAAAATGATTAGATCTGAAATACTTGAATTTTTGGACAATAATTAATATAACATTAACTGTGGCTAAAGAATAATCCATTTTTCGGCTCTTAATCGTTGTGTGGTGTCAGGGGTATCGAAGTTGGTGCTCTCGGGGCGCATGGGGGAGGCGATCGAGACCACGCGGCGGCTGTACCCGGGGCTGCTGGAGTGCGACCCCCAGCTGCTGTTCCTGCTCAAGTGTCGGCAGTTCGTCGAGATGGTCAACGGGTCCGACTCAGAGGCACGTTTCGAATCTGTTTACCAAGTATTTATTCTTCAATGTTAGAATAGCGGCTTGTTTTTTTTATTGCTGAGGTAGAGACAGGCTGACAGCCCATTTAATAGTAAACATGATTATTGCGAAGCTATAAGTATTTTTTTTTATTGCTCTAGGACAGCAGACAGGCTGACGGCCCGCTTAGGATTTAGCAGTTACCGTCACCTATGGGTGTTTGCAACGCCAGTGGCATCGCGAACACGCTGATGTCGCATAAGGGTACAGGAACTTGGGTCACTAATGCCGGAACACAACACAAGGTTATTATGGCGGCATACTTAAGACCAAAGGTGGTCGCCATCCAGACGGGCTTGAGGCCCTACCACGTAGCTGGTGGGTTGTTTTGTCGGCTTTTACGACAGGCCGACCCCAGCCGCAGAGGTTAGTATTCTTTCTCCGCCCCTGCACGGATTTGCGTTCTAGAGAACTAAATTTAAAATGATGCTTTAAGAGTTACGGTTTCAACCAAAGTACTAGTAGCATTATCCGGAAAGTTCATGGCGACGATGAGGTAAGACAATTTTCTTTCTTATTATGATTATATATTTTCAGGTGTGTGGTGAGAAGGGTGTTAGTGGGGGCAGCAGTAGTAGCAACGGGGTGGCGTTGGCCACGTCGGTCATCTCGCACACCAGCCGGACGCCCTGCGCCAACGGCCAAGACCACGAGCACAACAAACACACCAACGGTAACAAATATATATCCTCCCCACATAAACCACCTGTTCTGAACCGTAACCCACTCATATATCCGTGTTTTATTCCCGGTACCGGGCGAAGACGGGAACTTCACTGATTTTTTCTGATCTAAAGATTTGTATATTATAGTAGTAGATATGTATTATTTTTGAAGTGAAAACTTATTTGAGTCGTCACGCTTGACTATGTAACGCTCGTTTGGGTGAAGTCAGCTCGAGTCGACTAAGCAAGTGGGACATTCTATACTCGCTTGGCGAGTAGTATATGAGAATGCATGACGCATGCGCACTCCAGATCATCAATCCTGAACCGTGAGTCGGTATTATATATTAGACTAGCTGTGCCCGCGACTCCGTCCGCGTGGAATAGTGACCTTATCACTAAGGGGTATGAAAAATAGATGTTGGCCGATTCTCAGACCTACTCAATATGCTCACAAAATTTCATGAGAATCGGTCAAGCCGTTTTGGAGGAGTACGGGAACGAACATTGTGACACGAGAATTTTATATATAAGATAAGGCTATGTATATTGAATTCAATTCCCTTTTGAGGTATAGCTTATTTACTACATTTCATACTAATTATTACTGAGTACAATTTATTTTATAAAAAGTAATTTCTCAGTCAATTATCAATTAAATTGTTAAAATTGTCATTTACATAGCCATTAATTGTACAATAAATCTTATTTATCTAATTATATTAACTAATGTTATAAATGCGAAAGTGAGTTTGTTTGTTACGCTTTAACGCCTAAACCGCTGAACCGATTTTGACGAATTTCGTTGTAGTCATAGATTACATTGATTACATTCTTGGAGAAGGACATAGGCTACTTTTTTTTTCTTAAATTCATATATATGACAAAACGTTTGTCGGGTCAACTACTATGTTATACATCCAAACTAGAAATAAACTATTCACGTTTTACTATGTACAGGGGCGGGGTAAGAATACTGACCCCTGCGGTCGGGGATGGCCTCTCGTAGAAGGCGCCACGCTGCGTGGTAGGGCCTCAAGCCCCTCTGGATGGCGACCACCTTAAGTCCAAAGTCTTAAGTATGCCGCCATAATATTATGTTCCGGCATTAATGACCCAAGTTCCTGTACCTTTATGGGACAGCAGCGTGTTCGCGATGCCACTGGCGTTGCAAACACCCACAGGCGACGGTAACTGCTAAATTCTAAGCGGGCCTTCAGCCTGTCTTGTATTAGGAGGCATTTCGGTCTTCCACTTGTCAGAATTCATGTATTTGAACATTATACTGATTCTTTATTATACTGATAGTATAATATAAAGAAGCAGTATAATGATAGATATCAGTATAATATAGATTATACTGATTATTATTATACTGTTAAGTGTTTGAAAATAACGCACAATTTCTTCTTATTCGTACACTCTTGACAGAGTGGTCGTGGTCATGCGTCGGTCAATTTCTACGCCACCGCTGTTTTTGTGATGCTCCGCCATTCGCATCGATGTCTGGAACACACATTAAAATAAATAAATAAATAAGCCTTTATTATTGTAGAATTACATTTACATCTATTATTTATTATATTTATTATAAGTGTTTAGTTGTCGGCATCCGGTTTCTCCACTACATCTTGTCCTTCGACAAAGGCCTCCTCCAAAGACTTCCATCTTTCTCTGTCCTTCGCAATTTGGCTCCATGCTGGGCCAGCTACTTTTTTGATGTCGTCCTCCCATCTTTTACTCTGTCTACCTCGATTTCTTTTGCTGTCTCTGGGGTACCGTTCCGTTATAAGTTTAGTCCATTTCTCTTTTTTGTCTCTTATCATGTGTCCGGTCCATCTCAGAACACACAATACATGAGTTTAAATGTGTGATTGAAGGTGTGTCGGAGCCAATGTCAATAGCAGAGGAGACGAAGCCCTGCGACGTGGAGATGGCCGCCGCGCAGCCGCATGCGCAGCCCAACGGACAGCACGCAGGTAAAACACATACACACACACAAGCACCTATGTATATTGACACAATATAAATATCCCTATGGGACAGCAGCGTGTTCGCGGCGCCCCTAGCCTCGCAAACATGCATAGGCGACGGTAACTGCTTACTGTTAAGTGGACCATCAGCCTGTCTGCTGTTCGTCACGAATAAAAAAAAATCTGGCCAAAATATTATATACTTCATACCTTATCATCCTTTTTGCTCATTTGCAAATACTTTTAATATTTATAGTATTGAAAATATACACATATAAATTAAGTTCCTAAATCTAAATAAGATTTGGTTTTTATTTATTACTTATGAGATTTAAACACACTAAACTATATATTTGAAGTATATAATAGTAATCTATGGAATAATAAAATTCTTAATTATATTATTTTAGCAATAATAAAAATATATTTAATTTGTGAAAATTCATTATTATATGATTTTATCATATATTGATTGGCTGAAGACACATAATAAATATGTACAAATCTGTTAAAGGAAACATCTTATTATATATGTATTAATAAATGTTTATATTTAATTTTAATATATTTAATTTGCACTAAACATTATCATTCATATTACATTTATTTATTTTTCATATTATGACACAATACATATTTTGATATTAATTTGCTATTTGGCTTATTAGTTGGCATGTTTTGTTTGATATATCTAATTATTTTAGAAATATTCTCTAAGGTTGTGGATGTACCCACATAATTTTTTTTTTGAAAATATTTATTTTTGCACCTATACTTTAACTTTGACATGTAATTCGTAAAGTAATAGCGATTTAGTCTATGTCAGGCATTTACAGTATACCTACGCTGGCTCATGTGTCTATAATTGTCAAATGTCACCGTTTTTGCCCCCGCAGGGCCGGATAAAGAACACTGACTCCTGCAGCCGGGGTCAACCTGTCGTAAAAGGCGAGAAAACAACCCGCCTACCCGGTACGGCCCCAAGCCCGTCTGGATGGTGACCACCTTTGATCTTTTGTGTTGTGTTCCGGCATTAGTTACTCAAGTTCCTGTACCCTTATGGGACAGCAACGTGCTCGCTATGCCACTGGCGTTGCAAACACCCACAGGCGACGGTAACTGCTAATTTCTAAGTGGGCCGTCAACCTGTCTACTGTGCAAAAAAAAAAAACTGTTACTGTCAATACATGAGTGTATAAATAATACACGAGACAAAGAGATTCACTGGAGGGTATTAATATTTCTGTTATTATTAATCTTTAAACAGAGCCGCTGTTGTTTATTATACTAGAGTTTAGTATTTATTATCCACTTGCGTTAGCAAATTTATTTATTAAATATAGAATATATCGTTAGTATATTTTTGTTTTAAAATACCTTTTTTTGAGTTTATGTTTTTTTATTACTTTTTATAGTATTAAGTATTTATAATAGCGTTTACGAGGTAATTGAAGTAATTCTGAAATTATATAGGTAATAGATTGGGTTTCTTGTTAGATTTGTGTTGGACGTTTCAGGGATTTGTTATATACAACTGACAGAACACCCAGACTAGAGAATGGTTTGCACATCATTAAATATATTTTGTTCCACCTGGGTAACGTGTATAAAGCTATTTACGTAGCCACTTGGCTGTTACGTCATGTTTGCTAAATTTAATTATCCATTATGACAATAAAAAAATTGCATTTAAACAAAAATTAAAACAAATGTTTGTGTGTAGTTCACATACGGCACAAGTGTATCTTCAGAAAAGTATATTCATTATCTCGCAGGCTAAATACTATTCATGGATATGTTTGTCTCTTTTCGGTGTCGCCTTTTGGTTTCATCGAATTGTGAAATCACAAGTATATAGTATACATATTTTTATAGTATTTTATACTTTTGTTCGCACATTGCATGATATCAGTGGTTACGTCACACAGTATTTATGAATGGTTAACGTGATTTTCGTCTAGTATTTGGTGTAATTTTGACCTAGATAGGATTTTCTTTGTAGAAAATTGACAATTTGCATGGTTTTAGTATACATTATAGAATATATGTTCTTAATACTAACCGCCTATCATTCTTAGTTAAATTAGGGTTGGGCAGGGGGCTTAAAGTTTAAACGATTCTGTTGTAAATTTGAATTCCATCTTTTCGGTTTATTTTGTTATATGGATGTTTAGGGAGATCGGTCTGAGAAATATTGATTTCATTGTATATATACCTATATCTCGATTTACATGGTACCTGTTTTAGACGATTTCCTTTTTACACGGTGTTTTTTTATTGTTGAGAAACTGCAGACAGGCTGCCGACCCACCTGATAGTAAGCACTCAACGTCGCCTACAGATGTTTGCGACGCTAGAGGCGCCGCGAACATGCTGCTGTTCCATAGGGTTACAGGAACCTGAGATCCACGACAATTGAACAGAGTTTTTTGCGTTTGCGTAAGACAGCAGATATATCGTGGGCCGTCACCACTTAGAATTTAGCAGTTAGCGTCGCCTATGGGTGTTTGCAACGCCAGTGGCATCGCGAATACGCTGCTGTCTCATAAGAGTCTGGTCAGGAACTTGGGTCACTAGTACCGGAATACAATACAAAGCTATTATGGCGGTATATTTAAAACCACGAGTGGTTGCCATCCAGATGGGCTTGAGGCCCTACCACGTAACTAGCATTGTTTTGTCGCCTTTTACGACAGGCCGACTGGCTGCAGGGGTTAGCATTCTTACACTGCCCCTGCACGGAGATAATAATAATAATATTTTGTGGCAATTCACACAGCGCCATCTAGTCCCAAACTAAGTAGCATAGCACTTGTGTTATGGGTACTAGACAACTGATATACTACTTATATACTTCTTTTTTTTTTGTAAATAAATACATATTATACATAAACACTCAGACGCGAGACGGGAATCGAACCCGTCTCGCGTCCGAGATAATAATAACTAATTTCTTTTTACGCGGATTTACATAGCACAATCGGAAATATTATTTTACACGGTTTTGTCGGGAACCTATCTTCGATGTAAATCTAGGGATTGGTGTATTACCAAAAATATAGGCACATTTGGCTTAGTTTGAGGATATACAATATGATTAAGGCTTTTAAATAAATAGGTTATATTTGTAATTAAACTTTGTTGGAATTGTGTTCTAGAATGCCCGCCTTTAAATTGTCAGCTTTGTGTTTTCACAACTCATGATACATTGCATTTGAATCACTCATCGGCACTTAGTTGCGTATTTATTGTTTTGTTACTTTAAATTATTTATGTAAAGTAGGCGTGCAATATCGCTGGGGCATGGTGCGGATGCCTGTCAAGAGGTGCAAGTCAGAATGATTTTTTAAAATACTTTTCTATGAAAAATAATAATTTTATTTTAAGAAAAAATACGTTATTGTATAATTTTCATAAGGCACAAGTGTCTACTGGTATTTAGAGTTAATGAAAACGAGTTCTAACTTACATCTCAGCGAGCAATATAAACGAAACTTTTACAGTGATATTTAAATTTGTTGTATAACGGATAGATAAGTAAAAATCACTGCAATAGTTTCCGTGCATAAAACTGGTATGGGAATAAATGAGAGTAACGTCAAAGACGAGGCCGTAGCCAGGAATGATTGCTTCTTGCACCAAATGGACATTATTCCCCGATTCATTAAACAAAATAAATTCTTAGTCACAAAAAAATAATTAAAATAATAGTGATAAAAACTTTAAAACCGATTTACTTACAAATATAGGTACGATGATTTAGTTATGGATTTAACAGAAATATTACGCTAATCAGTTGTTAAATAAATTCTTAATAATAAAATGTTTATTTACATCGAAATTAAAGATTTACTAATACATAAAGGAAACTAACGCCTAAACTAGGCCAAGCCTGTATTTTACACGCTAGTATATATGTACTTTGTGGAATACATTATTATGTTTTAGTATTTCACAATGAATTGTTTTCTAAACACTTGAAATTAGGCACGGGAAACCGTAGTTATATAAAAATTATAAAAAAGTGTGTGTGTGTGCGTGCAATTCATATACGGCAAAAGTGAAAGTTCAGAAAAATATATTACGTTTACGTGTATAAAAGCTATACTAAAGCCCCAACAAACAGCAGATGAAGAAACAACGTATATTTGTATTCTATCTCATTCTCTCGCAGGTTAAATCCAATTTACGAATATTTGTCTCTTTTTGGTGTCGCTTTTTCGTTTTATCGAGTTTTCAAGTCACAACGGTGCTAAGGAAATTTCACTTGAAAAAGTATAAATCATATAGTAATGTGATAACCGGTTTAGTACAAGCTTATCAGATAAATAGTTAAGCAAAGGGTAACAAGGTGTTTTGGGGTCGTTCGTTCCCGGCTACGGCGTCGGTCGTGTGCGATGAGTGGTGACGGTGCGCGCGTGGTTGCGTAGGTGCGCCGGAGCTGCCGCTCGTGAAGGGGATGCCGGGCGTGACGGCCAGCGTGGCCGCGCTCATGCCCGACTACGCCGGTGGGTACGCCATACCTCCACCCCAAGCATATCCCTCCCCTCCACTCATCTCCCCGTAGCCTATCACATACTTATTTCCGATATCTTGTACACACCATCTTGTACACTATCCGTATCAACATCGAGGAAGCACTCGGCATTCAATTTTGATATCAACATATTCGGTCGTATAAATCAATATTTTTATCCTCACATAACTGGTTGTTGATGACATTAATTAACAAGAACTGAATAGAATTGAACCAGTCGTTTGACGCGTCTTAAAGGCCACTCACCTTGTTTTCCAATTACATAGCATAATGCGACTCAGTGGCGCACAATGCCGAATTATGCTTATGGTTGATTGGAACGTGAATTAGTTTTCAAATGCACCGACAGAGTGCACCATCCATACTTATATATATATATATATATATATATATATATATATATATATATATATATATATATATATATATATATATATATATATATATATATATATATATATATATATATATATATATATATATATATATATATATATATATATATATATATATATATATATATATATATATATATATATATATATATATATATATATATATATATATATATATATATATATATATATATATATATATATATATATATATATATATATATATATATATATATATATATATATATATATATATATATATATATATATATATATATATATATATATATATATATATATATATATATATATATATATATATATATATATATATATATATATATATATATATATATATATATATATATATATATATATATATATATATATATATATATATATATATATATATATATATATATATATATATATATATATATATATATATATATATATATATATATATATATATATATATATATATATATATATATATATATATATATATATATATATATATATATATATATATATATATATATATATATATATATATATATATATATATATATATATATATATATATATATATATATATATATATATATATATATATATATATATATATATACCTAGTCAGGTCATAAATTCTGTCACATGTTTAATGTAAAATAATTGTAACAAGTTTATTCATTATGTAACCATTCATATACCAAAATGAACTTAACAAAACATAGATTCTTATGACATTAAAGTTTATTCAAAATGACCTCCGTGATTTTGAATACAGGCCTTCAATCTGCGCGGCCAGTCGTCTATCGCAGCACGAACGAGGTCCATGTCAATATCGGCGGCTGCCTTAATCAAGGATGTCTTGAGTGACTCCAAATTGGGATGAGGCTTTGAGCACGCCTTTTCCTCCAAGTGTTGCCATATCTTGTAATCTAACGGATTCAAATCTGGACTGGAGGAGGGCCAGTCTTCGTGCCGGATGAAGTCGATTTCACGCGCCGCCAGCCAGTCTTGTGTGCTCTTCGCTCTATGAGCTGGCGCCGAATCTTGTTGGAATACCCAGTGCCTGTTATTGAACATGGTATGAGAAACAGGTTCCACAAGGTTCGTCAGGACTGTATTTTGATACACAACAGCATTCGTTTTTACACCTTTCTCACAAAAATGTACCTCTGTTAAGCCCCAATAAGAAACTCCCAACCATACCATGAGCGAGGATGGAAAATGACCTCGTTGGACACGCGGAATACGGTTGCTCGCTTCTTCACTACTGTGTGCGTACACCTTATCATTTTGTTTGTTGTAGCTCTCTTCTACGGTAAACATTTTTTCATCCGAAAAAAGAATTTCCCGATATTTTTTTCCCGCGTACCGCTTCAACAAAGCGCGGCATCTCTTCAGTCTCAGGTCCATTAGACGAGCATTCAAACGATGTCCTGTTTTTCTTCGATATGCCCGAAGCCCTAAGTCTTCATTTAACACCCTTTTCACCGTGGTTCTGCTTAACCCCATCTGAAGGGCCAACAGTTTCTGCTTACGTTTGGGATTTCTTTGAATTCGTGCCATCACAGCTTTTATCACTGCTGGAGTCCTAACAGACCGAGGGCGACCACTTCTTGACCTGTCATCTACACTAGAGTCTTCATTGTATCGTTTGATGGTACGATAAACGAATCTTTTGGTAATATTCAAATTTTTCAGTATGTTAAAAATTTGAATTGGCGCGTAACCGCAACGATGCAACGCAATAACTGCAACACGGTCTTCTTTAAGCGTCCACTCCATATTTAAAAATGAGTAAAATTCTAAAAGTTATACATTTTTATTTTCATGAACAATTCGAAATTCTAATTCAATAAACTTTTTTGTGGCCAGCATTCTAAAAGAAAAGTTTTTACTGTGTGACAATACTTATGACCTGACTAGGTATATATATATATATTTTAACACAGTTTGAATTAACTTTGATTATTTCCAAAAAATTACAACGAAACGACAGCTTTAAATTTTTTTTCAACAATAAACAATATTACTATTGATAATATATAAATAAAATTTCGATCAATGCCAATTTAAAGAAAAAACACTTGTTAATTTTCTATTACTGAGTTGGTATGCGATTGCACGCGTCACTTTTAAGAGTGCTCGATTGTGCGAAGCGTTGCTGTAGTTGAAACATTCAACGTTGAGCATTATGTCGCATAATGCGCTCTAGTGCTGCTGTAATTGGAAAACAAGGTCAATGACTAGATTGAGAATGCTTCATATATATTTAAAAATAATCATATCATTTTTAATATCTTAGTACTAACATAGCTCATAACGTGCCTTGTATTGAGGACGCTAGTTTTTCTAATTATGTAGAAGCCATACGGCCATACGCATTTAGCGTCGCCTATGGATGTTTGCGACGCCTGGGACGTCGCTAACTGGAACCTGGACCAGTTATGCGAGAGCCCATCACCACCACCTAGCTAGGTTGTTGTCGCATTTTACGACAGATCACCTCCGGTCAGAGGGCCCGTCTTCTAATTCCTCATCTTTGGGGACTTCTTTTTTAGTAATTTATAATCGAGTAAATTGTATGCCGAGTGTTTATTTCGTGTCTCTCATAAACTCCATAAAATCAGTCGAATACACGTTCACCAACGACCCGTCCTTCAGCTCGGTTCCTTTTAGTTTTTCACGTGACTCTGCAAAATCGCCTTTGAGCTGTTTGTTCCCTTAGTTTGTTTTCACCGTTATTTCTCGTTAATCTATAATTCCATACATCCCTTTTCTAATGACGGTCGCTTGCTTCTTCGTAGACAAATTTATACATCTATATGTATACTTCTATAAGTACTTTTTAGTTCACTTTGTGAGCACAGTAAGTAAATTTTCTTTTTTTGTTAATTCTCTTTTTTTGTTTATAGTTTAGTTGCACGTATTGTGGCAAAATGAATTAATTAAATATTAATGGCAAATGGCGTTTATGGCAAAATGAATTAATTAAATATTAATTTACTTTGTTATTTACTAAAAGCTTTTTCAATAAATATGTGTTTCGTTTGAGTTGGCAAATTCAGTTTTATTTTGTTTTGAGTTTTAAATAATTAATAGTTAAGGGAAGAGGCAAGGTGTGGGGGTAATTGCATGTTACATATTTATGTATGTATATGCTTTTATTTCTTTTAGTTATATTTGACGTTATACTTACAATTGATTGTTATTTGATTATTTATCTATATACACGAGAACACTATCTATATATATTATGATTTTAAAAGATGCTAATTAATATTTGCATGAAAATTGGAAGATCAATTATCACAGGTTGTATATCATGGCACAGTTTGATGGTAAATATTGCTCTGATGTGGGGCGTAATTTTGTAAGAATTTCAAAAACTAGAGATATGATTTAAATTATGAATATTTTTAAATCCCAATTATAATTCGATTATAATGGATGATGGAATCCTTCCAAGATCATTATGACAATTGCCATGTTTGCGGAACACCAAAATACCTTGAAATATTCGAGGTTTTAAAGTAATTTGTAACAAAACATATGTATTAGTCAATTGTTAACAAAAATTAAATAGAGCATTATTCTGTGTAACTCTATATTTGTGTGTGTGTGTGTATGTAATTTCTTTAACAAATGCCATTGTCAATGAATGTAATGTGGTGGTGACGCAGAGGGTGACGGCGGATGCGGCGCCCGCGCCTCCGTCGAACGCATGCTGGCGTTCGGCCGCGAGTTGTACGCGATGAGCCAAAAACTTCATCAGGATATGTATAATAAATCAATGTTGGAGGTGAGTTTAATATTCAGCAGTACTGGCTTTATTATCTACATAAGTGTCGTCATAATTTCTTAATTTTGAAAACATATTTTAATTTTATTATTATAAAAAATTTAATATTGATTTTATAAATCTCAAATACATGCAGTGACCGCGTGTAAATAACGCATATCAAATTAGGACTATCGGTTAGTTTTCATTTCGATTCTAGTACCGATGCATGGTTTGGACAAAGCGTTTTGAAAATTTGGCTAATTAGTATGAAATTTAATAGTTACTAATAAATGTAAAATCCCTTATATCGTGATAAATGTAATAGAATATTTACTTAATCATAATATAAAATTTAGAACAAAATAGAAAAGTAATATAATATTCTATCAAATCTTACATCCGTTGATGAGTTTTAATGTAATTTACTTGACAACTTTAGGACGCGTTCAGCTTGCTGGCGTACAGCAATCCGTGGGCCAGCCCAGTGGGGTGGCAGCTGGAGCCCTACCGGCGCGAGGCCGTCTGCGAAGCCCTCAACGCCGCTATACTAGGTGAAAAAATTGTTTTATTGCAAATGATACATTTCTAACGTTTAATCACGGAGACTAAATTAAATTTTGATGCGAATATCAGGTATACATGAGTACAATGTTGCATGAGTATAATACTATTGTACTTTTGATGATATAGATATTTTGCAATATCTGCACATCAATGCCAATCAAAGGTTCTCAGTGGGGAGCCACCTGCTGCACTCGATTCCTTTTCTCTCTTGTTTTTATCTATTATTATTCTGTCTAGTATATGTTCTATAGTTTTCTTTTTACTTTTTTGTAAATTTATGTTTAGTTACTACTTTTATCTAAGAAAATTATTTAGTATGTGTGGATGTTTATTTCTCAAATAAAAAAAAAATATTTCAGAATCCCAAGGAATGCAATGGATATCGCCCGTGGAGGCATGCGTGTCGCACTCGCGTGAACTGCTTCGGCGCATGTCCCGCGCGGGCCTCGGCGCGTGCGCATTCGCCGACCTGCCCGCCCTCCTGCGCCGCTGACAACTAAAGCAAACCCACCGCAGGCACAGCCGTCGCCAAGTGCACCACACGCGCCACAAGCACCGCAACACTCACGTGAACAAGCGCTCCTAATCAATCAAACACGTTTTAAATCGACATATTTTGCAGATATGCATCTTTATGCAATTGGGGTTAATGCGATAGGCATGTGCGGTTTATGGGAAATGTACACACACACAGTTATATATGACATTTTTGTCATCACCATAGATCAAAGTGGAGATCAAAACGTCACTAATCGGCTCTGGATAAAAATTCATATTCAACTTAAATAACATGAAATTGAACAATTTAAATATGCCAAAGTACTCGTATATGTATTGACGTACGTTCCGCGAACGTGACTCGCTATGCACTATAAATTAACGTCAACATTGACGTACGTCTCTCATCGTGTCCACTTTCGCGGGTACGTCAAAGCGGATAGTGCCATTGACAGAAACAATATAAATTTAAAGAAAATATAAAACAGAGTATAATGTTAAATTTGAAATTTTATTTACTAGGCTTGCAAACGTGAAGCGTGAAAAAAATTGAGATTTTAATTAAGCGATATTGGCCCCATAAATAGACAATTGCTTTGCAATAATTGTGGCAATTTTAAAATCATATCGCAAAGTATTAGATCGTTTTGTTCCCTTATTGTTTCTCACTGTCTCATATTTTTACCACTGAAAGAAGAAATTTGGAACTGTCAGTTGATTATACGGCCTCCTGGAGCATCTTTTTCATTGTGGAGTTCTTGACAATGTTCTCTGTGTAAAAATCTAACAACATAGCCTTATATATATGGCTAATGTTGTAAATATTATGACAAATGGGTTGAATTTTACGGATTTTCTCTTCATTTCTAATGTTTTTTTAGAAGTCAAAGATAAAACAATTTGTACGTCGAAAACATTCTTCAGAGTTTTAGAAAACAGCCTTTTCTATGTTTTAATAATATATGAAATTGCAATAAAAGGCCATCCAAAAGGTTGTTGTCGAATAAAGAATAAAACGAAAAACAACATATATTGTTTAAAATTTCAAATGATTTTGACAATAGAGTCCTAAAGGACAATATTAATAGATTTTTAGCTCCAGGATAAAATGATACAGAAAAGTTACGAGGAATCAACATATACGCACATTTTTTGCCTAACATAATTTGTCTACAGTGAGCGCGTGTGGTTAAATAAAGTGAAAAGTTACGCCATTTCGGGACGTTTACGCTTAAATTGCTTATAGTGTTGGTGATGTGACTGTGTATTTGAGTAGATTACGCGCTTACGAAGTTAAAAGAAACATATAAACATACATAGTTACATATTCCATATAACTTTTTAAACTACGAATAATCGACAACAACGTGACTCGTATCTCTCCATAATTTTTAAACACTGCTGAGTTTTTAAGAAATATTTGGAGATTCCCATGAAAGTATTGTCTTGTGAAACTTCGTAAGCGCTTAAGCTATGAAAATGGTATCTTTTATATTGAAGTGTGATTTACCCATGTAAAATATAAATATATATAAATAAATAAATCTAAAAAATGGTGTACTATTTAAGGTTTGTGTAATTTGTGGACACTAATTGGAGACGGCGCGGCGATGACATCGCTTGTGTTTCACGATGTGTGAAATTATCTGAAGATGTAAGAGTAGAGGTTGAAAATTGTCTTTGTGTATAATATACACGTCAGAATCTATATATATACATAGATTTGATTTTTACTTAACGAATTGAAAAATGGTGGTTGCGTTTTGACTGATCGTTTGAATAGAACTTAATAAGTCTTCGTGTTTAAAAAGTAGAAACGCAAAAATTGATTATGGAGAAATGATTTTTCAGAGATTTGGGAACGCGGTTTTTATATGTGAACTGACTTGGTTTAAGTCATGGTTGAAACATCAAACGCCTTCGCCTATTTTTATAATGTGACTCTGTGAACTGATACGCTGAGTGGCCAACGCTGATAGCTCAATAAAGGAAGAATCGACAGCCAAATTTGTACTATACTGTCATGTTATTTATTCTACGGGTTTACGTGGCATGACGTGGGTAAAGTTTGCAACGGAATTGGCTTACAAGCTAAATTTGCTCTGTAATTAAACCGGTGTTGAGTACAGTGCAACCAGATCATGGATGAAATAACCTCCCCACTTCAGCATCGCGCGTGCGTCGTACACAACGTAAGCTACCATGCCGGTGGAATTTAGCAGGCAATTAGAGGGGAATAATGCCCCTGCCACTCGAGTTGGCGGCTAAATACGATTCCCCTCGGCTGATTTTGGCTTCCCGAATTCATTTTAACCACAATCTGGTTGCACTGGTTAAGTATGCCGTTACGTATGTTGCGTGTGTTATAATGTGACGTCTATATGACGGTAATATAGACGCCAATAATTTGATCGAATGACGTTAGATTTGTAGTGTTGTCGGTTATCGAAGATGTTGCGTCGCGTATATTGCCTGTATGCGTTTGAATATATAAATATATTATAAATATAAATAATGAAACTGTAAGGGTATAAGTGGGGGACTATTGGCTTTATACATTATTTTTTATTTTGTGCTGTAAAATGATGTGATGCACTGTTTTATATCGGCCAAATATTGCAATGACGGGTTTCCTTTGAGAAATTGAATATTGAACGTGCAATTATTTAAGTAATATTAATAGTTTGTGTCTAATTAATATAGATATATGCCTTAAACCATCTACTTGATGAACATATTGACGTACGCATCGTTAGTGACTCACGGTGTACGCTGAAAAAGATCCGAGTAATCATGAAGTACGTCAATATTAGACGATTTTTAAGATTTTTGACGACGTCATATTTACTAATATTCGCAAACTGCGAGTCTCTAACGGGATTTTTACGTCAGCATGTGTGATAAGTGGAGGATTATTAACATAAAACTAATCGTCATAGTCGGTATAATATGACTGATTATAGAAGTTGTTTCTAACAATAGTGGTTATTGATTGAAATTTACAGATGGCCTTCTTTATTAGCTTCATACCACATTTGCACTGTGTAACAAAAATCTACTTGTTTGTAATGGTAGAAATGTTATACTATTTAACCGTTTCATTACCAGCGCCGAATTTACACGGTATCACGACTTATATTGCGTTGAGTCATTGGATCAATTCCTCTGAGAGTGTAATTCATTTAGTTATTGAATGTGCACATTTCGCGGTGCAGTTCAGTAGTAGCGTCACTTTGGCGAAACGATCGATATAATTTGATTGTGCAGCTTGTTTGTTTAATTGTGCGGGGAATTTGAATAATAATAGATTTTAATTTTTGATTAATAATTGGTAATACAAGGATATTTGTTACACAGTATGTACAAAACTACAATGAAAATGTCCGTATGTTAAAAGTGAGTTTTTTTAGAATGTTGGAATCCTTGTACAGATAATAAGTTTGCATATTCATAGTTTGTAATATGTAGTGAAATTGTCGATATTTGGCTTTTAAAATGTATACTGTTTTCTTTTTATATTAAAAGTATTTTATATTAAACTGCTTATTTTTATTTGTTTCCCTAAGTTCAGTTTAGAATTGCCTCAAACTTGTCTCTATAAAAAATAATTTTAATCTATAAAAATGAAGTCGCAACTATTTAAGGCTGTCTTTTTAAGACGAAAATGGCTTCACGACCGTCTAGGGAAATTGTTCAGATCTTAATAATCACACAAATGTACGTCCGGATAAATGTCTAATGCTATGCGATTGCCATTTGCCAATGCTCAAGTCAGCCCCACGTGTTCATAGTGCTCCCCCAAGATGTGTTCTAAAATTTGCATAATGAGCATTATGAATTTAAAAAAACCTTAAAATAGGTTTGACATTTTTGGATGTCATTTGGAATTTAACTGTCATTGATCATAATCCGAGATCATTCTTTTAAGCGAATGTGGTCTAGCTGAGGGAACCCTTCAACACATCTTCTTTGAATGCCCGAAAATTACCCACCCTCTTTATGATATCTTACCTAAAGACTTTCCTCGACCTATTAATGTAAATTTCCTTTTAACGCTAACTGATTCTATTTTTATATATATACTAAGTAAATTTTTGTTGTTAAATGATATATGTTTATAATATAGTCAATTTATCATTTGTATATTGCGTTGTCACCAGGTCTTCAGAATACTTTTAGCAAAATTAATACCTATCCATAATAACTCTCGCAATAAACACTGGTCAAATCTTCTCTTACGCCGACATTGGCAAAATCAATGCCCAAAGCGTTGGAGCCAAAATTAACAAAAATAGAATAGAATAACTGTCATTGTTTATTTTTGGCTAAGGCTGTATGGACCAAGTCCTTTGCCTGCCAGATTGGCAAATTAAAACAACAACAACATTATTTTTGGCTAGAGGCTAAATTTATCATTAATAGCCTCAGCACTGCCATATATTAAAAAAAATTATGGTACGATGACATCAACTTGTTATAGGAATATAGAAAAAACACTGTTATTTGGCAAAAGTCATTATTTTTCAACGTGATAAAATTAACATACATTGAGGTTTTGTATAATAAAATAATATTTTTTTATATAATATTATATTGTGTTTGAACGGCTTTTGTAGTTTTAATAATTACACCTTATGTAAAATCATGGCCTAGATGTATGAGATTCTTCGTTTAAGCGTGGAATTTGACGCTGACACTCCGGTTTCTGGTCAGAAGGCAGTTCTTTAAAACTTTAATTAACTACATCTGCTCTAGCTTTTCTTCTCGTGTCAAAGAAAGAGGAGAGCTACTGTGAGGCATCGATGTAAAATGCGCACTCAAGTTTGCTGTGATCCTTAGGCATATTTGCAGATTTGTAGTTTATTTCATTTCAAGAGAACCGAGATTATTTAAAATATCAGGAGTGATCACGGATAAGTTATGACGTCACAGTTTCTTTGTGAAATACTACAACACCCTTTCACCATGAAATACACCCGGTCTGCTTTTTATCACCTTTACTCCGGGTTGATTTATTTACCATATATTAACTACAGGAAAAGAAAACAACAGGAATGATCCTGTTACTTTCTCACGTGTATAGTCTTTATAGTATACTATAATTTCTATAGTCACGTGGTGAATTATATAACGAGCATAAAATAAAATTCCATAGCTTCTTATCATGATCGGATGATATTTGATTTTATTCTTTTCGAACGTCATTTGCACACCATTTCACTCTGACATGGCACATATCCTTTGAGACCATATTCACAAAGCAAATTAAGGAAGAACTCTCCTCGATGACTCGCTGGTGTTTCTATCACAGATAATGTTCTGTCCAAACGAATAGTCAGAGATCGATTAACAGTTGTCGCCGGCCAACGGACGGGTAAAAGGTTGGTTGTCTGAGGCGTCGGATTTCTAAAACAAACGTATATTATTAAATGTATATTATTTTCAATATAATTAATATTAATAAGTAGAGTAGGAATTTTCTCATTGAAGTGAAACCTCTTTAGCACCGTTGAAAATTCGATCAAACGAAACATACGAGTAGATAGGATTTAGCCAGCGACAGAATGAGATAGAATACAAGTATAGTGTTCTCTCGTAGGCTACTTTCTGAAGTTTTACTTCTGCCATCTGTGAATTGCCCACACACACACACACGCACGCACATTTTTTAATGTAGATATTTTCTTGCGAAGCTTGCCACCCGAATCTCTCTTCTAGGAAGAAAAATCAAGCTGTTCCTTTGCTGATTTTATTGCTGAAGAGTGATCCAAGTGTTGGTTTATAATATGTAATAATAGCCTGGGATAAAAAACTGAGACTTCATGCACATGCTTCATTCGACATCCATGGCGCTACAGTTTTAACTCGTCAGAACGACTGCGGTGATCATGAATACAATTCCCATTCCGAGTCTAGATGTTTGTGAATAATATGTATTTATTTACAAAAGAAAAGTATATAAATAGGATATCAGTTGTCTAGTAACAAAAAAAAGCGCTCCGCTGCTTACAAGACTATGACAAGGATTACAATTACCATAAAATTGGTAAATAAACATATTTGTAACATATGTAACATATTATAAAACATTTATAGTACCTTTGAGATAGGATTTACCGAAAAAATAACACTAAATAGTTAAAATAAAACTAATAATCAGTAATCATTAAAAAAACCAATTTACTTGTATTTATCTACGCAATGTCATATAACATTATTCGCACATGTTTCGCAAATATCAAGAGATTTTCGTTTCGAAAATGAGGTAAAGAGCGCTGTTGACATCATTATTAATAGTTTTGCAAGCAATAATCTTATAATTTCATTTTTATTATTTTACCATTATCAAAAGCCATAAAAGTATGCAACGTATTTTACGTAATGCATATGTGATAGGAGAATTCGTGACATGACAGATGAAGAATGCTTAATAGAAAAAAAGTAAACAGCGTCGATGACACAATGAAAACAGTTCCCTAAAATGCAAGGAGATTGTAAATACAAAGTAGACAGAAACGCAGAACTACTTGCAAATCATTCACATATGAGTATTTACGCAGCTAGTTTCTCCTTTATAATGAACAAGAATTACTATACCGGCACGCTATGATGGCTGTTTTGATGTTTGTCCACTTATGAAGTTTCGTTTTAATTAGTAATTACATTTGAAAGAGCAAATTGCTGTTCTTTATTGTAATATGTGTAATAGCGACGTGCAGTTATTGACAATAAAGAACAGCAATTTGCTCCTTCAAATGTAATTACTAATTAATACGAAACTTCATGGAGTGGATAAACGTCAAAGCAGCTATCATAGCATGCCGGTAGCATAACACCACCTTGGTTCTTATCATAATGATTAAAATTAAATTCTTACTTAATTATTTCAATAAAACAATAACTACATCGAAATTATTTATCTTTAGTTCATATTGAATTTATTTGTCTGAGTTTACGTATTTATAATAAGTGTTAAACTTACCCAAATTTCATAAAATTTGCCAACATAGTTGTCACCCGATCAACAAACAGCCTATCTTCTTTCGACAGGAGCAGAGACAATCCGGCTGGCTTAAATATGTAAAAGACGTCGTCAGAATGAGACGCGCCTCTCAGTTGAGTGCCGGATCCGAAAATAAATTTTGCGAAATTTCTATCACCCTCATAAGAAAACACGTAATTGTATACAGGTTGGTCAGAATATCTTGTTACGAGATTAGAGAAAGCATTTGATGTCGAATACGCCATCCAATCGGAATAGAAATTAACAACTCCTTTTATATTACTTTTATTAATGCCTTTCTCGAAATAATGCTTTCTTATTTTAGTTTCGATTAATTCTTTATTTTTAGGACACCACGAGAAAACAGAGGGTAGTCTGTCTTTAAATTCTCTATCCAACTCATTTAAAGAAGTTTCGTCATTTAGTCCATAAAATAACATTCCTTCAACATCCACAAAACCATTTATGATGGGCACTTTATTAAAATCTCCTGAAGTGATAGAACTGTATGGAGTATCGTGGAAAAAAGGATCTGTATAATTTGTGTCCATGCATGGTGAATATTTAAACGATCTCGGATTAACTGACGTATCAGCACATGCTGATAATAAATCATGAACAGACGCGTTAAGTAGAACTTCATAACCATCTTCTTCATTATTCACTTTTGATATTTTTGAAAGATCTTCGTAAACTGTTTTCTGTGGTTCTGCGTTAAATGCCCAGGGCGTCAATGGTGTGCCACTTAATAAAATAGCTTTATGAAATAATCCTTTGCTAGATTTTGAGAGAAGGTGCATCGCTGCAGCGCTTGCTCCAGCGCTTTGTCCAGAAATCGTCACATTATCAGGGTCCCCTCCAAAAGCTGATATATTTCTTTTTATCCACTTCAAGGCAGCTACTTGATCTTTTAAACCTAAGTTTGCGACATTGTTTAAGCAAAGAAAACCCAATACTCCCACTCGATAGTTTACAATTACTGCTATGACATTCTTCGAGACGAGAAATTCTGGATCATAGTTCCATTTACTTCCGTAATAATAAGCTCCACCATGTATAAATACCAATACAGGCAACTTATCTCCCGGCCGAGCTGATTCAGGCGTATAAACATCAAGTTCTAGGCAGTCCTCTGTGCCGAACTTCAGAGAGGATACGATCTGAGAACAAGATCCGAAGCGCCTTGACGCTGTAAATACTCCATTCCATTTTGGTGGATTTTGAGGAGGCTGAAAGATTACAAGTTTGTGGATTTTATTGGAAATTAATGCAGTATTATAATATTAGTACAGTTTTTGGTAACTTAAACTAAAACAACAGTAAACTAAATAGATTAAGCAGAGAGTGGGGTTCGCGTTAAAACCCCCAGTGTCCTCCTATCGTCTAGCGCCAAGGCTTACGGACAAATAGCATGGCTAATATCATGACCCAGTTATGATGAGGCCAAATCAACCTCATTTGGCCTGAGCCTGCAGAGCCTGATTCGCAGTAAAGTTTCTGATACAAGGTTTTACTTTGTTTTTCAAATTAAATCCTGTAAATGCTAATTTAACTCCCCTACTTTGTTAATCAATCAAAGAAAGTGCTACAGATGAGAACTGATGAAAATGCCGCGTATTTGTTTCACCCTGAGACAACACGCAAAGATATCCACATAGACCAGAGGTTCCCAGAATTTATTTCTCATAGACTACTTTCAAAATTTAGCTAGTTCCGGTGGACCGCCTGCAGCTACATTTCTACTATATTCCCAAAACTGACAAAAATGTAAAGATTACATTTTATCCGTGCAGAGGCGGAGAAAGAATACTAACCTCTGCGGCCGGGGTCGGCCTGTCGTAAAAGGCGACTAAACAACCCACCCTAGCTACGTGGTAGGGCCTCAAGCCCGTCTGGATGGCGACCACCTTTGGTCTTAAGTATGCCGCCATAATAACCTTGTGTTGTGTTCCGGCATTAGTGACCCAAGTTCCTGTACCCTTATGGGACAGCAGCGTGTTCGCGATGCCACTGGTATTGCAAACATCCATAGGCGATGGTAACTGCTAAATTCTAAGCGGGCCGTTAGCCTGTCTGCTGTTCTACGCGATAAAAAAAAAAAAAAAAAATACATCTTACTATGAAAATTTGACTTGCGGCTGAGTTCCAACCACGAATTAATAGTTTCCGAAAAAAAAGTGAGAATCGATAGGTTAATTAATTAATTGATTGTACTATGAGTAATGTTAAAAAAGCAAACTTGGCCAATCAAAAGCAAGTTCTTTACAAGTAACAGTCGCTGAGCTTCTTAACATATTATCTACCTACATCGATAGGTGAAGTCAAGCCAACATTTTTGTTCTTCACTATTGAAAGCAAACAAAATTTTTATGGACCCCCACTAACGAGTTGTTAACCTACATTTTGTTGTCACGCCAACGTAGGCCTCCGTCAAATCTCCTATGGACCTGGGGGAACTAAGAATCTAGACTGACCATCTGGACGATAAGAATGATGAACTAATAAAACTTCCATATATGTTTTTATCGTGTCACTTTTATCGTCAGTGCTCGGGACTTCATAAACTTATTGCTCCAGAAAACATAAATTAGGAATTAAGACTAATTATTTTAAATTAATCCTTAAGATCTTTCTGAAAATCATACACGGAAGAATTTATCGCAAATGCGAGGAACATGTAAGTATCACTTACATAATTCGGTTTCAGAAATGGTTTCGGCACAAGGGATGCTCTGTTCTGCATGCGTGTGTGCATGTTGCATATTGAGTGAACGTTGCTTGGATATGAACAAGGATCTATTTGTCTGCTTTATTGATACGAGAAGGTGTTCGATAGGTTTCAGCATGAGAAATTAATAAGTCTACTGATCGTAAAGGGATTGGATTCAAGGGACGTCAGAATCATTGGCAACTTATATTAGAATCAGACTGCAAGTGTGAAAGTGTATAAAGAACTGTCAAAACCCACCAGAATTGTACGAGGGGTAAGACGGGGCTGTGTGTTATCTCCGCTTTTATTCAATATTTACACAGAGAAGATCTTCAAGACCGCAACAACTGACACTGAATCGGGGGTAATAATCAACGGCTAACATATTAACAACATTTTTTTTTCCGATATGCCAACGACACAGCGTAGATTTCCGATAGCCTGAAATCACTGCAGGAACTGCTTAATCGTGAGAACATCGCTAGCTAACAAAGTTTATGGTCATAAACAAACAGATGAATCAACGCTTTTCATTACGTATAGCACAGTAAGAGGTTGAACGGGTTGCTCAGTTCAAGTACCTGGGTTGCTGATTGAATGAATATGGTGATCACGTGCAGGACATCAGAGTTCGCATTGAGATGGCTCGATCGACGTTCTTTAAGATGAGCAAGGTGCTGTGTGACAGAAACATGAGCCTCGAACTGAGAATGCGTATACTACGATAGAATATACAGTTCTCAGTGCTGTTAACTATATGGAGTCGAATCATGGATCCATACGCAGAACACCATGAAGAAGTTGGAGGCCTTCAAAATGTGGATATACCGCCGTATTCTAAAGATTTCCTGGCGTAACAAAGTAACCAACGTGGCAGTATTGCAAAGAATGAACAAGCACCTTGTGTTTCTAAAGACCATCAAGCAAAGAAGGTTGTGTTACTTTGGGCACGTGATGAGAAACGCCAAGTACAGAGTTCTTTAGCTTATTATCCAGAGGAAGATTGCTGGAAACAGAAGCGTGGTCAGGAGAAGACACTCGTGGCTGAAGAATTTATAAGACTGGTTCAACTGCAGTACTACTTCTTTGTTTAGAGCAACGACCTCCAAAATCAAAATCTCTATGATGTTGTCCAACCTCCAACAGGAGAGGAATGGGAAGAAGAATAATTTTAAAATATGTGTGACATCATCCGTACAGGGGCCATTTTTATCCGTACAGGGGCGGAGAAAGAATACTAACCTCTGTGGCCGGGGTCGGCCTGTCGTAAAAGGCGACAAAACAACCCAACCTAGCTACGTGGTAGGGCCTCAAGCCCGTCTGGATGGCGACCACCTTTGGTCTTAAATATGCCGCCATAATAACCTTGTGTTGTGTTCCGGCATTAGTGACCCAAGTTCCTGTATCCTTAAGGGACAGCAGCGTGTTTGCGATCCCACTGGCGTTGCAAACACCTATAGGCGGCGGTAACTGCTAAATTCTAAGCGGGCTGTCAGCCTGTCTGCTGGCCTACGCAATAAAAAAAAATCAACAATTAAACTTTTATAGATACATAACTAAAACTATATAAATGGTACCTGGAATCTTCTGCTGGTTGCATAAGGTATGCCATAATATCGGTTTTGTCCGAATATACTGCGAAGTCCTCGCAGTTTACCTTCCTTTAAATGGATTAAGGGTGTGAAGATGCAATACATATGTCTTAGTTCTATCAAGTATATTGCTAGCACCACTAACTTTAGTTTCATTTTTAACTTTAAATTTGTTTAAATACAGCATTATGTTACTATTTTATTTCATAGTTTAGCTTTATTTAGTTTTCTTAAAATACTATATTATTATTATATGCGTTTTTGTAATTTATAATAAAGACACGCCCCGAAAGAAACACAACATTATAATAATAAAAACATTACAAATCTTGAATTTGAAAAAAAATTACATAGAAGCTGTGTTAATAACTAAAATTATAAAATGTTTAGTTTAAATATGATATCACTCAAGTTAATGGCTACACGATTGATAAATAATCATTTAAGAATAATTAACATTTAAGTAATAATATCACAACATTTCACAGTGCACTTTAGCTGTTTTTAAAAGACGATTAAAACTTCCCGTCAACACCTGTAACCGTATACATATGTATTATAGATTTATAACTATTATTCACAAAACATTTATAAACTGTTACTTCAGATAACTCAATACTCCGTAGGTCTGCACGTTACTTCGGGCGCCGAATGAGACGTGGCGTAAGCTCGGCTGGAGAGTGTCCCAATACTATTATGCAACACCATGTTACTATCGTTTCAACTTGGCACGTTGGCCGACGGTCACCTCGTCAATGTCAATAACAGCTGGAGAACTGGACAAGTTTGGCTATTAAATTTATATGGTAATAGTAAGTTTTACATTTTTATTAAATCTAATAACATTCATTACTCCACGGGGTAGCGGCAAGTAAGCACTTTATACCTAAAATCAGTTTATGCTGAGCTAGCCCCTATTTAGAACAGGTTTCTAAGTCATCATCATCTTTGCGTTAAATCCCGATTGCAGCCCAAACTTTCGCTTCGGCGCCCTGGGTCCGCTTTCCGACTTTTTCTTCTCCACTTCGCACGGTCTTCAGCATCCCTGGTAGTGAGCCCATTGGCACGCATATCCTGGCCTCCTGCCGGGGCCCGGCGGAGGGGTAGAAGCTTATAGTATTAGTGTGTGTATTATGATGTCCTAAATATATATTTTTTCTAATTTTTTGTACTTATTGCCTTTGATTTACCATATTATCTATTTTCAAAGTTTTAACTCCAATCTGTAGGTTTATGGGAACCTACGTCTTGTATAATAATACATTGAGAACAATACTTCAAAACCCTTAAGGCTATTGGATATATCGACTCTATTCTTTGTGGTAAAATTGTATAATTTTAATGCTATCTTGAGCGGTTCATCTGTTAAAAATTGTTGGTCATCTAAAAAAGTGCTCATTTGCCCCTGAGAACCTTGCGAGCTAGAAATTAGTGGAAGCGGTACGAAGGGATCTTACTTCTCTTTTTCGACATGGCAGAGGTCGGCGGCAGCAAGTGTCTCCACTACGGTTCAAAGAAAACTGGTACATGCTCAAATGGCCGGCGCATGCAGATGGGATAAATTTAATATTCTCACTATTCCAATTCTACACCACATACCACGCATCTAATTTCAATTGCGGTATAATGGATGAGAAGTCTGAAACACTTTATGAAATTCCGATTTGGAAATCTCAAAATTGCTTGCGGCTCGTGCCCCGTCCCTGGATAACTTTTGAATTAAAACGCTCAGGAAGTCCGTAGCAGTCCAATTTGCATGTTTGCACAGTTTATAACAATTAGCCGACGGTTCTCGGGTATTTTTCTTTATTACTTGGATTAACAACTGCCGAGCTGAGCACGCCGCGAGACGACCTTGTTCATCCGAGAACAATAAGTAAACTCCATTCCTTTTTTTTAATTGAAACCTCTTTAGCACCATTGCGATTTGAAAATTCGACAAAACAAGAGAGAGACACTAATAATAGACAAACATATCCATAAATAGGCCTGCGAGAGGATGAGATACAATACAAGTCATCATCATCTTTACGTTAAATCCCAGTTGCAGCCAGAACTCTCGCTTCGGCGCCCGGGGTCCGCTTTCCGGCTTTTTCTTCTCCATTTCGCACGGTCTTCAGCATCCCTGATAGTGAGCCTATTGGTACGCATATCATCCTTTACGACGTCAAGCCAGCACTTTTTGGGTCTATCCCTCCTGCCGGGGCCCAGCGGAGGCGGCATGGCCAGACATTTGTTTCCCACGTTAGCATCCGGTTGCCGTAAAACGTGGCTGTACCAACGGAGCCGACACTTCTGCAATTTATCCGCAATGTCACGGACATGAACACTGCCGCGAATGCGGGAGTTCCTAACGCGGTCCTTCCGCGTTCACTCCATACATACAAGTGTTTCGTATAATCTTCATCTCGTTTTTGTTCTGTTTTCGTAGCTTTATACACTAACATTTGAAATGTAATCTAACTACTTTTCTGAAGTTTCATTTACACCGTTGTGTGTGTAAATTGCACACACACACATATTTTTAAAAGCAACATAATAATGACACGCTTTTAGGAAGAAAAATACTATATACCTTTTCCCACGTAGAGTGCACAAATGAAACTCATATAGTATCCAAAGCCAAAGTACAGGTAGTACTAACAGCAGTATACTTACGCCAAGGTAGCTCTATGGTCGAAAGTCGTTGACAACTTCCAGTGAATTATGTCTTATGATAAGTAGGGTCAGCTGCAGCTCCCGTTACTCGGCTTCCTTTGCGGAGGCAGCTACAACAGGCAAAAGTTTTGCCAGCAAATAAAAAACACAATGAAGACACCTTTTTGAAGTTATACTTCATTTGGCGTGTTTGGAAAAAATGAGAGTACAAAATTAAAAATTTAAGGATGCGCGCGCATACCGACGGCCAAAAAGCGACACAGTGAAGTCAGCTGATATCTATATCTCAAATTTCCGTAAAACTCATAACTATATTCAGGGTAGTTTCTCAAATATTCATAAATTTACAACACGTGTTTTACATCAATGGAGATAAAAAAAATCTTCTTCTTTTTATTCTTTTTAGGGACATTTTTTCTTTAAAAGTCTTTAAAAATATTCCCTGATATTTGTGAAACTTGGTTTACTGCGTACTTATTGCTACTGCCTAAGTAGGAAGTGCGCTAACTTACACTTAATTAGGTTTTATAAATGAATGAATTGTCGCTAGATTGTTGTACTCCGTGCATAAAATCTTTCTTTGATGTTAACAGCCACAAAATGTTGCTTTTTGTTGTTTAATTCAATTCCATCTAGCCTCGAAGTAAGCAGTTAGGTACATGTAAATAGACTACTGATATATTATTTATATATTTTTCTTTTGTAAATAATATGGCGTGCGAAAGCCGTTATGCCTGTATGCCATCAAAAATAGGTTAAAAATTTCATCTTAAACTTTCACATCAGTGTTTGTTATTTCTTAAATTATTAAAATGGGTGATCCTACCTTCTTTAGTTAATAAACTATGCATCTTGCATACTATTTCTTACCCGATTTTCTTATAGTTAAATATCCTTATTTGTCTATTCCGTTCAGAAAGAAGAACACCATTCCGTTTCTTGAACGTCGTAAAAGAGGAAAAATAGATTACTTCATTGGAAAGCTTGTAGTTAGCTACTAGTTTCGCATTCGGTTTTTTAGAAGTCTGACCGTAGTAGTCTCTGTAAAACAAAATTTTTGCACATATATTTTCTTCTAGCTCTTTGCTCAGTATAAGTGTACAGGCAAATAAGCGCAGACATGAAATCTTGTTGTACTGTTGTGACTTGAGCTTTTTGAAGTGTCAGGTTCAATTTTTTTTAACTTTTTATTTTAATACTGTAGGACAGCAGACAGGCTGACGGCTCGCTTAGAATTTAGTAGTTACCGGCGCCTATGGGTGTTTGCAACGCCAGTGGCATCGCGAACATGCTGCTATTCCATAAGGGTACAGGACTTGGGTCACTATGTAACAATACAAGGTTATTATGACGGCATATTTAAGACCAAAGGAGGCCGATCTCGTGGCCCGGGCCGGCGCCGGCCCGCCCTTTGTCTTAAGGCGGGCCTCTTCTTAAGTGTTGGCGCCAGGGGGTCAGGCTTTCGTCCCCCTGGCGCTCTCCTATAATAACTCTAGGAGTTGAGGAGGGCTGCGGAACAGCACGCAGCCCTCACTCTTGCGGCAATAGTGCGGGCGGCGGGTCCTCCCCCGAGGGGCCGCCCGCGGCCGCTTTTTACGGCGGCCGGAGGTCGTTAGTTGCCCTCCGGCGCCGCCGACGTGGCCTGCGTTGGCGAGAGGGGAGTGTGGTGGTTGACTCCCGCTCCCGCTCCGCCGCCTCCTTTGCGGACATGACTGCCTCGCAGAAGGAGGCGACGGCCGTCCATCCAGGATCACCCCCGACCATGGACAGAACCAGGGCCGGGAGCGACAGATCCACGCCGATTTGGGTGACG
This sequence comes from Malacosoma neustria, assembly GCA_963693495.1. NCBI lineage: Eukaryota > Metazoa > Arthropoda > Insecta > Lepidoptera > Lasiocampidae > Malacosoma > Malacosoma neustria. The sequence continues at coordinate 685,834 of OY856389.1, forward strand.
AGGGCGCGGCGCTCCTCGCGCCACGCAGGGCACACGGCGACAGTGTGGTCCGCCGTGTCCTCCTCGTCGCCCGCGCCACAGTGGTGGCACCCTGACGTCATCTCCCGCCCTATGCGACACAGGTACCTCCCGAAGCAACCGTGGCCCGAGAGGACCTGCGTCAGGCGGAAGGCCAGGGCGCCGTGGCGCCTTTCCAGCCATTCGGCCAGGACGGGCCTCACCGCTTCGATGGTGGCATGGCCCGCGCTGGGGTGCGTAAGGCGCTCCTTCCACTCCACCATGAGGACTTCGTCGCGCAGCTCCGCCCGCTTTACCTCAACTTCGCGAGGCGTGGGGCGAGAGCCACGCTCGGCCGCGTCCCGGCGCCACCGGTACTACAGCGCCAGGACCCGGGCCTCGAGGTCCCATGGTGGGGATCCGGCCAGCAGGGAGGCAGCTTCGAAGGACACCGTGCGGTATCCTCTAATCGCCCTGACGGCCAGGACGCGCTGCAGCCTGCGTAGCAACGCCGTCGTTTTTAAATAGCACCTTGCGTTGCTGAGTTAGGCAACTTTTTAAGGCTAAGGCGAATGTGTTAGTGTATTGTTAATATTTTTTTAGTTTAAGTTCTATAACTAAAATTATTTTTAAGCTTTAAATAGATTACTTTTCTTTCTTTCTAAATACAATAAGTATTTTAAGCAATAGAATAAATTGTTTCTAAAGTGCATACAAGTTGTCACCGCTCATACAATTCACGATGCGAGAACTCGCAGAATGGCTGTAACTTACTTGATGAAGTTTAGAGCAGTTATCGCTGCGTCGGCTCCAATACAGCTCTGCACCATCCTCAGGGGAGGAGGTATGTTCATAATAGTCGCGTAATTACAGCATACGTGTCAGCCGTACTTCAATGCAGTTGCAAACTTCACTTCGTAAAACAAAAGTTTTAGTGCCGGATGGAATTTTGCTGCAGACGTTTTTTTCGTAATTTTTCTTTTGTGAACTAGAAATTTAAGAAATTATACCTTACATAGCAAAATCGCAAGTTTATTTCCAAATAGTATATTATCTAAATTTATTATTGTGTGGGATCCCAATTTGGTTGAAATAAGGAGTGGAAAATGGTTTGAAATGGTTTTGGTTGAAATACATAAAAAATAACTCACGTACTCACTTCTTTTTTTTAAAATACTAAATTTATATTTTTATATATATATATATATATATATATATATATATATATATATATATATATATATATATATATATATATATATATATATATATATATATATATATATATATATATATATATATATATATATATATATATATATATATATATATATATATATATATATATATATATATATATATACAGTGGTACCTCGACATACGAATGCCCCAACATACGAGTTTTCGAGATACGAGCCGACGAGCAAGTGATATTTTGCTTTTAGTTACGAGCGAAATTCGAGATACGAGTTGGGTTCGGTTCGGTTCGGTAGTAACACGCAGTCGCGCCATCACGATCAGTTAGCAGCGTGCTTCGTGGAAAAAAAACACCCAGAAAAAGTTGCAACAGGTCGTGCATCTGACCTTTTTAATGACACTTGCCTAACTCATTTCCGGAACATTCTGAGAGGGAGGAAGAAACAAACCTCCTTGGACATGTTTTTTTCTAAACGGCCTACAGGTGAAAGCGAGAAAAATGTAGCGAAAAAGGCAAAGACCAGTGAGGATATCTAATTTATTTCTTTACATTCTCTTTTTTGTTTTTGTGCAATAAATATTTGATATTTATAAATACGTTTTTATTATTCAAAACCACGTAACAAAAATAACTGGGGTGACATTTTGGAGGTTGGAACGGATTAATGGTAGTTCAATTGTTTTGTATGGGGAAATTTGCTTCGAGATACGAGTAGTTTAAGATACGAGCTAGGTTGCGAAACGAATTAAACTCGTATGTCGAGGTACCACTATATATATATATATATATATATATATATATATATATATATATATATATATATATATATATATATATATATATATATATATATATATATATATATATATATATATATATATATATATATATATAGTATATCAATTGAGTTGTCTAGTACCCATAATACAAGTGCTAATATGGTACTTAGTTTGGGACTAGATGGTGTTGTGTAAAATTTCCCAATATATTTATTTATTTGTGAACTAAATTGAGTTGATACCTGGTCAGCTAATTGAGTGATTAACTAACAAAAATTTATTCAGAATATTAGGTGAATTTACGTCTGAATATTCAAAATGGATTGTCTCAAGTTGTACCCTACTAAGACTTGTAGAACCTGCTGAGCTTATAATGACGTATTCTAGCCAAGTTCTAACCTTTAACTGTGATTAATTCATTAAATATTTAAATGTGACCTCAGAGGTATGATGAATTAAGAAGCATTGGTAGTCACGGTCTTTCACATTTATTACTATAAAAGTAAATCTACTTAAGTATAATAGTAACATAAGAAAAAAAGGTCAAATATCCAAAAATATAGAAAACCAAAACACGTAATGATCATCATTTTCAATGGTCAATAGAAAGCTATGTTCCAGTAAAATGCTGTTAAAATATAAAGCGAAACGGGATAAGTGGAAGGATGGTAAACACGAAAGGGATCTCACAATGGGCCCTTTTCGTTTACATTAAATTTTAAAAGGGACATTTAGGACGAATTAGCGAGGACTTGCACGATGAGAAACAAAAATGGCCGTCGCTTCTCCTATTTGCATAAATCGAGTTAATATTAATACTGTGGGATTATTCTGGATTTGTTTTTATGGAGATTCTGCATTTTAAAAGATTACGACTTTTCAAAGATTACTCGCACTTTATAAAATGTGTTTCTTTATTAGCAATCTCGCTAACGTGTAATATTACGTTATAAAATTATAAACTTTTTATCATAGATCTGATAATATTCGTTATTTATATGATAAAACTGGCAGTATTTGGCATGTGTAGATTTGTGCAAGTAGGACATCGACCGGCATTATCCTTTCATCAGTGATGATATCGTTATCAAACATTATAGTCTGCGGGTGATTTTTTAAATGTGTTTGTTCTTCACTACAATTTATTTATCTAACAGGTGACTTTAGCTAACACAAATTTATTATGTCTTTTACAGCATTCTAAGGTCTTTGTTCTACCTGACATTCAGCAATCATCGTGAAAAGTCTAACTGAGTAGAATTTTAATTTATATTTATAGAAAAACATTATTAAAAAATATTAAATAAAATTAAACCGAGCACTAAAATCTTTTGACCCAAGCTCACCTTACCAGATACCACTAAAAGGTTAAGTTTCCCTGAAAGTTAAGACGCCAGTTGCTACAGCAGAGTTTCTCCGCCGCGATGCCCCGCCGCTCACACAGGTGTGCGTGCTCCGGCGGCCAACTCTACGCCACCAGGGTTAGTCGCCCTGGAGTATACGGTGGGCTAGAGAGGTTCGCCTGGACGCCCGACCCACGTATGTGCTCGTATTTAACGTGTATTGTTTCCTTTTTGATATTTAACTGTACAGTCATTTACTCTTAAGTGGTGCTGCCAATTAAATATATCAATTTTAATTTAGAATAAGGAACTGTAATGTGGATGTCGAAGAAGAAGATGCGCACTAACTTCGGCCTGTCCCCAGAAGCGGACTCTGGGTTTCTAGATTTTGATTCTGATACTGCTTTCGTGACTGTCTTGTCTAGTCGTGAAGAACAGCGCTGGACTCTAAAAACTGGAAGAATGCTGGGCCTTGACTTTTCCCCCAGCTGGGCTCGGGCCACCCCTAGAGGGGCGACCAGACCGTCACGCTTGTCCAGTGCAGGTTTTCTTAAGGTGCGTCCCTTCACCGTTGGTATTTGGCAATTGTGCTGTAATATGCACATTAGACGAGAATGCTTAAACGGTGCGCCACTATGGAAATCTAACCCGGGCCCTCTAGATGGTCTCCTAGTGTAATACCACTGTGCCACCAGGTACCTAGTATTTCGAGGACAATATATTATGAGTTTGGTTCTATTTTAAAGTTATAAATAAAATCTTTTTCAATTTTTCCACCTGGCTAAAACATAATGTTCTTCTAATAGACATATTTCAAATGCTCTTACAATTTGAATATGTTTAGAAGAGATATAAAAACGATTTTATTGGCAATCGTCAAGGAAAGATAAACTAAAACCTGGCCCCGTGTTGGCCCGGCAATAACCCCTGCGCCCGCCAACAAATCTGGCCAAATAGACAACCCGCCATTTCATGTGGCACTAGTCACAAGAGATTAGATTTCAATTTTTAAAGAAATTTCTCAATGCAAGATAGTTGTGGGTAGAGCTACACTATATTCAGTTTTATTAACTTCAGTAAGTAAAGCAGGCAGTGTGGCAGATTGGTTTGGTAGTTGCAGCCGAGCTGTATTTTATTCCTGATCGTCCCAACTGGGTTGGTGATTTAAGTGGATCGGTGGCGATTATCACAAGGGGAAGTTCTGGTGTCACTCACGACGCTATAGACAGAGGCCCAGGATACGCAGTTGTAGGATGGGGGAACATGTTGTAATTGGTATCTACATTTCCCCAAACCGATCCTTGGCTCAGTTTGAAGTCTTTCTGGACTCCATCGAGGCCACTCCAGCAGAGTGTCGCCAAGAGAAACAATAATCCTCCGCGATTTTAAGGCTAAATGGAGGGCCTGGGGTGGTAATAATATATGATAAAATCATTTATGTTTGAACACCAAAAGAGGCAGGCAAACCTGGCAATAGATACAAGTGCTCTGTAATATAGTATTTTTAAATTATGTCTTAATATTTTAATAATTATCTTTTGTGTGACTAAGTAGTTGTTGTAATTAGTCAATGTTTTTATCAATATCTTTATATTCTTAGCGTGTTTACTCATTTTTTCGTATTTTTGTTTGTTTCTTCTTACAATCTTTTAACACTTCAGTTGATGTTTTCTGTCTGAATTTTTTTTTCAATATTATTTATGATACTAATATTTTTTGTATCCCTTAATATTTAGTATATATAAATGTTTGGTAATTGCTTATTGTTAATGAACGTAATATAAATAATTGTTATATCGTCACTTCAAGGGTCCCAACGGAAGATCAGCTCAGGATGCTCTTTAAACAGCTCCTTGCATTGCTGAGTTAGGCACCTTTTTAGGGCTAAGACAAATGTGTTAGCGATTTGTTAATGTAGTTTTTTTGTTATAGTTTTAAGCTCTAAATAAATTATTTTTCTTTCTTTCTTTCTAATATCACAAATCCCAGAGGTAGAGAGCTATCGAACAATGGGCGCTGCGGCTTAGCTCTCCTCAACAGCGGAAATGTGTAAACCTGCCTCAGGCATCAAGGAGGTTCCCTCATGAACTTGACGTTTGCTACTCCTGCCATCACTCACAAAATCAATGGTTGGACGGTGATAGCGGGATAGAAACTCTCTCAGATCATAGATATATCCGTTTTGAGATCTTTGTTTCGAGAAGCACAGCGTACTGTCGGCTCAATCAAAGCTGATTCCCACACTGAGCACTCAGTCAGTGTAGAAAGGAGGCTGAGGAGGCAGTCATTATTCAACGATGGTCATGGCTGATGGATTAAGGCGTTGGAACATCGGATGGAGATTCTACCCTAATCCTGAACAAGAGTCACGTACGGTGTGCTCTTCAAGCCATTTATCATGCTACTATGCCTAGGACATTATGCCACGGGGATAACAGTAAATAGTCGCGAGACTGGTCCTCCAATGCCTCCTACCTTTCTATGGCGTAGATTGGTGCTGGGTTTTTAGTGGGTAGACTTAGCCAGCACTGTATTAGTGCCATTTTTAGGGCACTAGATGACAGGGGAGTCTCACATAACCATCGTTAAATCACTCCTCGGTGAGGAATCTCCAAAGGATTTTCCAAGTTAAAAAAAGTTAGTCAAGCTTTTGGGTAATATGAACGAAAGAGGCTTAATCCTTCTTTACCTTCTTTTGTATTTGTTCTTGATGTTAGTGAGTTTGATCCACTTATTACATATCTTATAAACTACACATGGCTTGACCTGATTTAGATAGTTCGTCAAGTGTATTTTTAAAATCTTTTTGGATTTTCATATTACGAACGATACAATTTGTTGCGGGCATAAATTAGCAACATGCTCACATTACAAGTACTCAATAGTAGACAGCAAATAAATTATATTTACGACACAATTTTACATTTCACTAGCTGACCCGGTAAATTTATTCTGCCATATAAATTAAAAAAAAAAACAATAATAAAAGTACTTAGTCTATGTCCTTCTCCTTGGTTCATTCCATTTCTATACCGAAATTCATCAAGATTGGTTCTGCGGTTTAGACGAAAAACTTAACAGACAGACAGATAGACAGAGATATATATCCATATCTATAATATTAAGTATTTATTTTGATAAAAGGATCAATTTGTTACTACCAAATGTGCCTAAGAAATAAATTATAAATTTTTATTGTATTTACGATTCATTATTTTGGCGATAATGGCTTATACATAAAATATAGATATATGCTGTTGCGGGATTTTTTGTAGGACTATTTAAGATAAACATTTCCATTACATATTATATACGTGTAACTCTAACAGTTTTTGCAGCGTACGCCAGAATAGATAGCAGATGTCGCAATTTTTCTCTACTTACTTGACACTTATCATTATATTTTGGACAATTCACACAATATCTTGTTTTTTATTACTGTAAGACAGCAGACAGGCTGACGGCCCGCTTAGAATTTAGCAGTTACCGTCGTCTATGGGTGTTTGCAATACCAATGGCATCGCGAACATGCTGCTGTCGCATAAGGGCACAGGAACTTCGGTCACTAATGCCGGAACACAACACAAGGTTAATATGGCGGCATACTTAAGACCAAAGGTGGTCGCCATCCAGACGGGCTTGGGACCCTACCACGTAGCTAAGGTGGGTTGTTTTGTCGCCTTTTACGACAGGCCGACCCCGGCCGCAAAGGTTAGTATTCTTTCTCCGCCTCTGCACGGATAGTTAGGATCTTTATAAATTATAGCCTATGTGTTATTCTGATGTATAAGCTATATTATTGTAAAGTTTTATTAAAATTTATTCAGTAGTTAGTAGAGTTTATGCGTGAAAGAGTAATAAATATCCGTACAAACTTTCGTGTTTATTTAGTAAGGATTTAGACGACTTGAGTGACGTAATGGCTAACGCGCATCGATAAGCTTACGGAGGTCACGGGTATCATTCCCATTTCGCATCTGGGTGTTTAAATGTAATATGTATTTATTATAATATATCAGAAAAGTATTTAAGTATATCAGATCTCTAGAAAGGTATGCTGAGATGGTTTGGTCATGTTGAGAGAATGAATGAAGAACGATTGACGAAAAAAGTGTATAAGGCGAGTGTAATTGGAAGTGTTGGAAGGGGTAGACCTAGGCGGACGTTTCGAGACCAGATCAGGGACGTCTTGAAAAAAGCCAGGTCAAGAGTACCCTAAACCGAAGGGCATGTATGAAGGGAATAATGAAAGTGGACGAAGCGAAACAAGTATGTAAGGATCGTAGCAAGTGGAAAGAAGTGGTCTCTGCCTACCCCTACGGGAAAGAGGCGTGATTATATGTATGTATGTAGATCTCTAGTACCCATAACACAAGTGCTGTGCTACTTACTTTGGAACTAGATGGCGCTGTGTGCATCGTCCCAGTATTAGTCCCAGTATAGTTAGTATATTTAATTAGTTATTATTATTAAAAATATGTCTTTTTATTTTCTTTTAGAAAGGTGTTACTCTAATCGGATTCTGATTTTATGTATCGAATTTTGCTAAATCTGCCGTTGAAACACCATTTGTGTATCGGTCTTGTCGGTTGTGCATACATTTTTTAATTTCAATTTCTCATTTCTGGCACATCATTAGTTACATTATAGTGTGTTATTTTATTTCATTTGGATTATTGTTATGATTTTCAATGTGACGTTTGTAATTTTGATTTTTATTATTTTACCTATTTTATTTAATGATTGATTTTTATAATGTAACATAATGGACCATGTTGATCGACAAATAAATAATTATTACTGATTGCTTTCTAGTTATTAGGCCGTATAGGAAGTAGCATTTCCGTAGGATGTTTTAATTGTATGATTATGGTGTTCCCGTAATCGCTATAACCTTTAAATTACACCACAAGTAAAGAGTTGGCCTGTGTGCGTATGTGCAAAAATATCCCTCCGGGGACCCGCATTAGTCACGCTATCTACCTGCGGTTAATGCGCTCACCCTATAAATATTACAAAATGATAACTCGCGTTAAGTTCTCGGCCCTATCTGGCCAAAGAGTTATTGGGGGTCGAGGCCCTATCGCCCTGCAATGGAATCACTTGTCTAAGCGTCTACAAATTACCAATATTTTATTTTTATCACTGAATCAGTTAACCGGGTTCATTTCTGCGCCAATTTTAAGTGTCACAGAAAGTCGTAACATATTAGAAAATGGACATAACACCTGCCCCCCTTGTCCATTGCTAATTGGCGGGTAACAGACACCGGTGATCTAGGTGCGTCGATTTCCCCTCGATGTTGTTCTTTGTAATCGGTACGTGGCAATGTGTGTGTACATATTAGGTGAGAATAAATGCCTAAACGGGCTATATCGGGAATCGATCCTGTGATGTTTGTTGGTCGAGTGTGGAATCACTTGACTAATACTTCCTTCAATATATTTTAACTTGATGTGGTCGATGGTGGCGAAGAGGCTTATATTTAATTGGACCTGTTTAATACTTATAATAACATGTGATTTACAATTTCAGATAGCTAAAATATTACTCAAATGACGGATTCTGGTCAGTATAAGAATTTAGCTAATTCTCAGATTTTTTGATTGTTATATAACAGGAGACAACTGATGGTTGAATTAATAGTTATCGTCGCCTATGGATGTTTACAACATTGCTAATATGCTGTTGGCAGCGTAGTATTTTTATGACGCCAATTTTAAATTCGCCATGTCGTAGTGCTGTGAAAAGCCTCACATAGAAGCTCATTCCACAACCTCAGTGGCTACAAAATAAATTTACTAGAGAACTTTTGCGTGCACGCCCATCGAGGTTTCAGAAAGTGCGGATGAACGTCCAGCTCATGGCTAGCAGTGTGGTGGTAGAGTAAGAATCAGCAGTCATTATGGCGCTAAATCTCAGCTGCAACGCAAAATTTCGCTTCGGTACCCGGGGTGCACTTTCCGACTTTTCCTTCTTGTAGTTGTAGAGTAAAAATATCAGATGATAAATTAAATGCATTTTTATTTTGAGCGTAAGACGGACGAAGCGTCCAGACGGTTTGTAAATTCGCATTTTACAATAGCATCTAATGTATGATCTTTCAATTCTACAAGAAAACCTTGCCTCGTCAGTTGGTAGATACTATTAAGTTTGACCGCGAAGTTTTCAGCGGGGTCCTTTACATCTTATATTCAAGGATGAAATGATAGAGCGATGACACCCGCACAAGGTTGCCGGTCGTGACTGGATGGGAAAAACAAGGGCCCGTGTGGCATGAATTTGGGGAGGCCCACTTCCAGCTGTGGACTACGATTGGCTGATGACATGACATTGAAAAAGAAAAGACGATTGTTTAGGAGTGTGTTTGGGTTAAACTATTGAATGCATGCGAATGAACTAAATCCAGCGTTTAACGCTTAAACGTAATGCATAGACCTGTATTTATGTAAATAATTTAACAAGCACCAGAACCTGAGCGTATTAATTATCTTGAATCACGTCAGCTGGAACAATTTGAATACATAGTTACAGGCTGGATTCCATGTGTTATGCCGATAATTGGGGTAATAAGCCAGTAATTAATTTACGCATACGTCACTGAAGTGAGTTAGCTAAACAATAATATATAGATGTAACATTACAGTTTGTAATGTCCTAATACTGGACTCGAACCTTAGATAGAACTAGCTGTGCCCGCGACTCCGTCCGCGTGGAATATTGACTTTGGGCAGCATTTTTTGAATATATCTTATGGTTTATTTTAGATTACAAACCCTAAACCCTAAAATATAAATAAATGAAATATGCAAACAGTCAGTGTTATCGAATGGAAATGTTACGCCATGCGCCTCCGGAATACGTGCGTTCGAACCTACAAAGTCCAGCCTAAGCTAAACCCTATTTTATATGATTGTTGATATAAATCTGAGGTTAACTTAAATTAGAAATACAACTTACAAAGTCCAGCCTAAGCTGTAACTCTATTTCATATGGTTGATGATATAAATCTGGGGTCAACTTAAATTGGTTATAAAGAAAATCCGAAAATGATAATTTTTAACTAAAACTATTTTGTTTTTCTAAAATCAAAGTAGCCTTGTTACATCAACTATTTGCCATTGAAAGTCCCGTCAAAATCTGTCCAGCCATTTCAGAGATTAGCCGGAACAAACAGACAGACAGATAGACAGACAAAAATTGTAACAAATGTTGTTTCGGTACATATGTACCGTTTAAACATCCAAATGCACTTAGTAAATAACTGCACGTCGCTATTGACAATAAAGAACAGCAATTTGCTCCTTCAAATGTAATTACTAATTAATACGAAACTTCATGAGTGGACAAACATCAAAACGGCCATCATAGCGTGCCGGTATAGTAGAAAGTCTTGTTACTAGGTTTCCATGAGCAGAACAGGAAGCAGCTGAAACATAAACAAACAGATCTAAATCCTTCCTAATTATCACTTCCGCAGTTATTCTAAGAAATTAAACAGGAAATGGAGGCACCGAATCGGTTTCTGAGAGTAAATTTCCTACATTCCGCCAGTAAGCGGCTTACCGCGCTCTTATTAAACCGCTTTGAATGAGACCGGCGACCGGGTGAATGAGTGAATGGGTGAATGGAAGCTGGTCCACATAATCCCGCTCGCTCACTAATCTGTGTAATAAATAGACCGGGAATTGTTGAACGAAATTATTAACAGCGTAAATATACTCGTAGATACAGTTTTTGAGTGTTTACTTACAAATTTTAAGGTTACATTACTTGCACAATATATTGATACAATTTTACTCCTAATATTTGTACGTCCTGTGGGTAATGGCATGATGGCCTGATGAACTGAGCCTAAGAGCTAGCTGTTTTATGCAACGTCACAGGCAAATAAATTAATTTTCATTTTTATTTTACTGTATGGTCTTCATTTGATTTATTTCAAAAAGTATCTTACCACAACAACTATATCACATTGCGTATAAAAAATCACATCTGCGCTTTGATGTAAGGGATTTAGAACATATTTTAAACTATGGGATTTCGGTATTTACTTTAGAAACAACTATAAATCATGGTATCAGTAATACCATTTTTGTTAAGGCCAGGGTCAAAGGGTGTTTTGATTTAATAGTTAGAACATTCCTTAATTGTAAATGTAACTGCTTTCGCATTTTAAAAAAGCTTTTGCAGTTTTCTCTATGTCTAGAAAAAGTTAGGACACATTTTCTACTTTTAACTATAATATATTACTGCCATCACGTTAAAAGAAAAAAGCAAAAGGGCGATTCTTATCTTATTCTATTGCCTAGTTATTTTGTCCTCATCTTTAAATACACGAAATTAATCATTACAAGATTGTGCTAAGAGATTAACAACATATTTTAATTAATATTATTAATTATAAATCAACAGAATTAATTTACAAATTAATATTTTAGCCTTTGCCCGGTTGAAGAGATTGTGTTAGTCAATCAATGTCAGATCAAAAGCTTCGAAGAAAGCGCGTCAACTTGTATTACTTGACAGGCAATGTCAACAATATAATACGATCGGTAGTGTGGTTTCCATAAGCAATAACAGGAGTACCTCATCACCTAGGGCAGCGGTTCTTAACCTTTTTGACTGACGACCCAAAAATTTAATATATTTGATGCTCGCGACCCTAATGTTTTATTTTTCTTCCAGTGATAATAAAAAAATAAGATTGACTAAAAGCCCGTGGTTTGTTAAAATTGATGTCATTATGGAATTACAAAAAAAAATATTACATTAGTAATTTTTTCTTTTTTCAAATCAAAGTGAAACAAGCATACATCGGCAATATTAGTGACTACCTACCCTGATGTTGTATTTTTGAGCAAAGAAGATTTATACGTGGAGTTAAGTTTATGAAAAGTGCACACCGCATATCATGCTGATGATCCAGCTATTTCTGTACTTGTTTTTAAGGCAGCAAGGCACGAAAATCCTGCTTCACACAAGTAAGTAGTTGGAAATGGTAGCAGAGCCTTTTCAGCTTGACTACCCGCATAGTACTTAACCTATGGTGTGTTCCGAGTTAGGACTCGAGATGTCACAGATTACGGTGTTCATAACGTAATTTAAAGAATTTTCGCGACGCATCCCAGTACCGCCCGCGACCCGAATTTGGGTCGCAACCCGGGGTTAAGAAACGTTGACCTAAGGGGTCATAAAAAAGACCAACGAACTCTCTTTTTTTCATTTAAAGACCCTAAACATGGGAATTGTTCTGTATATCTTTACTAAGCATCAGAAATCAAATTTAGTTACATAGATTTTATTTTTATTTTGATCCACTTTGGTTTGGCATGTGAGGACCACCAGCGGAAAAAGAAGTGCTCCGGTTGCCCTGTGACTATTCGATAGCGTTTGGATGTAAGGTTCTCCTTACATCCAATGAAAAGAGGGCCAGATAAGTGATGCATAGTATATGAATGTTTTTTTTTTTTTGGTATCGGGTTGGAATATCCTCATGGAGGCCCTCCGCCCTCGGGGAAGGGCGAAGGGGACTGTCTGACTCTTACTGACTAAAAACCAACCCGTGTTCCTCATGTACCCGTGTGTCGGAGGGGCGGGTATCGCCGAAGCATTCGTCGCCACCCCCCGACGGGTATTGGCCCGCCAGGTGGTCAGGCGGGCCCCGTCACCCACTGCGGCCGTCACCCCGGCCGCAGGACTCCACTATGAGGCGCGCGCGGAACAACACGCCGCCGCCTCGAGGCCTGCCGCTGATCGGACGACAAGACGCCCCGAGTCTGCCGTCCGCAGGCCGCGCCCTACGGTGGCCGGAAGTCGGCCACTCTACGGCGCCCAGTGCGTCTGCTGCGAGAGGGGAGAGAGGAGGCAGTTTCTCTCTCCCTTTCCGCCGCCTCCTTTGCGAGCATCACGGCCTCGCAAAAGGTGGCGACGGCACTCCACCCTGACTCGCTCCCGACCATGGTAGACACAACAGCCGGAAGCGAGAGGTTTCCCGCAGCTCCTACGGCCGCAACCAAGTCTCAGCGCTGCTCGGCCCAAGCTGGGCACTCCGCCAACGTATGCAGCGCCGTATCGTCGCGGCAATCACCACAATGGTGGCACTGGGACGTCGGCTCCCGGCCTATGCGACACAGGTATTTCCCGAAACACCCGTGTCCGGTAAGCACCTGCGTCAGCCGGAAGCCGAGGGCGCCGTGGCTCCTATTGAGTCACTCCTCTAGAATGGGCCTTACCGCCGCTACAGCGGCGTGCCCCGCCGTGGGTTGCGCTAAGCGCGTCTGCCACTCCGCCACTAGGACCTGGCGGAGCTCTGCCCTGCGTGCCTCAATCTGTCGCGGCACCAGGCGCTCGCCCCGCATAGTATATGAATGTCACGCATCGCGCCTCATATCTGTTTGAATTGAATCGACTTTGCAATATTAGCAAATCTTTTTTTTTGTTTTGTTTTTGTTTTTTGTGTTTATGTTTTAAATAGATTCTTCGGTACAAAGTAAAGATAATGTAATTCAATCTTAAAATATGAAAAAAATATTAAAACGTAACGAATCTGTAACACATCACTGGCAGTGGGGAGAGTGATCTTCTAATTAGGTACCTTAGGGCAATGCTGCCAGACTTCTATTTGACAGCGATATTTTGAAGTTTCTTTTGTATTTTTTGTTTTGGTGCGTTTGTAAAAATTCTGGGAGTAAAATTTTTACGGTGCCCGCGCACACTGATGGCCAGAAAGCGATATGATGAAGTTAGCTTATAACTGTCTGTCAAGTTTCAGTGAAAACTCATAACCGTATTATAGTTTCTCTCAAATATTTATAAATCTACACATATTTTATATCAGCGGAGATAAAAAAATTATATTTATTCATAAATGTACATTTGTGTATGTAATTTTCATACATACAAATACATTACATACATTATATACAAATATAGTGGTGAATGATAGGCCATTGCAAAAATTCGTAATAAAACTGACTTCTTTCTTAAAAAAAAACTTTTTAAGTGCATTTACAGATTTGATGTTAATTGTCGGTATTATTTTTATTTTTTTACTAGTGTAATTTATAGTAATTGATTTTTTATCTTTTACAAACTAAAAATTGTGGCACACGGAATTAAATCTTTATCTATTTGTTCTATTACACCAAAGAAGTATAAATTCTTACGTGAGTACACAAGTACACACACGCACACAAAACTTTTATAAACACATTAACAAGGCAGGGCATTTAATATTACAATTACTTAAAATTATACAACGCCCATAAATTACCATAATTTAATTAAAATATCTATTCTACACCCTTCTTTCTGTATTTTTGGTAGACTTCCCGCAGATATCTGATTCTGTCGTTGTACCAGAGAGGCATTGTCGTGAACTCGTGGTCTATCACGAGCATTGTTGGCTTCGTCTGGTTAGTCGGAAGCCATTTGAATGGAAGATCTGTTCCTTCTGGTGTAGGGTCACTGAAATACATTGGCTTAATTAATGGCGTTGCATGATGGACGCGGACTAGATTAATGTAATATATTTTAAAGTCAAGAGTAAGAACAGAAACACTACTATAGAGCTACCACATTATATCCAAACTGACACCTCATGAGCCGTTAAAAGCTACAAATCGAATATTCCACTAATTCATTGTTACATAGAAGACAAGTTCCACTTAGTATATATAACAGCAGTCAGCGACATTTGAGAAGTTTAGTCAGGAAACGAAAATCGTTAGTTTTCATTTAAGGGTTGAGAGTCAAAAGCTTGAAAGAAAAATACAAGAGTAAAACAAGAACAAACAAGAGTAAACTTAGCTTGATCTATCTTAAGCAGGTTTAATTAATAATAAGTAGATCGATTGGTTATAAAGTACAAAAAACAATTATTTACTACTATTACTACATTATAAGTATTTTATAGGTAACCTTCTAAACGGATCTTAATGAGAGACTTGAGGTCATTTAAATCATTCCGGGTGGAGAATATTTGAATATTTTTAAATGTATAAAATAAAAGATATTACGAAAACGACAAAAACGATTTTTAGATAATTAGATACAATTAACAAAAATAATTTATTTAATAAGTTATTGTGTACTATAATTTATGTCGTAAAGTAGGTAAATTGTAATAGTGTAAGGCGTGTGTAAGGCAACTCCCAATAGTGTTTAGACAAGAATACCGCCTATAATGTTCCCATAGGTGATTCACTAGCTTATTAATGTCGCGTATATCGCTCTCCGATATATATATATATATATATATATATATATATATATATATATATATATATATATATATATATATATATATATATATATATATATATATATATATATATATACCTAGTCAGGTCATAAGTATTGTCACACAGTAAAACCTTTTCTTTTAGAATGCTGGCCACAAAAAAGTTTATTGAATTCGAATTTCGAATTGTTCATGAAAATAAAAATGTATACTTTTAGAATTTTACTCATTTTTAAATATGGAGTGGACGCTTAAAGAAGACCGTGTTGCAGTTATTGCGTTGCATCGTTACAGTTACGCGCCAATTCAAATTTTTAACATACTGAAAAATTTGAATATAACCAAAAGATTCGTTTATCGTACCATCAAACGATACAATGAAGACTCTAGTGTAGATGACAGGTCAAGAAGTGGTCGCCCTCGGTCTGTTAGGACTCCAGCAGTGATAAAAGCTGTGAAGGCACGAATTCAAAGAAATCCCAAACGTAAGCAGAAACTGTTGGCCCTTCAGATGGGGTTAAGCAGAACCACGGTGAAAAGGGTGTTAAATGAAGACTTAGGGCTTCGGGCATATCGTAGAAAAACAGGACATCGTTTGAATGCTCGTCTAATGGACCTGAGACTGAAGAGATGCCGCGCTTTGTTGAAGCGGTACGCGAGAAAAAATATCGGGAAATTCTTTTTTCGGAGGAAAAAATGTTTACCGTAGAAGAGAGCTACAACAAACAAAATGATAAGGTGTACGCACACAGTAGTGAAGAAGCGAGCAACCGTATTCCGCGTGTCCAACGAGGTCATTTTCCATCCTCGCTCATGGTATGGTTGGGAGTTTCTTATTGGGGCTTAACAGAGGTACATTTTTGTGAGAAAGGTGTAAAAACGAATGCTGTTGTGTATCAAAATATAGTCCTGACGAACCTTGTGGAACCTGTTTCTCATACCATGTTCAATAACAGGTACTGGGTATTCCAACAAGATTCGGCGCCAGCTCATAGAGCGAAGAGCACACAAGACTGGCTGGCGGCGCGTGAAATCGACTTCATCCGGCACGAAGACTGGCCCTCCTCCAGTCCAGATTTGAATCCGTTAGATTACAAGATATGGCAACACTTGGAGGAAAAGGCGTGCTCAAAGCCTCATCCCAATTTGGAGTCACTCAAGACATCCTTGATTAAGGCAGCCGCCGATATTGACATGGACCTCGTTCGTGCTGCGATAGACGACTGGCCGCGCAGATTGAAGGCCTGTATTCAAAATCACGGAGGTCATTTTGAATAAACTTTAATGTCATAAGAATCTATGTTTTGTTAAGTTCATTTTGGTATATGAATGGTTACATAATGAATAAACTTGTTACAATTATTTTACATTAAACATGTGACAGAATTTATGACCTGACTAGGTATATATATATATATATATATATATATATATATATATATATATATATATATATATATATATATATATATATATATATATATATATATATATATATATATATAATTGGAATCTCGGAATCGGCTCCAACAATTTTCATGAAATTTAGTATATATCACCCCCCGTGGGTTTCGGGGGTGATAAATCGATCTAGCTAGGAATAATTTCTAGAAAATGTCAAAAGGTGGCGTTTGAGTAGTCCCAATTTAAACTGAAAAATGACTCTTCCTGACATCTATCGGTGAATAATAATACTATTTTTTTAAATTGCTTTAACGACACAACAACACTAAAGCTGTTCCAGTAGATGGCGTTGTTAAGTAACACGAAGTCAATGAGTGTTTGCTTTGAGGTTAGACTAAGAAAATCAAATGTTAATTTCCAAAAAACACAATTTATAAAAAAAAAAAAAATACGGTCATCCGGATATTATAGTTTCTAAAACTAAAAGACACGCTTTTTATCATTAATAAAATTAAAGAGAAAAAAATAATTCTTAACATAAGAATAAAATTATTGACGAGAAAATTAATGTCGCTGTTCTAAAAAGCGTGGGGTGGTTATTATTTTTTGTTACTAGTTTCATTCCGAAATTCTGTTTAAACGTACAAAGCACCCCATGCTTTTTAGAATAGTGATATTAATTTACTCGTCAGTAACTTTATTCTTAAAATAAGATTTATTTTTAGATTGATTAATTATAAAAAGCGTCGTTTAGTTTTTTAAACTATAATTAATTTTTACTTTTTAATTTGATATACTACAAAATATAATTTATTTGTGGTTAATTCCCAATCGGTAATTATTAATTTAACGCCATCTTCCGGCAGTGTTATTATTAATTTAACACCATCTTCTGGCAGTGTTATTAAATATAAGTCAGATGGCGTTTCGGCAGAATTTTGAATTTTTTTGATTGTTCAAAGTGGGTAAAAATCGAGTCTGAAAATTCCGTTACATACAGGTCAAGTTAATATAAAGTGTGTAAAAAAAAAAAGCCAACGTCACGCAGTGTTCCCAGCCGGTCATCCAAGTACTGACCACGTCCAACGCTGCTTAACTTCGGTGATCGGGCGAGAACCAGTCCGAAAATTCATTAATCCTGAGGATCCTGGTAAGGATAATGATACAAACTATTGCATTGTCATCGGTCCTTGATAAATTTTGAGTTGATCCGACGTTTTGAAGGGGGTCTAAATTATGTTAAAATTTCCGTTACAAACGCATGAAGCTTATAAAAGCGTGTTAAAAATGGAAGACGTAGTACAAACCTTTGTGCCAATTCAAAAACTTATACAATCTAATCATAATCATGACAAAGTTAATATTAACCCGATTTTCTACACATATCCCCAAGGAACAGCACATACTTTTCTTTCTCATAAGCAACTAAATTCGGGATAGCAATCGAATCCAAATCGCAGGCGTTGCGTTGCGCTACGGAGGCCATATAAAAGAAGTCTATATTATAGTAAATTTGACTTAACATATTTTTAATATCGATGGCTGCAGAGGTCAGGTGACTATACCAGTCTTATACAACTTACCCATATTTCGCAAAATTTGTCCAAATCGTAGTAAATCGATCAATCATTTCGTCTTCAAATAATAAAAATGGCCGAAGTGGAGCGAATAGGTAGAACAATTCGTCAGCGTGCGTGGCTCCATAAGTCAGCTTTAATGCTGATTTTGTGGATAATTTCGCGAAATTCCTCAATCCATCGTATTTAAACATATAATTGTATATTGGCTTATCTGTGGTCTTGAGCATAATCTCGGTTTCTTCGAGACCGGGATAATTTAAGTGAGACTCACCTATCCACCTGGATAGCCTAAGAACTGATTCTGGATCATTCGAAATTTCAAAGTCACCCATATAAAGCTTCTGAAACTTTTTTGCTACTTCAATCTTCTCTTCTTCTGACGGGAATACTAAATTCTTTGGCAAGGATTTTTCGAATTTTATTTTCGATATCATAGTATCATTGTCCATACTCGTGATTAGGAAACCTTCTTCAGTGCAGGATCCCATTATCACAGGCATCTTGTTGAATTCTCCATTTGCGAGCACCTCATACGGCGACTTGGTCAAAAATGGTTCTTCCCCTTCAAAAACTTTTTCTGCACACGGTGTATACAAAATTTCAGATACGATCACATTCCCTTCTTTTCTCGGGACCCTTGTCAATATAAGCTCTTGATCAGATTTTGTTTGGAAAAAATCATATAATCCGTAAGGGTCCTGCGTTTCATACAACATAGTCTTTGCTAAGAGGCTTGCTAGGTAAATAGGTTTGTATTGGAAAGCCCAGGGGGCCAATGATGAGCCACTCTGCATTATTGCTTTATGAAAAAGACCTTTAGTTGTCGGGGATAAGGTAAGATACGAAACTGAACTGGATCCAGCACTTTCTCCAAATACAGTCACATTATCAGGATCACCACCAAATTTTTTAATATTCTTTTGTACCCATCTTAATGCTGCAACTTGATCCTTCATTGCTGCATTGCCAGGGTTTTCTTTGATCCCGAGACAGAGAAAACCTTGGATATTCAACCTATAATTGATAGTTATGAGAATCACATCCTTTTTGACTAAAAAACTTGGACCATAGATAAAAGTGGATCCAGATCCTTGAAAGAAACCTCCTCCGTGGATGAACACCATAACAGGTAATCGATCTTCAGGTCTCGCGTTCAGTGGAGTATATACATTCACACGAAGACAGTCTAGCTGCCCTATAACCATGTCTTCTGTGACTTGTTGGTAACATCTTACGTTTTCGTCAATTGCTTCGAAAATACTGTTGAATTTTGGTTCTGGACCTGGGGCCTGGAATTGTAACCAAATTACGAGTTATCATCATCATCATTATCTTACCGTTGAGTCCCGGTTGCAACCCAAACTCTCGCTTCGGCGCCCGGGGTCCGCTTTCTGATTTTGTGTTCTCCACTTCGCACGATCTATGACATCTCTGGTGATCAGTCCATTGGCGCGCATATCAACCCTTACGATGTCAAGCCAGCACTTTTTGGATCTACCTCTGCTGGCGGGGCCGCGCGGTGGCGGCATGGCCAGACATTTGGTCCCCTCGTAAGTAGCCGGTTGCCGTAAAACGTAGCCATACTGCGAAGGCGACACGTGCAGGAGCAATTTATCTGCAATGTCATAGACATGAAGACTGCTGCGAATACGAGAGTTCCTAACGCAGTTATTTCGCGTTACTCCACACATCCACCGCAGCATATTCATCTCCGTGATTCACCACCGGCCACGCTTCACATCCGTATAAAAGAACACGCCTAATGATGATCTTATAGACCTGTCCCTTCAATTTAACCGGTATTTTGGTGTCAGAAATGACACCAGTCACCTCACGCCCTTTGGCCCACGCGGCAGCGTGTCTTAACGTCGCAATCAATGTCACCAGACGCGTGAAATAAAGATCCTAGGTATTTCACCAGTTCCGTGCGCATGACCGTATCGCCGCCTATGTGCACGAATGTGGGATTTGTGGAGTTGGAGGCCAAGTACTTGGTCTTCGCCACATTGAGCTTCAGATCGCTGTTCTCAAGCGATTCCTTCCACGCCTTCAACCGTTCCAGCAACCTACCCCTATCCGAATCTGCCAGCGCGATATCATCAGCATACATGAGCAACCACGGCGGCTGTTCATGTGAGTTTCTGATGCTGTCTGACAGTATGTCTAATACCACGCTGAACAGAAACGTACTAAGAACGATCAGCCAATTTACGAGTTGATTTTCTATTATTACGATATATTAGAGAAGCTTCATCGAAGGGATGTCGAAAATCTACAAGAATATGATCACATTTCATTTTTAGCAAATATACAGCAGAGAATAGCCACCATTTAGTTTTCCTTTCGGAGTTAAGAGATACAACGGGGGCAGGGCTGAAGCGAGAGTCGAATTTGAGGTAGGGCAGCATTGGTTAAAGACAGGGCAGAAGTAAAAAAATTATCATAACTGATCTGCCCTCGAAGCACGGGCTCCTAAATCAATCACCATGTATATATGTATCTTTTGTGACAGATCATAAGCATGGATCTAAGAACTATTAAATACTCAATGATGAAGAAAAAGCGAACAAGGTGGTTGAATTACCAGATTTGGATGTAGAGATCCACGTCTGAGTGAGAGTGAGGTAATAATTAATTGTTAGGTGTGGTGATACGAGTAAATAGATACGACCAAAAACACCATTTATATCATATTGTTTCTGCAAACTTATTATAATAATTAACATAATAATAAAAAATATTTAAAATAGCTGAATTCTACGAGTCACCATGTTATTAAAAATGCGAAGAACGGAAAAGTTTAGATAACTATCACTATAATTTTTTTTATCTCAAACTATGAACAAAATTTAATTATAATAATTTATCTGAATTTATCTTTCTACGGCCGTGAACGGGGGCAACGGTTGTCATAACAAAACTATATTTAATCACACGTAGGTCGTTATTTTTCTGATGCCCTTTGCAGATTGAGCACTCATTCTGAAACAGAATCGGCCATACCCTACAGCGAGGCCTATTGGTAAGCAGTAGTTTCTAATTTCCTACTGGAAATATGGTAGAAGGATAGGAAACTGGAAGTAGAGACGAACATCGTAACAGCTTGATGAAGGATTGTTTCTACTCTTACTTCATGTTCGGAGCTTTATATAAAGCGGAGAAGACTGGCTTTTGATAAGTAATGCCTGACGGTACAGACAAGTTCCGGATAACCTCACTGACCAAGCTGAAGCTAGTCGGGTATTTATTCTAAATCATATTGTGCTATGGCAATATAAAACACAAACCTAGAGGTTTTGGAGCCGGATTTGAAAGTTGAAAAGGATGCAACCGGGATTTAAGACTTATGAAAAAAGTAACTACGCACCTGAAATCTGGTTTCTTTTGTAACAGTGCCATAAGGTATACCGCTATACTGCCTGAAAGTTCCGTCAGGTGACACAAAGCCCCTCAGCGGCCCGTTGCTCACCTCAACAACAGGAGTTGGCTGCCTGACTAGCCTTGCAGCCCATAGTGTCCAGAGTACCAACCACTTCGTACTAATCACTGGGTTAAATTTATACATTTTTTCATTTATTAACACTTTTTAATTTTATATTTATTATTTATTGCAAAGTATCCACGATATTTTTTTTTATCACGAAAACGATAATTTCTACTTCCTTTTTTGATAAATCTTATTTCAATAACATATTAAATTCAATAATATTGAAATTTAGTATATAATAAATATTAAAAAATCCAAATATAACAATGTCACCAACCATGTTTAGCTAACCAGTTTTAATGCATATTATTACAAAAAAAAACGACTTTATTAATAAATTAGTTTGACAGTTTGTTTTTTAAACCAGAATATTATTAAAGATAACACTGACAAATCCAGTAGTACACGTCTGTATGTTAACATTAATTGAACAGAAGTGTTTATACAACTTGGTTACATTACATGAATTCAGCGGACAAACATGTTATCACGATGATAATTCATGTCTTGTATTTATCGCACCAGAACTACCGATTGACTGTCTTTTGGAGCAATGAGCATTGGATTATTGGCCTTGCCTTTGTCATCACAGTCTTCGATTCCCGTTGAGCTTGGTGTTTGGTTCAATTGATGATGGATGAGAGACGAAAGTGACATCTACTCAAATATTCTGGCTTTGACCCTTCGCTATGTAGTGATTGAATAAATTCGGTATTTTATTGTTATATATATCGTTCATATACATTTAAGAAAAATAATTTAAAATCTGTTAAAATACAAAAAATGTTAAATGTCATGTAATTATTGTATGTTGAATTATTTATCAAATAATAATATAGTATATACATATATTCATGTAATATTTTATTACAAAAATAAAACACAAGCAGAATGTAAATGAATTCCATTGAGAATTAGAAACCGTGATAATGAAGGCACGCGTGCTGTTCTACCTGCTGCGTCCTCCCTTGGCGCAAGAGGCCCGCCCTGACACAAGAGGTAGGCCGGTGCTGACCTGAGCCACGAGATCAGCCAACCCGTTCTCCGTTGACTCAGGCACTAGGTGATAAGAAAACATGGTTTTTAGTGGGTTGTCTTACGGAGTCCCACATACCAATAGCGGTTGTCAAGAACCTATCTATATATTTCGTATTCTTCGGATTTGGAACGAGGGTTTGACTGAGATTTTTACATCGAAGTATCGAATCGACGATGTCCTTAGATCCGAATTATATGTGTCAGAGACAAATGAGCTCAAACGCTTTGCAAAGAAGATTAAGTTACATTATTATTTACACGCCTCCCGTCACACGTAAAAAATTCTTCACATTTCACTTTGTATTTTAAAAATGGTTATATTGTGTTAAAAAAAGGTCCACTAATACTTCTATGAAAATACCTAACAAACATATCTCAACAAAAAATAAAAAACCTGTTGAATTGGACTTCAGAATTCGTACTTCGCACCTTAATTATATTTAACCTTGATAAAGATAATTTAAGATAGTAGTCGATTTAAACCACGTGCACTATTTTATTCAGATAACAAAACAAAATCACATTTGCAATTTTATATCTGGCTATATCATTTTATAAAACAGAAGATTCGCAGATTATCTCCTTGCCTTCTTTTACTAATTAATACCCGGCCAATTTCCAACAGTGAGATATGATTGATACTTTTAAACAGTGAAAAACGTTGTTGACGACCTCTTTGGCGTAGTGTGGGCGTCATGGGTTCGATTCCCGTCTCGCGTCTGGATGTTTATGTATACTTTGTATTTATTTATTAAAGAAAACTATATATAGTATATTAGTTACCTAGTATCCATAACACAATTGCAATGCTATTTTGGGACTAGATGGCGTTGTGTAA
Organism: Malacosoma neustria; assembly: GCA_963693495.1. Lineage (NCBI taxonomy): Eukaryota > Metazoa > Arthropoda > Insecta > Lepidoptera > Lasiocampidae > Malacosoma > Malacosoma neustria. The sequence continues at coordinate 709,742 of OY856389.1, forward strand.
ATTATCCTAATATGTTTATTCCTAATATTAAACAAAACTGCCATTATAAATTATACTTCAAAGTCTCTGATGTCTTTTTTTTATTGCTGTAGGACAGCAGACAGGCTGACGGCTCACTTAGAATTTAGCAGTTACTGTCGCCTATGAGTGTTTGCAACGCTAGTGGCATTGCGAATACGCTGCTGTCCTATAAAGGTACAGGAACTTAAGTCACTAATGTCGGAACACAACACAAAGTTATTATGGCGGCATACTTAAGACCAAAGGTGGTCGTCATTCAGACGGTTTTGGAGTCCTACCACGTAGGGTGGGTTGTTTTGTCGACTATTATGACAGGCCGACCCCGGCCGCAGAGGCCAGTATTCTTTCTCCGCCCCTACACGGATAAGTATTATATTTAATACAAGTAATTTATTTAATTGCTGCAAACTTCTAGCTTTGGGCTTTCAATGAGTTTTAACTTCAAAGAACCAGAGCTTCATTGTTTAACAATATGCATGGTTGACTAGGAATTAAATTTTTTCGGAACCCTCTTTGGTAGAATTAATCGCTAAATTGATTAAGACATTTAGACGAAACAATCAAAACAAAGTACAGTACCGTTAACCCCAATCACATAACAGTTTTACAACCGGCTTTGTGTAGTCGGCCGAGACGCCATTCGTCAGCGAACCACATATGATATTAAACGTGTACACATAACTCGGTGAAAGCAATCGTTACTGTTACAATATTAGTGCATAAGTGATTTACTTTCCTTTAACATGTTTCCATGTGAACGTGTTGTGACAATTTTTAGGTTATGTGTGGTAGCTGTCAAAAATTGAGGTTATGTTTACAGGTATAATTTTAAAGCATGATTTGCATCCATAATGTATTGTTATTACTTCTATACTAATACTATACTAATATAATATTATAAAGAGGAAAGATTTGATTATTTATTTGTTTGTTTGCATTGTATAGGCTCCGAAACTACTGAACCGATTTAAAAAAATCTTTCACTGTTAGGAAGCTACACTATAAGGCTATATTATATTTTCAAAATAACTAGGGATTCTTACTAAAACTCCAATAATGTAACCCAAGGTGTAAAACAATTACCTAAAATATTCGTTACATCGCGTGCACTGAGAAAACTATTGATGATAGAATAAAATAATGTACTACGACTTTGCAGAACCCATCATTATTTACAAAAAGTGTCGCGATAGCATACGTCTATTAGTGTTATGCCACAATAAGTGTTCTTCTATTTTAAAAATTTAATTGAAATGCTGCTGCTAGAAAAGACTCTTTATTTGTATCTTGGTATTAATTCTTATCAAAATAAATTACTTCATATTCAAGATTGCTTCAAACTTTTATATAACTTTTTAAATTATTTAATTCGGGCATTCCATTCGAAAGATATCACGAGTTTAAAAATGTAAGTATTATATTAGAAAAATGTTGCGTGGTAGCCGCTCACCCTACTCGGCTCTAGGCAGCACCATATGCAGTGTAGGCGGCACTGGGGTTTTTACAAAAAATTGAAAAAAAATTAAATACTCATTAAAAATAACAAAAAATAAAAAATCTTTAAAATAAAAATAAAATATATTATATTATTGGATTATGATATTATGTACAGCAAAGTTAATTTCAAAAAATCATAATTAACTAAAATTAATTATAGTAATAATATTATACTAAAGTTTATTAAATTTATAAAGATTTATTTACTAAAACTTTTTTATTTATTTAGCAGTTTTCTCACGATAAAAATAATAAAGTAAAATCCTGAACAATGACCGTATTACATTATTAAAATTTTTAAATAAATATAAATAAATAAATATGAAAGAAAGTTATAAATTAGGAAATTAAAGATAGTTATAAATTAGGAAAACCCGTATCTTAGGGATTTCTTACAAACACCCCATATACGGACATAAACATACACACAGATCGGACTCATAGACACTACTCAGTTAATTACAAACTCAGTTATTTATTCAAAAGTGTAAGTGTTTAAGTTTGTTTTATTGGGATTCTTATAATATTCTCACTGAATTTGAACATCTAAATTCAGCATATTAATATTTCGTATAGTATAGTAATAGATAAAGGAATCAAGTCGAAGTTCGGGATGCACAACACTTTTTCCATAAATGAAGGACGTGGGGTAGAACTTAGTTTATTGTTCAGTAGAAAGCAACTTTAAAAAGATTGGCTTGAGCGAAGTGTTGGTGGAGCCCCATACACCCTATTTATTATACAAGTTGTTTTTACATAAATGGTCTAAGTGGTTACGAGACGTGGTGAATTACAACTAAGCATTTTTTTAAAATAAACCTAATGCCATTGGAATAGAGTGCTAGGCTGTTGTTATGAGGTCAATGCAGAATCATTAATGTATACTTGATAATTTAATAGAAGTATCAACAGCACAACTATATTATTATAAAAACTGTTTACTGCGTTAAATACCGGTACGTCTTCGTTTTATGATGTATTTGTTTTTAAGAGCCATTTCTTGCACTGGATTTAAGCCTTTACCGTTGCATAACATGCGTCGTATTATAAATACTTTTAATTTCCGTGGAAAGGAAACCCACAGACACGGCCGTATTAGCTAAAGCCATTCAGCCATTGCCATGTCAAACTTTTTATTTAACTCCGCGAAAACCCAATTCTCAACGGGTTCCCCAGGCCCGGGGGGACCGAGGGATATGTGGGACTCCGGGAACGATGTTTGTTCATCCGACTATCCACTAAAAAACCCAGCTGTTTTCCTATCGCCTACGCCCGGGCCCACGGATATGTGTCCTGCCGTTTTTGTTGCCCGGGCTGACGCCAGCCCGTCCTTTGTGTTGGAGCGGGCCTCTTCTAGGCTTGTAGACCTAGGGGGTCAGGGTTTCGTCCCCACGGTGCTCTCCTTTGTCTGCTCTAAAGAGTTGAGGGGGGTCGCGGAACAGCACGCAGCCCTTACTCTCGGGGCAATGGTGTGGGCAGCGTAGGCAGGCCGCTTCGAAGGACACCGTGCGGTATCCCCTTATCGCCCTGACGGCTAAGACGCGCTGCGGCCTGCATAGCAGCGCCGTTATTTTAGGCGATTTGCCCATATGGGGGCCCCATAATGGGCCATCGACCACAAGGTCCCCTCGAAGAGCCTGCGGCACACAGTGCCCAGCCCGCCGACGTTCGGCAGCAGGTGGCAGAGTCCCGCCGCCGCCCGAACTACATAGTTTCGGCGCCAAGCTCTCGAAGTGTGCCGCAAAGTCCCATCGTCCGTCGAACACCAGTCCAAGGTGTTTCATTTCATGGACCGCCCGACGGCGATGCGGACGCCTACTACTGTAATACTATACTGCCCGGTGGCAGCCTCTGGCGAGGTCCATAGAAGATCAGGGCCTCCGTCTTATGCAAGGCCACCTTTAGGCCGAGTCGCCGGATTCTCGCCACCGTCTGTGCCACCCCAGTCGTTCCCAAATGCATGCCTGGCGGGGGTTCTTCCCACGCAGTGTGACAAGCGTGTCGTCGGTGTAATAGATTACGCCTACACCGGGGAGGACCGCCCTCCTCAAGTCGCAATCGTATGCGATGTTCCACAGCAGGGGTAGTAGCCCAAGATGGATCCGTGCGGAACACCGCACACGAGTTCTTGTCGACTTTGCCCGTCACTTGGACCGGGTAGACGGGTTGGACGGGTAGGGAGGCACCCGATGGTATTTGAGCGCCTCCTGCACGCAGCTCCACGTTAGGGTGTTGAAGGCGTTGGCGATGTCGAGCGAGACCGCTAACAACAATCTGCCTCGAGCCACCGCGTCCTTTGCTTGGCTTTTCAGACACGTGATCACGTCCAAAGTAAAGCGCCCCTGGCGGAACCTGAACTGGTTTTGGCTTTCAGCCGTAACATCGCTATCCCCAGCTCTGCCTGGTCCATATTGGGCACGGAGTCACAGTCCGTGCTGGGGTCCCCCTTATCCCAATAAGGCGGGATCATGGTGGGAGACAAGTGCTCAGCCCTCATGGGGAATAGAGCACCAACAAAACCTTCCACCTGGCACGGGGGGAGACTCGATCAGCAGGAGTGCCCACGGTCGGAGCTTGCCCTGCACCGTCTTGTAGGGTCGCCCCCAAGGATCTTGGTCTCGACTGGCCAAGAGCTCCTCCCACGCCGCCGCCTTCGCCTCGCGGATGGCGAAGTGGAGGTCATTTCTGGCGCTCCGATACTCCCCGTGGAGCCGAGCTTCCGCGGCTGCTCTGTCTGTATCGAGGCGACTCCGTCTTCAAAACCTGGTGTACTGGCGGTGGGCGTATATATTATTTATTTGTTGTCAATTCCCAATCGGTAAATGTTTTTATTAATTTACCGCCATCTATCGGCAGTTTCGTTATTTAAAACCAGATGACGTTTCGGCAGAGGGAAAAGAAAGCGTTAATCCAGATGATCTTGATAGGACTATGGAACAAAATTATTAAATATGTGTGCTGTCATCAGGTCTGACAAGTGTAAGAATCGAGTCCGAAAATTCCGTTACATAGACATATAGATACATACAGGTCAATTTATTATAAAGCGTGTAAAGAGAGGAAGAGACCTGAAGCGGAAGTTTTCGATGTTATTAAACTAAGACGGTACTATGTTAACGCTTATATTATTGTTCATAGTATCTGGCGTAATGTAGTAAATGGGTGGGAAATACTATACAGTTAAAATAAAATCTCAGTTGGTGAAAATAAAAGGTTTGCTACGCTCCATACGATGCCGAAAAACCCATGAAAATCTTTGAGTTGTTTCGATTCGTGACTAGGTAAGATAGCAGTATGATTTTTAGGTATATATGTATGTAATATTACAAGTATCGAGTATATAGACATGATATATCATTACATGACATATTACATGACATGAAAAAAATGTGTATGTATGTAGCTGTGTTAGTGTGCGTGGCCCACCTTGACACAGTGGTCGTATATGAATCAATTTACCATGTATACTACGTATTTACATTAATTAATACAATTGTTATCCCTTATGTCAATTCCATTACATTTATATTTAACAGGCAACGTACATTAATTGGAACTGTAACAAATAAATAAATAAATGTAGGTATGTATATTTTTTTTATTGTTGTAGGTACAGCAGACAGGCTGACGGCTGGCTAAGAGTTTAGCAGTTACCGTCGTCTATGGGTGTTGGCAACGCCAGTGGCATCGCCAACACGCTGCTTTCTGATAAGGGTACAGGAAAATGGGGCACTAATTCCGGAACACAACATAAGGTTACTATGGCGGCATACTTAAGACCAAAGGTGGTCGCCATCCAGACGGGCTTGAGGTCCGTAGCTCTAGGATGGGTTGTTTTGTCGCCTTTTACGACAGGCCGATCCCGGCCGCAGAGGTTAGTATTCTTTCTCCGCCCTTGCACGGGTAATTATAATTATAAAAACAAATATTCTTAAAATAACAGTTAAATTGTTTCTTTCATGGACAATTTCTATATTATTTAATAGTTTTCTAAATGTATTGTAAATTAAAGAGGGGTAGACCAAAAAATGGATGGATTGTGAAAAAGATGATATGGGAAAAAGTGTAAGTATTGAGATAATGACTAAAAGAGGAGAGTGGAAGGACAGAAGATGTTGTGCCGACCCCACATTGTTTGGGATTAGGGCAGGAAGAAGGGTGATCTAGGTACAAACCAGCGTTTGTTGTTATTGAAGACTTGGGGTCAATGTCGGGCAGCATACGAGTACGTACGCAAGCGGAAGTGTAAAGTGATTATCCGACGAGTAGACGTCATTAACCTGAAAAGACGTGATTGCACAGATGTAATCTTCATCAGACCTCGTTTAGGTGGATTAGATTTCAACTATAAATCTTCTTCTTCTATATATATAAAAATCTTGTGTCACGATGTATGTTGCCAATAAACTCCAAAACTACTGAACCGATTTCAATCAAATTTCACATGTACCCGTATTTTGGCCTAACTTACTGGATAGGATAGTTATCATCTCAATTATTCGCTTATGTCGTGGATGTAAACGAATAAAATGTATTAATTAATTGTTTCTTAAGCAAGTGTTTATTTACTGTTTAGTTTTATGAAGTTCTCATAGATGGCGGTGTACGTTGATTCATCGATAAAATTCTTCAATATTGTTTGACATCTAGGTTGCAAATACACCCAATAGATGGCGCTGTTCGATTTTACCGGAAGGGTTTTATTTCCTCAGTTGCGATTAGAGAAATAAAATATGGCTGTACGAATTTCGCCGGGTCAGCTAGTATATTATATATTGATTTACGAGTAAAACTGCACCAATCAATCCTATCTTAGAACCATCTTGATTACATACAAACAGATATACAAGTCAACACTTAAATATCCTGAGTCGTCAGTTTAATAAATAATAAATATATTGGCACAATTCACACAGCGCCACCTAGTCCCAAATTAAGTAGCATAGCACTTGTGTTATAGGCACTAGACAACTGATAAACTACCTGCATATATAACTTTTTTTGTAAATACATATTATACATAAGTACCCAGACGCGAGACGGGAATCGAACCCATGATCTCCGCAAGCGCATCAAAGTGCGTTATCCGCTATGCCACGGAGGTCGTCAAAGTTTCGACCTTATAGTCGGCAATTGTAGACATTTTTAGTTCAAATGCAGTAAAAACCACAAACAAATTATGATACTCCTATTTTACGAGTATGTACATTTTATGCGTAGAATTATCTGAAGTGCTCGTTATTTTACCTTTTTACTTACAAAATATTTAATTTCCTTTTATTTCAGAGATGCCTATAAATGTAAACCGATTACTGGTCAAATGTATTGAAGAGAAAATATATTGAATAAACCGATCGACCTGTTTGACCGATTCAATTTCCGGTACTATATGAGTACTAGATGATGTGGTTGAAGATTAAATGGGTGGTTCTGTGGTCATTATGGGCTGCGAGATTGGTGCCCCAGCCGACATTAGATGTCGAAGTCACCAACGGCAAGTTGAAGGGCCTTATTGAACCGGATGGCTCACATCGGCGTTACACTGGTATACCTTATGCTATTGTTACGCCTGAAAACAGATTTCAGGTGTGTACATCAATTATGATTGCATGATACTTTCAGAATAAAATTCACTAAATATTCTATCTCTTATTTTTACATACGATTTCCAACAAATAAATTTTTAGATACATTTATAATGTTTTATAAAACAAACTTCAGGATATATATTTTAGTTTAAATTAAACTATAATTCCACGAATATATACTAGTAATAATAAATTTTTATTAAACTATGTTTACAATAAGAATACATGGTGGTGGGACCATTTAGTAACTACATATACAGGGTGACTTTGACACACCCGTCCAAATTCATAGGGAAGAATCTTTAGTAAAAGTTATGAGAAACATGTATTTTAGTTTAGTATCACATAGTACAAAAATGTTGAGTAATCAGCATCATAAAGTTATCCAAAGAACTCGCAATACATACTACGGCGCGCAAGTGTCAATGACCTCTCCATTTGGCCTGCAAAAAACTGGTACAATGACCTAGTACGAGGCCGAGGACGGCGGTCATTGCATCTGTGCGAGCGAATACTCATTACTTTTACATTACATTTACGCGGGAGTGACAGAGACAGGTAATAACAGGTTAACATACGAAATTTGCTCCATATGACTATTTTGTGCGATTGAATTAGTGACCATATTTTCCTTGGAATGAAATATTTTATGGTGAAAATTTGACATACAATTTTTTTTGCAGAAATGGGTTCCTTAAATGATGTTTAGTGCGTAAAAAAATTTGGACGGTTTTGTTAGTCATCCTGTATTTGTGCAAATATTTAACTTAGTGCAACGTATCGCTTTAACTGTTTTTACTGGTAAAATTAAGTTCTGGTATTCCCCAAAATAATACATATAAAATATAGAAATTAGGATAAAACGACTGGATCACGACTATTTAATGATATACTAAATAATGTGCATGTCTCTTTATAACAATACGAGATCCATAATTTGCAATGGTGCTATTACTGTTGCGGTTAGCAGCAATATGGCCAGCTCATACGAAGCGCCTGATTGTTAGTCCATCGTGGCAAACAAGACCTGTGGTCTGGTCCACAGTTTACGCTACTATAACCTAACCACAAATTACACGAACTTGCAAATTGAGAATAGAACGTTAACTACTATGATTCATCGATCGTACGAACTACGATCGATGCTATGGTTGATGTGTTTGTCATCTATTCATAAACATGCTTGATTACTTCTAATATGTAATTCTAAGGACGACTTGCACAACCAATCACTAAACCGATTTAGCGCTAAACTTATTTAAATCGTCATTCTGTCCCTGTCAAATGTTGTCAATGTGACAGGGACAGAATGACGATTTAAATAAGTTTAGCGCTAAATCGGTTTAGTAAAGAATGTTATTTACCGTATATTCTCAGTTTGCGAGTATAATATCATAACCTCTGCTAATCGTGCGATATGAAGAACTGAAAGCAGGAAAGTGGGTGCCAAAATAAATTTTTTAATAGTAACCGGGATTCAACGCAAATCTTGAAAGTGAAAAAATAATTTTTATTGTCTCGAATCCTTAATGTAAATATTTAATTAATTTAGTTGCTTGTGTTTCATTGCAGGCCCCAAAACCAGTTCCAAAATGGGAAAATACCTTTGAAGCATACGATGAACATATAAGATGTATGCAACGTTTTACAAAATCAACAATTTTAGGCAGTGAAAATTGCCTTACACTTAATATTTATACCCCACTTCAAATCCATCGTCCCTTATCAGTAATGGTCTTCATACACGGAGGTGGTTTCAGAGATGGTTCAGGTACCCCATTCATCTATGGGCCAGATTATTTGATTCAACACGAAGTTATTCTTATCACATTCAACTATAGACTTGAAATACTTGGTTTTCTTTGTCTGGGAACTAAAGAAGCTCCAGGCAATGCTGGACTGAAAGACCAAGTAGCTGCATTGAGGTGGATCAAAGAAAATATTGCTGAGTTTGGGGGAGATCCTGATAATGTTACTATATTTGGAGAAAGTGCAGGGTCAGCCTCTGTGTTATATCATATATTATCACCAATGTCTACTGGTTTATTTCATAAAGCAATTATGCAAAGTGGGTCAGCCATGTCACCGTGGAGTTTGCAGTTTGAACCTTTGAAAACAGCAAGGAAGTTAGCAATACAAATGGGATACAAAACTGGAGATCCACATGAGCTTTATAAAATATTTAACAGCACACTTCCAGACAAACTTCTAAGTACGAGAGTCCCAAGAGACGAAGGAGATATTGTCCTTTCTGAAAATATTTTTGTTCCATGTATTGAAAAGAAATTACATGGTATTGATCAGTTCCTCGTAGATACACCTTATAATTTATTAGTTAGAGGACAGTATAATAGAGTGCCAATAATTATAGGTCATAATAACGCAGAAGGACTCATGTTTGTAGGCAAAGAAAACGATACTACTATATCAAAAATGGATTTCTATCGGGCTATGCCAAGAGATCTTATATTTCCATCAGAAAAAGAAAAAATAGATACAGCTAATGTATTAAAAGAACTGTATGTGAGCGATAAAGTTATATCAAAAGGTGCACTAGTTGATATTGCAAAATTTGAAGGGGACTCTAGTATCACATTCCCTGTTTTAGCAACTTTAGATTTATTGCTAAAGCAAAATGACATATCCATCTATGTATATAAGTTTAGTTATGATGGGTTATTAAATTTAGCAAAAATAACATATGGATTTTGGAAAGAAGTTGGTGCTACGCATGCTGATGAGCTGTTTTATATGTTTAAAATCAAAGCTAAATTAATAATAGCATTTAAAGAAATGGACATGATAAAAAGAGTTACGACTATGTGGACCAATTTCGTTAAGTATGGGTGAGTGTATTCGACAAATTTTGTTGCTAACATAATATAAAACTCATTTCCTAAATTCATGTAATCAAATGAAGGTATATTTTAAACATTTATGAAAATGAATTAGGTTTTGTTGGATAGTATTATCTAAATTATAGTTGTTTCAGTAGATAAGATTGTTCAGCTAGTAATACCTCGGAGCAGAGAGTATATATAGTTTTATATCTAGTTTTTGGACTTATAGTAATGGGCTCAGAAGTTTGACAAGTTTAAAGCTTTGAATCAGCTGAATATTATCTACATATCGAATTAAGTTGTTACTTTCACCACTTGATGCACTTCACTACTTGACCTCTCATTGTAACAATCATTCAGCAATATGCACATCTGTAGGGTCATCCTACTCGTGTAATTAAATATAAGTACTTTCTTACCTTGAAAAAAGCCGTCACCGGAGCTTTTCAACAACGTAGAGTTATTAAACATCTGTATATGACGAATTGGAACCAAACAGATTGTTGTTATCATTTTACTTTGAAAGTGTTGTTTATTTTAGGAATCCCACTCCTTTTGAAACTTCAACTTTACCAAAATGGCCTCAAGCAAATAAAGAAAATCCACAATTATTAGAAATAAACAAGAACTTTTCCATATCACCGGTATGGAACGATAGCATCATGAAGTTTTGGAATGAAACTTATACCAAGTATAGAAGAAAGAAGTAGAAGATTGTGTTGTTATAGTTGTAATAGTTTTTAACCTATGATATGTGATATATGAGATATTGTCTAGTAAATTTAAATTTTAGATCAAATTTATACATATATGAATTTCAATGTTGATAATTTCTCAATCTGAAACATCTTTAAAATTTAACAAGAACTCTTTTTTACTTACCTAAAGATGACAATGGGCCTTATGAAGGTCGGTTTAATATTTATTTTATTATATTAATATAATATTATGTAACTAATTATATTAGAAAGAAAAAGTTCCATTGGTCCTATGACGGACGTAATCGGGCCACTGTCTCTTCAGTTTATATATGTATATTGCATATGATACTAATTATTGGTAAGAAAAGATGTGCCTATGTACCGATGTAACACCTACAATATCAAGTATCAAGCTGATGAATAAATAAATAATTATAATTCTACCAGGCCTCTATCCCAAAACTTTAAAAAAGTTTAAGATATGTCATTTCAAGTTCAAGCATATACTTTTAAAGTTATATATTTAGTTATATTAGTGTTTGCGCCAGAAATTAAATTGTTTGCATTGGTTGATGAATCAATTATACTCCCACATAGCGCTTATGGTAATATAATATGCTCACGCTAATCTTTCCCGATGACGTATTGTAAACTAACACTGAAATAAACGCTTAATGATTTGTTCGTGAGATGTGGTTTCATTTGACCGCCACAATTTGAGATTGGGAGTCTCGAACAATTAATTTTAATTAGATTTATAAAACAATAAAATTTCAATTTTGTATGTCAGTTGGTAGCGAAACAAGATTACTGTGTGACATTTGTAACATGTTTCTAAGAAATAAATGATTTTGATTTGATTTCATTTTAACATTCCTATAAAATTTAGTTTGGTGATATACTTCCGATGGGCGAGTACGTCACATGCCGAGAATGTGCCTCAGAACACGTTCTGTCCAACTATCATGTATCACCGCCTTGTCAATCCAGTTGGTTACGTAACCAACCTTGGGCCCTGAGACATCCCTACTACAAACGTTGGTTCAAATCATGACCAATATTGGTTGGTCGTCTAATTAATGTTTCCAGTGGGATGTAAACAAATATTTGTATATATAACTAAGTGTACTTTTAGATCAATCAATCAGAAAGAATCAGATAAATATTTAGTCTGTGGTAATCGAATACGTAGTTGAATAAGATATGTCGTTGAGAATTATGCTTGATTTATGACACGGCTGATTCTATGAGTTTTGTCGATTCGAGCTCCACGGAGGACAAAATGTTTAAGATAGAAACAGTTCATTCTCGTCTGTGTAAATATGTGTTTAAAATTTTTTTTTCTTTAACTACAATACTGACTGACACGGGTGTAAATAATCTTACAGAGGCTTTTTGGATTCCAGGCAACGTAATCAATTAGTGCACCCAGCTGAACCACAGACAAGGTTCTGGCGTAGGCTTCTGAGTTTGATATATCAGACAGAACTTGACTTAAAAAAGTCCAAAAATATCATCAAACTTAATTTTTAGGAAAGTATATGCCCAAGCATAGGTTAAGGGTGCCATCGGGACTTATAGTAATGATGATATAGTTAATACAACGTGATTCTGGCTTGTGGAGAAAATAAGCTCATCCAATATTGATCCTACAGGCTCTTGTAAGGCAAAAAAATGGATGATTCCTTTATTCGCTCGCAAACGGCGTTAAAAGGAATAGCATTGTATAATATAAGGGATAAACTTAACTTAACTATGTTCTATTTATTTTCCCATGGGTTTAAGGAGGAGCTAATCAGTCCATTAGCAACATCAAGCCAGCAATTATTAAGTCGTGTATACCTTGCACGTTGTCCGCAGCATGCAATGCTTTTGGGGATCACTTCACATATTTACCGCATATTGATCTCCGTGCCGCCGAATTCCTGCTTTTGTCGCTCTAAAACTACCCATGTTTCATACCCATAGAAAAAGGCGGTCTTAGTGAGTATTATTACACCTATCCTTGACTGCCATTTTGACACATTTAAAGAAATAATTATATGACTACAATTGTGTGTGCCAATGTGCCTATAAGTAGAGATGCTGCAGTAAGAAATAAGATAGGAAAACATCATATGAACGTATTTGACATTATTAAAAATAATAAAAAAAAATATATTTTAAAAGTTAGAAAATAAAACCAACGTCAATGTTAATCACCACAAACATATTTCACTTCACTTATCATATATATTTCTTATACTCTTTATTATTTAGTATTCTACCGCCTTTTATATTATTCTGTTGCTAGTTTCCCTATCCGGTCGACAGGTGTCTCCCCTCCTGCCATTACTTGCCAATAACCAAAATTAATTATCTACCAAAATATTTACAACAGAAACGGAAACAATTCCGCTGGTTAATATTTATAGCAATATTATAACATTAAATTAAAAATATAAACATAAAATTATTTAGGCATTAATTATTATATTATTTCTATAAGTATTTTGTATTAATTATGGTTACTGCGTTTTTAAACATTTACAAACTTCCGGTTAGTTTATGTTAAGAAAACCCACATTTATGTTATTTAAAAATAACATTATTTACATTAAACTTGGATCTAACCATATTATTCAGAGCCGTTTTATGTATTATGTGAATGAATTGACAACTGGAAGGCTGGACATAGCTTTCGACAATGATGTAAAACGCAGGCTTAGTAAGAAGTTACAGTGGTGTCTTCTGACTCGTAGGTAGGTATTACCAGGTATAGGTAGGTACCTGTAAGTTAACGTATTAACATAAGATGCGACGTTTCAACAACATATCAGAATAAATGTTAAGAATTCGCCATTATTGCTTATTAGCTGTGGCAATTTAGAATAGCCTAAGATAGAATGAAATTCTTTTTATCGTGCCTTATTATAGTATAATAGAAACATTGGTGCCCAACAGCCAACGACTATTGGACGGCCTTGCCGATTGTGAAAGGCGATCTAAGACAAACGTGGTATCAGTACCTGTCAGTGCATACAAGACTCGTGTGATAACGTAACCTGCGTATAGTGTTGTGCCTTTTGTTTATGAAATTAATATGACTAGTGTTGTGATTGTTGGTAACTTGTACAAAGTTAAACCAATATGCGTAAAGTTTGACCAAAGTAATTCTAATTGTTGACATTTAATTATTTTAGATAAGTTTTTGAAGGTAGTTTTATGATCTATATTATAGTTTTAATTCTAGATTATTTTGATGTAATTATATATATTTCTAAGTTATATCTTAAGATGGCACACACAAATGACACGTATAAATTTTATTTTATAGACATAACAGTTTACCACAGTCTCCAGAGTTAAATCAGTATATGTAAATAGCTGCCTCAGCCGATCATGATTATCAGAGAATTTCTTTAGTCATTACTAATAGGTATCAACGATAACTATGTTATTGTAATGTTTGGTATGTAATATGTGACTACAGCTGACCTTGGCAGTCGTTAACTGCCTTTTAATATATCTAATTTCATTAACGCTACATCCCAGTTACACAGTGGTAACTGCGTTTCAATTATTTATTTTAGCGTAGATAATTTTTTTTATTGCTGTAGTACAGCAGACAGGCTGAAGGCCCGTTTAGAATTTAACAGTTACCGTCGCCAATGGGTGTTTGCAACGCCAGTGGTACGCGAAAATGCTGCTGTCGCATAAGGGTACAAGAACTTGGGTCACTAATGCCGGAACTTAACGCAAGGTTATTAAGGCGACATACTTAAGACCAAAGGCCATCCATACAGGCTAGGAGCCATACCACGTAGCTAGGGTGGGTTGTTTTGTCGCCTATTACGGAGGCCGCAGAGGTTAGTATTCTTTCTCCGCCCCTGCACGGATAAAATTCATTTAATAGTCGGTTATAAAAAGGAAAGGAATATTATATTTAGAATATAAAATTAAGGAGCTAACAAAATATAAATTATAATATAAACATAAATTAGGTTAAAAAAATAGCTTACAAATGTACTTGAGTGGAAAGCCCTGCCCCACAACCTCGATATTTTCTCAGATTAGGTCAAGGGTATTTGCGTAATAGACTTTTGGTTCAGTGGCTATGTAACCGGTACGATTGTATCTATAGGTTCATAATTTACTTATGATAAAATATAATATGTGCTCGTAATTTGTAAGATTAAAAAAACTGTAGTACAGAGTATGTATGACCTAGTGCAAGGTACAATCGTTGCAGAGCAATGACCAAAATTCGATGTCGTGTCCCCCCACTTAAGTCCAAGGGCGTCCGGGGTTTTAGTCGATTAGACGCGGCAGAATTATGTGAAATAGAAAGATGTGCATAAGGTGAACACTATATCAATCATAGACTGGTCCCACCATCCTTCATCAGCATCCTTCATGGGCGTGGGTATTACGTTCTTATAATAAAATCCCGAAGGACATTATTGATCTGCCTTTGACCAATTAAATTCTCGGTCAAAATTGTCTTATTAATAGTCCATTGAAAAGTTACATTTGGGGTTGCGTTTTTTAAAGGACGCAATTTTATTTTTTTATCATTTTACGAAAAAATAATATCAGACCATTTTTGTAGATCGTTTTTTGAGGAACAACTTTTATACGCAACATTTTTTCATTAAGTCAATAGCTAAGGTTTTACAGCGCTCCGATGTCTGCCAAGTCGAGTTATCTATACTTGCAAGATATGCTGAATCTTGCGAAAATAATGACTCCTGAAGAATTTCACTCTTTCACAGCTTTAGGCCATTTTACTATTAGACGAACGGATAAATTTTGGAGTGGGATCATGTCTGATAAAACTATTAAGCAGACGCTTATGAGAATGTTTAAATCATCTGGAGGATTAACGCACGGCCGTGGTATTACTTAGAGTACGATGGCATCGTGGACCCTTGGAATGATACGTCTACAAGATGTTTGTGAGCAAATAACAGAATACTGCAACCTTTCAATGGATACTTCAGAACAACATATTGATTACCGAGATTCACGCATACAACGTGACAACGAAGATCTTGAAAAAATCGATAATTGGTTCGCAACTCATGTCTTTACCCTAGATTGCTCTGAATTAATTTGCATTGCTAATGGTATAGTTGCTTCGGAGAATATTAATTGTCAACGTGCCTTTGAGATAGGAGAAGATTTGATACTAATATCACAAGATCTCATTTTTAACGGCTATCATTTCAGCGTAAAAATAAGGTTCTTCCTTTCAGCGCTATGATAAGTGCTATTGAAGTTGAGAAATCTCGTGTCGTCATTAATCCATTACTCTTATTCCAACGAATGTGCATTTCAAGAGAAACAGTCGGTGATGTCAAATGCGTGAATTTCGGTAATCAATATGTTGTTCTGAAGTATCCATTGAAAGTATTCTGTTCAAACCACAAACCAGTGCCACAACCAGTGCCCCACAAACTTGGTTTTAGCTTTAAACTGACCCCCCCTACACATCAAAAAAATAAAATTGCGTCCTTTAAAAACGCAAAGTTAGGCCTAAAAAATGTAACATTTCAATGGACTATAAAGATAGATAGATATTTGATTAACGAATTTATTGAAGAAATAGCTGATTTTACAAAGCTGCACGCTTCAGGCATCTTTCATTAATTTTATACTTGTAAGCTTATCGAAGATGTACCATCCGCTGTAAGACCATCTTGATTTGTATGTGTAAGATTTTTTGTTCTATAAATTCTGAGCTTAAGCTTGTACAACATTATAAAATTGAAAAAAAAGAAATATATACCTATATATAGTAAAATGGAACGTGTAGCTGGAGAGTTTCTTGCCGTTTCTTCTCCTTATAACAGCTAAACAGGTTGTGAAGCGGTCTTAATTTTAGTTTCGTTTCGTAATATCAGTCCATATTATAATTTATATTTTATACATATTTGACATTCAAAAAATGTTCTAGTTTGGAACTTATTTTGAATATAAAATTTGAGTTTGCTCATAAACCATCACAATTCTGATCAGCAGCACAAAGGCGTCTCAAGACGGTGACACCAACATAACTACGTCGTCTTCTCACCGGAAAACAGTATTAAAACCACATTTTAAGTCTATAGTATATATCTAGTAGCTCTCTGTAGCTCTTGAGTTTTCTAATTAGTCCGCTAATGAGTGGTATACATAAAAACTGACAATAAATATGTATATTACAGGAAAACAATAGAAAAAGTTAGTTTAAGTATAATGTCAATGAAGAAAAACAGTTCATTGCATTGTTCTTTTTTTTCGACACTACAAGAATATTCGGCCACTTAGTGTCAAAACGGAAATGATATCCAATTTAAAGGTCAAATTAAATTCAAGGTCAGTCTTTAATAAACGGGTGTGTTAAACCAGTTTAAGCAACTCACTAAGTTTAGTTTAGGGTATTTCTTTGATTTTAACTGAGAGTTAAAGCGTTTTTTTGATAATTTCGTTAACTAAGTTCTTAAGCGATATTTTTAGTAGGTTTATTCTATTTTAACCATGCAGGGGCGGAGAAAGAATACTAACCTCTGCGGTCAGGGTCGGCCTGTCGTAAAAGGCGACAAAACAACCCACCCTAGCTACGTGGCTGAGTTTGCCGCCATAATAACCTTGTGTTGTATTCCGGTATTAGGGACTCAAGTTCCTGTACCCTTATGGGACAGCAGCGTGTTCGCGATGCCACTGGAATTGCAAACACTCATAAGCGACGGTAACTGCTAAATTATAAGCGGGCCATCAGCCCGTCTGCTGTCCTAAGGCAATAAAAAAACCAAATGAATTTTGTTTTTATTATTTAATTCTACAAAACCGCGTTTAATTACAGCATATATTGTTGCTATATTTATTGTAGTACATAGGGATGTATTTACTTCTAAGCATCGTCCGTGTCAGCTTTTTCGTGACATTTCATTTGTGTTGTTGTGTGTGCACAATTAAGCAAATTGGCAATTGAGTTAAATTAAACGATTGCCACCTGATCCACAATTCTAAAAGAGTAGATCTATTCTATTTGAAATAACATATTCTGTCGATAAATTATTTATATTTTTCTGTTTTTTGGTAGTAAGTATGTATTTTTAATCTTAGTTTATTAAATATCAATGTAAACAATTGTTATTGAAAAGTCTTGGCTGTCTTTTTAACGCTTATGTTATTTCATTCCCTAAAAAAATTATTTTTAGGGAATGAAATAAAATAAGCGTTAAAAAATTTTAACTAGCAAAAGAAATCCCACTCGGCATATACATATTTTCTACAATATTGATGCAGTATTGTACTATGCGTTTCAAAATTAATATGTAACACACGTCTTATGAATAAATTAATATTACATTAATATTAAAATAATTAGTAATTTTTTTATAAATCCTTCATTTCTGTAACGAATGAGTCAGGCCTATTTATTCACAGCTTTGTTTCATAATTTTTTTAGAGATTCTTATCATCTAGTGTATAATTTATGTTTACTACGTTTATTTAATGCTACTTAAATAAATTTATAAGATAATTAAATGTTAGTTCTTATATACTAAAATATATTTCCAACATTTCTTGGTTAATTATTTATTCTTATTACGTGCCCGTACCTTACGTGCTACTTTTGTGCAAAATTCCATAAACGTAGACTGGTGTATTTTTGACATAAGTATGTTCATACTTTTTTCTGTAATTTCTACCCCTAATTTGTTACCTGCATTATATTTACCTTGTATGAACATTAGATACTGGAATATAACGCGGACTACGCTTTGCGATGTACCTGCTTCATTTGGGCACGAATACCCCCCTTACACTTAATCAATGCAAGTACTCGGAAAACCCTCCGTGCCCTGTCAGAACCTGAGTCATTAGGCTCATCGGTTTTAGCGACCTTATAACTTTGTAGACTTGAAAAAGCTTTGTAATAGATCCGGTTGCTGCTTCCTTATATCTTCTGTTCCATCTGTCAAGAGTGCTCTTTCGTATGTGACACTTGGCAAAGGAGACCGGATACATTTTATAATCGGGCTCTAATTCTTGATCTATAGGTGCTGCTTTTGCAAGTTCGTCTGCTCTTTGATTTCGAGCTAACACAATGTTTGTCCTTGTGTTAATATTAACGTAATTATAATATGACTTCGCAACAAAACACGACGGCTTGTTTTGCAATTTTCGATTCCGCTCCGCCATTTGTAATGCGGATGCGTTTCCTGGTTGCATTATAATCATCAAATCTATACAACTTTCGAAGACTAAATAATGATTTATTCCTTTAAAATAATTTATTGGAAGAAAAAGGAGACACACTGTTATTATTTCAGCGTTGAAGACGGTAGGAGCGCCTGTGAAATAAAATAAGCTCTAACTTGTTTAACGTATTTGCTTGCACTTCTTTGAACTTGCGAGATGAAAAAAGTTTGTTTCAAAATTAGTCCAGGCTGGTTTAAAAGTCCTAGAGACTGTTAAAGCTGAAGTGAGAGGTTTTTTGCATGTTGAAACGTGAACTACGGTTGCATGTGACTTCCCGTGGCACTGCTTCTTTGTCTCTTGGAGACGTACGTCACTGGTATATACACTAAAATCACTCCTGAGTTCCCTTACTCGCTTTGAGCGCCGGGGACGTGGGATGTGACGTTAGGATGTCTGCCCAATTGGCGCCATCATCTTTCGTGGGCCCTCTTCGAATTTTTGATGAGCCCCCGGCATCACATGCAGGGGGTAGCTTAGTCGGTATTCTGCACGACCTCCTCGGCCATGTGTGTGCGGGCTATAAGCCTCTCCCAAGTACTACCTATCTTCAAGGATGAGTACACCTCGTAGAAGGGGGCAAAGGGGTCCCGGTTTGGCTCCCAAACATCGCTACGATGATGGTAGGAAGCGAGAGGTCATGTGATTGTGATGAGGTCTTGGCGCTCCGAAGCTCATTCAGGACACACCTGTAGGGTGTGAAGCGATTACTCCTCGTGTATAGTACTTCCAGTGGGAGCAGTATGTCTTTTTGTGCGATGTGATACAGGTACCACCCGAAGCAACCATTCCTCAGAGTTCATTTCACATGATACATTCACTCAGGGCGGGCTACAGCGCTGTGATTGTGAAAATGCAACACAACAAAAATATATTCTTCAATCAATCTATGGTATAGCAGTATCGAGTCAACAACAGACCAAAAAGGTTGTGATAGCTATGTCCGCACTGACAATGAAAAATATTATATTTTCTTGTCATAATCTGCCAAATAATTTTCAGCCAGAATTACAGATAGGAATTGAAAAAGCACAATCGGCTTTTATATTTGATTTTGTAAAAGGTACTCGTTAATATAATAATAGTCAAGAATCCTTGTTTCATTATTTTGGCAATCAGTTAACGGTACACATGTACACACCCCACAAATCAATCGATCGATCAATGGCCTTACGTCGCCCACTGCTGGACATAGGCCTCCCAGGCGGTCTCCACTCCAGGACTATCTTACTCCAACGGCTGTCGGTCGTGCGACATATTTTATGTGTCCAACCCATTACCACTTCACCAAGCACTATATTCTTAGTCGGAATTAAAAGTCAGTGAAATAAGTCCAAGCAAACACGTCAATTGTTTACAAATTTACATACAATGAAATTTATTTTACGGGAATTAAACACAAATAAAAAAAAAAATGTTGAGAATACAATTTTTAAAAGAACGAAACATGTTTTAAATTACTTTATTTTCCGGAAAGATTCGACTTTCATAATCTTATTATTATTATCATAATTTTTTTATTGCTGTAGGACAGCAGATAGGCTGACAGCCCGCTTGGAGTTTAGCAGTTACTGTCGCCTATGGGTGTTTACAACGCCAGTGGCTTCGCGAACATGTTGCTGTCCCATAAGGGTACAGGAACTTGGGTTACTAATTCTGGAACATAACACAAGGTTATTATGGCGATTTACTTAAGACCAAATGTGGTCACCATTCAGACGGGCTTGGGGCCCTAGCACGTAGCTAGGGTTGTTTTGTCGCCTTTTACGACAGGCCGACTCCGGCCGCAGAGGTCAGTATTCTTTCTCCGCCCCTGCACGGATAAAAATAGATATATGTAGTATATCAGTTGTTTCTTGTCTAATACAAGCGCTCTGCAACTTTATTTGAAACTAGATGGCGTTGTGTGACTTGTCCCAATACATTTATTTGATATTTTGTATATAGCACGTCAAATTTAGTCAAGGCCTTGCGATCTTAGCCTACTGTAAGTAAGCTACCGTACCACCTTTCGCTTGCTAGCCCATACTCTTGCTAATCATAAAAGAGATGCCCCTATGGTATAAAAACATAATCAACACACTTGGCTCAGCTATGTAAATGGTCTGGAACTGTCGGGTTAGGGTTTGATTTCTACGCAGGATAAACTATTTAAATGTTGCAGATAGTTTTCTCTGCTATGGGTATATGTATCCGCCATTTTTCTTTTAAAAAATAGACTATTAAATACAATATGTTCAAATTTATTTTCGTTTCCTTTTATTGACACGCGCATCAGGTTGATATAGTTCTCAAAAGTATCCACTAACCCCAATTTCCTATAATTTGAATTACTAATTTGATGGATGACCTTTACATTTGCACGAAGAAATTGGACTATTATTTTACATTAATTTGCATATAATTATTAAATAACTACACCTCTAAGAAAAGGTCGAAGAATCAATTTATAATCTAGCTATCATTCTACCACTGCATTGCTCGTTTACCAATGGATATCCTACCTGAACAATATTTTTTTATGGTGTAGAACAGCAGACAGGCTGACGGCCCGCTTAGTATTTAGCAATTACCGTCGCCTGTAGGTGTTTGAAACGTCAGTGGCACGCGAGCATGCTGCTGTCCCATAAGGGTACGGGAACTTGGGTCCCTAATATATCTCACTATATATGAATGGGTGGAGATTTTTCTTAAAAATGAAAGTAAAATTCGTGTGCCGTAATTTATGGATGGCCCCTTTCTAATTTTGTTAAGTTTCAATTTACTAATTATACAAATTATTATTTATATTTTTATCCATCATATATTCTGCTGATATTGAAACAATTTTGAATACGAAATTATTTCTTTGGATAAAGATTAATGCAAATGTATTGATGGTCTGATTTTGGTAAGCATTGCTATCAAGTTTTAAAATATAAAAAAGTAAGTCTAAAGATATAACTACAATCGTTGGACATATAGTATCCGAAGTTTAAGATATCGCATGCTTAATCATAAACTGACCGATTACGATTTAGGTCTAAAGTGAGATAATATAACGGGCAGCATTGTATCGACGCCCTCTACCGCCCAAACTAAGATTTATTTCGATATCTCTTTCCCATACTGAGTTACCGCTATTTAGTTATAACTCGAAATATGGGATAAGTAGTAAATGACAAAACGTTTTTTGCCATTTCCCAAAAAACAGGTTTTTTGAGTTAGGTCAGTTTATGATTAAGCATGCGATATATGTTTTTTTTAATATTTTAAAGCATTTTTTCGTTCTATTATCAATAGTTTCTGCAGCGCATGTGAAGAATGACTATATGCGTAATATTTTTACACCTTAGGTTCCATTACATATGTGGGGGATAGTGATAAACCAGGTTTGGCGGTACCCACCTCACATTTAATTCCAGGCGTCGGTGTATTTGCACTACTATACATAAATTAACCACTTTTCGATTTTTTAGTAGCGAACGGTTTTTCTGTTGTGTTTTTTCAAGCGCGCGAACTTCACTCACTCTGGCGGCCGGTGGAGGCATTTTTATACGACACGACGGCTGAGGCTATACGGCCTTTGAGTTGAGTCGTGTCGATATATACTTATATTTAATATTTATGAATTTACATATATTATATATTTGTGTGTCTGAATAATGTATAATAAATATAATAATATATGTATGTATGAGTATTGTATGTGAGGGTTTGTATATGAATGTCAGTGTGTTTCTATGAGTATGTGTACGTGTTTATATAATATACCCATACATATGCTCCCTGTAAATAACAAGACTCATGTGGGTTCCATAGGAATGGCTCCAGAGATTAATTACCCTTGAAGAAAACACAGTAGTCATAATAATTTGGGTGTATACGGTAATTATAACAGTTTATGACATCCCACCGCTGGCCCCAAACCACCCCTAGAGTAAATGCGAATAACACGAATCAGCAGGTTTATTTATTTCGAATTAGAACCATTTAGATGAGCGCAGCTTCTTAAGAGGGTACATGCCAACGGGAAACGAAGCCGATGACTTACCGGCGGATGGAATCGCCTTAAATTTCTTAGCAGTTGGATATGGCAGTCTCTTCCAAGTCATGGACTGTTTTTTCGTTTCCGGGTTATGACCCGGAATGGTGAAGCCATGTTTCATCTATAGTTATGAATCGAGCCAAAAATCGGTCAAGAACTTGTTGTAACAAACCCAAACAGCTTTGTGAAATTCTCAGTCTCGTTTGTTTCTGCGCGTCAGAAAGCATTCTGGGCACTCAGCGCGCTGACACTTTTTTTATACCCAAACGGTTGTATATACATGTATATACAACATTTATGTATGTATATACAACATTTATTTATATATGTATATATAAATAATAAGATTATTATACACAATCAAAATAAAAAATAAGATTTCTATAGGAAGTGTCCTTATGGAAACGTCCTATATAGAAATCTTCATTTCTTATGCTATAAAACAAACAGTAACACGACGATCCGCCAAGACAATGTTTTCAACTTTTTTAATCATTTGTTCAGTCACTTCCAATCTATGGCATCCCGTGCGGGGGTCGTCGTTGATGGAAGTTCTTCCTCGTTTGTACTCAACACGTACAGTTTGTACTTAACGCGCAACCGTAAAATATGGAAGAGCATGAACCCCTAATGTTGCCTAAAGTCTTGATTTACCAGCTCCGTAGTAAAATTTTCGAAGCAGAGATATTTTATTACCCCGCGAACTTCAATTTAATCCATATTTAAGAACACGTTCCGACACGACGCAAACAAATGTTTTGTTTTTAAAAAAAACAAAAGATATTGATTGCTTTTTTATTATTATTATATCTAATGACTGGGCTATTGCCTGCCAGTATTTATTCAACCCTCACGTACTTATTAGTTAGGAATAACTATAATATAACAGTAGTATTCTAATCGCGTATTATATACCGAGCGTTCGTTTGAGTATCACGTCTAAAATCACGTCATTACTTCTTAAGACTTCATAAGTGTTATCAGTTTATTTTGTGCTAACAACGTATGAAGTAAACTAGTAAGAAAATTTGTGAACGTATTATGTAAGTATTATTTTAAAATAACGTTCACTTAATAAATAATGCGGATATTAAAAAGGAAATGATTGTACGTTTGTCATTCGTTAGATTACATATGTATTTGAAACTTTGGATTTAGTTGTTTTTCACAATTTCTTAGTTCTGCCTATTAAAAAAGAATATTTGTATTTCTTTGTTCTCATGGTCGTGTGTGCCGTAACTTGTTAAAGAAGAATATATGATCTTATAATTGAATTGATTTTGTGATAGTCTCAAAAGATGAATTATATCCAAATAATTGTATAAAAACATCGCTAGTGATGGATTTGAGGAAATAGTTTCCGCATAATAATTTGAGAAACAGGTTCTTATTTTTCTCGCTTGATGTGCATATAACACATATCATTTACCGACCGTGAAGGAAAACACTGCGATCCGTTGATCAACAGGGTTCTGATGATGATCTGACAAAGTTGTACCTTTGTAGATTACGTAGCATTGTCATTACTACAGCTAACGTAAACTGCCTTACTGTTACGTGCAGCTGTGGTATGTTTCATTGAATTTTTCTCGAGAGGAGAAAGAAGAGGGAGAGGGAGAGAGAGAAAGAGCAAAACGAAAACGATGGATGGAGCTATTATCTAACTAGGTAACCTAACTATACCAGTGTCCTGTATTGGAAATTATTTAAGTTACTTTTTAATTTGTGTTCATATACCCTCACGTAATATACCTACATAGAATATGTTTTCAAGACCTTAAGCTCTTGCAGTGTATTACCTACGTTCACTACCTTTTAATGTGAGGGTTGACAGTCAGTAAAACACTTCTTCAAACATTCCAGAAGACATGGCATATACGTAGGAGTAATGAAGTGGTTGGCGTTGATATCGCTGATCGCTGCCAATCTGGTGCGGTTACCGGCGCCCGTGGTTGAGACCACTAGTGGCCTCGTCAAGGGCAGGGTCAGCGAGAATGGCAAGTTCTACGAGTACTTTGGAATACCTTACGGTACAGTGGATGAGAGGAATCGGTTTCAGGTAATGTTTAATCATATTTCACTTTATCAATGAATTTCATTGAATGAAATCATATGGTATGCATATAATAATCGTACAAAGTATGATTAAAAAGTTCAAGACCGCTCTTTGCATCCGCTGTTTTTGTTTTCAATGCATTTAAGATTTCTTAAGCAATATGTAAGGTAAAATCGAGGTAGGTACGATATTTTATTAAAAGTCTCTCAATAAATTCGATAATAAAATGTATAAGAAGAAGAATGCTCAAGAGAGTCATTCAACGG
Source organism: Malacosoma neustria (assembly GCA_963693495.1). Lineage (NCBI taxonomy): Eukaryota > Metazoa > Arthropoda > Insecta > Lepidoptera > Lasiocampidae > Malacosoma > Malacosoma neustria. The sequence goes on from OY856389.1 coordinate 734,967, forward strand.
TTCCAAGTAGATTTTTGGGATCCTATTTGGATAGCAATTAGCAGTTGATTCGAGTGTGGAAATTTCAGAGGCCATTTCGAGTTATTAACTCGATGTCTCATCAATTATTTGTTATAGAAGTTGAGTATGTAACTAATGTCACAGTACTTATAAGGTCTAAGTCAAACACTGTACCACAAAGTAGATACTATATAAAAAACCAGATGAAATATTTCCATCGCAGTATGATTATTCAAAAATAAAATATTTAAAAATATAAAAATACAATATGTGCTTGTACAAAAAAGGTCATACAAAAATTCTTTTAGGCTGGCAGCGCGTTGGCAATGCTCCTGGTGTTGCAATCATCCATAGGTGACCACCTGCTACCAGGTGGGTCGTTAGCCTGTTTGCAAATTCCAGCTATAAAAAAAATACAGAATCCAAATAATTTTATAGTGCAATTTTGAAATTTCGTTTTTTGTTACATCACTCTAACGACTTATATTATAAATCTAAAACACAAATATAGGAAACACTTTGTCTTTTATATATATTTATATATAAAGAATTGAACAATAGCTAACGAGCGAAATATAAGACAACTGTGAACGTCTTGTTTATTTTATCACCATACATAATTGCTGAGGTCTAGGACCCTAGGCTCCGAAGTGAATCTCTAAGGCTGGTTTCACTGCTGTACGGACGATCCGTAGTGAGGCGCTAGGTACATCGTTTCACAGCGACGCGGATTGGTGCTGACGCGACCCGCTCCGGGTAGAGCCCGTATAACGACACCGTATCGTACACACAACTGTGTCGTACTGAACTCATGTTTCAGAGCACTGCGGGCGTGACCCGTACGGGTCTTCTGCATACGGTCAGTCCGTACGGGTCTCCCGGATAGCTGTGAAGCCAGCCTTAGAACAAAATATAAGAATAATATATCTGATCTAAGTCATTATTGACAAAAATCTCAAATTTTGAGGCTAACGTCTTCGAAAAAACTGAAAATATTAAAAACAAACATAGTAAACATGCCAAGGCCGACTACTTTGTATGTCTTAACGACCTAGACATACGTTGAAATGCTAAATCAAGGTTAAGTTTATGCAATCCATTAAATACTTTATTCATAATATTTTGAAACTGTTTTTAAATTACTGGCATTATGTCACAAACTTAAAACCGCACTAGGTACTTCATTAAACATACCAAATAAGCTTAAAAGCTGATATTAAAAGCGTGTTTAGTGGTTTATTGGCTTAAATTTGAACTTAGTATAATTAAACACGAAAAATTAATTTTTTATTACCAAAATTAAATAAATAAATAAGTAATAAATACATTGAGACATTTCACACAACGCCATCTAGTCCCAAACTAAGTTGCATAGCACTTGTATATGGGTACTAGACAACTAATATACTACGTGTATACTTTTTTTTGTAAATAAATACATATTATACATAAACACCAGATGCTGGACGCGAATAGAACCCGTGACCTCCACAAGCGTACCAACGTGCATTAGCCGTTACGCCAGGAGGTCGTCAAATTATGTTTTTAAATAAAGATAACTTATGTTATAGGATCCCTAGCAGGACGCATTGTCGTGGACCTTGTCGTCTTTTTATGACCACGCACACTCGAACTAATGCTGGTAAACGATCGCCACTTTATCGAATAGTAAATTCTTATAATTTCCTTTTTCACTCCATTGATATAGCAGCAACGAGTCCCAGTATTTATAAAAAAAGTGTGTTGAAATGCCTCCAAGACAAATAACTGAACCTTTCATAGCTACGGCGCACTGAGTGTCTCACTCTGAATTAATGTGTAAATGTAATGTGTAATATATAATAATAATATATAATAATATGTAATATATAGTATTCTATTTTTATCTAAATAATAATTTTTTGTTGCTAGTTCTTAGTCATGTTAAACTTTTTTTTTATGTGTAAGCTGTGACAAATGTTGTTGGGTTTATATTAGTACTAACATATTAAATAAGACAATTTACTAATCCTCACATAAATACTGTTTGTTTGTCCAATAAATGAAAAAAAAATAACACAGCACTTGTGATTGAAACATTTAAGCCTAATACGAACATTTTTATTCGTGCAGGGGCGGAGAAAGAATACTGACCTCTGCGGCCGGGTCTTCCCATCGTAAAAGGCGAAAAAACAACCCACCCTAGCTACATGGTAGGGCCCCAAGACCGTCTGGATGGCGACCACCTTTGTCTTAAGTATGCCGCCATAATAACTTTGTGTTCCGACATTAGTGACCCCTTTGGGACAGCACGATGCCACTGGCGTTGTAAACACATAAAGCGGACGGTAGTTGCTAAATTCTAAACGGGCCGTTGGCTTGTGTGCTGTTTTACAGCAATAAAAAAATAATATAAATAAAGACTTAAAATAAATATTAAATTTTTCTATCAAATATTATGCCTTAAGCGCTCTGTCTGTCGTATAATCAAAAAACAAACGCTACTTTTGACTTACGCTATAGAGAAGATATCGACGTAGTTAGTGTAGCGTAATCAAATCTTGAAGCCCGCTTTAAATTGGAAACTATTTTATCTCATGATGTTTTCATCATTTCAGCCGGAAGACGCCCACTGCTGGACAAAGGCCTCCCCCAAAGATCTCCACGATGATCGGTCCTGCGCTGCCCTCATCCAACCTATCCCGGCGATCTTGACCAGATCATCGGTCCATCTTGTGGGGGGCCTACCAACACTGCGTCTTCCGGTACGCGGTCGCCATTCGAGGACTTTTCTGCCCCAACGGCCATCAGTCCTTCGAGCTATGTGCCCAGCCCACTGCCACTTCAGTTTTGCAATCATCCGGGCTATGTCGGTTACTTTGGTTCTCCTGCGAATCTCCTCATTTCTGATTCGATCTCGCAGGGAAACTCCGAGCATAGCCCTCTCCATTGCTCTCTGAGCGACCATGAGCTTTCTCATAAGGCCCATAGTTAGCGACCACGTCTGCGTTCCATATGTCATCACTGGCAACACACATTGGTTAAAAACCTTCGTCTTGAGACACTGCGGTATTTGGGACGAAAAGATTTTACGGAGCTTCCCGAACGCTGCCCATCCGAGTTGGATTCGACGAGTGACCTCTTTCGCGAAATTGGACCTGCCTAACTGGATCGTTTGACCCAAGTAGACGTATTCGTCAACAATTTCGAAAGTACAGTTCCCAACTGTTACGGGGGTAGGTGCGACATGGACATTAGACATGATCTTCGTCTTGTCCATGTTCATTTTGAGACCTACTCCTTGGGAAGCTATATTGAGGCCATCAAGCATATGGCTTAAGTCTTCCATGGTTTCAGCCATGATTACGATATCATCTGCGAATCTAAGGTGAGTGATGTACTCACCGTTAATGTTGATGCCCAGTCCGTTCCGATGATGTTTTAATTAGTTAAATTGTTGTATTAAATACTAGCTGATACCCGCGACTATTCAGTAGTTTTAACGTGATGCGCGCACAACTGTAGACCTCTATCATTTTATTTATATAGATTAAAAACGGCAGTATAGTTTTTTACAACGTCATTAAAAAGGCAAAAAGAAACCGTCAATTATAATTGTAATACAAATGTAATAATGACTGCGAATAAGTATTCAGTAAGTTTGTTCATTTGTTAATATTCCAATACATCGTATCATCGTGTGCATAGACTATAACCCTATAGAAATGGTGTAGTAAAAAAAATCAATATTCTTACGAGTACATGCATATTACAACAGTTGGTTTTTAAAATTCGAAGGCATCAGTTTAACTTTAAGAAGAAAGCGATCGCGGGAATAACTATCCCTACACACAATTTTTTTAATATTGATGACACTGATGTGGAAAGTGTTAAATGCATGCAAATCTGTATCAGATCGCTTATTATGCTTGATACAATAATATTAATTTTTAAATGTATTAATTTTTTTAAATGTATTAAAAATTTACATTTTATATTAGAAACTGATATTTTTATACCGAAGAATTTTAAATTTATTATCTCTGTCTCTAAAATATTATTTTGTTGTATATTTGTAATGAATATTGAAATCAACCGTAACAATTGTAATTGTTTTATGATCAGTATAATTGATGTTATTGTGTGTAAAATTTGAAAATTTGATTATCCATAAAAAAAGATTTTTTCTGAAAAAATACATCTTTAATGCTTTTTATTTTACGTAGATATAAGAGTAATGATAAATGTAAATAAAATTTAATTAAAATTATATAATTTTAATTAAATAACGTAAACACCTTTAAAAAAATTTCGTTCATCCTCCATTACTGAAACAATTAATTAAAACTTGTCTCTACCTGTCTGCTATTAAACCAAACCTTACGTTCAGTCAATGTCAAGGTCGTTGCTAAAGGCGTTTAAATTTATGACGTCAAGCACTTAAGTGAGAATTAAGTGTTATTATTGTATATTCGATAAGTTGAGTATTTATAATTTTAGTGGATTTATGTTGTGAGGAATATTCCATAAATGACGACCTCTGTGACGCATACGCCTGCGAATTCATATAGCGCCACATAGTCCCATAAGCAGCAGAGTGATGAAATTACAGGAACTAGACAGCTGATATACTTCAATAAATTAATACATAAACGGCCGAGGTCGGGATGGGAATCGAATGCGTGACCCCTGCAGGCGTTGCGACAAATGCAAACTATTGCGCCGCAGATGTTGCTCAATGGCATCCTAATTGTATTGTTTCTAAGTAAATAGATGAACTCTTTGGCCTTTTATAATAATATAATGAATATACGTAGTGGTCCCTGAGAAATAGTACGGACTTCTGATATACGTACAAGTTTTTATTTATCTACACACATCAAAAAAGTCTAAGCAACATGTACTAATTTAAATTTTAGGATGGTAGATGAGCCGCTGTATGGACGAACTTCCTGAATGCACCTGAGCCTTTCAGTATTTCCGGGCCGACGGTACACTCGCACCCTTCTTGTATCAGGCCTAAACCCGAATCGCACTCATCGGAAAACATAATTTTATCCCATTGTTCTAGGATCCATGTTCTGCGTTCTCTACACCATTCATTTCGACGAGCGCGATTCCCTTGACGTGTCGGTGGGCACCTAATTGGGCGTCGAGCTCGTAGGTTGTACTCATGCAGTCGATTTCGCACAGTTTGGGGACTTACATCAACACCACTTGAATTTTGTAGCCTCAAACTTATCTCTCGAGCGGTTAACATCGGCTGGCGTCTTGCAGTCAGTTGTATGTACTGGTCTTGCTGAGTGGTTGTACTCCTTTTACGGCCTGGATGCTGTTTAGCGGGTTCCCTTGTATGAATGATTTTTGATCCTTGCTGCTTGATGTTAAAAGCCCATTTATTAATCTCACTTGAAACCTTTAGTTTAATGTCGTTATCAGCGAGTTTCAGGATGTTGAACTTGGTGGAACCAAACTTCTTTTAATTGTCTTAAGCCGGCAGGATAGAACCCCGACCAATAGGTTGTGATCAGTTCTTACATCAGCACGGGGACAAGTTTTGACGCTTTTGAACGAGTTTTTAAATAGGTTGTTGACAATAATAAAATCAATTTGGTTACGGATGATATGTTGCCGCGTGTGTCTGGGAGACGTCTAGGTATTCAGTCGTCGCGAAGGTAGCTGAAAGAAAGTGTTCATGATGACCATCGCATTGTCCTGGAAAAATTGCACTAGTAGATCTCCTCTATCATTTCTGTCTCGAAGACCATAAACACCACCCAATCCTGGTACATCTCCCACTCACTTACACACACCTTAGCATTCAAATCTTTCATCAAAATATTGACTTCTTGCATTTTGGTGATCTTAAAAAGCTGTTCCATTTATTTATAAAACTGATCAATGTCTTCTTGAGATTTTTTTAATAGGAGCATACACCTGAATGAAGTTGATGTTTCTTGTTTTGACTGGTATTTGAAGTATCATAGTACGTTTGGATTGAGGAATGAAGTTCATTGTGGTATTGATAGTTCTAGTATTAATAACTATCCCCACACCATGCTTTTTAACGACTCGTTTGAACTGGAGCAATAGATTACATGATCATCGTCGATGTTCTGATGTCCACTTCCCTTTCACCTCAGGTTGCTCAATCCCAGCACACCATTCCCTAGCCTATCCATCTCTTTTCCTACATTAGGTACCTTTACTGGACTCAAACTCCTTACATTCCAAGTTCCAATCTTTATTTCACGCTGTTTATGTCTACTATCCCGCCCGGGGGTTCTTCGCACCCCTGTTCCATTAAAGGAACGCCGGGAACTCAGGGCCATTTTCTTTTGAACTTTATCCATGTTTATTTGCCAAACTGATAACTAGGGAGATTTATTAGTACAGTGAACTGCAGTGGTTTCTCGGTGCCTTCTGCACCAGATGTTTTAGGGGTTGTTTAAACCCGAAGGCTCGCTGTAGCCTCTTTCGACCGGTTACCCGGTCGGGGGTATGGTTATACCGCCATTGTTCGGTCGTCCGAGCCTCGTCTGTTGTCTAGCAGGGGGCACCCGATACCCGTTAAGTACCGCCGCGGAAGGGCGTGCAGGTGAGGTTGACATTTGGGTCGGGTAAGATGTTATGCTTCGTTCCCTCTTTACCCCCTCTAAGCTAGTGTGTTAAGCTAGCGTGTTATACACGTTAATAAAAAAATGAGGAAATAATTTACTGGATTTCATTATAGTAGTAAGTCAATAAAGTTTTTCATCGTAACAAAGTTAGACCGAATCGTAATTTGAGCCAAACCTAAAATTATATTCAATTTGACAGCTATTGTTCAGAAATCTGTAGCAATCTCAGCCTTTTAATTTTTCGCAACCTTTACTTGTCTGGAGGGCGAAGTCAGGTTATGATTTTTATTATTCTACCTATAGATGAAGTCAGAAGCGTATTTGTTTGTATGTCGAGGTATTTAATAACTTCTGATGGAGTGTTTAGGATTTATTTTTATAAAAGGGACTACATATTAACGTGCAGATTCCTTATCTTTATAGGGACTTTATTATTACCTTTTTTTGTATCATCATCATCCCAGCGTCAAATCCCGGTTGCAACCGAAATTTCCGTTTCGGTGCCCAGGGTACGCTTTCCGACTTTTTCTACTTCCCTTCGCACGGTTTCCTGGTAGTGAGCCCATTTTGACGTCGCAATAAATTTTTTTTGTATATATTACATGTTGAGTATAGTTAGTAAAATTTGTATTTTAGTCGCTCGTCATGTGCTGCGGTAAGGTAAAATCGTTTTCGCCGGGTTTTGTTGCACTTTAAAATTCTTTAAGATTGGTAGCTACCAGATTTCTGGCAGGACAATGAATTCATGGCAATTCAGAAGCGGAGGGGTATCTCCTCTGGTTTGAGTTTGGTGTAAAATATACAAGAGTAATAGTATTTGGTGTAAGAGGTACAGACTGTAAATGTTTGGGTGGTCTATTTTCCATAACATTATGTTCATGGTCACGGCCTGCGACAAAATTATTTTACTTCATCTCTTCTTGAGTACTCACAACTACTTCTTTAAAAGTGGCGATAAATCGATTCTTTCTTTGACAGGTTTTTTATCCGTGCAGGAGTGGAGAAAGAATACTAACCTCTACAGCCGGGGTTGGCCTGTCGTAAAATGCGACAAAACAACCCACTACGTGGTAGGGCCCCAAGTTCGTCTGGATGGCAACCACCTTTAGTCTTAAGTATGCCGCCATAATAACCTTGTGTTGTGTTCCGGCATTAGTGACCAAAGTTCCTGTAACCTTATGGGACAGCAGCTTGTTCGCGATGCCACTGGCGTTGCAAACACCCATAGGCGACGGTAACTGCTAAATTCTAAGCGGGCCGTCAGCCTGTCTGCTTTCCACAGCAATATAAAAAGGCTTACAAGAAATTTTTGAAGTAGAACAGTCCGTTTTTTTTAAAAATAGGAATCAGGAAACGCATTCAAAGTCAAAAACGATTCTCGTGTAATGTCATATATTATAATCGTTACCTTCTGGTAAGATGCTTAGTTTAATTCTCTTATTAGTTTAACTTATCACAAAAATAAATATAATTAAATGTATGTTAGTATTATCATATACACTACAAGTTTATGAAAGTATTCACGACTTTAATAAAACCAAATTTTCTTATATAAATTTTTAAGGAAAAGTCAGGGGATATTATAATTATATTTTTATAATAGATAATATTCGTTTTCAATTATTAATTTGAACGGCCTATTTTTTCCACAGAATAATTCCTTTTATAATAATTAATTTTCTTTTTATTCAAAAGTTAGTTACGTCTGCTCTAATATAAATTTTGTGTTTTAATAGGTCTGGCTTCGTCAATATATTAAGAAACCGTCTTTCTTCTTTTACTGGAGCGAATTGGAAATAATAATTAGGCGACTCTGAATTGAATAATTATAACATTAATTAAATGTTTTTGATAAAAAATTAATTATGTTTTTCAGGCACCACTCCCGCCACCTAAATGGGAGGGCGTCTTCGAGGCCCTGGACGAGAATGGACTGTGTCCCCAAAAGACCTACGGCTCAGTGATATTCAGAGATTCAAACTGCTTGCGACTTAATATCTACAGACCCATTCACGCCAGTTCATTGCCTGTGATGGTATACATCCATGGAGGATGTTTCTTTGGAGGCACTGGCTCACCGTTTTTATATGGAGGGGACTTTTTTGCAGAGCACGGAGTCATTTTAGTAGCTATTAATTACAGACTAAGCGTGGAAGGATTCTTATGTCTAGGCATAAAAGAAGCACCAGGAAATGCTGGTTTAAAAGACCAAATAGCTGCTTTAAAATGGATCCAGGAGAATATCGCTGTTTTTGGAGGTGATCCAAACAGAGTTACCTTATTTGGCGAAAGTGCTGGCGCGGTTTCAACGTCTTTTATGGTTTTATCTCCTGCGGCAAAAGGGCTATTTCACAAAGCAATTTTGCAGAGCGGATCTTCCCTTTGTCCTTGGGCACTGCAACACGATCCTCTGCAAACAGCTAGTGACTTAGTCAAGAAATTCGGTTACCATACCAAAGATCCATATCAAATTTACAGTATTCTCGCAACAAAAACCACCAAAGAACTACTAGACGAGCTAAATAATGAACAAAATTACTGCGTTGCGGATAGAAATATATTTGTTCCCTGTGTAGAAAAAGAAATAGATGGAGTCGAACATGTGATAACTAAATATCCGTCAGAAGTAATACAGTCTGGGAACTACACTAAACTTCCGATGATAATAGGCTATACAGACAACGAAGGAATGTATTTCGTTTCGACAGATTACGGTAACAGTATACGAAATAATACAGTAACTATCGATCCACTGATGACTTTGCAAACAGATCTTGTATTTCCGAGCACTTTTGATAAGAAATGTACAGCAGATAGATTGATGCGACATTATTTCTCAACTAGTAAGGACGAAAAAATCATGGATATGGTAAATTTGTACTCAGATGTCCATTTCAAGATGCCAATTGTGTTTGAATCAGAAATGTATGCGAGGACTACAGATAAACCGATCTATTATTATCTGTTTAAATATAACGGGTACATTAATATGCCTAAAATCATATCAGGTTTTGGTTTAACAAAGGGAGCTTCTCATGCAGATGAGCTGTTCTATATGTTCAAGCCTCATGGATTTCCACTACCTCATAGATTCTTGGAGAATCACACGATTAAGCGAATGGTGACGATGTGGACGAATTTCGCTAAGTTTGGGTTTGTATTAAATTTATTACAATTTCCTAGTGACACCTGAATTCATACAATTGCTTTGGGATCCTTTATTGGGTGGTATTTATTTATTTGGGGAGAGATATCAAATGGTATCTATAATGTAGAGATCCGTTAGGAAAGCAAATTGATACTGCTTCTCGAATCAGTAGAAGTGCTAGGAAGCTGGTAATGGTAAAAATGCAGCTGATTTGACTATGGTGTAAATGAGTTCTTGGCTAACGAGGTCCAGAGCGACTAGCAAAATGTGTCTTACTGAAACTGAATGTAACAAACCAAACGGTTTTGGGATAGTCTCGCGTACGTTAACTTTAATAGGCTGATGGAGTTCTATAATAACAACGCAATATTGTCTGTTATTTATATTACGACACATTTTGAAATAAATAGTAGAAAGAAATTAAAAATATTTAAAGCCAATGTAGGCTTCTCAGTCACATTCTAAACATATTTGTTAACTGATAAAATAAATAATTATACTATAAAGATAAGAATTTATTCACCTTATACACCGATAATCTATTTTAAAACCAATTAATGGGATCAAAGATCACTTACGATAAAATTTTGTAGTCAAAATATTGTATATGTGTCCAATAGTATCAGACGTAGATGCAGCGCATAGGCCACAGATTTGATTATCATCATGACAGGCACTAGTTAGTTAGTTTTGCTCGTCTTCCGTCGTCGGCGGAGAATATTAAACCCTGAAGTTGGCGGCGCCCTGAAGTAGATAGTAATTAATTAACCCTAACTGGATGGTAGGGTTCCAAACAGGTCTGGATGGCCACCACTAGTCTCCAAATATGCCGCCATAATAACCTTCTGTTATGTTCTAGCATAAGTGACCCAAGTTCCAGTTTCTCTACGCCGACGGCAGTAGGCCGCCTGCTGTTTAGAAGAAATAAAAAATTAAAGTTATACCACAATTTCCACGTAATTGATCTGTTGTGTTCTGGAATTAGTGACCCAGGTTCCTGTGCCTCTATGGGTACAGCAGCGATTTCGCGGTGCCTCTAGCATCGCAAACATCCATAGGCGACGTTAACTATGTGTACGGCAACTATTAAGTAGGCCGTCAGCCTGGTTAAAACTCGCTTCAAGAATTATAAAAAGTGCCATTGTCTTTTACCTTTCTATGGCGTAGATTGGTGCTGGGTTTTTAGTGGGTAGACTCTGCCAGCATTGCACTAGTGCCATTTTTAGGGCGCTATCTGCCAGGGGAGTCCCACATAACCATCGTCGAATCGCTCCTCGACGAGGTATCCCCTAAGGATTATCCTAGTTAAAAAAAATGCCGTGAACCTATCTGCTTGTCCTTAACAATAAAAAAAAATGTTCTGTATAAAATTGTGAAACTATTTTTGTTTTCAGGGACCCAACACCTAAGCCCACGAAACTCTTGCCATTCAAATGGCTCCCGAGTCGAAATTTCAATCCGACGGCTTTAGTGATAGATGAGAAGATAACCACCGCACCCATGTGGGACATGCTTTCGGTTACATTGTGGAACGAAACATACAATAAATATAGGAGAAAAAACTATGGCTTCCTTAACGACATATAGCATTATTTATTTATTTTTAAGTGATATACCAAATTTTTATTAAACAAAAGCTGGGCCCACGGCGTTTCGACGTACAAAAGTTGCCACGCTACGGAGGTCGTCATAAGGTAAACAAGAATTAGGGTAGAGTCGCAAAGATCAATAAATGGATAAAAATACCTTTGGTGGGTGGAGGTTCTAATCCATTTAATTATAAAACAACTTCCTTGTTTTTCTCCTGACACTAGTGTACAAACAGCAAATACTTGTAATATTTATATAATAAGATAACTTTTTATTGGTAAATAAATAATTAATAAAAAAATACAGATAAAAAATGTAATAGCAAAACGTATGAGAGTTGTATTTGACTATCAATTAGTACGTGTTAGTTATTAAAAACCATAATTAGATTCAACTGAAACTTCTGTTGTAAAATGTAACGCATAATAAACGTAATATGAAACGTTATTAAGGATTGTCATGAGTGAGCCAAGTTATAAATGAAATATAATAATATACATACATACATACATATAATCACGCCTCTTTCCCGTAGGGGTAGGCAGAGACTCTTAGGTAGGCAGAGATCCTTACATACTTGCTTCGCTTCGTTCACTTTCATTATTCCCTTCATACATGCCCTTCGGTTTAGGGTACTCTTGACCTAGCCTTTTTTCAAGACATCCCTGATCTGGTCTCGAAACGTACGCCTAGGTCTGCCCTTTCCAACACTTCCATTCATACACTCGCCTTATACACTTTTTTCGTCAATCGTTATAATAATATAAAGATTATTAAAAGTGTATTTTTTTAAATATCTGTCTTAACTTCCAATAAGAGGTCTTTAACAACAGGCTTATAGTTGGCATACAGTTCAAGCAACCTTTTGTTTTGTAAACCACATGAATGATCGATTTCTTTACAAAATCTTGCAACGTATTATAAAAACTGTTACCAAAGCAAGAAGACAAATACGATCTTCAAGCTACTGCCAAAATGGCAGTAGCAGTGACAATATCTTGTAACATTTGAATATCCTTACACAGAGGAAATTTTACAGTATGTGGATCTTGACGAGGGATTCCCAAAAGGGTCGATATCGACCCCTTGGGGTCAAAACCTGTTTCCCAGGGGTTAAAATAAATGAAAACTGAATTTGAGGATCAATGAGGTCTAAATCGGATCCTATTAATTAACAAGTTCTTATTTGAAACTCAAAATACTGTATAAGTTGTGTTATGTGTACCATCTTGTTATAAGAATAACAAATTTTTTAGTAGGTACTATTTAATAAGTAGAGATTAATATTTTGTATTAATAAGAAAACTATTAATAATAAAATTATTAATAGATAGGATTTTTAAAGTAATTTGGCTATTGGGGTCTGAGGTATCAGTTCATTTTGAAAAAGGGGTCTGTTGCCCAAAATAGTTTGGGAATCCCTGATCTAGACAATACCAAATAGCAATTTATTGTTTTGTTCGAATGGTGTTAGTATCTAACACAGTATCGAAAAATGGTTTTATATAACGATGCAATATGTCGTATCTTTATTGATAAGCGTTATGTCACATGTAGGTTTCGTTGGGCGTGAAAATTGGTGGTCAAGTACCGGAATTGTCATTTAGTTGTATTAAGGTAGTTGGTGATATAAATTCTAGTCATTTTATTTGATCAAGAATTTATGATAATGATGATCAAGAATTTATGACGGATATTTATGTTGTGATAATAGTTGTGATTGTAAAATGAAAATAATTTATGAATAAATCTTTTAAAATCACGATATTGTTTCTTTTTACAAAATTTTGAAAATTTAAGATGTCTATCATTGGGAGTAGAAGATGTTTATTAAGAAATATTTTCAATTTTTTTTTTATTTGAAATGAGCTTTCGGTTAAGATTAGATTAAAAAAAGGCGTTATAAAATTATTTGGGACTTACAACGGATTGACAATGCTTCTGGTGTTACAAACGTATATATATGGTGACCACCTGATATCTGCTGAGCAATTTGCCTGTCTGCTAAACTCAAGCTATAAAAAAGTGTACTGTTTTCTACCAGAAAGATCGAAATTTTATATAAAGCATGTAAAGATCCTAAAGAGGGAGTCAAAATCGATTGAGATATACCTGTAAATAATTTTTAACCTAAATGCAGACCTAAGTGGACCTTCGCGGCAGTCTTCATGTCCGTGACATTGCGGATAAACTGCAGGAGTGTCGGCTCCGTTGGTACGGCAACCGGATGCTTACGTGGGAAACAAATGTCTGGCCATGCCGCCTTCGCCGGGCCCCGGCAGCAGGGGTAGATCTAAAAAGTGCTGGCTTGACGTCGTAAAGGGTGATATGCGTGCCAATGGGCTCACTACCAGGGATGCTGATGACCGTGCGAAGTGGAGTACAAAAAGTCGGAAAGCGGACCCCGGGCACCGAAACGCAAGTTTGGGTTGCAACCGGGATGAACGCTGAGATGATGATGATGATGCAGACCTAAGTGGATGTGATGAATTAAATTTAATAATAAAACAATTGAAACGAGTCTTGGCGTCCTAGGCATACGACACTCGAGTCGTAACCAAAACTACTGGACTCTGACACTGTCGTACTCACGAAGGTGTAGTTAATCCGTCTTGACTCTATGAAAAACAATGTGCGGGATAAATGTTTATCCACACCGCCTCCGCCAGGTCACAGGAGCGGTAGACTCAAAAAGTGCTGGATTGACGTCGTAAAAGGTGATTTCTGTGCCCATGGATTCACTATCAGGGATACCGAAAACCATTAATGTAGAGAAGAAAACTAAAAAATTAAGAGAGAGACAGAAGAGTGGGGTAAATACAAAGGTGGGGTAAATACAGGTGTGGAGGTACACAATCAAGGTGGGATATACCAGATCATGAAGCTCTTCAAAAGGGTTATCGACTCACAGATTCAACAGGAGTGCACTCTCTCGGAATGTCAGTATGGGTTTCACCCTAGTCATGGGGAATGGACCCTGTTTTTTCCCTAAGGACTGTGGTGGAGAAATATAGGACGAAGAACAAGCCTCTGCATTGTCTGTTTCTTGAATTGCAAAAGGCCTTTGACTGTATTCCTTGCGCGATAATCTGGTGGGCATTGCAGTTCAAAGGGATTCCAGAGGCCTATTATAATTGACATAATCCGAGACATGTACCGCGATTCCGATTCCGTGGTTCAGACCGTTGTTGGTGACACAAAATTCTTCCCTATCCAGTGATACTCAGACAGTTCTGAGTAAACCAGGGATCCGTCCTTAATCCGTTTCTGTTCAGAGTGGTATTAGACGTACTGTCAGACAGCATCATAAATTCACATGAGCAGCCCCCGTGGTTGCTTATGTATGCTGGTGCGATGCATGAAGGGGTGAATGGTATCGCTTGAGAACGGCGGTCTGAAGTTGAATGTGGCAAAGACTGAGTATTTGGCTGCAACTCTACAGATCCCACATCCGTGCGCATAGGCGGCGATACAGTCAAGCGCACGGAACTGGTGAAATAACTGGGATCTGTATTTCACGCGTCTGGTGACTTTGATTGCGATGTTAAGGCACACCTTGCTGCCGCATGGGCGAAATGGCGTGAGGTGACTGGTGTCATTTGTGACCCCAAAATACCGGTTAAATTGAAGGGACACAAGAAGGCACTGCGAGTCACGGAGATGAATATACTGCGGTGGATGTGGGGAGTAAAGCGGAAGGACCGCGTTAGAAACTCCTGTATTCGCAGCAGCCTTCGTGTCCCTGACATTGCGGACAATATGCAGGAGTGTCGTCTTCGCTGGTATAGCCACGTTTTGCAGAAACCGACTACATACATGTGGGATTGATTTTTGATTTAGGCAAGTGGTTGTTAAAGTAAAAGAGTTGCGACTCACTTTATCGTTTATTTCTATACTTTAGAAATATGATTTTACACTATTAAACCGTATTTTAAAATAAAACTTGGAGAGCGTGCGTCGTAACGCTCACCGTCGTCGTCCATTCGTCGTCGTTCTCTCTCGTCTCTCTGCCAACTTCATTCATATCTTATACTTTTCACGCTATGGCTTCATTCAAAAACATCATTTTACATCCAAACACATGCGTTCCAGAAATATCATTCCCACATACATAGGGAATAAATGTTTAGCCACGCCGCCACCGCTGGGTCCCGGCAGGAGGGGTAGACCCAAAAAGTGCTGGTTTGACGTCGTAGGGGTTGATATGCATGCCAATAGACTGACCATCATAGATGTCGAAGATCTTGCGAAGTGGAGTAGAAAAAGTCGGAAAGCAGACCCCGGGCGCCGAAGCGAGAGTTTGGGTTGCAACCGGGATACAACGCCAAGATGATGATGAATATAATATTACTAATACTACTTTTCGGCTAGATCTTGAGCAGAGAACAGAAATAAACGAAACAAACTTGACGATCATTTTTGAATGTAAAGAAAGCTTCAATGGCGAAATTTCAATATAACGTTATAATGAAAGGCAAATATATCCAGGAAATCCGGATGCAGCGTAAAGGGCTGACCCAAGTGACCTCTGCTCAGAGCTACCAACCACCCGGAGTAGTCATGTGTTACTATAATATTAAGGTTATAATAGATAATAAATAAGATTACGTTGATATTTACTAGAGAAATGAGATCATATGGAAGAGTGCCCAACTAAAAGAAGCAATAGTTTTTTTTTAAGTATACGACCATTGATAAGATGAGAGTGATTTGAAAAAGATGCAGATACTTGTTACGACAGTTTATGTTGTGATCTGTGATCATAAAGATTGATGCACGGCACCTCCATTTTGTCGGGTAGTCTAAGGGCCGACCCCAGGCTTATTTGGTTAGGCGGCCCAAACACACGGCCCTCTAATTGAGCTACCGTCTACAATCGAGCCAATTTACTAAATTATAGCCTTCTTTATTTAAAAGAACCTTAAACCATTTAGTATTGGGTATGAAAGACTTTTCTGTTTAATATTGTTACAAATGAATCGTTAATTCAGCTCGAAAATACTATATATAGAAAGCAAATCTTATTTTTTTCTCTCGTTACTGTGTTATGGCAATCTGTTTTAATAATAAAAGTATCTGAAGAGATTTTGGTCTCAGTGAGTCTTCACTATACGATAGGGAGTTTCACTTTCTCTATACGAATCTATCGAACCACATAGGCACACTCTGCCTTTTCAGTCGTTTAAGCTGATTCGTATTTGCGTACCAGATTTTTGTTAATTACCTTCAGTCGACATAACACACATCTTCTCTCTTTTTCTTTATTATAATAATATTATCGAATATATCTAAATCATTCATTTTCATCAATATATCTAAATTATTTATTTTTCAGTAAGTAGAAAAGATATATGTCCAACGATTGAACAGAGCTATAATAATTATCTTAATAGGGCTAAACCAGTTTTCACACAAAACTGTTTTTCAGCGTGCTTATTCAGAGAAAAGTCTGGAAAACTTGTTCATGGTTTATGATATAAACTGAAATTTGTTAATAGAACCGATTAAATAATCAAACAAGCTTCCTTAATGTTGATCGCAGATAAATCTGAGTCATATTTCAAAACGATGAGATAACAGTAAAACAGGTTGTAGCTCTAAAGTATTTTTATCTAATGTGCATGTTATAATTTGTTACGTACTCGTACGATAAAGGAAAACCCTGTGTTAAATCTCTAGGGGAAGGTTCAGTGCCAACATCGCGACGTTATGGACTGTTTTATATATAAAATTAAAAACATACTTCAATAAAACTTTCATTCACTTTAGCTGGTTCCGTGAGAGTTCTTTAGATTTATCACGGCGTGAAGTTTGCAAAGTCCCCAAGAGTTCACATCACAAAGAGCGTCGAACTCTTGAAAGAAGTTTAGTTTTCAAAGGAATACACAAATATCTGTAAAATTAATTTCCGTGAAACATTTTCGAGTCGCCCGATCGCCGCCTGGGGGCGCGGTGGCGACTACGACTGCTCGGTGTTGCCACTTTGGAAATATATTATATATTTAATGGATTTTTAATGCGGTAATTCACCAAACTAAAATTTACGCATAAGTATGTTAGGCTGTTTTGAAAAGGTACAAACTCTTAATTTTGCTTTTATAACCCTTTTCTTCCAGAGTGGTCCTATTCTTCTTTTTCCTGCCTACCCGCAATTTAGTTTGGATGCTGCGGCGCCTGACGGTGATTTCGTATAAAACAACTCGACCACCGCCGTGTCGCCCTCTCTGCTTGGCTAGCGCTCGTGCCGACGACACGTACCCTCGAGTCTTGGTTAAACTCGCACGAGTTTTTATATGTGTATTATTATCGTGAATCGCTAATTATAAAGGCCTAGACTACAAACCGCAGAACCAGCCGTGGACTTGCTGGGTATTTTCGTCTCCTTCTCCTTTCCACGTTAATTATCGAACCCGCACTACCTTTGTTTCCCGCACCGCGGCAACCATCTTTCGAGACCTAAGCCGCACCTTTCTTTATACGGTCCTTCAGCCCCACTAGAGAGTTTTATTCAGTTGTTATTGAACATTAAAATTTGGTTAGCAGATATGTGTAGTTACTTATAAACTTACGTTTATATTGCGTCGTACTTAATTTATAATGTATGGGGTCTGTCTGATTTCTTATTATTGTTAAGGGAGTGATTGACCTAAAATATCGAATTACCTAACACGCGGGGCCGCAAACGGCTAGCAGGACCTTTACATCTGAATAATACAATGAATCAATAACATTAAACAAAATTAAAAATGACTCATCTTTCAGTGACCCAAACGTCGACGATAAGAAGACTGCGTGTTTTTCTATGAAAAGATTACAACTAAATATTGCATAGACGTCCATGCTATTCGTTTATTTTCTTCTTATCTATTTATTTATTTAATATCAAGTCAATAATTGAAATACAAAGTATAATATAACGTAAACCTTAAAAAAGGACTATACTGTAAAAAATCAGATTTTTTTTTAAATAACACATGGATTTTAAGTCTCTTTTTAATTAATTAAAAGAACGTTATGGCAACACTTTCGTAGTGGTCCAAGTTTTTGCTATTAACATAGCTGACAGACGAACAAACAGCCGGCGGGGGCACTTTATGTAAGTTGAAAAGTTGTTCGTAGCCGGCTCACATACCTTCCCGCTGGCTTTATTCACTAACGATTTGTAAACTCATCCGCTTGTTTATTTTTCGTGTTATGCGATTTTAAAGGCGCTTTAATTTCGTGAATTTGCGCATTAAGCTGATGTATGGCGGACTCTTAGCGCACTTAGGACTTAAGCTGCATTTCAAATGTGCCTTAGTGCGCTTACTTTAAGACTGTGTACGCATTTCCTTTGCTAAAGTAAAACGGGCCGAATCTAAATTAATGTAAATAGTAGATTTTTATAACTAAAATAAATAATTATTTCAGATATCTAATTGCTTCTTCTTGCATTTGTTATAGGAAAATCATAATCATTATGATTGCTATTAAACATTTGTAAGTATATCATTAGCAATATGATAATCCGAATATTCATATATCTTAAAATTTATTTTCTTATAAGATGCGTAGAGTAGGTACTTAAAGTAATATAAATAATGTTAATCACAAAATTATGTAATTTTGTTTTATTTATTTTTTAATTTCATAAGTTACTAAAGTTCTAGTAAGGGGCCATCCATAAATTACGTCACTTTTTAACTCCACTAAACACACACTAACACGACTTTTTAACTACTCCTCCCGTCCTTGTAATAGTTAGTTACATTTTTAGAACCCCCTCCCCCCTGACGTGACATCTCACATGTTTCAAGTTTATCCATGTATTTAAATATAATGAAAAGAAAAAGGTTATTTTCTTTTTTATTATTTTTATTAAATAATTTTTAATAAAATCAACATAACAATATCGCTCTTGAAATTAGATGTTGTTGCGTGAGAGATAATTTTATAGCGAGAGTGCTAAAATATTATAGATCGAGTTCGTAAATATTTAAAGTTTTTTATTCAAATATAAATTTCGCGTTTTAGTATTTTAAATCTTAATATGTGACGTTACAAAGCTTTTGACCCAGCCTCCCCCCCCCCTCTATCCCACAATGTCACATTCCGGTGATACTCTCCCCCTTTAATGTGTAACGTAATTTATGGATGATCCCTAAAGTATGTATGAATACCAATTTTCAGATATCATTAATTCTTTTTCAATTTCGCCAAATCAAAGCTTAGGTAATATGACTAAATTTATATTTTTTTGGAGTTTATTGGAGTTTACTCCTTAAGAATCGATTTTCATATATAAGGCGCCCGGTATGAGAAAAATGTGAGAGTAAAATCTACTAATGAATGACCTCGTTACGTTTTCGGTGCGCGTGCACCGGAACACACAACAAAACAAAACGATGTATCTCTCAAGGCAAAAATTACTTTATTTGTTACAACTTAAGGTTGATTTCACATTAAATGTTGTCTTTTCATTTGTAAGTGACAAGAGTAATTTATTGCTTTGCTCATTTTATATGACGAATGATCGTAAGTATTAGATAAAGTTTTGGAGATTTGTGACTTTATTACTAGGTGCCATAGTTGTAATTAGGTTGAACTTAAAACTGTTTTAAAATTTTTTTTATATATGTATATTATTTTCATTAATTTGTTAATTTACCCTTTCATATGGTATTAATCTTTTTTCAGTTAAATAAACTCTTTTTGCGTATGTTTAGACAATCGTACTTAAGTAGTAAACTCCAGTCGTGCGTTGGAGCTGACACACACAGATTTTATTTTATAATTACAATCTCAATTCGCAGTCTTCAAAACTGCTTGTATAGCTTTCTATCGTGAAAACGCCAATCTTAAATTCAGCTTTAAATTGTTACTTTTACGTTTTATAAGTATGAATACATTATCACCAACGGTGAAAATAACCAAAAACCATTGAGACTAATTCGGTTTCTTAAAAGAAATCATTTCCTTCATATCCAAGTTAAAACATAAAATATATAGCTAGTAATATTGTGTTCCTTCCTTCTATAAGGGCCTGAGCCAACAATTGTGTGCTAATATAATCTCTCGATACAAATAATCTTGTAAATCTTTGTTATATAAAACAAATTATATAACAGACAAGATTTTATTGTCTTTATTTGTGACTAGTTGACCAGGCAAACGTTCTGCCATATGCATTAAAAAAGTGCTTATCCAAGGTCCAATCTATGACTATATCGAAATTCATCAAAATCCATTCAGTGGTTTTTGCGTAAAGGAGTAACCTAACATCCATACACACAAATTTTCTCGTTTATAATATTAGTAGGATGAATACAATTTGATTCGATATACCAAATGGGAAAGAATATAACTTCCTTTCTATTCAGAAAGTAAAGTTCATTTATTTATAATTAAAAAATGCTTTAAAAAGGCACATACGATCATGACAGGGTAGTTATGATGCCGTAAATGCCTTAGGACATGCTCGATGTCCTCCGCAGCCAGCTTTTATCCGCTTGCGTACGGCCCTCTAATTAGCCTAATTAGCGATTATACGGTTCAACCCACTCGTAAATAGAAATAAGGAACGTTGAGGGCTTGCTTGTTAAAATGTACTTACTCGTATTCTAGTCTACGAATATGTTTGGGCATATTACATTAATTTTTTTATTGCTGAGGTATAGCAGGCTGACGATCCACATAATTGGTAAAAAGCAGTTACTGTTGCTTATAAATGTTTGTGATACCAGAGGCACCGCCACCATATTGCTGTCCGCGTAGGGTAACTGGAGCCTGATCACTAATGTCCGAACACAACACAAAAAACCAGGAGTGGTCGCCATCCAGACGGACTTGGAGCCTAACCATGCCATATTTCGATTACTTGAGTTCGGTTACATTCAAAGCTTTTAAATTTGCCTTAAGGATCTATGGTCCACCGTTAGAGGAGATTTAGATTTCTTAGAGCAAACTATCCAACTAAAGGAGTAAGTAACTTTACAAAAGTAACGCCAGAGCCTCGATCGTTGTTTAGCATATGCTTCAGTTGACAGGTGAGTTCGCCTTGGGTCACGAAGGTCTTGATAGGCCTCCACAAACCGCTAGCAAAGGCTATTATTGAATATACGAATTTGAAATCTTTTGGTCATCTATTAGCCGTTAGGCCGTTCGTTGACCCCATTCAAAGGAACACACTTACATGTTCCAGACGGTATTCGTGGAATTTTAAAATGTTCTACATTTTATTGCTTCAGTCTTAATGATTAAGTTCTTGGAACACCTCTTACTTGACAGGTGATATTTGCGCCCCTTTCTCGGCTTTTAGATATGAAAGATAAAAAAAATAGTTTTGCAATGTAGTACTTTCATATCATCGCTTTCTGCGGTCACAGCCACTTGATTATTTTATTTTTATCCATAATGAAATCTGTATCTGTTATGTACATTAAAGAATATTCTATTCTCTTCTACTTTCATTAAAATACCGCCTAACCTTCCAAATTCGATATGAAATATCAAATAGTGCTTTTTCTGTGCTGCCTGTGAGCCCGCGGAAGAATTCCTTTAGTGCCTTTTACTTTGTTTTTTTTTAATCCAAATATATATTATTATCCCATCCGCCATCCCATATATGTGAATAAACCTCTTGGAATCTTCGCTACGTATGATGCTCAGAGTTTAGTTAATTAGGATTTTAAGACAAAAGTAATAAAACAACGTAAGGACTTGTAGTTCTTATTTATTACTGCACTTATTTCTTAGAACAGTTTATAACTTATATTGTGTGATGCTACATAGAAATGTTGACTAATTTTGACCCTTTAGAGTTTCTTATTTAATCGTTTTCACTACGCAAGTGGCAATACGGCAAACTTGTCATCCAAAAGAGTCAAATATATGTAATAAATATATATAATATAGATAATACTTAATTTAAGTTTATTCAAAGAGCCATTCTTTGAACATATGCTTTGCTTTAGTAGGAGCCATTATTACGAAAATAATTATTGATGTTAAGTAATATTCCGTACCTGGACTAAACATTTCACGCCGTAGCCGAGGAGCCAGAGCCACATGCGACTCGCGAGCCGCAGGTTGCCAACCACTATTCTATGCGAACAGCAGCGTGTTAGCTGTGCCCTTGGCTTCGCAAACATCTATAGGCGACGGTAACTGATTATTATTAAGCGAACCGTCTGCCTGTCTGCTGTCCCATAGCATTAAAAAAACCAGGTACACCATATATATTACATACTAGCTGTACCCTGCCATGCTTCGCTGTGGCACATTGTGATTGACAAATGAGAAACAAAAAAATAGATAAAATAAAAATAAATAAAAACAATCCTTGATGCGGATTATATATCATGCTAAAATTTCAGCTCGATCGGTGCAGAACTTTTTGAGTTTTTGAAGCGTACACAAACCAACATAACATTTTTATATATATAGATTAATTAATCAACTGAATTGCGAGTGTGAGTTTTAAGTCTTTAAATAAATGAAATAAAAATGTTTCACTATAAGCGTGCAAAATGTGTAACCACCTTTATAGCTTCGTCCACACTTCTGTACTCTGCAATCAACTAACAAAGTAATCCAATTGGCACCGGTCCGCGGCCCCACTACGGACTGCTATTTGCGAAAGTCATTTGAACATATTAATTTTACAATGCGGTTAAGAATTTACTCTCTGGAAAGCTTTTTAAATTATGAAAATAAATATTCGTCTCGACAGCTTTGATTTTTTTAAACGGTTCAGGTCAAGTGTTAATTGACTTTATTATAAAAATAATAAAAAAAAAGTGAGAAAAAAAATAAAGCCTTGAGAAAAAAAACTGAATACTTGGGAAAATAAATACATTAAAAATAAAATACATGCCTAAAAACGCAATGCTACAGCGGAGCTCTCCAATTTTTTTTTCTAATCGCGAAAAGAGCTTCGCTGTAGCCTTGCGTTTTGAGGCGTGTATTATTTTTAAAGTATTTTTTCCCTCACGTTTTTTTTAAATTATTTTTTTAACACTTAGTTCCTATGCTTTATACTATAAAACTACGCTTCTTTCGGGCGTCCCTAGATGGCACTGTTATTTTTTTATATCCTTCAAGTAGTACAAATATGAAAATAATTTGAATCCTGCAATTTTTGCATAAGAAGAATTATTGCATTCATATATTAGTTGCTCATTCGTATATTTTATTGTCTATTATATGAACAAAGCTTATTTGTACACCACTATTCGCATTCTTATATAAATTCATCTTTTATAAATCTTCCCGTAAATTTTGTTCCATATTCTGAATAAATCATTAGTGATATTGCAATGAAATTTATAATATCTTTAACGCTATGTCCAGGATTTACATCACAATAATTGTTTTACAATCGGCAACTCTATCCTGCTAAAATTCAACGTATCTTAACTGCTGCACTTACTAACCTTATTTTTTTCCAACTTTATCTTCAACGAGTTCTAACTAAACTATTAATTTTATTATTTTCATCGTATTTAATGTACAATTTACCCACAGAACCATTCAATAAACAATCGTTAATGTGAATGTTTCTGGTAATCATGTAATACTTATTGATGATGAAAACAATTTCATAAGGCGAAGACCATGCACACTGAGGTGGGGAGGCAGCTGTCGTGCGCGCGCCGCAGCTCGTGTAACGGTATTAAATCTGACGCTCTGGTGTAACGGTAATATCTGACGCTTAGCACGGATAGAGTGGCCGCGAGGCGAGCGCCTATATGCGAGCGGCCCAAACTTCCGTAGAAAATCTTTGCTTCAAAAAAGAAAACAACTTCTTATAGAAGTTTTGCGTTCTTTTTCCACAATCCAACTAGAGGCTATTGCTTAACATGATTTTTAAGGGCTTTTATTCACATTTCCAGCAGATTCTTGCTCTGGTACTCTGCTACTGGATGCAAAGGCTCTAGCAGAAGACTGCATGTATTTCAAATGTGGAATAAATTTTTCTGAGGACTTCTACTTCGATAAGTTTTATCTTAATCAAAATTTAAAAAATGTACCCTTTAGCCTTTAGCCTCTATGAAGGGGCGAAATAACAATACTAACCCCTGCGGCCGGGGTCGGCCTGTCGAAAAAGGTAACTAAACAACCTTAGGCTACGACCCCAAACCTGTCTAAATGGCAACCGCCCTTGCTCTATAACTATACCGCCATAGTAACTTTGTGTTGTGTTCCAGCATTGGTGACCCAGGTAACAGCGTGTTAGCATGCAAACGTCTATAGGCTACGGTAACTGCTTACTATTAAATGAGCTGTCACCATGTCTGCTATTCTTCAGCAATAAAAAAAATTGGCAGTCATAGGGACTGCCGATAGAAGTGAAAACTTATAACTTAGAATTTTAGTATTAAAATTTGAAATTTCATAATATTTAAATTAAAATTATTAACATCATTACATAATCCATTCAATTTTACTTGTAAAGATATACACAGCAGTAATGTTGCACAATACGTCACTTGTATAGCTATAGATTATACTGTTATTACGCATGTCGGTGACGCGAACTCACAAGATTTCACCCATACAAAAAGCGTCTAACGCGCACAGCACACGGTCAGGTATGAACGATGTTTATACGTGTATATACGTATATATATGTATTCGTGTACACAGGCCGCTGCGTATACACCAGTCTGGTATCAGAGCAGTACGTGTTATAGATGTATGTATGTATATACCAATAGATATAGATACACAATTAATATTAGCATGTCTGTGACGCAAACCCATAAGATTTTCCCCTACCAAAAAGTTCTCAAGGCGGCTAAAGAAGTTTTTACTTCAAAAACTTATGGAAATAGCTAAAAATCTGATAAAGTCTTCTATATTTTTCATAAATACGTAGTAAGTCCCTATGAAAGCCAGGTCTTAAAGTTAGAATGATCTCGTTTGGATTTCCGTTAGAAATAACGTACCGTAACCATAACCCACATATTCGATGTCGAAGTCGCTTCATTCCACGTCGTCTCTGACCCCGTATATAACGATGGGGGGTGTTTGACTACATAGAATTAGGTAATAAGAATTTCATAGATAGCGCATATTATATACATTAATTTATATATTTATTTACATATATTTATTTACTATTATTCTAGACAAAACATATTTTTACTGTTATTCTACAAACAAGACATATTTTCTATTCTGTCACAAACCTTCTATTGCTATTTAAATTCTAAATTTATAATATGCCATTTCAGTAAAAAACATAAGGTAAGAGAAAAAAGTTCTAACATCCTCCGGCCACGGCGATGCGTATATGCAGTGCGCAAAATGTATTTATATGTATTTTAATGGTCGATAGGAGCATTTAACGAAGTCTCTAAGTTCAAAGGATAAAGGTCTGTTTTGGTTTGAGAGATTCAACTCTCTGAGTTTTAATGCGCGCAACTCTAGTGAAACCGTCAGCTCCTGTTTTTACTTCCTTGACAATTCCTAGTGGCCACTCTACACGCTTGTTATCGCCCTCTACAATTACTATGTCACCAGGTTTAATCATGATCGTCGATTGACGTTTATTAAGTTTTTGACGAATAAGACTTAAATATTCATGCCTAAAACGAGACTTACGATCGGAACATAACTTCGTTAAATATCGCTACCTATTACTCAAAATATTTCCGTCTATCAAACCTAATGGTAAAACCTGACTATCAGGTGCTCGAAAATGTAACAAAAAGGAGGCAGGTGTCAGTGGTTGTAATTCAGTGTCATCAATAAGTGTCAGAGGCCGCGAATTTATTATATTTTCTACCTCACATAAACAAGTTGCCTATTCATTAAATCGTAGAACAGATTTTCCCAACACGCGACGTAAAATATCCTTTACAGATCGTACCATTCGTTCCCAAAATAAACTCTACCACGGCGCCGCAGGTGGGCTTAAATACCATTTTATTGTATTCGAACGGTCGTTCTAACAGATACCTCTTCCACAGAAGCCTCCCAAGTCGTGGCGTGGCGCCGTCTCGAATCTGGTAGACATCGAGTCACGTCTGAGCAAGTTGACCTGTATATTGTGTCAGTTTCTCTAAGACTAACTCTATTCAACTGCAGCAGCGGATCCGTGAGGTCGAAGATTGACTGTAAGCAATTCTACCCTGAGAAGAATGTTGGCGGAGAGAGGCATAAAACCTCATAAACCAACTAATGGTCCAAAATTTACGGTAGATCAGCGAAGAGCACACCTCAACTTTGCACTGGAGCACTTAAATTGGTCATACCTTCAATGTAGCAAGGTTCTCTTTTATGACATGAGTAAGATCACGCTGTATGGTAGTGAAGGAAGAAAGAAGGTATATCAAAGAGAGAAAGAGAGAGAGAGAGAGAGAATTTTGCACAGTGGTGCATTGAAGAAAGACTCAGTTCCGGTAGCGGTTCATGGATGGTTTGGGAAGGCATAAGCGCCGATAGAAAAATCGAAGTTGCGTTTCTATCTGGACCTCGGGTACCGTCATTAAATGGGTCACGTTACATGAAAGAGTGTATGGAGCCTCATGTGATACCCTACGCACATTTTATTGGTGAAGACTTCATTTTTATGCATGATAATGTCAGGGCTCATACCGAAGGCATTGTAAATGAATACTTGAGCGAAGTCGGTATTGCAGTTATGGGTTGGCCAGCAAGAAGACCGGATGTGAATCCCATAGAACACCTATGGTATGAGTTGAAGAGATGAGTCAGAGCGAGAGATCCTGCTACGGAGACGCTTGGCCAGCTTGAAATAGCTATACAAGAAGAGTGGGATAACAACCCACAACACAAAATTGTGATGATTATCCGTTTCATGAGGAACCGCTTGGAAGAAGTGATAAGAGCCTGGGGAGGAAATACGAGATACTGAATAAACTTTTTTGAACATTTTTCAGTTTTACATCTTTGTTTCTACTAACATTTAACAATTTCTTCTTTCTTAAAGGGTAAAAACATATCTATTTAACAAAACACAATAGCTAAAGAAATTTAATTTTAATTTGCAACATTTCTCTCGTGAAATTTTATTAATAAATTAATATTAATTTAGTAATAAAATTTCACGAAAGAAATCAACTCCGGAGTATTTGGAGCGGTTGCCCGTGAAAAGCGGTGAGAGTTCTGTTAGGTGGCGAGGACTCGGATGTCTTCGGACTTCGGTCCGCTCAGACAATTCCGAGCGGCACGAGCTCCCGAATGAATACTCCCTCTTTCGTTGCTCTGGGATCCGTCTTTGGCAAGTACAAGAGGGAGTCTAGGTCTAGGGGAAGCTTCGTGGGGGGAAATGACCTCGGAACCTCCTTGTTGGAGGAAGGTGCACCTGCGGAGGGGTCTCCCACTATAGCCTTTGACAAAAGAACCCTTATAAAGTTCATACTTAAAAGTAAAATGAATTATGGTCGAATTTCAACCTCTGGGCGACCACTAGTAATATATTATGTACATACGCTGTGCCCGCGTCTCCATCCGCGTGGAATAGTGACTTTGGCAGAATTTTTTGGATATTTTTTATAGTTTATTTTGGATTACAAACCCTATAAACCATAAAATATAAATGAAATACGCAAACAGTCAGTATTATCGAATGCAACTGTTACGCCATGCGCCTCCGGAATACGTACGTTCGAACCTAAAAAGTCCAGCCTAAGCTAAACCCTATTTCATATGATTGATGACATAAATCTGAGGTTAATTTAAATTGGGAATTTAACCTACATTGTCCAGCCTAAGCTAAACCCTATTTCATATGATTGATGATATAAATCTGAGGTCAACTTAAATTGGAGTATAAAATTTCCGAAACTTATAATTTTTAACAAAAACTATTTTTTTTTCTGAAATATAAATAACCCAAGTTACTTCTTGATACATTAGCTATCTGCCAGTGAAAGTCCCGTCTAAATCGGTGCTGCCATTTCAGAGATTAGCCGGAACAAACAGACAGACAGACAGACAAAAATTGTAAAAAATGTTGTTTTGGTATATGTACCGTGTATACGTGCGAATGCACTTAGTAACAAGCGGTTATTTTAATATTACAAACAGACCCTCCAATTTTATTTATTTGTATAGATAAACACTACAGACGTGATGAAATAAAAGAACAAGAATCATAAAATAAACATGGCGCTGGGTCAGCCTAAAGAGTTTCTAATATTTTAGTTTGTCTATTCATGACTAGCTCTATGAAATTGGTTACACATTGTTTAATATTATAGCTTTTGTGGATTGCAGAAAAATAACCATATATTCGTATGATTTATTCCCTTGATGGTCAATTCGTGGATGGTAATAAAATTAAATTATTGCGTCTGTTTGTGATCTACCATTTATTAAATATTTGTATTTTCAATTATATTATTTCACGTTTTTGCTAAAAATATTTATATATAACTTGAGAATAACGGAAACACTAAAACTGCAGTACACCGAAAAAATAAGAGAGGGTAGTAAAATTTTTCACAAGCATCGAATTTACAAATTACATAACAAATTAAACCTAGGGAACAAACACATAAAGCGTCCAGTCGTGCCCATCTCTGATGATGAGATTAAATGAATGAAAACCTTGTAAAAATACTTTAAAGTACGCATTTAGAATGCAACGGACATGAAACTGTAAGGAACCAATTCAAGAAGGAGGACAAACAAATTATTCATTACTACTAGCCTATTGGTTAATAGGCGTGAAGTAGCCTGTCTGTGTTTATACTACGCTTCCGAAAGTACGACGAGGTCCGAAACAAGCCGGGAGCAAATGAGTCGCGGTCCATTTGGCACAAATTGTCCGTGGCCGACATCCGTCTCTTTATGCAGCCTGCTGTTAGGGCGGGCTACTAGTACTCACTATATTTTTAGTATTTAAAAAAAAAAAAAATATATATATATATATATATATATATATATATATATATATATATATATATATATATACATATATATACATATATATATATATATATATATATATATATATATATATACACACACAAATCCATACTATATACCTAGTCAGGTCATAAGTATTGTCACACAGTAAAAACTTTTCTTTTAGAATGCTGGCCAGAAAAAAGTTTATTGAATTCGAATTTCGAATTGTTCATGAAAATAAAAAAGGTATACTTTTAGAATTTTACTCATTTTTAAATATGGAGTGGACGCTTAAAGAAGACCGTGTTGCAGTTATTGCGTTGCATCGTTGCAGTTACGCGCCAATTCAAATTTTTAACATACTGAAAAATTTGAATATAACCAAAAGATTCGTTTATCGTACCATCAAACGATACAATGAAGACTCTAGTGTAGATGACAGGTCAAGAAGTGGTCGCCCTCGGTCTGTTAGGACTCCAGCAGTGATAAAGCTGTGAAGGCACGAATTCAAAGAAATCCCAAACGTAAGCAGAAACTGTTGGCCCTTCAGATGGGGTTAAGCAGAACCACGGTGAAAAGGGTGTTAAATGAAGACTTAGGGCTTCGGGCATATCGAAGAAAAACAGGACATCGTTTGAATGCTCGTCTAATGGACCTGAGACTGAAGAGATGCCGATCTTTGTTGAAGCGGTACGCGGGAAAAAAATATCGGGAAATTCTTTTTTCGGATGAAAAAATGTTTACCGTAGAAGAGAGCTACAACAAACAAAATGATAAGGTGTACGCACACAGTAGTGAAGAAGCGGGCAACCGTATTCCGCGTGTCCAACGAGGTCATTTTCCATCCTCGCTCATGGTATGGTTGGGAGTTTCTTATTGGGGCTTAACAGAGGTACATTTTTGTGAGAAAGGTGTAAAAACGAATGCTGTTGTGTATCAAAATACAGTCTTGACGAACCTTGTGGAACCTGTTTCTCATACCATGTTCAATAACAGGCACTGGGTATTCCAACAAGATTCGGCGCCAGCTCATAGAGCGAAGAGCACACAAGACTGGCTGGCGACGCGTGAAATCGACTTCATCCGGCACGAAGACTGGCCCTCCTCCAGTCCAGATTTGAATCCAACGGATTCAAATCTAACAGATTACAAGATATGGCAACACTTGGAGGAAAAGGCGTGCTCAAAGCCTCATCCCAATTTGGAGTCACTCAAGACATCCTTGATTAAGGCAGCCGCCGATATTGACATGGACCTCGTTCGTGCTGCGATAGACGACTGGCCGCGCAGATTGAAGGCCTGTATTCAAAATCACGGAGGTCATTTTGAATAAACTTTAATGTCATAAGAATCTATGTTTTGTTAAGTTCATTTTGATATATGAATGGTTACATAATGAATAAACTTGTTACAATTATTTTACATTAAACATGTGACAGAATTTATGACCTGACTAGGTATATTATCCGTGCAGGGGCGGAGAAAGAATACTGACCTCTGCAGCCGGGGTCGGCCTGTTGTCAAAGATGACAAAACAACCCACACTAGCTATGTGATAGGGCTCCAAGCACGTCAGGATGGCGGCCACCTTTGGTCTTAAGTATGCCACCATAATAACTTTGTGTTGTGTTCCGGCTTTAGTGACTTAAAGTTCCTGTACGCCTAAGCGACAGCAGCGTGTTCGAGATGTCATTGGCGTTGCAAACATCCATAGGCGACGGTAATTGCTAAATTTTAAACGGGCCATTAGCCTATCTGCTGTCTGTCCTACAGCAATAAAAAAACTATCCATACTACTTGTTGTATTATAAATTTGAAAGTAACTGACTATCTGCTACGTTTTCATGCCTAAACTGCTGAACCAATTGATATATAGAGATAGATTAGATCTTGGAGAAAGACAAAGACTACGTTTTGTTGTGAAAATGTAACTGAAAGGGGGCGGGGAGATGGGGTTGAATAAAATATAAATAAACAAAACGCCTGTGTCAATATTAAGAGCAGTGCCTTCAAACGGTATCAATAAATATCCAATAACGGATTAGAATTCGGTACACTGCAAAATTATTTTTTTATTATATTATTTGCCGGGTCAGCTTGTGTATTATATGTAAAAGTTTGGATATCAATTACTCCAGAAAGATTGAACGTAATTCTTAATTTCGCACACAGCGAAATCATAGTTTGGAATAGGCTATACATACATATTATATATGAAAAAAACCGAAATTCCTGTAAAAAAAATTCGGACTTTAACAGGTCTCTATCAACTTTGACGGGTTATGATATACGGGTTATGTTAAAATTGTAACTATTTCGCTTTGGAAAAAAACCACAACCATCGTACAAAAGGCACAAAACCATTCTCCGTTCCGGCATGTACTATCCCGACGCTTTCTTGCTAGATATACTTCCAAACTTTGTGTAAAATGGCTTGGTTACATAACAAAGAAATGCTAGAAATGATTAAATAGGTATAAATAACTAATAGAGGAGAGTGGATGAAGAGAACAAGTTGTGCCGACATCCCATTGTTTGGGATAAAGGCAAGTCGGCCCGGGCCACGAGATCGGCAGGCCACATATCCGTAGGCCCGGGCGTAGGCGATAGGAGAACAGCGGGGTTTTTAGTGGGTAGTCGGATGGCTGAACATCTTTCCCGGAGTCCCACATATCCCTCGGTCCCCCCGGGCCGAGGAACCCGTCAAGAGAGGTTTTCCCCGAGACAAAAAAAGGAAGGAGAGACTTGTTGGTCAAAAATTTGTCAATTGCCAATGAGTCCGAAATGAGGTCGAATGTTAATAGTTACAATGTTCGACGGTTGTTGAGTATCACTAGATAAAGCGTAAGTATAATAGGGGATGTATAATAATGAATATACTCGTATCTTTTTGAAATTATATTATATTTTCTTTTCGAGTTTAGTTTCATTTAAGAGTATTTATTTATGCTAATTTTGGGAATCGAAAAACAAACTAAACTTATCTTCCTATAACAAATTTTTTGCTATAAAAAATATGTTAATTTATAAATTGGTATAGGAACAAAACAGTGTTTTATTGAAACGTATATAGAAAAACTAGCTGACCCGGCAAACGTTGTTCTGCCATATAAATAATAAAATGTCAAAAAATTAAAAAAAATTTTTTGGGGGTGGGTCACCCCTAACATTTAGGGGGATGAAAAATAGATGTTGGCCGATTCTCATAGATACCGGATAAGCACAAAAAATCACTAACTCAATTTAGTTATCTGCCTACTGCCTACCCCCTAAGAACGATGGCGTGATTATTTATAGCCTATGACCATTTCTAGGTTATCATCTATCACCATACCAAATTTCATCAAAATCCGTTCAGCCGTTTAGGCGTGAAAGAGGAACAGACAGACAGACAGACAGACAGACAGAGTTACTTTCGCATTTATAATATTAGTATGGATTATATACCGTTATTGATGTAATTAATTAATACATTTTTTTGTAATGTTTTCAATTTCTTTGTCCATACTGGGCCATCAAAAATATGACCTGGATATTTCTTTGATACGAGACGTACCCAAATGGCTAGCATGCAACTCAAACATAATCTTCTCTTTAATATTTTTAGATATTATAACTCTGTATCCCCATAACAATTTAATAAACGAAAAAAACGGGGCAGGTTCTCAATTCGACGCGTATATATATATATATATATATATATATATATATATATATATATATATATATATATATATATATATATATTTTTATGTATGACCACGCATAACTTTTTACAAAATAGTCCGATTTTAAAAATTCTTTTTTTATTATATTATATCATACTTATTCCATTTTTCTATTAAAATATGGCTAATATTCATCACTATTAGCTTGGCCTCATCCCAATCATTTGAGGTCGGCACAATACGTCTTTTGCTTTCATTTTATTTTATTCTGGCATTATTCATCTGTCACTCCACAAACCTTCTTATCAAGCGTCATACGTTCTTTCTATCGCTTTCTAGGTATCTGCACTTATACCCATCTACTTTCAGGTTTAACATTCTTATAGTAATGTGGTCGGAATCTTCTAGTAATCCCTTCTCATAACATGCCCGTACAGAGATCTTCAGAGGTCTTTTTATATCCATGTTTCTCACCTTATCCATTCTTGTAACTTCACACATTCATCTTAGATGAATGAAGATGCCTTCCACTTTAGTGGCCCAATATTCAGCACTATATAACATGACTGGCCTTATGACAGATTTGTAAATTAAAATTAATTTGGATTTTTCCAAATAACCATAAATTAAAAGTCGTTTCGTGTTTAATCGCAACGATCCGCGTGAGTGCGCTTGTCGCGATCCGAGCGCCATCGGCCACCGGCCACGCGAACCGCTGCATGTGCTCGAAATCGAGCTAATTGCATTGCTAATTATTTCCTATTAATTATTACACAAAAAGGGACGGATGTGAACGAACGTGTTGTAACTTTAATGCATCAGTATTTGTTTTAAAATAATGTCGTCAATTTAATTGATGATTATATGCTCAGCCAGTGGAAAGCGTAGTTATAGAATTACTTGAGAATGAAGAAACTTAAGGCAATTTTTGTAAAGGGCTTCACATGACTTCGGTGTCATTACATATAATAATGCATCAATGGCTTACCGAGATCATGGAAGGTGTTCGGTGTTCTTAGGAGCCGGGGTCCTTAAGAACATTGGGGCGGCGGTCCCACCCGACTTCAACGATAACAACCGAGTTTAACGACAACAATTAACTTAGAAGCAAATAACATATATGGGTTTTGAGAGTTCGTTCCAAATTTAAAATGACGATCCAAACTCAAATTTTTGATTTAGAAGGTATGGGGCACGTTTTTGTGTGATATTGTCTGCTATATACAATATCTTTTCTAAATGTTTTTCTATATTATTTGAGCGGAGAAGTACGAGAAAATGAATGTAGTTTATTAGAAAAGTGATCCATCTAACCTTCCAAACTAAACAGGAAAAAGAAAACAAGGCTGTTTATTTGCTATCTATATTGCATAAATAATAAACATTTTGCGACTTCCTTTAAGAAGTTACAATGCAGTACAAGTTAAATTGCATTGTAAATAGGAAGTAGTCTCGGGGTCTCTAGGTCTAGTCTACTTCCCTCTACACTACTTTTTTATTGCTCTAAGACAGCAGACAGGCTGACGGCCCACTTAGAATTCAACAGTAACCGTCACCTATGGGTGTTTGCAACGCCAGTGGCATTACGAACACGCTGCTGTTTGGGTCACTAATACCGGAACACAACACAAAGTTATTATGGCGGTATACTTAAGAGCAAAGGTGGTCGGACAATGGAATCGGTTTCTTATAATGAGATGAATACAAATGAGACTCTCCGATGTCGGAACTATCAATGAATAATATGGAAAGTATGAAATACTTTTTATATCCGCCATTTTCTTCATAAACTTATAGGATATTTACATACTCTTTATAATTTGCTTTTACAAGTGAAATCGTATTCTTTTAATTCTCGATGACAATCATAACCCATGAGTTGAAATTTTTTATTGCTGGCATCATAGCTTATGGAGCAGTTTCTCTCTCTATGCACAGATGGAGTAAGAATAATAACTTCTGCATCTGGAGTTAGCTTGTCTTAAAAGGCGACAAAACAATCCTAGCTACGTGGTCGGTTCCCAAGCCCGTCGGCAACCAACCTTGGTCTATAATTATGCCACCATAATAACCATATGTTGTGTTCCAGCAATGCAGCATGGGACAGCAGCTTGTTCGCGGTGCCCCTAGCGTCCGAAAATCTATAGGCGACAGTATGTGCTCACTGGTAACTAGTAAGTGAGCCGCCAGCCTATCTGCTGTTTTAATGCATAGGGTTTCTGGATACCAAGAAGATTGAAATCGTTCCTAACTCTAATGAAGATCGAGCCACTCAATCGTAATAGTATAGTATAGTCGTCACTGTTATATTTTGTCAAGACATTTTTGCTTATATTTGCCTGATCCAGTTATATACTGCAACTATTTTAACTTTACACGTATCTTTTCTGTGTGATGGTGGAGTAAAATATTGATAACTACGGCTGGGGGTCACATGTCAGGGGCGACAAAACAACTCTAACCAGTGGTAGGTTTCGAAATCTTTATGGATAGTAAACACCTTTGGATATTTTTTTATTGTTGTAGGACAGCAGACAGGCTGACGGCCAACTTAGAATTTAGCAGTCACCGTCGTCTTTGGGTGTTTGTAACGCCAGTGATATCGCGAACACGCTGTTGTCCCATAAGGGTACAGGAACTTGGGTCACTAATGCCGGAACACAACACAAAATTATTATGGGGGCATACTTAAGACAAAAGGCGGTCGCCATCCAGACGCGTTTAGGGCCCTACCACGTAGCTACAGTGGGTTGTTTTGTCGCCTTTTACGACAGGCCGACCCCGGCCGCAGAGGTCAGTATTCTTTCTTCGCCCCTGCACGGATTCTAGATACCGTCGAAATAACCTAGTGTTGGGTTTTCGCACAAGTGATCTAGGTTCCAGTTAGCGATTTGCCTGTTTTAGCGATTTTCGTGGAAATAGATTAATCATTATTTTCGTGTCTTTGTCATTGTCATTAGATCTGTTTTAAATATAAATAAATTTCAATAAATCCTTGAAAATTGACAAAAATTGCAAAAAAATACGATTATGTTATGAGTATTGAAAAAATTGCGAATGAAACAAATACGACATGTATACCAACATTAGGTGGCTTGAAAAGCATAAACCACTTTATTTCTTTTTGTGCCTGTATATTATGTCAACTCTTCAGTGTTATATATCCATAAAATTATTCCAATGCTGTTCTCCTGTTTCCTTTGCCTGGGCCGCCCAAATTGGAATAGATTGGACAATGCCGTGGCCTTGGCCAGTCACACGCTTCACTTCTGCTTCAAGAAGTGCGAGGTAGAATCCTGACTTTGACGGGGCACCAGTGGTATAGCAACGTTAGGACGCAGGCCTCAAGGAAATTATTATAACCTTAAATCGGCAACAATTTTCGTCCACACGTTGAATCTCTATCCTCTTACTTCGATTCACTGTTAAAGATATTCTGCTTCCCATAGTTTCAACTAGTTTTGAAAGAAGTTATTTCAAAACTTGCAGTCCACTTTCAAGTGTATTATCAATGATCGAAACTTTTCACGTCGCTATTACTTAGCTACATATTATTTACTTTTATTTACACTCGTTATATAAAAATGTATTGAATAAGAAATATTGTGACATTATTGGATAGTAGAGACCTATATCGGGTTTAGGTATACCAAAGTTGGCTGATACCATTTGTTTGTTCCCACGGCACGGTGATTAAACGTCCCAGTCTGTGCAGACGGGCCACATATAGCACAAGTTACCTGAGAACGAAATGGTGTTCTGTGTTGAGAGGCAAAAGTAAAAATAGGACATATTTGACTTCATTTGGTTGAACATGAGTGAAGGTTGTTTGTGTAGTGTATGAATGGCAGTAATAAACTGACATTCGTCAAGTACAGTTGTCTCATTTATTCTTTTTTTTTATTGCGAGAGTTCAGCAGACAGGCAAACGGTCCACCCTGGCAGGTGGTCATCGTCACCTATGGACGTCTGCAACACCAGAGGCATTACCAACGCGCTGCCGGCCTCGAAGAAATTTTATAACGCCTTTTTTGAAGAACCCCATATCGTACCGCGCTGGGAAAACCTCAGCCGGAAGCTCATTCCAGATTCTGAGAGTACGCAACATGAACGTTCTTGAAAACCGTTTCGTACAAGAAAGAAGAGGCTCCAAGAAATGGGGATGAACATCCAGCCGATGGCGGGCAGTGCGGTGGTAGAAAGACGACCAGGGCACCATTCTAAATAGCTCCTCAGAGCACTCCCCATTGTTCAGGCGGTAGAATACGCAAAGAGACGCAAAGTCTCTCCGAAGTCCAAGCGTGTCTAGACCGTCTGTGAGTATGGGATCGTCGACAACACGAACTGCGCGCGTATTCTATCCCGTACTGCCGACATTACATGGCGACCCTGCCAGTGCCGTGTGCACCCGTGTCGATTAGATACAGTCGCGTTGCTCCGCGTTGTTCTCCCTCATTTTGCGCATTATTATTAGTAAATTAAAATAAATATAAGGAATTAGAATGGGAAAATCATATTCGAAGGAAGAAAATATTATAGTAGCTCAAACGGCGGCCAGAGCAGTAAACGCCAATACAAACACCATTCTACTGGCCAGAGTAGTATCTGAGTTAGCAATTGCAATCATTTATATTTTTATAAAGGCCATTCTCAAGTACCAAAGAAAGTTGATTAGGAATGAGGTCAACATAAGTTTTATGAGAGCCATGCAGGAGAGGATGTCCAGGAGGTTTGGACGCAAGGAGGAGCCAATGGATAACGAGGTGGCATAAAGAAGAAAAGTGTATAAAAGTGAAACTAAAGTGAAAATATAAAGTGTCTCTCCCTCAAAAGTATGTAAGTATGATAAGTATAAATTGTATCATAGTATTTCGAAAAAAAAATGTTATATATAATTTTTTTCTCGCTGCCCCGGTGATGTACTGTATATAAGGCAGTAATAAACTGACATTCGTCAAGTACAGTTGTCTCATTTATTCTATCCCGTAATGCTGATATTACATTTGACTCCCCAATCTGAAACCAACGTCAGAGCTACCTCTGTTGTTAGCAGGATTCATTAGTTAGGGAACGTTCAAGAACTTTACATTACGGCACCGCGCGATCGCGGCATTGTTCGGCAGGCCCCTCGTTCAGATTTCCGGAGCCCTAGGCTCAACGAGGGGGCTGGATTCGGAACGAACATATGGTTTTCATATAAAATTCTTTATAAGAAAATTGGATATAATGACAATAATGACTTAGCTAGTGTATTTACCGGTGCAGGGGCGGAGAAAGAACACTAACCTCTGAGGCCGGGTTCAGTCTGTCGTAAAAGGCAATAAAACAACCCACTCTAGCTACGTGGTAGGGCCCCAAACCCGTCTGAATGGCGACCACCTTTGGTCTTAAGTATGCCGCCATAATAACCTTGTATTGTGTTCCGGCATTAGTGACCCAAGTTCCTGTACCCTTATGGGATAGTAGCGTGTTCGCGATGCCACTGGCGTTGCAAACACCCATAGGCGACGGTAACTGCTAAATTCTAAGCGGGCCGTCAGCCTGTCTGCTGTCCTACAGCAATAAAAAAATTGTGACATGTCGCTTATTATGACCTATTTATAATAAATTATGTCCGGTTATAGTGATCGATATGATTACTAACACCTTCAGCAGTGTTCGACAGGGTCACGCGACGCCCGGCGACGTTCTGAAGTGAGAAATGAAAAAAATATAAAATAACTAATTGCAAATTTTACATATTTTAAATAAATTTATTTTCTGTATTAAAATATATATTTATACCTAACAAAAATAAAATGCTGTTTATTTTCTTCAAAATGCTTTGTATGACGTCCACTTACTATGACGTTTTTTTCCCTTTCATGTCACACATCCCTTCAATGTCATTATAAACGGATCCCACTGTGTTCGCAGAAGTTTGGGTCTGACTGCATTTCATAGTAAATCTCAGGCTCCTAAGAGCTTTGGTTACAACAGGGATTGACCATCGTCATACACCATACGTCATACGTCATTGACACCTATATAGGCATCTGATAGTATAGTTGCCATAACAGTCAAATATCGTATACCTAAGGTCCGTTAGATTCAATCATATTTATGTTTGTGTTCCTAATAATATGCTCCCAAATGTAGTCGGTCTGCGCACGACTTTGGGAGCGATCCATAACCGTGACGTGACGTCGACATGGGGAAATACACCGGAAAATTGATACGTTATAACTTATACCTATTATTTATAATACTATTACTTCACTTAATAATATATTATAACAGTCGACTGTCGTTAATAATTCGAATTAATATTTTATAATTCGCTCGTTAATAATTTGCGTAGTTATCGTGAGTTCTCCGGAAAATCTCTTTATATTTCGAAATAAATCAATATATTTTATACACTTGGTAATTCGAACGAAAAATCATCGCCACACTCGATAATTCGTATACCATCAGATTCTCTTATATAAGCCCGAGTAATCCATCGATTTAAGTATGTGTACCAGCCTACCAGCTGCTGACAAGTTCAAACTTGTATCATCGTACACGAGATTTTGTTTTTGTAATGAATAATGATTAGTTTGACACACACTTCCGCACGAATTTGTTTGTTTAGTTGAGTTTCAATTACTTTTACTCTTTCGTTGGTTGTATACAGATTAAATAAAAGTTTGTGTTAATTATGAGTCCTAAAAAGTATAAATGCTTGACGATT
Organism: Malacosoma neustria; assembly: GCA_963693495.1. Classification (NCBI taxonomy): domain Eukaryota; kingdom Metazoa; phylum Arthropoda; class Insecta; order Lepidoptera; family Lasiocampidae; genus Malacosoma; species Malacosoma neustria. The sequence goes on from OY856389.1 coordinate 774,549, forward strand.
GCTGAAAAGAAGAAGTTAATCAAGAGGGGGGTGAGAAGAAAAGTAATGTTGCAAAAGAATTTAAGATTCCTCTGAGTACTCTCTCAACAATAATAGACTCTTAACTTTTGTAATTTGTTGTTATTGTTAAAGAATAGACGTTAATAAATAATACATAATTGATTATAAACACTCAATAATTCAAAGTTTTATTTATTTTCTCTCAAAAATTTCGAACCATTTGATATTTTAAACATTTGATAATTCGTAATATTTTAAGAGTCCTTCGAGTTTCGAATTAACGAGAGTCGACTGTATATAGTATTAACTCCATTACTTATACGCTATTAGTAATAAGTTCTTTAATAAATAAAAAATGGATAAATTCTAATGTACGTGGCAATTAATTTAATTGCAAAATTGAAGAGGCTACAACTTGCAACTGTTTTATACTTTTAAATTAAATCTATATTATGTTAATGTATTTCATAGGTTACTTCTGGTTAAAACTTTTGTTAAAAAGGCACACCATTATCGTAGGCGGCACTACAGCGTACGCATAGCGGCTCCTCATACAATAGTCGACGTTAATAATGAATGACCTAGGAGGATTAGGTGCCTTAATGTTAAGATAGCTATGTACAGTTACGTATAAGCCGAAAGCATCACCTTCAAATCGCTATCTACTGGACCTTGAAAGTACTTCATCGTTTTATGTTCCAGGGTACTACTTCTTTATTTACTTTATTTTTTATCTTTTTATTTGTTGTGGAACAGCAGACAGTTTGACGGCCCACTCAATAATAAGCAGTTACCGTTGCCTATGGATTTCTGTGACGCCAGGGGTACCACCAACGCGCTGCCTTCCGCGAAGGAATTTTATGACTTCCTTTTTAAAATACCTCATATCGTAGTACGGTGCAAAAACTTCATCCGGAAGCTTATTCTACATCCTAATACTGTGCGCAAAATAAACGTTCTGGAGAACCTTTGCGTGCATGACAGTGGAGGCTCCAGATAGTGAGGATGAACGCCCAGCCGATAGCGAGCGGTTCGATGATAGAAAGAGAGCGAAGGTATCATTTGAAATAATTCCTCAGAATACTCACCGTTATACAGACGGTTGAAAACGCAAAGAAATGCCAAGTCTCTCCAAAGGCCAAGCGTATCAAGACCATCTGTGAGTTCGGGATCGTTGACAAGGCGAACTGCGCGGCGCTGGATGTAATCAAGAGGTTTTAAGTAGCCAGTAGGTGTCCCAGCCCATAAATGAGCGTCTGGGACGGAACCCATACTGTCGGTCGTTTAACAGCTGAGAATCCTCAAGGTAATCGAGAAGTTGATAATGAGTTCCATTACCTTTGAGAACAAAGAGATTACTGCTAGAGGCCTGTAATTTAACTGTCTAACTATTCTCTGAGTAAAGCGTACCTCCCGCTTTGCTGCATCACACTTTATAATTGTGGGTGGATTTTCTCCCCTGTCGTCAAGCGTTGAATTGACCGCAAAGATTTCGTTTAGAATGTCCGCTTTCTCTTTGGCGGTGTGAGCCAGACGGTTATTAGCTGCACGTAAAGTTGGGATTGTCGTCCGACAGAAATGGCCCTCGATAGCTTTTGCTAGCGACCAGAAAGCCGAGTTCCAGAAGGATAGCCACTGAGCCGCGCACCAATTTTGCCAATATGGTTGAACTTAGCTCGCGCTAACGTCTTCTTGAGGGACCTGGGAATGGACTGTTGCTTGAGGTTTACAGCTTCAGAATAAGACCTATCAAACTGTGGCTGGCTCGAGCTGCTGACGGGTATTGCAGAGTTTGTAATAAAACATTCCATTCCCTGCAACACAACATCAGCTACCTAGTTCGCGCAAATGTCAGTATCTTCTGAAGAGAAACAAAGCCGCCACCATGGGTAGGATGCGAAAAATTCATGCAATCCATCCCTATCTGCTGAACGACATTGCCACACTTTACTTTTCCTGGTGGGGCGGGCCTTTTCGGGAACAGGAAGGGGTACTTTCGAAGAGATTAGACAGTGTTCGGAGGATCCTAAAGGCGCACCGACTGAAATCAGATAGTTCTCCGGGTTTGTCGTCAGCAAAAAGTCTAATAAGGACGGTTCATGGTCCACTCTGTCCGGTATACGGGTGAACCCCGAGACCATCTGAGTGGACCCATACGTATGTCTTTATTTCTTTTCTTTCTTTCAAATTCAAGGGCATCAGTTCCCGGCAGATCTATCCTCGGAGCAGAAGTTCACTTTGAATGTGGAGGAGGGATCCGCTGATGTATACCTAGTCAGGTCATAAGTATTGTCACACAGTAAAAACTTTTCTTTTAGAATGCTGGCCACAAAAAAGTTTATTGAATTAGAATTTCGAATTGTTCATGAAAATAAAAATGTATAACTTTTAGAATTTTACTCATTTTTAAATATGGAGTGGACGCTTAAAGAAGACCGTGTTGCAGTTATTGCGTTGCATCGTTGCGGTTACGCGCCAATTCAAATTTTTAACATACTGAAAAATTTGAATATTACCAAAAGATTCGTTTATCGTACCATCAAACGATACAATGAAGACTCTAGTGTAGATGACAGGTCAAGAAGTGGTCGCCCTCGGTCTGTTAGGACTCCAGCAGTGATAAAAGCTGTGAAGGCACGAATTCAAAGAAATCCCAAACGTAAGCAGAAACTGTTGGCCCTTCAGATGGGGTTAAGCAGAACCACGGTGAAAAGGGTGTTAAATGAAGACTTAGGGCTTCGGGCATATCGAAGAAAAACAGGACATCGTTTGAATGCTCGTCTAATGGACCTGAGACTGAAGAGATGCCGCGCTTTGTTGAAGCGGTACGCGGGAAAAGAATATCGGGAAATTCTTTTTTCGGATGAAAAAATGTTTACCGTAGAAGAGAGCTACAACAAACAAAATGATAAGGTGTACGCACACAGTAGTGAAGAAGCGAGCAACCGTATTCCGCGTGTCCAACGAGGTCATTTTCCATCCTCGCTCATGGTATGGTTGGGAGTTTCTTATTGGGGCTTAACAGAGGTACATTTTTGTGAGAAAGGTGTAAAAACGAATGCTGTTGTGTATAAAAATACAGTCCTGACGAACCTTGTGGAACCTGTTTCTCATACCATGTTCAATAACAGGCACTGGGTATTCCAACAAGATTCGGCGCCAGCTCATAGAGCGAAGAGCACACAAGACTGGCTGGCGGCGCGTGAAATCGACTTCATCCGGCACGAAGACTGGCCCTCCTCCAGTCCAGATTTGAATCCGTTAGATTACAAGATATGGCAACACTTGGAGGAAAAGGCGTGCTCAAAGCCTCATCCCAATTTGGAGTCACTCAAGACATCCTTGATTAAGGCAGCCGCCGATATTGACATGGACCTCGTTCGTGCTGCGATAGACGACTGGCCGCGCAGATTGAAGGCTTGTATTCAAAATCACGGAGGTCATTTTGAATAAACTTTAATGTCATAAGAATCTATGTTTTGTTAAGTTCATTTTGGTATATGAATGGTTACATAATGAATAAACTTGTTACAATTATTTTACATTAAACATGTGACAGAATTTATGACCTGACTAGGTACTTGTTATTTCTCTTTCTTCGGCTCACAGTTGTATTTCAAATGTAATGTTTTTTAAAGTGCTGGAGCGGAATAAGAATTCAGAACCCTGCGGCCGGGGTCAACCTGCCGTAAAAGACAACAAAAAACTTTAAGTAGGATCCTAAGCACATCTGGTTGGCAACCATCCCTGGTCTGTACGTATACCGCCATAACCTTGTGTTATGTTCTGGGATTAGTAACCAGGTTCTAGTTTCTAGTATGCCTAAGCGAGTTCGCGGTGCCCCTAACGTTGCAAATATCCATAGGCGACCGTAACTGCTTACTATTATGTGGGCCTTTAGTCTGTCTGCTGTTCTCCAGCTATAAAAAAAATTTAATTTCATTATGATATACGGCAAAAATCTATAATATGCGAGTACAATATTTTGAACAAACAATTAAATCAGCGAAGTCGGGCGAATCACAAAAGCATTGCGATGATTGGGATTTTATTGGAAGTATTCCAGTCATTTCAAAATTACAACTGCTGACTCCTGTTGCGTTCCACTGTTGTAACGACTTTTTTTATGCACTAACGCATTGAGGTGAAATGATGCTAGATTTTCTTTCCTCAAATATTGGTTTTGAAATTTCTAATTAATTTTGTTCTTTTCCTTCGGAATAAAAAATACATGTTGGCATTATCCCTAGACAAAAGTCATAACGTATATTCTCATACCACAAGTAAAGGAAACCATAATTAAAATTACTTTAGTATACAACAGTAACTAGCGTTCAAAATTCATTAAAAGCAGTACTAATATAAATAAATTATGCAATAATCATCGTGAAAAGAAAGTATTCGTAGCACTCAATGTCTGGCATGCTCCTGTCAATTTCATATACTTCAGAGATGAAATGATTCTGATAAATCCAATCCTAAGAGAATATGTTTCAAGATGATAAAATCTTTTGATTTCAAATCTGTTAAAAATGTGTCTCTAAGATCTAGTCCCTCGAGAGTAAAAGCTGTACATTTTAAGGATGTACTTGTGTTATTAGCCGACTTTAACTATTTCACAATACGTATGCATGAAAAAGTAAAAGTGAAAAAAATGAAACAGTAAACGCTGACAAAAGTAGTCTTTAGAGCTCGTTATGGGGTCAGGACGCGTTAAGGGTCATGATGACTCGGGTTTCATGGGTACGATTTCCTTTTTAAATCTGGCTGTTTAATTATGGTAATTTAAGTATATCAGTTGTCTTGTACCCATAACACAAATGCTTTGCTGCTAGACCGCTAAACACTACAACTAGATTATGATATGTGAATTGTCTCTATATATTTATTTATTACAATTCATAAATAAACTCTACGTTAAATTGTCTAAGTGTGTATATAGTTTTTGTAGTTTGACAGAGGTCGACTTGATTACTTTCGGACACCGTTTTAGGGGTCCGAGACGTAACTTGATCGAAGTAATTGATTATAAAACGTAAGAATTATTCTTAGTTTTATTTGGGACATGTCAAATTTTCACATTAAACTATCGTCAGTGAATTTTATTTTACATTATTATATTATAATTCTATTAGGGTTGTTTACGTAATTAGTCGGTCAATGCAGATTTCTCATGAAAATAATATTACTGTATATCAATAATAACAACGACAGTAAGTTAAGAAACAAAGATCGATATTCAGCAATAAATACTCTTGAATGATCGTCGATATTTAAAGTAACTCGACTTAAACAAGCTTTTCAATTCAACATGCTTTTTGTCGTAATTATTGTTTAATCACTTGTTGTTATATCTCTTGCTAATTTGTGATCAACAGATAGACAATTCGAACCTGGAGGTCCATGGTTAAACATATGTGAAAATACTTTATGCAGCTGACTCAACTTTAAAATTATAATATTTTCTGTCCGTGCAGGGACGAAGGAAGAATACTGACCTCTGTGGCCGGGGTCGGCCTGTCTTAAAAGGTAATTAAACAACCCAAGCTAGCTGATAGGGCTCCAAGCCCGTCTGGATGGCAACCACCCCGGTTTTTAAATATGTCGCCATAATAACCCTGTGTTGTGTTCCGACGTAAGTGACTAGGTTCCAGTACGATGACGTGAAACACCCATAAGCGACAGTAACTACTAAGTGAGCTGTCAGTCGGTCTGCTGTCCTACAGCAATAAAAAAATTAATAAGTTATAATAAATGCAAATTTTAAAATATTTTGTCAAATTTTTTGTTAATAATTATTTATCATATTTAATCAAAAATTAAAATTTGTTGGGTAGTTTGGTATTACACATATTTGGTACTAGCTGTGCCCGCGACTCCGTCCGCGTGGAATAGTGACTGGGCAGAATTTTTTGGATATATCTTATGGTTTATTTTGGATTACAAACCCTATAAACCTACCTAACCTACAAAGTCCAGTCTAAGCTAAACCCTATTTCATATGATTGATGACATAAATCTGAGGTTAACTTAAATTGGAAATTCAACCTACAATCTCCAGCCTAAGCTGAAGCCTATTTCATATGATTGATGATATAAATCTGAGGTCAACTTAAATTGGAATGTAAAATTTCCGAAACTTATCATTTTTAACAAAAACTATTTTTTTTCTGAAATAGAAATAGCCTAAGTTACTCCTTGATACATCAGCTATCTGCCAGTGAAAGTCCCGTCACAATCGGTGCAGCCACTTCAGAGATTAGCCGGATCAAACAGACAGACAAACAGACAAAAATTGTATACGTCCGACTGCACTTAGTAAAAAGCGATTATTTTAATATTACAAACAGACCCTCTAATTTTATTTATTTATATAGATACGGACATTTTGTATAATTTTCGAAAGGTAGGTAAACCTGTCCAATTCAGAAGCCTCATGTCAAAGTAATATGGCTAAAAGTGTCTGCACAGCCGTATAAGCGTGTTGCTGACCTGCCAATAAATTAGCATGCATAATGTATGCACGGAGACGGAGGCCCTCCATACCCTTGGGGAGGGGTTCAATTTGATGCGGCTAGGATTAAGTAGACGTATTTTAAATTGGCTTCATATTCGGTTAGTTGAATATTATTATTTAATATATAAGTATAATAATATACAAGAACTATTTATAGAAAGTAAAATAAATAATATACTCAGCACCAATTAGTCCCAAAATAAGTAACTATAAAGCGCTTGTGTTATGGGTAATAGACAACTAATATAACACCTGTCTATATATCTTGTCGATGTGTTTTGTAAATAAAATAATATGATACAATTTTGCGAAAAGCAGATGCTATTTTTTACAGATAGATATCTAGAGATAGATAAGATGTACAGATAGATATCTGTAATAAATTATACCTAAGTATACTACAAACGGGGATGACAATCAAACTCGTAATCCCCGCATGCATTCCAACGAGCGAAAACTGTTGCGCCATGGAGTTTGTATAAGTAAGTGTTACATACGCAGTCTTTTTCTTTTAAAATGCATTTCGTCCCAGTTTCGAACGAGGCTTTCAATGCAGAGCCTAGGGTTCGTCGTTGAGTATTATGATAGAGGAAAACATTTTGCGCATTTGTCTTGCATTTGGCTTTTCTTTAGACACAATTGCACTACAATCACTGAATATGACGATGCCGTATCTATTTTATTTCTCTCATCAGTTGATGTATGTACACATAGAGTATCAGAGTGCAAACACTCGGCTCTTTCGTCTGCTTCCGCCAATTAATTTCACATTTCATTTGTCAAAAGAATTCATTATTTTTGCCGCATTTTTGTTCTTATTTCGGCGGCGGGGGTTCCTTTCCTAGCTGCAGGTAAAGTTCATTAATTTTTTGTATACGCTGGTAGCATGTTCCTTCCTCATTCTCTTCTGTTAAAAAGTAGATTGGTTCTACAATAAAAGTATTTGTAGCCATTATGACTTATGTTCAGTAATTTTTAAAATAATAAATAAGTATACTGTGATAAAAAAAATTGCTGAGGCATAGGAGACAGGCGGCTCACTTAAAAGTAAGCAGTTACCATCGCCTACGAATGTTCGCGGTGACAAGGGTACTGCGGATACGCTGCTGTCCCATAGGGGTACAGGAATCTGGCTCACTAATGCCGGACAACATAACGTTATTATGGCGGCATATTTCTAGAACAAGGGTGAATGAATGAATGAATGAAAATTTCTGTATTGTTCACCTTAAATTTACAAGAATATAAAATAAACTTACAAGCTACTGAACAGCGACGGCCTTAGAGCAATTTCTTCGAAGCAGCCCTAAGGGTGGTTGCCATCCAGACGGACTTGGGGCCCTACCACGTAGCTAGGATTGTTTTATCGCCTTTTACGACATACCCCGGCCGCAGGGGTTAGTATTCTTACTCTGCTCCTGCACGGAAAAAAGCTTTCATTGCAGGTGTCCGATTGTTAATAAATATTATGTGACAATTCATTCAGCGCCATCTAGTCCCAAATTAAGCAGCAGATAACTTATATTATGGGTACCAGACAACTGATATACTACTTATATAATTTCCTTTTGTAAATAAATACATCTATACAAATAAATAAAATTGGAGGGTCTGTTTGTAATATTAAAATAACCTCTTTTTACTAAGTGCATTAGGACGTATACACGGCACATATACCAAAACAACAATTTTTTACAATTTTTGCCTGTCTGTCTGTTTGTTCCGGCTAATATTTGAAATGGCTGCACCGATTTTGACGGGACTCTCACTGGCAGATAGCTGATGTATCAAAGAGTAACTTAGGCTATTTTTATTTTAGAAAAAAACATTGGGATTTGTTAAAAATGATAAGTTTCGGAAATTTTATATGCCAATTTAAATTGACCTCAGATTTATATCATCGATCATATGAAATAGGGTTCAGCTTAAGCTGGACATAGTAGGTTGAATTTCCAATTTAAGTTGATCTCATATATCCAAAAAATGCTGCCTAAAGTCACTATTCCACGCGGACGGAGTCGCGGGCACAGCTAGTATTATAAGTAAACTAAGGCTTATCAAGACGGGCACGACCTTCAGGAATGAAGAACACGACGAAGAAGAGATAAATAAACACTCAAGCTCGGGGTGGGAAATGTAGGCGTGATTTCCGTAGGTGTTTCGACATGCTTTAGCATGGATTTATAGCACAAAGGTCATCAAAAATCGTGTGTAAAGTATTATTGATTATTTTTCTACAAACAGCTGTTTTTTACTCGTTTTGAACGTGATTTTAGCGGTCAAGGTACACTGTCGGATACTGTTACGACCTAAAACCTGAATAAGTGTTTTGCAGTAGTAATCCTTGTTGAATTACTTTACTTGATCGAAGGTTTTAGAAAAATTAGCCTATGGGTGTTTATGCGTGACCTAGTCACTTATGTTGGAACACAACACAAGGTTAATATAGCGGCCTATTTAAAAAAAACGGCCGCAGAGGTCAATATTCGTTATCCGCCCTTGCACGGATAAAAATGTAAGCAAATAAAAAGAATACCTACCATCAATTAACCTCAAATCTATAAAAGCACTTGAAAAGTTATTGTTTTAAAGTAAAAGTCACCTTTATCACGAATTTTATAATGGCCCATTATTTACCACCACATATGATTTAAAATCATATACGCACATGTATATTTATAAATAAATATATATATTTTTATCTCCACTGGTATAAAACACGAGTTGTAGATTTATAAATATTTGAGAAACTACTGTGAATGTATATTACCTTTGTAACTTCATTATTATCTTTGTAACTTCATTATGACACATCGCAAAAATTTTACTCTCGTAATTCCGAACGTGCCAAAAGTATAACTTAAAAATCGTTTACAAGCAGCTGATGCTGACTGAAGCAGCAAATCTTGGTGATTTCATATACCTGTATATTATAAGCATCTGTTATTTTTTTTATAATATTTATTTTATACGGCCTGCTTAGAATTTAGCAGTTACCGTCGCCTATGGATGTTTGCAACGCCAGTGGCATTGCAAACACGCTACTGTTCCATAAGGGTACAGGAACTTGGATCACTAATGCCGGAACACAACACAAAGTTATTATGGCGATATACTTAAGACCAAAGGTGGTCGCCATCCAGACGGGCTTGGGGCCCTACCACGTATATAATATTAAATAACTTTCCCTTTCTTCATAACGACAAAAATTCAAGTTTCCACCACAAGCTAAAGGATACTGTGTTGGCATAACACACTTTGCGGGGTATTTCCCACCTGTGCACTTACTCCGATTGTGAGAAGCGTCCGGGGACAAAAAGTGTGAGAGCCTCGCCAGATACAATGGCTAGTCGACGCTTCACTCAGCTGGTTAGTGATGTACATCGATGATACAAGTGTCGATATATTTACTGAATCATTTAATTATTACAATTAATTCAGTGACATAGATAAATGACCAATATTAGGAGATATATTTAAAGGTTAAACCATTTAAAGTTATTATTATTACAGTTCTAAATTGTGTCTCATATTTGATTTGAAATTTTATTGTATTCTGTGCTGTGTATTACAAGTTTACAAAAAAAAAATGTTTTGGCACTTTTAAAGCCTTATATGCATATTATGCTTGTACTGATACGGTTGTCACTGATGATAAAGCATAATATATGACATCAAACGCAAACTTGCATATTGGTACTACCTATGTATAACTTAGCAATCCACCTGGGAAAGCATAAGGGAATGCTTTATGTTGTAAATGGGATTAGACCTCGAGTTCAAGTTTAAGTTATCGGTATATACTATTTATATTTTTATTAATTGCTTTATTAGATGTTCTTCTGTCTCGTTCTTTTAAAGTGATTTATGTTAAAGTAATATAATGAACCATATAGCGGTTTTTATACACAAACATTTGCGTGACAAACTAGTAATAATAGTCAAAATGTTGAAATCTCAAAAAAGTGAATATAGCAGATGTTGGTTTGATAACGACGATACTTTATATGAATGTTCTTGTCTTTTTTTAGGTAACTATTAATCTACTCTAATTTAATATTTTTCTATAAAAATGTATTTTATCGACTTTTTGCCAACACTATTGGACTTGTTTTGTCGACCACAGTCGTATGAATTGCCTGTCGTCGCCTTTTCCCGTCTTGTCAGATTGTCGCTCTGCCATTTGAGGCGGGATTGTCCGACACCACAAGACGGTGTTTTTGAAATAATATTTTACTTTTCTTGTTATTTGTTTAATTTAAAGATGGATTTTGTGTATTTTATGACAGCTAGAATAAGAAGAAATATTTATCATCGTCTTTGGATGAGGTCGGTTTATGTAATGTGATGTCTTTGAAGGTTACTTGAAGAAGCAATATAGGTGAATTTGTTTATTTGATGGACAGTAGCTCATCATAAATAGTCCTTCGAGCCGGATATTAGTAACCGTTATATTGTACATTATTTTAGTTTTACTAGGTAAATTTCTTTAGTAATATATGTACAGCACTAAGCTATCAGCGTCCAAGATACGGAAGACTGCAATATGGAGTATATAAGCAGACCGCTGAAGTTGTAAACCTTACGAAGTGATTGGGAATAACGTGGTAATTATTTTTTGTCTTAGGTCGGACGTTAACGCTATTTTAAGTACAGGAGCCTAGACATTACATCACACAAAATAACACTAGTAATAGTAGTTATAGCTATAAAAACATATCCGCGGTCGATAGATGTCGTGTCAGTCGCGTGGCTATTAATCTCGGCGATCGCAAATAAATGATTTATGTTATAACACCCCTCGTCAGCTCAGCTAGCTTTTACAGGGCTATATTCGGTTGGTTATATTTGGTTTTGAAGCGTATTTATATCTTTTAAGCAAATGTCAATTAAAGTATGTAATTAAACTTAAAAATGGGTAAATTTGACGTAACCGAAGGTTTGTTATGATAACATAAGTAGTTCATTAACAATAAGGGAAGTAAAAAGATGATTTTTTAATTGCTATAGGACAGCAGACAGGCTGACGGCCCGCTTAAAATTTAGCAGTAACCGTCGCCTATGGGTGTTTGCAGCACCAGTGGCATTGCGAACACGCTGCTCTCCCATAAGGGTACAGGAATTTGGGTTACTAATGCCGGAACACAACACAAAGTTATTATGACGGAATACTTAAGACCAAAGGTGGTCACTATCCAGACGGGCTTGGGGCCCTATCACGAAGTTAGGGTGGGTTGTTTTGTCGCCTTTTACGACAGGCCAACCCCGACCGCAGAGGTCTTTCTGTCTTCGTCCCTGCACAAATAAAAGATAAGGGAAGTCAAGTTTAATTTATCCTTAATTAATTCACTTCATCTTCTTGTTACTTTTTAAAACAGTTCATGGTCCACTCATTATTTATTATTATTCATCTACATTACCTCCGTGCAGGGGCGGAACAACCTCTGCGGCCGGGTATGGCCTGTTATAAAAGGCGACAAAACAACCCTAGCTACGTAGTAAGGATCACAAGCCCATCTGGATGGCTCACCTTTATAATATAATAATACATAAATATAATTACGTCTATAAGTCATCATCATTTCATCGTTGTATCCCGATTGCAACCTAGACTTCCGTTTCGGTGCCCGGGTAGCTTTCCGACTTTTTCTACTCCACTTCGCCCAGTCTTCAGTATCCCTGGTAGTGAGTCCATTGGCACACATATCACCCTTTACGACGTCAAGCCAGCACTTTTTGGGTCTACCCCACCTGCCGGGTCCTGGCGGAGGTAGCATGGCCAGACATTTGTTTCCCACCTTTAGTCTATAAGTATACATACATACATACATATAATCACGCCTCTTTCCCGTAGGGGTAGGCAGAGACCACTTCTTTCCACTTGCTACGATCCTTACATATTTGTTTCGCTTCGTCCACTTTCATTATTCCCTTCATCCATGCCCTTCGGTTTAGGGTACTCTTGACCTGGCCTTTTTTCAAGACGTCCCTGATCTGGTCTTGGAACGTCCGCCTAGGTCTACTCCTTCCAACACTTCCATTCACACTCGCCTTATACACTTTTTTCGTCAATCGTTCTTCATTCATTCTCTCAACATGGCCAAACCATCTCAGCATACCTTTCTCAATTTTTGTCACTACATCTTCTTTCAGACCACAACGTTTCCTTATCTTTATCCGTGCAGGGGCGGAGAAAGAATACTAACCCCTGTGGCCGGGGTCGGCCTGTCGTAAAAGGACAAAACAACCCACCCTAGCTACGTGGTAGGGCCCCAAGCCCGTCTGGAAGGCGACCACCTTTAGTCTTAAGTATGCCGCCATAATAACCTTGTGTTGTGTTCCGGCATTAGTGACCCAAGTTCCTGTACCCTTATGGGACAGCAGCGTGTTCGCGATGCCACTGGCGTTGCAAGCACCTATAGGCGACGGTAACTGCTAAATTCTAAGCAGGTCGTTAGCCTGTCTGCTGTCCTACAGCAATAAAAAAAAATCTCACTATTTCTTGTCCTGTCACTTAGTTTAACTCCTATAACTCCTTCTTAACGCCCTCATCTCAACTGCATTTATTCTGCTTTCATGTTTCTTCTGCCATACCCAACATTCACTTCCGTACATGAGTGTCGGAACCAACACCCCCTCATGCACAGCCAGGCGAGCCTTGTTAGACACCTTTCGACTGTTCATAAAGGAGTGCAAAGCTCCATTCACCATGTTTCCTGCATTCACTCTTCTTTCAACATCACTCTCACACTTTCCGTCTCTTGTCTATAAGTATGCCGTCATAACCTTGTGTTCTGTTCCGGAATTAGTGACTCAGGTTCCTGTACCCATATGGGACAGCAGCGTGTTCGCGGTGCCCCTAGCGTCGCAAACATCCAGAGAAGACGATGACTGCTTATTAATAAGTGGGCCGTCAGCCTGCTTGCTATTGGTTGCCATAGCAATAAAAAAATGCAAATAGAAGCATAAAACCTATAATATATTAGTATCTAATAACTAAAATGGACGAAGTCGCCTTTTGCTTTGAGCTATCAACTTGTGGATTGTATTCAAGACTTACTTACTCTATATTCAAGATTTATTTATTTATTTATTTAATTATATATACATGACATACTTTAAAAATAAAACACATTTTAAAAATAAACGATACATATCACAGCAGTTCATGTACAACAAGTAATTTGACTTAGAGAAAATCACACTGGCCCCTGAACTAGTGAATACTGTATCTCAGTGGGCCAGTATTTTTAACATAAGTACTAATATATAATAATTACCATTATATTAATAATTAAATAATATATAGTAGTTAAATGAGATATAGTAGTAAAAATAAATAATAATTTAAAATAAAATATTAATGAAAAAAAAATATATATGATACATATATTAACTGAAACAATGATTGTATGTGAATATAATGTATGTAAGTTATATATAAGTAAAATGTAATTTTATATTTAAATAATTGCTTTGATAATCCCTTCTGACTCTTGATAATTCAGCTCATACAAATAATCACTCAAAACTTTCTTACACCTACCAATGGGAAGTTTGTTTAATTTAATTACTTTGCTAATTTTGTTATATAATTTAGGGCCCAGATAATCCGCGAATTTCTGCGCAAATGATGTTTTGCAGCGTGGAATGTTATAAACAAGGTCTTGCCGTCGCTTAAATATAAGATTAGGTGGTTTGACGTGGATATTCAAAATTACTGATTTTATAAACATTTTTCTCACCGACAAGACTTTATTTTCTTTATAGAGCAAAGTAGTAGGATATAAGAAGCCTTTATACCTTTAGATAATGGTGTGTTATGCCCGATAAAATTTTAATAGATGACGTCGGCTTCATCTGACCGCGCGTTCGAGAACATGCCGGTGGTATTGTTAAAGCACGGTAGCCAGGAATATCCTACAAACTCATAGGCATAATAGTATATTCTTGCCTATTGAGGACTTCGGTGGCGTAACGGATAACGCACTTCGGTACCCTTGCGGAGGTCACGGGTTCGATTCCCGTCTCGCGTCTGGGTGTTTATGTATAATATGTATTTATTTTCAAAAAAAAGTATATAAGTAGTATATCAGTTGTCTAGGGCCCATAATAGAAGTGCTTCTTAGTTTGGGACTAGATGACGCTGTGTGAATTGTCACAAAATATTATTATTATTAAACTGCTACTTAAATATAACGGCTAATGAGAAACGGTCAGGCAGTATAGCACAATATAGTCTTTCAGCACAGTTGTTAGTTGCTGCATATTACATGCAGTCATTCTACCCAACGGTCTATTGAACGAAATCGATACCGAAAATGCATTCATAATCAATACAACAGACCGGGTGAATACTTATAATGTCTCGTTAATTTATAGTATAGTTTATACGTTGTATTCAATGGTTTCTCATTATGTTTTGTTTTGAAGCATCTAGTTATAATGACACTTTTAATCTTCTTCTCGTTTCGTTCTTGACAGAGCGGTCGTGGTCAGGTTGAGGCTTCCACGTCGGTGGTAGAGGCGGGCACAGCTTTCGGCACGATATCCCGCCATCTCTCCCTGTTGGCAGACTGTCTGGCGCAGTCAGACACACGGTTTTCCACTGCGGACTTCACTTCTGTTTTTTCTTCAAAAAAGTCTTAAGGTCCTTTCCAGTAAACTTAAGGATATGACCCTACGCTGTTTTAAAGTTCACGAACTAATCTAGAGGTTTCAATTTAAATCTGTATAGAAAGTTTGTATACTTGGTTAAAATATTTATTTCAAAGTCTCTATTACTTTGATGCAGTTTATGAGTCCGTCAGTTTATATATATATATATATATATATATATATATATATATATATATATATATATATATATATATATATATCTTTCTAATATATAAAATTCTCGTGTCACAGTTTTCGTTGCCATACTCCTCCGAAACGGCTTGACCGATTCTCATGAAATTTTGTGAGCATATTGAGTAGGTCTGAGAATCGGCCAACATCTATTTTTCATCCCCCTAAATGTTAGGGGTGATCCACCCCCAAAATTTTTTTTTAAAGTTTTTGACATTTTATTATTTATATGGCAGAACAACGTTTGCCGGGTCAGCTAGTATATATATATATATATATATATATATATATATATATATATATATATATATATATATATATATATATATATATATATATATATATATATATATATATTCATCACAAACAAAAGTCAAAAATTTCATTATTATATGGCATTATTGTCATTTTATAAATATCTTTCATTTTCATTCCATTATTATACTATTATAAAATTATTTTTCCATTTTATATGGAAAGTTATTATTTTTAATCATTTATAATTCCATTTCCTTTGATTATGGTTAATTCCACTTTTCCTTGCACTACCAGCCACTCTATGAAATCGTTATAGTTTTAATGCAGGGATTCAAATTTAAAAAAGCGAAAATAAATACAACAAAATTACTATTAAAATTGTTCTAAAATAGTATTAGTGATTGACATACTAAAAAGTAACAAACTAGCCTGGTATGACCATACCCTGCGAAGGAATTAACACAACGTGTAAGGAATGAGACAGGATAAGTGGCGTATAGATAATATAGCCAAAAATGGTGTGAATGTTGAGACAACGGCAGATAACAGAGAAGAATGGAAGCAAATAACGTTAAGTGAAAACTTCCACAATATTTTATGGAAAAATTTCCATATTTAAACTTCCATATTATTTTATCCGTGCAGGGGCGGAGAAAGAATACTGACCTCTGCGGCCGGGATCAGCCTGTCGTAAAAGGCAACAAAACAAGCCTAGCTACATGGTAGGGCCCTAAGCCCGTCTGGTTGGCGACCACCTGTGGTCTTAAGTATGTCGCCATAATAACATTGTGTTATGTTCCGGCATTAGCGACCCAAGTTCCTGTATCCTTATGGGACAGCGACGGTAACTGCTAAATTCTAAGCGGGCCGTCAGCCTGTCTGCTGGCCTAAAGCAATAAAAAAAATTATAAGCAAGGACAGGAAGAAAAAAACGAGAGGTATAATAGTGTAAGCCAAGTGTCAATCAAAGGCCTACGTAGGGATTATAACACGGATTTTTTTACTGTGACAATTTATACAGCGTCATTTATTATCGAAGTAAGCAGCAGATAAACAGCACAGACATGTTTACGGGTACAAGAAAATTGATATACTACTTATACGAAAAACACATTTCATACACAAACACCTGGATTCGGGAAATGCATAAGCCATTGTGAAACGGAAGTCACCGGATGATTATATAACCGTCCCATAGCATGGCAACCACACGGCATCACATCACTGCACGCCCCAGCAGCGGATCTCCGTGGCTCCTGGTTACCGATGACATAATAGTACGCTCATTGGACCTGAGATATGGGCAACTGAGATCACCAAGGCACAGATAGGCCAATATAAGGCTGATGGCCGCCAATAACCAAGATTGGCCCACCAAGCCAACGTAGAGCTGCAATGAAGCCACACCAAGATAGACGTGCGCTCCCTCAACTTGAACTACATCATCTAATCATCACCTAATGTTAAAATTATAATATGTTACAATAACCACGTACCGACGGTGATCACCGGTATTTGTACCGCGTTGAACAAACGTGGCAAATATGTTGTCCATTCGCCTTAGTCCGCTCTTTATGTTCATTAAATATATCATACAAAAGATGTTACAATTACAAACATATTCCATTTTAGTTTGTGACAGCGCCGCTAGCGATCGATGCCTTCCCATAATAAACGGATGCACCCCAGACACGATTCATGCATATTTTAAACGTTAAATGCGCCTTCATAGCTTTATTGTAAATACATTCTCTTCATTTTATTCTATTCACTCTTTTCATTTTATTTTTAATTGTCTTTATATCAATCTCTATTAATTTATCATCTTTTCTCCCTGTAGTGTTGGAGTAAGAACACTAACCCTTGAGGCCAAGGTCGAGGGCTATCTACGTGGTAGAGCTTCAGGCCCGTCAGGATAGCAACCACCCTTGATCTCTATATATGCCGCCATAATAATCTTATATTATTTTCCACCAGTACCAGTTTCTCGTACCCCTATGAAGACAACATGTAAGCGGTACCCTTGACGTCACAAATATCCGTTGGTGATACTATACTATAAACTATTATTCAACGCTTGATAGCTCTCGGTAACTTTTTTCTCGACCTCGACTCGAATGTACAAGAAAATGCTGAAACTGATGCAGTTGAATTTGGTATTACAGAAGTATATACATATGCATGTATTAACATTTTTAATTGTTAGAATTATAAATATAATTTACTTGTGAAAATTAATTTCTTAAGACATTAACTATTTTTGGTCAATTTTTACGTTCTAGCTTTTCAGAGGTCATGCTTATTACAAATGTTTGAGCGATCTTTTGAAGAATGAATAATAAAATATAAAATCTATGTTGTCTTACTCCAGTTATTTTGAGTATGCTGTTTTAAATTTAATTTTGCCAATAATCTGTTATTTTGTAATATGTGTCAGGTAGGTGGTTTAGTAAAAAAAAAGTGGTTGCCGTCTCACAGTGCACTTCAAAAGGAAAATCTAACCGCGCACTTCTTTTGATATAAATGATGTGATAGCCATATTTTTGGTTGCGACCGCAGGACTGATTAAATCACACACCACTTATAGATTATACTATTTTATAAATAATTGCAATCCAATATATAAATATTCTACAGAATTATAATTATTAATGATAATTCGCTGAGCGCCATCTATTCTCAAAGAATTTTAAGAATTATTTAAGAATTATTAAGCTTAGTATTTGTATTATGGGTGCATGACGATTCATATACTTCTTATTACCTATTTCGGAAATAAATAATATAAATATATAGGCTGGTACCATCTGGCAAAGCTTTTTAATTATTTTCATCCTAGCGTAAAATCCCGGTTACAACCCAAACATCCGCTTTACTGCCCTGGGTCCGTTTTCCGACTTTTTTTCAGTCTATTGGCACGTATATCTTTATGACGTCAAGCCACCATTTTTTGGGTCTACCCTTCCTGCCGAGTCCCGGTGGAGGCCACATGGCTAGAATTTGTTCCCAACGTAAGTGGCTGATTACTGCAAAACGTGGCAAAACCAGCGAAGATGACACTCCTGAAATTTATCCGTAATTTCACGTCGTTAATGAAGGCTGCCCGAAATACATGCATTACTAACGTGATCCTTTCATGTCACTCCACACATCCTGCATATTCACCTCCGTGACACGCAGTTCCTGCTTGTGTTGCTCTAGTATCGGCTACATTTCACAGCCGTATAATTAGACACACTTAACAGTGCACAAATGAAAATGTAGAGAAAGTTCAATGCGAAAGACATATTGTGCACATTTAAGTTTCCATTCACATGTCCCAACTTTAAATCTATTTCATCCATGTGGCCTGATCCTGAAACTCGGCCGTATATTTCGCTACGTGCTTACTCGAACCAATTCCCAGCTGAGACGAACATTACCTGTCGTTCCGAACTATAGTCTCATAACCAGTCACCTGAAACCCAGGCATTGTTCAAGATCTTGAATCGAACTAAACAAATATCGCTTATCTGACAAAATAGCTGCCAACTGTTCGCCCATATCCATTTCCATAATTTCCCTAGGGGTGAATACGGATGCTCTAATAACTGAACACAATCCTAAAACTTTATATTCTTACACATAAAGTCTATAATACCTTGTTGTACATATTCAATAAGTTTGTAGTTACTTGGAAACCTGCTGATCTATATTACAGTTAAAATATCTTTATTCTTAGACACGTAGAGTTCAAAATTAAATTTCTATAAGAGTAATGTGTCTGGTTTGTTTAGAACATTTAATGTGGAGTAGCCACGTCGTTTGAGTGCCGCATTTCTTCTATAATTCTTGCCAACGTGCATCACATAGAACACTGGATTGCTCAGAGCCCGCCGGTTAGGTGAACCGAGTAAAATTACCGAGATTATTCGGTATGTTTTTTTATTTCTCTATGGGTTTTGTTTTGAGATTATGCCTTAATGATTGTCAATTGTATATTATTGTATTTAGGATTATTGCTTTACATTTCCACTCATATTAATATTATTATGCTCTCCTCATATTAGAAAGAAAGAAGAAAGAAATAATTTTATTTTAGTACAATACACACATACGCACACACAATATTTAAAAACTACTAAAAAGAAGTGTATGTCCTAAAAAGGATCTAGCTCAGCATGTATGTTAGTCTATACTGACTAACGCTGATCTTCCGCTAAACCCAAAAGTGAAGTCACGACAGAACAACACCACCCAATTTACATAATAATAAATAAATAATAATGTACTAAAAAATACATAGAAATAAATAAATAACATCAATATTAATAAATAATAAAAACTCAATAAACAATAATATTAAATGAGGAGTGGATAGATGTATCAAATTTAAGGTTGAAGTGATTGGCCTTGGGAAGGTGACGAATTATTCTCGTTGGCCAGAACTTCATAACAGATCTCAATGTCAACTCCAATTTCTTAATGATCTATGCCAACGAATGTTCCTGTAATACAAGTGGTATTTGCGATACAAAAAACCTTATCAACTTGAAATAAGAATCAATTTGCCAAGCTAGTATGAGAAATACATATGTAAAAGATCAACTGATTCTGTAACATTTTTTACTGCATAAAACTTAAAATTAGAAACCATTGGTTTAAGTTTTTTGGCGGTGCAGGGGTTCCTGGCCTCCAATAGGTTTGTTGTTGAGGTAGAGTTCTTCTTCACATCAGAACGGTGAGGAACAGAGCATAATTCGTGCTCGGCTGCCTTTACCCTATGATATGCGGGAAGAATAAGATGTCCTTTAGGAATAAGGTGACACTTTACAAGACCTGCATCCGCCCAATCATGACGTACTCGAGTGTAGTCTTCGCCCATTCCGGCAAATGCTACATCGATTTGATGCAGAGGCTGCAAAACAGTTCTTACGCATGGCAGTCCAAGCACCGCTTTACATGCATAACGCGGACCTACACCGCGACCTGGAACTCCTTCCCGTGAAGGAGTACATGGTCTCCCTCTCGCAATCCTTCTTCGGTCTCGCTCCCCACCACCTCAATCCATTGGTGGTGGAGAGGGTCAATTACATGCTCAACCGCCGAGCCTCTCACGCGCGTCATCGCTCGCAAATCGTGCTCATAGATAGTCCCGACCCCATCACTAAAATGCTGAGGCGAATGTTCTCGCGGACGCAATTCTCCCCAGTCCGGAATGGAACCAGCCCGACGTAGTTGGATCAGGGACGCCTTCCGCCCCCTATAGCCTATTCATTTAACACACCCAAACACTATACAAAACACAAGTAGCTAGATGTGTTGCGGGGGAGTTTCTTTCGCCGTTTCTTCTCCCCCAGCTACAAACACTCCGAAACGGTAGTAGATTAGTATAGGATCGGCTACACCGGTGGAACTGATAGTCCCCAATTAAAATATTCTTGCCATTCGTGTCTGGTTTTGGCTTGGTCCCCATGCAGCGGTCGAGCCGGGAGCGCGCCTCACAGGAGATGCGCCCTGAGCACGCTGCCACGGCAGAACGACCCCGCTCCCACGAGTTCGGAACACCTTTTCCGCCTGAAGTCGATGTTTGCGTCGTCTGAGACAACAACAGCTTTATACATACACAAAACAATCTTCGAGGCCGGCAACGCGTTGGCAATGCCGCTTGCGTTGCAAACGTCCTTAGGCAACAGTGAGCAGCTGCTATCAGATGGACCGTTTGCCTGTCTGCTAAACTTTAGCTATAAAATCAGGTAGAGAGATCTATTTACGGTTTAAACTACTTATTGTCTTAGAAAAGTTAAAGCAAAAAATAGAGTTCAATTTAAAAACAATCTAAATGCATTTATTCATATATTTTTAACGTATTTTTGTTACATTAACCTGTAAATAAAAGTATTTTATCCTCATGTTATATAAAGATCTGTATGGACATATTTCCATTGTATTTCTACTATATTTTATTAAAAATATAAATAAATCTAACTAAATACCTAACGTTACTCATTAAATATAAACATTTCCCATTGAACAATTTTCCACAATAAGGGTTTTAACTTCAAAGCGAATAGTGAATAATGCCAAGCAAATTGGCGTCGTGTCACACGGGGGTTCTGCATCTCGTGTGCGACGACGCTCGTATTACGGCCAGTCGATATTCGATGACAAATTGTGGATGAAATATAACTCGGCTTCTGGATTGGACGTTGATCTTTCATGTTATGTTTTCTTATCTGATTTTGACTTCGGTTCTATACTTTAAGAGATTGCGTTTGATTCAAATAAATGATTAAGTCATTTAGATAGTTCAAGTCGCTCTTTGCAGTTTCGTTTTATTGCTGAGTAACATCACCCACATAATACCGTCGCCTATGGAGGTGTGCCTCCTACTTCCTGCCGCGGCCCCATGGCCGCATCATGGCCAGAAATTAGTCCCCTGGATACGTAGTTGGTTGCCGTACCATAAAGCCACGCCAGCTAAAGCGACACTCCTGTAATTTATCCGCTATGTTCGTGACACATGATACTACTAATCCAAGTGTTCCTAACGCGATCCTTTCGCTCCACTCCAGACATCCACACAGCATATTCATCTTCGTGTCACAAAGTTCCTGCTTCATAAATAATACATGTGTATTTTATTCAAATTAAATATTTAAATTTACACAAAATAATTTAGTGAATTATATTGTATTTTAAATCCAGTGAATAACATAATAACAACATAATTTTCTTAAGTTACAATATTAACACAATTTTCAATTAATTCTTCATACTTATTACGGTAATAAAGCAGCCTATTTGAGTATTAAAATAATATATGTACGTCAATGGAAGGGATTAAAATGGACATCCGGTAAATCGAACCAATTTCCGGATCCGGAAAATCCGAAGGCGAATGAATGGAATGCGGCAAAGTGAACGGTTTGAATGGATTCTGTTTGTGTCAAAGGAATGATTTGGAATCAACGGTCATTTAATTTCCCTCTCATTTTGGGGATACCTTTTGTTTTGTAGCTTCAAAGTTAACATTGTATTAGTAATTCCTCATCAGCGAGCGTATATTCCTTCTTCATCAGAAGAAAACTCCGAGAACTCTCTTCGAAACTTTATCCGTGCAGGGGCGGTGAAAGCATACTAACCTCTGCGGCTGGGGTCGGCCTGTCGTAAAAGGCGACAAAACAACCCACTCTAGCGGTACGTGGTAGGGCCTCAATCCCGTTTGGATGGCGACCACCTTTGGTCTTAAGTATGCCGCCTTAAGTAAGCACAACACAAGGTTATTAAACCTTGTGTCGTGTTCCAGCATTAGTGACCCAAGTTCCTGTACCTTATGGGATAGCAACGTGTTCGCGATGCCACTGGCATTGCAAACACCCATAGGCGACGGTAACTGCTAAATTCTAAGTGGGCCGTCAGCCTGTCTGCTGTCCTACAGCAATAAAAAAAGGAACTTATGACCTCAAAAATATTTAACAATATATTATAATAAAGCGCATAAAGGATATATAAAACTCATTTACTCCTTAAAAAAAGCCTCTTCGAGCTTCCTATGTATTTATTTTTCTGTTCCAGTGTAGACGAGTAGGGGAGTTCCACTAAATATTTACTCCTTATCCCATCTAGTCTCGCAAAGAGCTGCAGTGAGGCACATTACAAAGGATTTCGCTAACTAGCCGTGTCATAAAGAATACATTAACATGCGAGAGGTACAAGTAGCTAATAGACTGTACACACGAGATTGGTGAATATAATTAATAGTTGGTCTTGTGTTACTGACACATCCTAGTTACAAGCTTACACGTCGGTGTCCAAGGTACCCTCTTGAGGCCTTAATTTATGTCAGTAGCATCTTTCAAAGAGTGTTGAAATATATGTAGTTTAAGTTTGTATACGATGTCTGGCTAACGGGTAACGGTTGGTTATGATTTTTCTTCGTTATTTATGAGCTGGCTGATGGAGTAATTTATCATTATTTAAGCGGCCCAATGAAAAGCCATCGCATACTTCTATTTTTTTAGCCTACGACCCCACAACCATACTATATGGGGTCCAAACCCGTCTAAATGGACACTACCTGTCTGTAAGTATGCCGCCATAATAAGCTTGTGTTGTGTTCCGGTATTAGTGACCTAGGTTCTAGTACAAATATGCGGACAGCAGCGTGTAAGCAATGCCCCTGGCGTCCCAAACACCCATAGGCGACGATAACTGCTTACTAGTAAGTGGGCCGTCAGCCTGTCTGCTGTTCTTCAGCAATAAAGAATAACACATTCTTTTTAGCCTGCAAAAGATAAATAGATCTATAATTCCTTATTGTACATTACAGCAAAACATTTTCGGTATAATAAAATAATAATATGTACATATGTACAAAAGCATCTCACATCATCTAACATCTCATCTTTCTCTCATCTCGCTTTCGAGTCTTAATATTTTCCTTAAGAGAATCGATAATAATAAAATGTAATTATTATTTATTGCCATACCTCCCTTCTACATCAATATACATAGTCAGGTCATAAGTATTGTCACACAGTAAAAACTTTTCTTTTAGAATGCTGGCCACAAAAAAGTTTATTGAATTCGAATTTCGAATTGTTCATGAAAATAAAAAAGGTATACTTTTAGAATTTTACTCATTTTTAAATATGGAGTGGACGCTTAAAGAAGACCGTGTTGCAGTTATTGCGTTGCATCGTTGCAGTTACGCGCCAATTCAAATTTTTAACATACTGAAAAATTTGAATATAACCAAAAGATTCGTTTATCGTACCATCAAACGATACAATGAAGACTCTAGTGTAGATGACAGGTCAAGAAGTGGTCGCCCTCGGTCTGTTAGGACTCCAGCAGTGTTAAAAGCTGTGAAGGCACGAATTCAAAGAAATCCCAAACGTAAGCAGAAACTGTTGGCCCTTCAGATGGGGTTAAGCAGAACCACGGTGAAAAGGGTGTTAAATGAAGACTTAGGGCTTCGGGCATATCGAAGAAAAACAGGACATCGTTTGAATGCTCGTCTAATGGACCTGAGACTGAAGAGATGCCGCGCTTTGTTGAAGCGGTACGCGAGAAAAAAATATCGGGAAATTCTTTTTTCGGATGAAAAAACGTTTACCGTAGAAGAGAGCTACAACAAACAAAATGATAAGGTGTACGCACACAGTAGTGAAGAAGCGAGCAACCGTATTCCGCGTGTCCAACGAGGTCATTTTCCATCCTCGCTCATGGTATGGTTGGGAGTTTCTTATTGGGGCTTAACAGAGGTACATTTTTGTGAGAAAGGTGTAAAAACGAATGCTGTTGTGTATCAAAATACAGTCCTGACGAACCTTGTGGAACCTGTTTCTCATACCATGTTCAATAACAGGTACTGGGTATTCCAACAAGATTCGGCGCCAGCTCATAGAGCGAAGAGCACACAAGACTGGCTGGCGGCGCGTGAAATCGACTTCATCCGGCACGAAGACTGGCCCTCCTCCAGTCCAGATTTGAATCCGTTAGATTACAAGATATGGCAACACTTGGAGGAAAAGGCGTGCTCAAAGCCTCATCCCAATTTGGAGTCACTCAAGACATCCTTGATTAAGGCAGCCGCCGATATTGACAAGGACCTCGTTCGTGCTGCGATAGACGACTGGCCGCGCAGATTGAAGGCCTGTATTCAAAATCACGGAGGTCATTTTGAATAAACTTTAATGTCATAAGAATCTATGTTTTGTTAAGTTCATTTTGGTATATGAATGGTTACATAATGAATAAACTTGTTACAATTATTTTACATTAAACATGTGACAGAATTTATGACCTGACTAGGTAAAAGTAATAATGTCCTATAGTCTGTCCCGGGTTGCCTGGAAGAGATCGCTCTGAAGTGATAAGGCCGCCCATAGTAAGTCAAGTAGATATTGATTGTGTAAATAATTTTCATTGTTTTTGTAAGTTATTTGGTTTACAATAAAGTGTTGTTATCTATCTAACTATCTATCTATCGATAATAAATTTCCTAATATGTATATTTTCCAATTCAAACTGGTTAGCGAACTAACACTGGCATTTGATCTATTCATTTTTTCTGTTTAGCAAAGCCATTTGCCGAATACTCCACGAGAGACAAGAAAGAGACATATCCTAATGCATATTATCATTTTGTATTTCATCACGTGTGAAAAGGACCGAACGTGTTACAAAAGGCAGCTGCATCGCCGTACGCCCGCGGCTCTGCACCAACTAGAAGAAAAAAGGGAATAAACAGACATTAATCTCGTTTGTATACATTTAAAAGCGTAATAAATGGAAGAAAATGTGCTTTCTTCTCTTGTATTTATTTCCTTTTTATTTGAATTTCTTTTGTTTTGTAAGTATGTAATGAAATCCTTTTATCTGTGCCCGACTAATGTTCAAGTGGATGGATTCAAAGAGTATATTACCGTCGCATATCATTTGCATTCCATATTATAACTTGAAGGTTGCGGTAGTGTTGTGGCCAAAAAAATTATCTGTTAAGAGGTCACGTGGTCGAAACTTGTCTACCGCTTAATACCCTTTTATTAGTATTTTGAGGGGAATAGCGGGATTTCTAGTATTGTGTTACATTTCTTTCATAAGTATTATATATATTCATAAATATTTATTAAGTGAGCAAGATACATGGTTTTCTTGTCGCGCGTCGTTTCGGAAAAGCGCGGTGCTGCTACAGTGTATTATGAAATCGTAATTTTTAACTAAAGTTGCTGCCAAATGAAACAACTGGTATTATAAGCTTCGAGTATCTGTGTATTAAATATAAATGTGTGTCTATTTTTAACATTAGCTGCGTTCGCTTCTAACATAAATACTTATGTTGAATGAATTAATGAATCTTAAAATATACAAAAATATAAAGCTGTATGACAATGGGCGGCGTTATCGTTAAAAGCGATCTCTCCCAGGCAACCCGTTTTTCTTATGCTAATCAATTCAACGCCTTTTTTTAGTATCAATATGCTATTTTTCATACCTCAATTAACTTTCGAATCTGAAGAAATCTTTGTAGCCAAATCGCTGCAGGAATAAACAGTTTAGCACCTTTTGCATCGTTTTAAAAAGAGATGATGTGAGCCTATTGCATCCATACTAACCAGTTCATCATGTTACAAGACCAGTAGAATTTTAGCGCTGCAGGATAAAATGCAGCAGGATTTTACCGCTATATGGTACTACGCTACAGTATGCTACCTGTACCATACATGAAAATTATGATATAAATATTTATTTAAACTTCAACACTCAAAATATATACGAAATAAAAATAAAAAAACTAAATAAACTTAGAATTAGTTCTAAAAGGGTTCTAACTCAGTATAAACTGGTTAGAGAAAACCAGCGGTGGTCTTTTATTAGAACCCGGTAATGACTCCACTTTACAAAATTGGGATTTAAAAAGTAAACAAAAACACTAAGAATAACAAGACAATCAAATAACCAAATCTATAAATTGGATAAACGTAATTTTATCATGAAAAAAGAGTTACACACCAAACAAGAGATACACAATTACAAATTATTCTATAAATGACGAAATTTGGAAGAAGTCAACAAGATTAAATATATACCTATAAGGATAGTGTGATTAATAAAAAAATTGTGGGGAGCTTGTTGTCAATTGTTATAATTTTGAAAATATCTTAAAAAGCACCTCACGCTTTTTAACTATAAAAATATTTTTTTTGTTAATCACACTATCCATAATTTAAATTTATTGAAAATTATTCTTTACCTTTTAGAAGCAAGACAACGATGTAGTGTCTCGAAACGTTGGACTCAAAACGGTCTCATCTTTGTACTAGGTCCTGACAACAAACAGCATCGTATAAATCAGCTTGCTGATTAAGATTATGGTGTTGAAAAAATCCAAACCAACGTTGAACCCGGGTTACAAAAGAAATCACTGCTGGTTAGGCGCCTCATCCTATCCTTTTTTCCCTGCCTACCCGCAAGTTAGTTTTTGATGCTGCGGCGCCTGACGGTGATTTCGAAAAAAAACTAATCGACCACCGCCGCACTGCGCCGCCCTCTTCTTGGCTAGTGCCCGCACCGATGACACGTACCGTCTTGGTCAACCCCGCACGAGTTTTTATATGTGTGTTAGTGTGAACCGCTAACTATAAAGGCCT
The DNA here is from genome assembly GCA_963693495.1 of Malacosoma neustria. NCBI lineage: Eukaryota > Metazoa > Arthropoda > Insecta > Lepidoptera > Lasiocampidae > Malacosoma > Malacosoma neustria. Next base: position 802,311 of record OY856389.1, read on the forward strand.
AGACTGCAAACCGCAGAACCAGCCGTGGAAGGTAGCAGATCAAAGAACCTCAGGTGAGTCGCCGCTCTTTCTGACTTGGATATTTCCGTCTCCTTTCCTTTCCACCTCGGCTACCATCTTTCTAGATCTTAGCCGAATCAATATTTTACACGATAATTCAGCCTCACCAACTGCTACTTCTAAATCATGTAAGGATTGTATCAAACAGTGAAACAAACAGTAAACTTGAACTCATAGTTTTTAACATTAAGTTTGTGCATTGTTTTATGGACTCATTTTGTTTTTTTTCCTTCTTTTTTGCTCAACTTACGTATCTTATAGTATCATATTCTTATTTAAAAATAATTAAGGCAATATGTTATGTATCATATAATTTCTAAACCTAATAATTGCTGTGAGTTGTGTTGAATTCTTTTTAGGTTATGTTTACATTTGTATTCTTTATAAATTAATTTTATGGCCTGGTTGCAAGGGATTTCCTTTTTTTCATTTTATAGTTACGTTCGGAAATGTATATCTTCTGTTACAAAAATATATTGTCTGATTAAATCTTGAGCATTTCCAACGTATGTACTATATTGTTCATTTTAATTACTTTAATTATGTGTTGTATAGAAGTTTTTCTTGTTTATTTTTTTTCATAAATCTGACTGGCATATTTGTAATTTATAGATTTATTATTTTTTGTGTTATAATTTAGTTTTTTTTTAAATTATTATTATAGTATAACGGTACTACTAGTACGACTGTACTACTAGTAGTAGTGAAGATAATTTGGAGAATTTTGTTGTTATTCTGACAGCACTGGCAGTGATCACACACCATTACAACAGACACTGGAGGCGCGCTTTCCAAGTAGCTCCCAAAATTTTATTGTAATTCACGTTAGTGCGCAGAGCAGTCCTGCCCACTTTATCTATATCTATACTACTATTATAAAGAGGAAAGATTTGATTGTTTGTTTGTTTGCTTTGAATAGGCTCCGAAACTACTGACCCGATTTAAAAAATTCTTACATTGTTGGGAAGCTACACTATCCCCGGGTGACATAGGCTATATTATATTTTCAAAAAAATTAGGGATCCTTACTAAAACTCCAATAATGTAACCCAAAGTGTAAAAAAATTACCTAAAATATTATTTAAATCGCGTGCGTTGTGAAAACTATTGATGATAGAATAAAATAATGTACTACAACTTTGCAGAACACATCATTATTTACAAAAAGTGTCGCGACAGCATATGTCTAACTATTATAGTTATGCCACAATAAGTGTTTTTTTATTTTAAAAATTTAATTGAAATGCCGCCCCTAGAAAAGACTCTTTATTTGGATCTTGGTATTAATCCTTATCAAAATAAATTACTTCATATTCAAAACTGTTTCAATACCTTTATATAACTTTTTGAATTATTCAATTCGGATATTCCATTCGAAAGATATCACGAGTTTAAAAATGTAAGTATTAGAAAAATGTTGCGTGGTAGCCGCTCACCCTGTTCGGCTAGCTAGGCAGCACCTTATGCAATGTAGGCGTGCGTCACTGGGGTTTTTACAAAAATTAGAATACTTATTAAAAAATAACGAAAAATAAATAAAAAGTAATAACAAAAAAAATCATTAAAATAAAAGCTCATAGAAATAATAATATTCAAACTTTCTTTATAATTTTATTTTTTTAGTAACCTGACGCAAATAGAAGGGTTTGCCCTCAGGGGCGCTCCTCTGTCTGAGGAGTGCACGGGTGTGCGTACCCGAGGTACCCGAGCATCCGTCGCTTCACTCCCCTCTTCGTTCGAGGCGACAGAGTCCTACCTTTCTTTCCGTCTACCTCTTACATCCTTTCCAACTTAGCTCTCTGTTCGTGGCGTGGTCCCCGGTGGGATGATTGCGAATACTGATTGGGGTTCCGGGTTCTACCCTGGGACCTGATTTGGTAGTCGAAACCATGCCTATTTCGACTGCGCCTGCACAGAGTGTTCATGGGGCGGGAATTGCATCCTCGCTGTCGGTTGGTCTTGCTGGGCCGGCTACGACGTCAGGCGACTCTGCTTTTTCTGGAGTGTCGTCTGGTAGTCGTACCCACGCCTGACTAGCACGCGACGGGGATGCGAGTCCCGTCCGGAATTGGCCGCGGACCTGTCACTCCCGGCCCTGGTTCTGTCCATGGTCGGGGGCGATCCTGGATGGACGGCCGTCGCCTCCTTTTGCGAGGCAGTAGTGTCTGCAAGGGAGGCGGCGGAACGGGAGCGGGAGTCCGCCACCGCACTCCCCTCCCGCCAACGTAGGCCGCGTCGTCGGCGCCGGAGGGCGGGCAACGATCTCCGGCCGACGTAGAAAACGGCCTCGGGCGGCCCCTCGGGGGAGGATCCGCCGCCCGCACTATTGCCGCGAGGGAGAAGGCCGCGTGCTGTTCCACAGCCCCCCTCAACTCCTAGAGTTGTTACAAGAGAGCGCCGGGGGGACGAAACCCTGACCCCCTGGCGCCAGCACTTTAGAAGGGGCCCGCTTTAAGACAAAGCGTGGGCCGGCGCCGGCCCGGGCCACGAGATCGGCAGGCCATATATCCGTGGGGCCGGGCGTAGACGATAGGAGAACAGCGGGGTTTTTTAGTGGGTTGAACATCTTTTCCGGAGTCCCTTATATCCCTCGGTCCCCCCGGGCCGGGATAACCCGTCAAGAGAGGTTTTTCCCCGAGACCGAAAAAAAATAGAAGGGTTTAATTTTTAATTTTTGTTAAATACCCATGCGAAGCTGGGACGGGCTGCTAGTAGATAATATGTTGACGTCGTTTAGTCAAAGTAAAATATGCACATGCTATATCAGTATCTTGATTAAAACCGTGCCTGTCTTTGACAACTTTCAATTTAACTGGATTCCAGCTCATTAGAAATGATCGCGTAGGGTTTGCTATTTATCTTAAATCATATCTTCCATATTCAATAATTAGCGTGTCCTCTCAACCACAGTCACACAATTCTGGTGAACACTTATTTATTGAGGTTGAACCTTAGAGTATACATAAGCAAGCTTATGTATACTCTAAGGGTTGAACTATGCTCCACTAAAGTTATGTTGGGAGTATTCTACTGCCCAACTCTCAAAATTAATTCTGCCTTCGGAAACTCCCAGAGAACTTTGTTCGAAATTATAATCAAACTATTATTATGGGTGATTTCAATATCTGTATTTTGAAACGAGATCAACGTACTAATTCTCTTGAGTCCATTATAATGGCGTCTAGTCTGACCATACTTTCTTCAAAAGCTAACTTTCCTAATTCTACTCCCCCACTCATAGACTTGATTCTTGTGTCCTCATTATCTCACGTTATCACACATGGTCAGTGCCCAGCAGACGCTTTCTCTTATCATGACCTGATTTTTCTCTCATATAACATCCGTCCGCCAAAATTTGAACCCAAAATTATTCTTCAACGTAATTTTGGTGGTATAAACACGGATTCCATGCTTCGAGATGCCCAAGATTGGACCAGGGTCTTCAAAGCAATAACGGTTGATGAAAATGTATCAGTATTTAACAACATTATATTGAAGCTTTACGATAAACATCTCCCTGCTCCTAGAGTTACCGATGTCCTATTGCGCGGCATTATTACTCCTTACAATCTGAAATAATAACTTCTAAACCTTGGTTTTCCCGTTTTAAGCAATTAACCAAGAAAGTGATTTCTTCAATTATACGATTACGCTTGGGACATTCCTGTTCCCCCGTTTTTTTGGCAAAAATAAGAATTAAAGATCACTCTCTGTGTGAATGTGGATTAGAGGAAGGAACTATTGAACATATTTTCTTTAATTGCCCGAAAATTTCTCATCCTATTTATGATCTATTACCCTCACATATCCCTCGTCCCATTAATGTTAACTTTTTATTAACTTTAGTTCATTCCAAACATGTTTTCATTTTAAGTAAATTTTTAATTAAAAACAATATATAATTATAACAAATATTTATTAATTTCTAAATATTATTACCAATTTTATAACTATTTATTTGTACTGTCCTCAGAATTACAGATAGCTTTCGAACCGATTACCGCGTTTGATCCCCTTTTATTCGCCATTAAACCTCTGTCACTTTCATATTCCATTCAGACATTGGCAAAATCAATGCCAAGGGCGTTGGAAAAACCTTCAAAAACTGAACTGAACTGAGTTACCGATGATATAAAGAAACTCATACAGATTAAAACTAGGGCTAAGGCCAAGTATAAGCTCCGATCTATCGAAAAAAATAAACAGAAGCTTAAGTCTGCACATAATCACTGCAATAGAGTGTGTAGGGACGCACAACGCCAGTATATCCACGCTACAGTTGAAAATGACAATCCTTCTAAACTATGGAAGTTTCTAAAAACCTTAGGAGTTGGAAAATCAGTGCACAGTCCCAAGCCTAGTGACTTGCATACTGATGACCTGAATAAACATTTAATGCTTACTTTAACAATAACATTAAGTCGCATTAAAAAAAATTTCTCTGTTCCCAACTCCTCATCCAATTTTTCTTCTAAGTCCTTTATCTGATTGCGATGTTAAGACGATGCTATAATATCCATTATATCAAATGCCGTCGGTAGTGACGGTATTAGTTGAAATTACTCAATTACTCAATTTTCTCTAACACTTTCCCAGAAGCTTGGAAAGAAGCGCAAATTATTTTACTCCCAAAAAACCCAACCCTTCCTCTTTTTCTGAATACCACCCAATTTATATTCTTACTTTCCAAAGGTTTAGACCGCCTAATTCACAATCAACTTAACATATTCCTTACTATACAGTAATATATTCTATACATATACTCACGCTCCTTTGGATAAACTCCACAATTCTATTGAACGTATTAATTCTAACCTAAATCGTATAGTTAAATGGAGTGCAATGTTTGGTCTTACGGTTAACCCTCAAAAACTCAACTGATTACCATAAGTAGCCCTAGACTGTTAACTAAACTAAAATGGACCTCATTGCCACAGGTTACTTTTGATGGTACGGTTATTCTTTTCAGCGATACAGTCAAAAACCTTGGCATAATATTTGATAGCGAGTTGAGTTCGATAGGAGGCCCCACATTATCTGAGATAAGTCGTAAGGTCTATATTAAACTTTCTGCACACTATTACCAAAATTAGGCTAGCAGAGTCTCTTCTACTCTCTATACTGGACTCTGCTGACGCCTGTTACCTGAAGGTGAATTTAACCATAAAACAGTTAAAAAACTTGAGCGTGTTCAAAATTTTTGTATACGGTTCATTTTTGGATTACGCAAATTTTACCATATCTCTGATTATCGTAAAAAACTCAAGTGGCTTGCAATAATTTTACATGGAATACTCATCTCCTCACTCTTTTTTATAACATATTATACTCACCCACTAGTCCCCATTACCTTAAGAAACGTTTCGATTTCCTACGCCTTTCTACTTCCTTTAATTAGCTCAAGATGCCTGCACACTCTTCTCTTTTTATAAAAAATCTTTTACAGTGCAAGCTGTCCAACTTTGGAATGATCTGCCTTTTGATGTTAGGCAAGCTAAGTCACTGTCAAGTTTCAATAACTTATTTCGTAATCACTACTTCAAGCTCAATAGTTACGTATCGTGATGTAACCTTTCGTTTAAAATGATTATAATCATTATATGTATTTTTAGTATATAATAAAAAATTATGTATATGAATAAGTAAATAATAAGCATGGATACTCGAACTCAAAACGTTACACCTACATCGCCAGACTCCTTATAATAATAAAATATCTCCAGATAAAAGATTGCCTGGAAGAGATCGTTTTAAGCGATAAGGCCGCTATTGTGTATTAGTTGTAGGAATTTCTATATTTGTAGATAAATTGAGTAAAAAATAAAGAGTTATCTATAACGTGTAAGTTAAACTGGGAACACGGTTACGTATTATTCAAGCACTACCGAACATATAATAAAAGCTCTGTAACTAAACTTTATAGCTAGTTAATATTTTATATACTACACGAAAACATAAGCATCTAGTTAGTGTATCAACGTCCGTGACGTCACTCTGACACACATTTCAAATTTTAAGTCAATAAGTACTATTGACGACCTCTATGGCGTGACGGCTAATGCACTTCGGTACACTTGCGGGTGTTACGGGTTCGATTTCTGCCTTGCATCTGGGTGTTTATGTATAATATTTATTTATTTAAAAAACAAAAGTATTTAAGTAGTAATATATCAGTTATCTGGTATTCGTAACACAAGTGCTATGCTACTTACTGTAGGACTAGATGGCGTTGTGGGAATTCCCCCAGTATAATTATTTATTGTGTCCATTATGATAATTTTAAAATTAACGTCAGTAATTTCCTTAAGCCTGAAATAGTTTGATTAAGTCTCCTAAAGTCTTCATGGGGCCCCGTGTATCCAATTCATAGCATTAAACCAAAGTGTCGTCTACCCAAACAAAGCCGGGCCATACATCACCCGGCTACACACGTTGGCAGAATTGAATAAACTGAAAAATACGATCTGGAAAAACATTTTCACGAACAAAAACAGTATTTGGCGTTCTCGCGAATCAATCTTCCAAAAGTTGTTTCAGGTAGCGACAGCAAAAACACGTACAGTGCAGTATGGTCCGAAGAAAAGCTGGTAAGGGGAAAGCTGCCGAGTTAAAGGGGTGACATATTTATCTGTAAGGGGGCATGTACACTTATTCGACGAAACGTATCTAACATACAATAATTATATGTAAATGATCCGGCTGATTTAGTGATTTCGTAAGTACCTTTAAGTGGCAGTGGCTGTGTGTGTGTTTGATTCCCACGGAGGACAATATGAAACGTTTATTAACTTTTAGTTCTGAATTTCAGTTATACATTTTATTTATCTTTATTTGATCTATGTTTTAAAAAAAATATGTTAAGTACTGTTGCCTAATAGAAAATCAAAATGTATATTTGAAAGCAGTTTTATGCCCTCGTAATTCTTCTTTGCTCTACCCTTATATCACCTTATCTAGCCATAACACATCGTCGTTCTTCTAACCTCTTTTGTGATACGTCATATTCACATATATTATTTTATTTCCTATCCTTCTGTATTAAAACATTTTTATTTTTAAGATATTCATTACAAGATATTTTTACTTACTTAATAAAGGTTGTACATTGAAACTTAAATGGCCGAATAAGTGTGAGGTGACCTAACACTATCGCACGGGCTTTGACTGACGATACGATTTTTCAATGTAGAGTAGATTGATATTGAATTGCTCTAAGACTTGAGTACTATATTTATCTTTTGCCATGCGTTTTAACACGAAAAATCCCAGCTTTCACAGATTATATTATTATAAATATTCTCACTGGATGAAAGTTATGTATGATTTTTTTACTGGATCGGCAGACAGACAAATGGCTCATCCGATAGAAGGCGGTCGCTGTCGCTTATAAACGCTTGCAACACCGGAGGCATTGCCAACGCGCTGCCAGCCTCAAAGAGGAGCAGGAACCTGGTTTACTAGTGCCGAAATACAACACGAGGTCATTATGGCGGTATATTTTAGCCATCAGGGTGATTGCCATCCACTCAAGTTTGGAGACCTAACACCTAGCTTAGGTAGTTTTTTAGCCTTTTATGATAGACCTCATCCGGCCGTAGGTGTCAGTATTCGTACTTCGTTACGAGAAAAAACATTAGAAACATATAGCATATCAATTAAAAAAACATGCGGGGCAGTCTTTGGGGACTTTTCACTTCAAAAAAACTCAACTGTATTTCATTGTAATAAAGTCGCAATTCGAATAGATATGTATATAAGTAATGCAATGCAATCATTTAAAAATAACATTATAAAATAAACCTTAAGTCATTATTAATGATGTTGGTATTACTGGAGCAAAACTCTGTCTTACTTCTTACGATCAGGACACGTGACCTGACGCGAGTTTAACATTTTTTACCCATCACAAAAAGTGCACAATGCCGCTAAAGAAGTTTTCACTTCAAAAATGCTGTAACATTAGTTTGGGTATTAATAATTCAACGCTAAATATGGTATACCATACAGTATAGCATGGTTCCAAGGTTGAAGCAGTTTAGCAGACACGGTAGCAATACTTTATCCTCAGAAAATAAATGCAGAACGAAATTCATAAAATAAAACCATTTTAAATTTATTTTGTATGTATTATGTTGTATGGATAAATTTTTTACAATTTCTCTCTGTGAATGAATCCCTTTGAGTTCTCCATGTTGAATTTTATAAACGTTGTATTTGCTGCTCAGAGCATTTAGCAACGTGGAGGTGAAATGATGAATATCTTCTTTTACCTCTTCTCACTAATACTTGTATATACTCTAAAATTTCCCATATTTAAGCAAAAATAAATAATACACTTTAAGAATATTTCCAATTCTGAAAATAATATTGATAACAAAAACAAATATTGATTTTATTTATTCTGTAAAATCATTACGTACGTGCCAAATAATGGTAACATTTACAATTTTAAAGGCTGTAACGCTAGCTTTTTGTTTACGGTCAAGATTTGATTCTTCGTTTACCCTCTCACACCTCTTTCCCTATCATACCCACTTCACCCTTCATCATTAGTTGAACCGTACAACTTCGTGTCTGAGCAGTAGCTACAGTGATTACTCCAACTGAAATGCTCTAAGAATTTGCTCTTTCGTGGAAATAAAAATTGTATTTCCATCTTTCGCTGCAGTTGGGTTTATTAATTATTTTGTTTGCAAACTTGTATTTTGCAATACCATATTCAATTTTCCTTTGATTCAAAGCTTTTCTAACGGTGTTGTAATCTTCCGGGTAACAAGGTTTATGCTCTTGAGTTTTCTTTGTTTTCTTGCTTACATTTTATAAGAATAATCATATATTGAAATAGTTATATATGATATATGAAGATAAATGGCATTTTTCTTTTTTAGGCTGGCCGATTACACGGCCATCTCTACTTCTCCATCCAGCTTTTACTCCCATATTATATGAAGTTGACAATAATGTTCTCTGTTATCCATCATTTCTAAAAAAGGAATATGAGTGTTTCATACCCCTTTTTACCATATCATCTTTTGTACAATCCAGTCAACTTTTTTCCAGTCTACCCATGATTTATCTTTCATCCATCAACTCTCAGTTTCAATTTTTTTTTGTAATATGGGATATTTCCCTTCAAATTATATAGCCGTTATATGCCAGTAAGCTACCTGTCTACGTACTCGTAGACAGGTAGTTTACTCACTACTCGTGTCACCAATATACTACGTGTCTACTTTCAAACATCTGCTAATATTTTCAATTTAAAGTTAATCCATTTTTTGTAATTCCACACATCCATCTCGGCAGTCATCATCCTTCCCCTTTGTAGCCTAGCCGATCGGAATAATACAATATGGGCTTAGATTATGGGTTCGTACATTTAACCTTTAAGTTTAATTACCTCTTGTGAATTGCGAAATTTTTCTGAGACCTGACGCCATTTCATCTATTGATTATTTTATCTTTTTTTTTTTTATTGCTATAGAACAGCAGACAGGCTGACGGCCCGCTTAGGATTTAGCAGTTACCGTCGCCTATAGGTGTATGTAACGCCAGTGGCATCGCGAACACGCTGCTGTCCCATAAGGGTACAGGAACTTGGGTCACTAATGCCGGAACACAACACAAGGTTATTATGGCGGCATACTTAAGACCGAAGGTGGTCGCCATCCAGACGGGCTTGGAGCCCTACCACGTAGCTAGGGTGGGTTGTTATGTCGCCTTTTACGACAGGCCGACCCCGGCCACAGAGGTTAGTATTCTTTCTCCGCCCCTGCACGGATAAAATCTATCATTATTTCTGTCTATGTCACTGTCGTTCTAGATTATTGTTCCAAAATATCGACTGGCAGAAGCTCTCTTCCTAAGGTGATTGGAATAAAACCGGAAATTCAACCAAATTTGCAAAAAATATATTCAGTTTTGGTTGTTGCTTATCTTCAAACCATAATAAATATCTATTACTATTGTTCATACGAAATTGAGTCTCATATTTTAACTTTTTTCCTTCTTAAAAGCTCTAAATTAGTCTTGCCTTTGTATTTGACGATGAATTTTATGCTGCAAAAGATAAGGCTGGGAAGGAATCGTGATTAAACATATTCATGCAAAGATGATAGTTGGGTATTGAGAGAAAACGAGAAATTTGTGCATCTTTTAAGTAAAGCATCAAATTAGTGCTGCGTTCTTCTGTGCGTAGTTTTACTTTAAACAGTTCTTATGATCGTTTCTAGCATCAGGGTTTGTGTCTACATGTTAGAAATTCAATATGACGTTGGAACTTTATGATAATTTTTCATCATCATGCAGACGGGCTTAGACACTAACACGTAGCTAGGGTTGTTTTGTCCTCTTTTACGACAGAATAACCTCGGCTACAGAGGTTAGTATTTTTACTCCGCCCCTGCATGGAAATTAGAGTTGAATGAATCTGGATACCGGAAGTCCGACAAGATTATGTCAGCATCCTTTTTGAGTTCTGATGTGGTAAGATAATTTCTATGGGATAAAAAGACCTCTTGTGGCAAGGCTTCTTATTGACACACTCGGAGTGTATAAAGTTGAAGAAAAAACAATCTTCGTGCAATGCATCCAAACTGCACTGATCTATGGAGATGAGATTAAGACCGAGGCAGACATACGTAGGGTACGATAAGTACTCAGGGGGTTTTACAACCACTTTGATATAATATGTCAATTAATGATTTATTATTTGTGTCAAAAATCGCAACATATTTGCTATTGATTCATACAAGAGATTTTCGTAATATACTCATAATACGTATATATATATATATATATATATATATATATATATATATATATATATATATATATATATATATATATATATATATATATATATCGCATGCTTAATCATAAACTGACCTAACTCAAAAAACCTGTTTTTTGGGAAATCGCAAAAAACGTTTTGTCATTTACTACTTATCCCATATATTGACTTATAACTAAATAGTGGTAACTCAGTGTGGGAAAGAGATATCGAAATAAATCTTAGTTTAGCCGATAGAGGGCGTCGATACAATGCTGCCCGTTATATTAACTCACTTTAGACCCAAATCGTAATCGGTCAGTTTATGATTAAGCATGCGATATATATCTAATATATAAAATTCTCGTGTCACAGTTTTCGTTGCCATACTCCTCCGAAACGGCTTGACAGATTCTCATGAAATTTTGTGAGCATATTGAGTAGGTCTGAGAATCGGCCAACATCTATTTTTCATCCCCCTAAATGTTAGGGGTGACCCACCCCCAAAATTTTTTTTTAAATTTTTGACATTTTATTATTTATATGGCAGAACAACGTTTGCCGGGTCAGCTAGTATATATATATATATATATATATATATATATATATATATATATATATATATATATATATATATATATATATATATATATATATATATATATATATATATATATATATATATATATATATATATATATATATATAGAATTTAGGTGATTAATTTTAGCTCTATAATTTATACGTGTACGTCAAAATGCACTAAATTACGGTGACGCTACAATAGCATCAGTGTAAATTTTGAAGGAAATTTAAGAGATTTTTTTCTAATCTAGGAAGATACGCGCCAAAAGTTGTTAGAGTGAGTAGAAGTAGTTATTAGAGTGCGGCAGAGAATTTTTAACTCACAATATTTCAATTCGTCATCTATAGCTATATTCATAACATATACTGTAGCTGCACTAGCGCCGCCTTCTGACGGGTTTTTGAACTCTAATTAACATCGTACCACCCTCATAATTTCTAGTACAAGTTAATATTTATATGAAAATTAAAAAAGGTTTTACGTTTTAGACATAAAGTTAATAACACTATTTATACTTTTTAAAACCTCTGTATAGCTAACAGTAATAGTGTTAAGGCGTAACCTCTCGTATTTATGGGTCTATTACCGGTCTGTAATTAAAGCACTTGCTCAACATGGCGCCGGCTTAACCGACGACGGTGAAATAAATTGAAACTTAAGATTTTGGATGGACTCTTAAGATTTATAGGTCTCATGAGAAAAATTGTTTTAAAAATAGCGTTGGGGATTGTGAAATATCAAAAACTATAATAGTTTCCCGGTTTTGCTCAGGTCTATAATATTATAAATAATCTAAGTTCCTGATAGGAGAGTTAACAAAGAAGAATGGAAAGAAAATATTACCAATCCAACATAGTGTTTTTTTTTTTTTTTTTTTTGGTCTCGGGGAAAAACCTCTCTTGACGGGTTCCCCCGGCCCGGGGGGACCGAGGGATATGTGGGACTCCGGGATTTTTCCGACTATCCACTAAAAAACCCCGCTGTTCTCCTATCGCCTACGCCCGGGCCCACGGATATATGGCCTGCCGATCTCGTGGCCCGGGCCGGCGCCGGCCCGCCCTTTGTCTTGAGGCGGGCCCCTTCTAAAGTGTTGGCGCCAGGGGGTCAGGGTTTCGTCCCCCCGGCGCTCTCCTAACAACTCTAGGAGTTGAGGGGGGCCGCGGAACAGCATGCAGCCCTCACCCTCGCGGTAATAGTGCGGGCGGCGGGTCCTCCCCCGAGGGGCCGCCCGCGGCCGCTTTTTACGGCGGCCGGAGGTCGTTACTGGCCCTCCGGCGCCGCCGGCGTGGCCTGCGTTGGCGGGAGGGGAGTGTGGTGGTTGACTCCCGCTCCCGCTCCGCCGCCTCCTTTGCGGACATGACTGCCTCGCAGAAGGAGGCGACGGCCATCCATCCAGGATCGCCCCCGACCATGGACAGAACCAGGGCCGGGAGCGACAGGTCCACGCCGATTTGGGCGACGAGGGCGCGGCGCTCCTCGCGCCACGCAGGGCACACGGCGACAGTGTGGTTCACCGTGTCCTCCTCGTCGCCCGCGCCACAGTGGTGGCACCCTGACGTCATCGCCCGCCCTATGCGACACAGGTACCTCCCGAAGCAACCATGCCCCGAGAGGACCTGCGTCAGGCGGAAGGTCAGGGCGCCGTGGCGCCTTTCCAACCATTCAGCCAGGACGGGCCTCACCGCTTCGATGGTGGCGAGGCCCGCGCTGGGGTGCGCGAGGCGCTCCTTCCACTCCACCATGAGCACCACGTCGCGCAGCTCCGCCCGCTTTGCCTCAACTTCGCGAGGCGCGGGGCGAGAGCCACGCTCGGCCGCGTCCCGGCGCCACTGGTACAACAGCGCCAGGACCCGGGCCTCGAGGTCCCATGGTGGGGATCCGGCCAGCAGGGAGGCCGCTTCGAAGGACACCGTGCGGTATCCCCTTATCGCCATGACGGCCAGGACGCGCTGCGGCCTGCGAAGCAGCGCCGTCGTTTTGGCCGTCAGGCGATCCGCCCAGATCGGGGCCCCGTAAAGGGCCATCGACCGCACGGTTCCCTCAAAGAGCCTGCGGCACACTGCGCCCGGCCCGCCGATATTCGGCAGCAGACGGGAGAGTCCCGCCGCCGCCCGAACTAGCCTCGGCGCCAGGCGCTCGAAGTGTGCCGCGAAGTCCCATCGCCCGTCGAGCACCAGTCCAAGATAATTCATGGACGGCCCGACGGCGATGTGGACGCCTCCTACCGTTATGCTCAGGCCCGGTGGCGGCCTCTGACGGGGCCCGTAAAATATCACGGCCTCCGTCTTGTTCAAGGCCACCTCCAGGCCTAGTCGCCGGATTCTTGCCACTGTGTGCGCCACCCCAGCCGTGCCCAGAAGGCACGCCTGGCGGGGGTTCCTCCCGCGCGCTGTGACGAGCGTGTCGTCGGCGTAACAGATGACGCCGACGCCGGGGAGGAGTGCCCCCCTCAGGACCCAGTCGTATGCGATGTTCCACAGCAGGAGGCCCAGGACCGACCCCTGTGGAACACCGCACACGACGTCTCGCCGACTTTGCCCACCCTGGACCGGATAGACGACGGCACGATCACTCAAATATGCCCCAACTATGCGACGGAGGTAGGGAGGCACCCGATGGTACTTGAGCGCCTCCCGCACGCAGCTCCACGGCAGGGTGTTGAAGGCATTGGCGATGTCGAGTGACACCGCCAATAGCACCCTACCTCGAGCAACTGCGTCCCCCGCCTGGCTCCTCAGACGCGTGATTGCGTCAATAGTGGAGCGCCCCTGGCGGAATCCAAACTGTTCGTCTGCCAGGTTCGGCCCCTCTGTCTCTAGGTGCCGGACGAGGCGGTCTGCGAGGATCCTTTCGAAGATCTTCCCCACCTCGTCCAGCAGCACGATGGGCCGATAGGCAGACGGTGAGTCCGCCGGGCGCCCCTCTTTCGCGATAAGGACCAGCCTCCCCGTCTTCCATCTGCGGGGAAACCGGCCCGATCGCAGACACGCGTCGAAGAGCCTCAATAGTCGGGGCTCCAGGACGTCGTGGGACAGAACCCACGCACGCCCCGGTATGCCGTCGAGGCCGGGGGCCGTGTTCTTGGCCTTCAGCCGCAACATCGCTGCCCCCAGCTCTGCCTGGTCCACGTCGGGTACGGGGTCGTCGTCCGCGCTAGGGTCCCTCTCATCCCAATGAGGCGGGACCATGGCAGGAGGCGAGTGCTCAGCCCTCGTGGGGAACAGAGCGCCGACAAAACCATCCACCTGGCGCGGGGGGAGACTCTCGGTCAGCGGGGGCGCCCACGGGCGGAGCTTGCCCCGCACCGTTTTGTAAGGTCGCCCCCAAGGATCTTGATCTAAGCTGGCCAAGAGCTCCTCCCACGCCAAGAGCTCCTCCCAATCCAACATAGTGTGGGTCAAAGATAGTAAACAAGATAATTTATGTTAGTCACCAATAGAAAAACTGTTAATAATGTAAATAAATTTAAAATTTATTAAGCTTTTTTCGGGTTTATCCAGATAGTTCACTGAACTAGTAGAAAACCTATGTCAAAGAACTTTACCACAATGGGGTTCTTTTGAAGCACTATTAGCTTAGAACTACTGAACATATCGGGATAGACTATTATATAACTACTGTCCACGACGCTTTACACTCTGCTTCCGATAGGGGCAGATGGCGGCAAATAATACGCACCAAAGTACTCCGTCGAGATGATCACGACCCTCAGCACTGAGGAAACCGACGCGAGGAGGAGGAGGATTATATATTATTTTTTGGATTCCATGGACTCGTTTTCATTTTTTTTCGATTTACTTTTGCCTGTTATTCGCCCAGCGGAGCAGGCGTGATCGGCTAGTAATACAACATTAAGCGAAAAACTGCAGAAACAAAAAATGCCTAAGCGGTGAAAGGCATTTTGAGATATAACATTGGTTTATAAATCGTAAAGGTAACAAATTTAATATTCTCGTGAGAATAAATAAAATTCAAATAGCATAACATTACTCTGTTTATACGAATTTCAATAAAATTAAACAAATAAACCGGTTAAATGAAACCCTGTTATAATTAAACTTTGGTTAGGAGTGGCCGTTCGCGCGAAATTAAATCGAATATATCCCGAGGGGTTTGGCGAAATTTCCGGTAAAACAATATATGTATTATAAATTATTAATACGTTTTTAATAAATTAAAATGAGTTTAATATTATTTGTAACGCTGTGATATGTTTTATCGATTAAGTTGGAGCTAGGCTCAAGATCTAGTGGTCTCCGGTAAAATAAAATAACGTACCTTTTTTAAGAGTTGGGGATTGACATGAATGAATTCAGTGAAAACAAATTTATTTACTATGTTATATATTTTCTTGTGACCTTTTTAAGAAAAAGAAGTCTTAGCGAAGTGCAAGAGAAAGGTATACACAAATTTACCTCTTAGCACAATACCTCAGTCTTTGAAGTTTACTTCTAGGATGTTACACTTGTGAAGAGAAAAAGCCGTTAGGCCCTTTTACTTGGGATTTTTTTATTGCTGTAGGATAGCAGACAGGCTAACGGCCCACTTAGAATTTAGCAGTTATCGCTGCCTATGGGTGTTTGCAATGCCAGTGGCATCGCGAACACGCTGCTGTTCCATAAGGGTACAGGAACTTGGGTCATTAATGCCAGAACACAATACAAAGCTATTATGGTGGCATGTTCGTGGCCGTGTGGCCCCGGCCAGTGAAAATAATGGAGTCACCCCAGATCATAGCAAGGGAGTCATAAAAGGCGAATGATGGACTATTCCTTTGCCAGCTTGCATGCGGCAAAGGAAATGCACCTCTCGGTTTTCCTCTAGGGGCTGGGAGGTCGGACGGCAGTCATTCCCGCAAAAGCCAAAACTAGCCACATCACAAATGGTATGTACAAGAAAAGGTTCAGTCACGGATAGGGCGTCACCGCAAAACGACGCGCAGGAGCTTCGCCCGATTTCTGCGACAAGTGGACAAGGGCTGCCGTGCCGTGGGCGAGCACGGTTAAAGACGTTAGCCCAATCTAAATTGCGCTTCACAACATGGAATATTGGCACGCTAACCGGACGCGCGAGGGTGTTGGCCGATATACTTTTCAGGCGGAGGGTGGCCATGGTGTTTCTGCAGGAGACTCGATGGAAAGCTAGCAGATCCCGGTTCATTGGGAATGGCTGCAAGCTGATCTACACAGGTGCACCTGGTAGGGAAAATGGGGTAGCCATAGTGCTCTTGGGGGAGCTCCAGGGCGACATCTTGGAATTGAAACGCTGTAGCGATTGGCTTATGGTTGTAAGGGTACTTATCGGTAGAGTAATTACCCACTTGATAATTGCCTACGCGCCACAAGTCGGTTGTAGCGACGCTGCGCGCCGATAAGATAGCGTTTTGGAATCTACTCGGAGAAGAGCTTCGTGGTATTCCGTTGTCACATGGGATCGTTTTGGGTGGTGATCTGAACGGTTATGTGGGTGAGGAATGTGGGGAATTTGAGCATGTTCACGGTGGATTTGGTTACGGGAGCCGCAACGTGGAAGGGGAAAATATTTTAAATACGCGTGCGACCTTGCCATCGTAAACACGTATTTCAAAAAGAGACCCGAGCATCTCATCACCTACAAGAGCGTTAGGAATGCTACCCAAATCAGTCGATTTGTGTAGGGAGTCCCCTAGTCACTAGGAGATACCACATCGGCAAAGTAGCCAACTGCAAGGTCAGACCCGGTGAGAGTCTCACTGTACAACACCATCCTCTTGTCATGAACCTCTGTGTGAAGCACAAAGACAAACGTGTCGAGTACCATCAGCGCCGAATCAGGTGATGGCTGCTTGATGAAGTGAAGTCCCAGGGGTTCACCTTTGCCACCAGTTCAAGCTTGACAGGATTCAGGCGGCTATTGCGGAAGGTGCTTGGTGTGTCTAAGGGCGGTCGCAAATGTGAGAAGATATAATGGTAGGCTGACCACGGGACCATGAACCCTATTTTTGCCCTAAGGACAGTCGCGGTGAAATACAGGACGAGAATACGCCTCTGCATTGCCTGTTTCTGGACACGCAGAAGGCCTTAGACTGTATTCCTCGCGTGATGATCTGATTGGCACTACGATCTAAAAGGGTTCCAGAGATCATTTTTGACACTATCCGAGACATGTATTGTGACTTCGATTTCGTAGTTCAGATCGCTGTTGGTGACACGAAACCTTTCCCCATCCCCGTCGGGGTGCACCAGGGATCCTTCCTTAGTTCGTTTCTGTTCAGCATGATATTAGATGTCCTGTCAAACAGCATCAGAGATGCACATGAGTAGCCCCCATGGCTGCTTATGTATGCTGACGATATCGCGCTGACAGATGTGGACAGGTATAGGTTGGTGCAACGCGTGAAGGCGTGGCAGGAGTCGCTTGAGAATGGTGGTCTGAAGTTCAATGTGGCGAAGACCGAGTACTTGGCCTGTAACTCCACAGATCCCACACCCGTACGCTTAGGTCGAGCACGGTCGAGCGCACGGACCAGGTGGAGGGGTAGACCCAAAATGTGCTGGCTTGAAATTTTTATTACTAGCAAGCTTATCTAATTTGAATTTTATTTTTTACTGTTTACTATAGGGAGGTAGTAGTCATTTCAATTGTTTTGCATGCTATTTGTGGCATAACATGTCTACTTGTTGTTGCAAAATTTCAATGTATAATTGAAAAATGTGTGATTAGTGTATTTATTGTGAACTTGTAATACAACATGTTAAAGCAAATAAATATATCTTAGCTTATCTTATCTTGATGTTGTAAGGGGTGATATGCGTGCCAATGGATTGACTACCAGGGATGCCGAAGACCGTGTGGAGTGGAGAAGCAAATGTTGGAAAGCGGACCGCGAGCACTGAAGCGAAAATCTAGGTTGCAAACCGAGATTTGACGCAGGGATGATGATGACTTTCTAGGTATTTCATATTGGCTGTTTAACCCTTTCTGGTTTCTCTTTTAGTTTGTGTTTTGTCGAATTTTATGATTAAAAATCTACCACGAAGATGCTAACTGGGAAATGCTGCCTAAATAAGCCCCTTAATATATTAGAATATTAGTATTACAATTTAGTAACCAGACTCTATTCTTCTTTCAATCAGCCTGTATTGTCCTGTACCTACTTAACGCTGTTTTCGACATGAACAATGTGTATTATTGAAAAAAAAATTGAATTGTACAAAATTTAAAAACAAATTAAAACCATTTTAAAGAGAAAACAATAGATCCGAATTCAATTTCTCAGTATCAACAATCTATTTGTGCGCATCGACACAAGTTGGCGCGCATAAATTTTAAAATTAAACCGTGTGCATCGAGTATCATTAATAACGGTGAATCAAATGTAAACAAAGCTTGGGAAAACATGGTGTTGCATTGTTATGGTCATACCATGGACCTGTAAATGTACAATTAATGTTATTAATAAAAATGAAAAACGATCGCTTGAATAGAAGAATATATTATTAAAAGTATCACATATAGATAAATGAGTATAGGTTATTTTTCATAACGCTGAAAATATTATGTAATTATAAAATCAGCTCAAGAGTATATTTTAGATGTAAAATATACCAGGTGTACCGGAAAGTCATTACCGGTTTTTCGGAAAAACCTATGTAGTTTTCAAGAAAATGGAATATTTATTTATTCAAAGTATTTGATTCCATACATCTTGACCATCTTTCAAGCAATTTATGTATGCTATACCATAAAAACTGTTGTTCCTTTGAACAAAACTAGTCATCGAGCCATGCAAGCGCAAATGCGTATCCCATTGATGCAAGTATTTGATAGTCGAACGGGGCAAGGTCTGGAGGGTATCGCGAGTGTAATAATATGTCCCATCTAAGTGCTTTCATCGCTTCCTTGGCAGATTTTGATTTATGTGACGGCGTGTTACAGTGCTGTAACATCACTTTACCGTGTCGTCGGGCCCATTCTTGACGATTTTCGATTAATATGTAGTTCAAGCTGATCATTTGTTGTGGGTAACGATCATTATTAACTCTTTTACCAGGTTTCAACAGTTCATAATAAACCACGCCACTCTGGTCCCATCAAACGATTTGGTCTTGGAGTCGATGGACCGGCTTCGCCAGGTGATAACCATGATTTTAATCGCGCATAGAGTTTTCAAAATAAATCCACCTTTCATCACCCATCACTATACGATAAAAAAATCATTTCCGATCATACCTTTGAAAAAGCATTTCACAGATGATTTTTCGATTTTCCATTTGCCTGTCATTCAATTGCTGTGCCACCCATCTTCCCATCCCATTCCCATTGCTCGTAAACAGTCGCTAATTATTTCTTGGGCCACATTTAACTCTACTGTTAATTGTTTTTGAGTTTGGGTCGGGTCGTTAATAAATCTTGCAATTTCGTATCTTTAAACTTTTTCGGTCTACCATAATGTTTTTTGTCTTGCACGTCAAAATCACCATTTTTGAATTTTGGAAAGCACGCCTCACATGACACTATGTTTATACAACCACCTATAAACAAGAATGCCCCATATTTTAGTGTAGGTGCACCCTGATCTACTCTTGCTCTCTTTCACTTTGAACACCTACGTAAAATAGTACATAATATTCTAGCAGTAAATTTGTAAATAATCCAAGAGTAGACAACTATTTGACTTTAATTATAAGAAAATTAAACAAGCTTGTGGACATGTCGTGGTTGCAAAGTAGAAGCTTGAGCCAAAATGGAAGCTAACATATGCATGTTAGCTTCGTACACATGCGTACTTGTTGTTAATACGGCGCTACCATATTACTAAGAGTCTTTTGGATATTAAGATTTTTTGTAATCGAGAAGTGATCGAAAGGGTTGACGAAATATTGATAAAAATACATAGAATATATATTCTTTTATTCTATTGGACAGTTTGGTGACAAAAACTGTGAAATTAAAACAATATCTCTTCAAGTGTTTATTCGTGCAAGGGCGGAGAAAGAATACTGATCTCTGCGGCCGGGCTCGGCCTGTCGTAAAAGGTGACAAAACAACCCACATTAGCTACGTGGTAGGGCCCCAAGCCTATCTGGATGGCGACCACCTTTGGTCTTAAGTATGCCGCCATATTAACTTTGTGTTATGTTCCGGCATTAGTGACTCAAGTTCCTGTACCCATATAGGATAGTAGCGTGTTCGCGATGCCACTGGAGTTGTAAACACCCATAAGCGACGGTAACTGCTAAATTCTAAGTGAGCCGGTAGTCTGTCTGCTGTCCTACAGCAATTAAAAAAAGTTAAGTACTATTATATTGTACCTCACGGTAACTACCACGGTAATAACTATTTTTCAACACGGCTAGTTCAGTTGCTACGCAAGGAAGAATTATTTGTTTGATCAGAAAATTGTTTATTGTGGGATGGGTGTCTTTAGCCGTCCAAAGTGATATTTTTATAGAGAACTAAAATAAAATACGAAAGGGGAAATTTACAGTTTGTCAAGCTGAATAATTGACCACATACATGGAATAATAATTACACTTAGATTAAATGTATACAAATAAATAATATAAAATATATACTAGTACAATAAACCTACAACTGAAAACCTTAAAAAGTATAATAAAATAACTAAAATATATTATTAAAAGGAGTCCCTTTAGGCAAGGTTCCGAAGACACTGGCAGCGTTCCCCCTTTGAATAGCTAGACTAATTCTTTGCCCGAGGTAGCTGCCAGCTCTTCGGTCTCCTGTGATGTCGACAAACATCTTTGCTATTTCCTTAAAGTGCCTTATAGCGTTAGGAACCCACGGACCAAGGGTCTCGACACCGAATGGGACAAAATTATATTCGGAGCCTAGACCTCTGTATTTGCATGCTTTAGATTTTTCAGCCGCTTCACAAGCCGCACCAGCTCTGTTGTTGGTTCCATGTAGATGGGAAGGGGCCAGCGTGTCTGAACAGGTTGCATCCCATACCAGCACCCGGCCCACCTTCCATAGAATCAAATTCATACCGCCCGGTCTCTTGCCATCGTCTCTTGCAATATCAGTCGGCTCAAGTAGACTTGGCACGTTGACGGTGACAAGGGACCGGCGAATGATATCGTTAAGTGTGGCATGTCTCGAGAAGCGGCTTGCACGTTTTTGGCATGACAGTCCGTGATGTCCTAGCTTGTCGACATCACTGCCACAGGGACATTTATGAGGAGCGCAGACCGGAACCCCAAGCCGTAGACTGGTTAAATATGAAATAGATTTTTATAATTTAGTATCTTAGTAATAATAATAATGCTCAAAATTTTTTAACTATATGCTCCTTTATCTTTTATCTAAAAGTGACTAATACTAAAATTACAACAATATTCTAATTCGCTGAGCAAAATTAATACACAGATATGTTTTGAAAGGCGAATTAAAGTTTTTAACAAAAGTACAATTGGAATATAATATATATGTAGGCCTGAATATACTATTTATAAATCATACAAATTTTTGATACAGCGGAGAGTTAATATAATCGCTCCAAAAAGATTTTGAATTATTTTTACTAGTGATCACCCCAGGGGTCGTAATTCGACCATAATTCATTTAATTTTTAATCTTCAACTTTATTAGGGTGCTTTTGTCAAAGGCCTCTATAATCCAAGGTTTCATCATAGATACTTAGTTAATTTGCCATTTTGCATTTTGCCAATAAGACTAAAGAGTATATAATCACTTAAGCCTATACACATATTTATATAATATTATTATTTATATTATATTGAACTTATTTATTAATTAATTATTTAAGTATTTATTAATGTTTACTATGAATTTAAATATCATATAATTATGAATTATGGTATGTGGTATGGTATGGCTGAAATGTTTATTTAAATTTTGTTAATGTATTTCTATGGATTTTAAGCAAAAAATAGCTTTCTGTACTTCTCCTCCATATAAACTTTAACTGTGCCAAATGTCATATTCCTACGTCCGCGCAAGTTTCGTAAAAAGGGGTACAAAGTTTTCGCTTCACGTATTAATATATAGATGATATATACCATAGCTTTAAATTTAATTGAATTCGAGAAACATTAGTAGGGTCTATCAGCCTGCTGCTAACATGTTTGCTCACGCTCGGAACATGTGCAGTTGGATAAAACTGAACTATTTATATTTGCTTTTTATACAAAAACATACAAACAACTTGTCTCCCCGGAAAAGCTCGCAGCAAAGCTGTGGAGAATTTTAGCTATTTTGAAAAAAGTTGGTTGGAACGGATGCTCTCGTGAGCTGAAATCATAGTTCGAGCGAGCGTTTTATTTTAAATCTATGTAAATATTTTAACTGAATCGAATGAGGACTTTATGAGAAACAATCTGCAATTATTGTCATCAGCTAATGTTGTTCACTGCTGGACGTAGTCTTTACGCATGTAAGGACTATGTCCATCGGACTATGAGCGTTCTGCAATACATTTTCCTGGACGTGGTTTCCGCCCCAGGACTCGTTTCCCCCATCGCTCATTGACCCAGCGGCAGATTTGATGAACCTACTGCTATTACTTGTAAAGTTTGCGAGCTATATCGGTCACTTGGGTTTTCCTACAGATTTCCTGACATCGGGTTTTGCCATAAGGGAAACCTAGCTCGCTTCATAGACCGCTAAATGTCTCGAAATTTGTGATTCAGTCCAAATTTGAGTGTCCACATCTCGGCTCTGTATGTCAATATATTAAAAGAAATCATTACATTCTGCAATTATGAATAGACTTGCTGACCCGGCAAACGTTGTTCTGCAATATAAATTAAAAAAAATCCCTATGTTATTCTCCAAGGTCCAATCTATCTCTATTACTGAAATTCATCAAAATGGAAATGTAACAGACAGAGTTACATTCATATATATATATATATATATATATATATATATATATATATATATATATATATATATATATATATATATATATATATATATATATATATATATATATATATATATATATATATATATATAATATTAATAGATGATCCGGCGAACTTCGATATTTGTGTAAAATGTGGTCGAAACTTAGCCGAACAAAACGAATTAATAGGACTAAACTACATAAAAATCAAGTGAAGCACAAATTAACATCAAAACGGAAATTCGTCACTTCATCAATCTCGAATGAAGTAAGTTTTCTAGTTTTAGGTTAGTAGAAGATAAAGTTAGAAGAAGTGTTACTAACAAAATGTGCATTAGAAATAAATTATCTATTTTTAATGTATTTATGGTTCACTATTTTGGCCCAAAATGTTAGAATATATTTATGTAATAATAATGCTATGGTACGCTTGCGGAGGTCACGGGTTCGATTCCCGTCTCGCGTCTGGGTGTTTATGTATAATAATATGTATTTAGTTACAAAAAAAAAAAAGTATATAAGTAGTATATCAGTTGTCTAGGGCCCATAACACAAGAGCTACTTAGTTTGGGACTAGATGACGCTGTGTGAATTGTCACAAAACATTTATTATTATTATTATCCATTTTGGGAAATAAATACGAATACCATCAGCATCCGCATTACTTGACCGTTGATATCGTCCGTTAGTTATTGCAATTTTATTCTTTTTGGGGGACATTATATTTTGCCAACGAACCACTGTGTTACGTGTGAAGTAATTTTGGATGTGGAATGTTTTTAAATCAGAATACAGAATAATTACGAAAATCTCATTTCAAGTTCTAATGAAGATAAATTGATATAGATTATACTAGTGGAAGAAATTAAAGGATAAAAAAAGCAAATTGAAGCTTAAGTTTTTAGTTTTGAGATTTTTAAAACATTTTTCAAAGCAAAGGTCTCCTAACAAATATAATCTTTGGAAGAAAATTACTGTCTGATTTTAATTACTATATAGACCGAATAACTTGTTCATTCAGCTTTAATTTGCTTTTATTATTTAGAAACTAAAGTTTTTTGCTGAGGTATCGGACTTTGAATGAAAAATAATCATTCCATTTTATCCTTCGATATTTCAACTACCAAATATTGCATAGAGTGTTCAAGGTGGGTTTTAAAAACTTGAATAAGTTTTCTACAACAATTTGCTACTGTTTTTTAAACAAAAAATTTCCTATACTCTACATGAATTTGAAATTTCATGAAAAATTTGCTTTTGGTAGCTTTTCGGAAATTAAAGTACCCAATGATTCAACAGAAAATAAATAATTATTTCAAATCAACAATTAGGTGAGTTACGATATATTTTTCTAAATATTTGAACTTCAAATCACTTTCTTGGAAAGTTCACTTAATGTCGCTTAGAGGTGAGGTGCCCTTGGCGTCACTAACACCCACAGGCGACGGTAATTACTTACAGTAATGTGGGCAGTCAGCCTGTCTGCTTTTTCACAACAAAAAAGAGGAATTAAATACAAATATTTATATTAAAAGCGTGCTAATAATGGTTACTCTGCGACAATAAAAATCTAAATTCTCCAGGCTTTTGACAACAAGATTGAAATGATATAGGGATGATTTGCCTATAACTTGAGGTAATAACGGAAATAAATTGAAGAAAAATAACTTTGATTTAGAGCGCACATACTTTAGTTACACTTCTGTTCATCACATCCATTTTTTGATACTCTACGTCAGGAATATGCTTAAAATATATCAAATATGTAGATGGGTCCTTGTGATACGACGCATGGAATAAAAATATAGATGGTGTGAACACCGCTTAAATCATTCCCCTCTGATTTATTACTGCATGGCCTTTCCCTAATGCTCAGTTATTGCTTACTAGAATGAATGCTTTATTAGTCTGATTAAATTGATCAGAGAGTAGAAGAGGGCTACCAAATTATTTACCTATGGTATCGTAAATGTGATGCAAACACACACACACACACACACACACACACACACATATATATATATATATATATATATATATATATATATATATATATATATATATATATATATATATATATATATATATATGTATATATATATATATATGTATATATATATATATATATATATATATATATATATATATATATATATATATATATATATATATATGTATATATATATATATATATATATATATATATATATATATATATCAAAAAAGTGTAAGCAACATGTACTAATTTAAATTTTAGGATGTTGGATGAGCCGCTGTATGGATGAACTTCCTGAATGCACTTGTGGGGGATGTAATAACACAGGTTTGTCGATACCCACCTCACATTTAATCTCGAGCGGTTATTTTTGTAATTTACGCTGCGGACACAGGATCTTCACAATATTTATTATTTATATAATTACTGTCTAATAACAATTATTAATATTATTAAATAAATAAATTTATTTTTACGATTTTTGAGCAGCGAACGGTTTATTGTTGTTTCTGTCAAGCGCGCGAACTTCACTCACTATGGCGGCCGGTGGAGGCATTTTTACACGACACGACTGCTGAGGCTATACGGCCTTTGAGTTGAGTCGTGTCGATATATACTTATATTTAATATTTATGGATTTCCATATATTATATATTTGTGGGTCTTTGAATAATGTATAATAATATATGTATGTATGAGTACTGTATGTGAGGGTTTGTATATGAGTGTCAGCGTGTTTCTATGAGTATGTGTACGTGTTTATATAATATACCCATACACCTGAACCTTTCAGTATTTCCGGGCCAACGGTACACTGCACCCTTCTTGTAGCAGGCCTAAACCCGAATCGCGACTCGTCGGAAAACATAATTTTATCCCATTGTTCCTGGGTCCATGCTCTCTACACCATTCATTTCGACGAGCGCGATTCCTGTGACGTATCGGTGGGCACCTAATTGGGCGTCGAGCTCGTAGGCCGTACTCATGTAGTCGATTTTGCACAGTTTGGGGAGTTACATCAACACCACTTGAATTTTGTAACCTCAAACTTATCTCTCGAGCGGTTAACATCGGCTGGCGTCTTGCAGTCAGTTGTATGTACCGGTCTTGCCGAGTGGTTGTACTCCTTTTACGGCCTAGATGCTGTTCAGCGGATTCCCTTGTATTATTGTAGCGCTGCCAAAAATGACAAATAACACTTCTATGAATGCCAAAATGCCGAGATACCTGAGATTGATTACTTCCCGCTTGCAACATCTCTACAGCTCTTTGCATTTCATTTGCCGTCAAATGACGTCACTCCATGACGTAAAGAATATCTAACAATTCAATTTTGTCGCTAACTTTATTTAAATGGTTGGTAAAATTATAAAATCAAGACTAAACGTAGCAATAAAAACGCACTTAAATTCAAACAAATTCCCTTTCATTTAATTTTATGAGTTAGTTAAGGGTTAAGATTATTGCAAATAGTCCCTTATATTATACATACAGACAGACATAACGCAATATTTTATACTGTAATAGGAGTAACATCAATCAAGCTCTTTGACCTCAGCCAGTGAAGTCAGAGCTTCAAATCTAAATGAATGCTGGACAGATGCGTACGCTTAAAATAATAAAAAAATACAAGTCAAGGTAGTTCTTTTTTAATCGTCACTAATATTATTTAGAGCAAAAATTGTATGTTTGTTACGAATGAACTCAAAACTACTAGATCGATTTTAAAATTCTTTTACCATCACAATGTTACATTATCCCAAATAACATAGGCTATATTTACTAATGTTAAAAATAAAAATATAGTGCAAAAACACGCTTTATTGATAAAACAAATTAAAAAGTAGAAAATAATATTTAATATATGAATAAAATAATGATCTAAACATATTAGTATAATTGTCAAAAAGCGTGGGGCACTTTTTTCGAGAACTGATTTAGCGAGCACCCCACGCTTTTGAAGTGAATAATTTTATTAAAAAGTTAATAGCGCCTGATACTAACTGTGTGATTAATTTTTAATGAAGTAATTAATATAATTTCAGCAGGCGTTTATTTTTTTAAATCCTGGTGATCCTAATCGGGATAATGATATAATCTTATCGAATTATTGTATTGCCATCAGTCCTTGTTAGGTCTACAACGTTTAAATGACATCAGACCGTTTAAAGTGGGTCAAAATCGAGTTCAAAGGAGTTGGTAATATCAAACAAACAAACAAACAAACAGGTGAAACTGTAGTCCATTCGCGTTAAGAAAATAGTGTGTCATGGTTGTCCGCCGGCCTAGCCCCGCCCCCAGACAAATTAGGTCACAACAAACTAAAAAGCTATGTTCACAATGACTAGTTGACAGCAGATCATCGTTCGGAAGAGATGTGTTTTTTGTGCGTTAACTAAATAAAATAGTAATAAAATCTTTTAAAATAATACCTCGCCCATTCGTAAGAATAGAAGTGGAACGATAATTCATAGTGGAGAAAGATGAGTAATTTACAATATTTTAAGTACTTTAAAATTGGTGATTTAAACGTGACTATGGAGAGCATAGTATTAAACAGCAAGTGCATGAGGTGTCTCTTAAAATACAGTTTATAAAATTATTCGAGAACAAAAAGAAACCAACACATTGAAATCCTCAGTGAAAAAAAGAGCTTGCCTACCAATGATTGACAAATTAGATGAATTACACAAATGTGCCATAAGAATAAAAGTTCATTCAATATATTTAAATAATGACTACCCGACATTAGATAAAATTATGGCACTTTGTGAAGCTGATGAAGATTATTAAAAATCCCTATGAATGATTTTAAGACGATAAATACAAATGAAGATTCTAGTGACACTGATTAAAAATATGACTATTGACTTTATTTTAAATTTAATTATAGTAGATTTTTGTCCATAAACCTTAATCTTTTGAAATGTAAGTGTGTAGTAATTTTATTGTGTTAATATTAAATAAATTAATTGTTTTAATTCACCCCACTATAAAAACACCTTTATCCTGCAGTTGCAATGATGACTCACTATTTTCTTAACACAAATAGACTATAGTAAAATTGTAAAGGTCCAAATAAAATAAAGAAGCACATCAAATATCAAATGTAAAATTGTCGTTGGTTACAATACATCATTGGTAATTAGCCAGGAGACCCTAGAGACCCCAGATCAGGACCCGTGAACTCATGCGCGTCTTAATTACCGAATACCCCTTATTTATACTGTTAATGTAAACGTTAAGCCACCAATTTATGATCGTATGGGGCCGAGGTTTGTTTCAGAAGATTTCGCGACTTTATCCTACGTTCATATCCTTTGAAGGTAAGTCCTAATGGGGTTTACGGGTCGTAATCTATTAGCACCACAGCTTTCATAATTTAAAAAATATAATTTAGAAATTTTTCCTTATGAATGATATTAAGACGATTTTTGTCGCGAGATTTATGTAGAAAAGAAAATTATATGCAGATCATATATTAGTTGTTTAGTATCCATAACACAAGCTCGTCTACTTTGGAACTAGATGGCGTTGTTAAATTGTTAACGAATATTTATTATTATTTATTGCATTGACGCCACAAGCTCTTATTTCAAATCTGTCACTATTGAATATAGGGAATAACTTCTTCGCTTTTTGTCCTGGCCTGTGAACATTTTTTCTTTGGTATTGTGCAGAGCCTTTTGTACAAGAAAATAAATAAATGTGATGTGCGTAAATTTAAAGACGCCATCTACGTCTACCCTGTGAGGTGGTGAACTCCGGTTTTTAACTTTTACTGCACTTTCTGCATGAAATAAACATAAAACTCGTCTTATAGACAAAAAATTTACATTGAATTAATTCAGGATTTACAGTGTTGCACTTACATTATGATTTGAAAACTTTTATAACAAAATAAGCCACAAGAAACATTGAGTAGATTATTTCTATTTTTATTAATGACCGTACAAGTAACAAAGCTTCGTTTTAAAGCACTATAATCTGAAGCTGATACGAACTATAGAAATATAGGTATAACCACAGTTTAATTACAGTAGAGTCACGTACTAAGGTCGTCTTGTATTAAAAAAAATATAAATAAGAACAAACTTTAGTGGTCACTTAAGTCGGTGATTAGGGCAAAAAGTTATTTTTATTGGCCTATGTATTTATTGCTTTGTGGCCTATACTGAATAAATGGCTCAAATTTAATGCTGTTTCAGCACTGTTGCAATTCCCGAGAGATACAATACCCGTCACGTTTTTCTGAGGCGGATTGGCGAATTATAGATGATCACGGCGTGTAGATTTCTCACAATATTTTTTTCACTGCCACTATACGGTAATCTATACAAATAAATAAAATTGGGGTGTTTGTTTGTAATATTAATATAATCGCTTTTTACTAAGTGCATTCGGATGTATACACGGTACATATAACAAAACAATACTTTTTACAATTTTTGTCTGTTTGCTCCGGCTAATCTCTGAAATGGAAGGACCGATTTTGACAGGACTTTCAATGGCAGATAGCTCATGTAACAAGGAGTAACTTAGGCTACTTTTATTTTACAAAAAAATGGTTTTAGTTAAAAATGATCACTTTCGGAAATTTTAATATCCAATTTAAGTTGACCTAAGATTTATATCATCAATCATATGAAATAGGGTTCAGCTTAGGCTGGTTTAGTAGGTTGAATTTCCAATTTAAGTTGATCTCAAATATCCAAAAAATGCTGCCCATCACTATTCCACGCGGACGGAGTCACGGGCACAGCTAGTTATGTTATAATTACAATAGGCAAAAAATCGATCCTGTGATGTGAACCGGCAGATATTGTGGTTTGAGTCTATTACTCTACGTTTGAAAATATATAACTATGAGATGATGGTTATAATAGACAACCTCCATGGTATAATGGATTACGCACGTCGGAAAGCTTAGGGTTATAAATATACATATATACAAAAAGTCTTAAAAGTTTTTCTTTGTGCAGGGGCGGAGTAAGTAATAACCCTAACCCCTGCGGCCAAGGTCGGTTTGTCGTAAAAGATAACAAAATAACCAAACTCGTCGGATGGCAACCATCCTTGGTTAATAAGTATGCCGCCATAATAACCTTGCGTTGTGTTCCGGCATTAGTGTTCTCAGTGCTCTAGCGTCGCAAATATCTGTAAGCGACGGTAACTGCTTATTATTAAGTGGGCCGTCAGCCTGTCTGGTGTTCTTCGCAATAATAATAAGTATATATGTAGTATATTAGTTGTTTAGTATCTACAACACAAGTGCTACGTACTTACTTTGGGCCTAGATGGCGTTGTGTAAAATGTTGCAATATACGAGTATGAATAATATGAATTAATAATAATACATCTGTATGATAATATACTGTGTGTGCTGGCTATGTTCAGTGCAATATTTTAAAAAGTCACGTCCGCATGATGGATTGCATGCCATGTGTGTTACCGCGTTGTTGCTTGTATTGGGCGAACTCGAATTTTCACTGCATTTTCTTGTACATGATAAATTATATTTATGGAACGACGAAAACAATATTATAAAATGCTCGCTGGTTAAGTATGGCGTTGATATTAAAGTGCTTTAGGCAATATTAGTGTATTAAGCTGAACATTTGAGATTTTCCTGAGAGTAGAGTTTTTCTTTAGACTATTTCAGTTAAAATGTGTTAGTTCCTTAGAGTGTGTCATATGTTTGTCCTTTGGCCAGTAAAAAATCAATCTAGGACCTTATCTTAGATATTTTCAACTAAATAATTAATTCTGATTAGATCATCATCATCATCTTAGTGTTAAAGAATCCCTGGCAGTAAGTCCATTGACATATCACCCTTTACAACATCAAGCCAACATTTTTTGGATTCATTTTCTTTAATTTCAAAGCGACAATTAACGCCGGTCACCTAGTAACACTTCTGTCCTTTTGTGTTCGTCTAGCAGATGCTTCCTATTCATGTAGCAATAGCTAAAAAGATAATGAAGACATACATATATTCTGTATCGCAAGGCGGCTAGTTTTAAAACTTCCACCTTAAAGAAAACCACAACCTTAAACAACTGAATATTGCTTTACTATAATTACGACTCCCAAAAAAAGAACAATCTCATGAACAGACTACAAAGCTTAAATTTAATATTTGAAAAAATCTTATGTTATCTTATGTTATCAAAACTTTGTTTACAATAAGTCTAGAAAATGGCGATGGACGATAAATCATAGAGAAACTCGATGCATAAACATCGAAGAGATAATGAGAACTCAAACTACGCTCCGTAACACTAACATAAGTGACAAACGAGTCTGACTGCGAGTTAACCGGCACGGTGATCCATCATGGCGGAATGCAACGGAACACCGAGACAACCGTCTGCTCGATTAATCACCTTGTATAAACGTACTGTTCACACTGCGACTGAAAGTCAGGCTATAATGTATATTATAAGTAAAAAGGCTAAGATCAGGAAATTTTAGTAATTTTTTTTTAAATTACTGCCATATTCTATTATGGTAAATGGCTCTACATTTGTGTAGCAGATAGTGATGCCTCATGAAAAACGCAGTGCTAGAAACAATATCAAAAAACTGCAGTCTTTAAAAGAAAAGAAAACTCAAGAAGTGAACCTCTCAGCTTTTCTCTGAGATAAAAGGAAAGACAAATACGATTCGCCCAAGGCCAACCTATACGTATGTTTCTTCTTCTCTGGCGTTACACTCTTGCCAGAGTGGTCGTGGCCGTCACGTTGAGGTTTTTGTAGCCTGTTTTACAATACGACGCCACTCTTCGCGAATTGCCGCTCTCCTTGTGCATTCGTGCAGAGGAACGTCGACGGCGCCTTTCACTTGGTCCGTCCACCTCATCGGTGATCTCCCGCGTGGTCGGGTGCCCTCAACCTTGCCCTGCACTACCAGGCATTCGATGGATTCGCCTCCGCGCCGTGATACATGTCCAAAGAAAGTGAGAATGCGAGCCTGCACTGTGTTTGATAGTCTCTGATTGATGCCCAGCTCTCGAAGAATAGACTCGTTGGTTCTGAATTCCGTCCATGATATACCGAGCATTCTTCTCCAGCACCACATCTCAAGAGCATCAATCCGTTTTTCTCACTTTCTCGTAGGGTCCATGTCTCCGCAGCGTAAAGAAATATGGGGAATATGAGAGCCCTGACAAGTCTGGTTTTGGTGGCTTTGGTGATGTTTCGATCCCTCCACGTATGTTTAGTGCAACTAAATCACATAAATTTGACTTCTGAATATCATACAGTTACTGATTTATTTTATCCCTAATACAATGATATGTGTGAAGACTGTCTCTATCACGAAGTGTAAGTGTAGACGCTACTGTTTTTCGTTTCATAAGCGTTACTGAAATCTTTTAAACCTGGTAAAACCAAAACTTCTCTCTTTAGCTCTCTATTTCACAAATTACCAACATCAAAAATAAAAGACCGAAATACTTTCTGAAATTCCAAACCCAGTCATACTAAAAAACTAATATATCTATCAATGATTGAATGAAGAATGTATAGTTTTATGAACACTAATAATAGTCCTACAATGCAACAATCACTAGGATGCTGAAAGGGTGGAAATTACCAAACCTTCGTCATCAGCTTGATCTTCGAAGAACATAGTCTTTCGTCACCGACATTGAAAATTCTGATCGAGATACTTTATGCTTTTATTGCTGTAGGACAGCAGACAGGCTGACGGCCCACTTAGAATTTAGCAGTTACCGTCGCCTATGGGTGTTTGCAACGCCAGTGGCATCTCAAACACGCTCCTGTCCCATAAAGGTACAGGAACTTGGGTCACTAATGCCGGAACATAAAACAAAGTTATTATGGCGGCATACTTAGGACCAAGGGTGGTCGCCATCCAGTCGGGCTTGGGGCCCTACCACGTAGCTAGGGTGGGTTGTTTTGTCGTCTTTTACGACAGACCGACTCCGGCTGCAGAGGTCAGTATTCTTTCTCCGCCCCTGCACGGATTCTAAACTGCTAAGCCATTTTGCTAAGCTATCGGGTTTCGATTTACTTCAGGTATTGGTTTATAGGTATCTATAACATATCGTAGTAGCTGTAGGAAGTAAAGGCTTTTATTTTTGAGGAGGGAAGGGCACAGAGGAAAGATTACATTGTATTTAAATATAATTTTATCATTAAACTGTTGGTAAAAAGTTAATGCGCTATATAATTTACAACGAATGCCATCATAGATTCAAACACAGTTTTAAAAAGGAATACTAGGATCAAAACATATTAAGGGTGGGCTAAGACCAAGTGCCTAAAGTGATGTTACATTGCTATATTAATAATTTTATTATATACTAACTGATCTGGTAAACGTTGTTCTGCCATATTAATAAAAAAGAGCCGATATCTTTCTCAAAGGTACAATCTATTTTTAGAACGAAATTCATCAAGAATTTCGGTCGAATTGGTCCAGTGTTCTAGGCATGAAAACGTAACAGACAGACAGGCAGAGTTACTTTCACATTTGTTATATTAGTATGGATGGAAAACAGCAAAGAGATCAAGTATTGTGTATATGAGTAAGCTGCAGTGTAAAGTCACACAACAATCCTATCTAAAAAGTAATCCCACACTCAAACGGTACTTTTGTTCTCTTGAGCTTTGAAGTAAGAAAGTGCAGAACGCACGCAACAGTTGAGCGCAGCGCCCGAGGACTCGGAAGAGGCCCCGAGGCCTCTTGAAACTTGAGAGCTGGTGTAAAGGACTTGCCTTATTTTTGTAGTAATAACTTTTACTTCCTAATGACTGTACTCTGTTTTTGTGTCAAAGAAGTCAAGATCAGGACATTTTTTATAATAGTATAATATTTTACACATTGTAAGGTTTATAATCGTTTTTCACCGTACTGTAGCAAAATAATAATTCATAGATCAATCCCGTAGTATAATAGAGAAATATTTTACTGTTAATGGCTGAAAAGACGGAGAGTTATCTTCTGCAAAAACAAATCTGTTCCATCTATTTTCTTGTATCTTATTGCATTAAGGTGTGGTGGCGGCATTACTATAACAAACATATTTAATAGCGGTATAACGTGTGCAAACATTCACTAAAAATATAGAACGTAAGTGGCTTAAATATCTTAACTATCGTGAAACAGAAAATTTATTATCAGTGGTTAAATGCACGAAAATACACACACACACACAAACGAATTTAAAATTATTTAATTTAACGGCTTAATTTATACTCTAAGTTAGAGAGACGAAAGCAAGGAGCTTAGGTTTTTACTAGTTTGGGCTCCGGTTTTCCTGCTCTATTTAATAAATTATTATATATATTCTTTCATTATTGTTATATGAAAGAAAATAAATAAATTGTATTGTATTATAAGTAAAGGAGCTGTCAGAAAAACCAACATGGCAATTTTTTTAGTCCAAAGCAGATCTCCCTCTATTAAGATTATTTAGGAAGGAACTAGGAAATAATTTGTTAAATGAAAAACAAAAATACAAACAACAACAAATTTCTTATTAAAACTGAATATAAAATACAAATGTGTAGAAAAGTAAGGTGAGATTTATTTAGTTCTTAGTATACAGAAAAGGTTTTAGTTTTCTTGGTCTTAAATGTAAAGTTCAGAGGAAAATCGTTTTCTTTTTATGGAACCAAAGGCAAAACTCGAACCTCCTAGTTCCTTTTCAAAAATATTCATTTCTTGGTAATAGATGTTTAAGAATTCATTGAAAAATCATAAAGTCCCGGTTTTGGGGATGGCACTCTATTTCGCTGTCGTACTCTTCTTTAAGGACTGTATAGATTTATTCGAATTTGTAGCTAAAGTATAAAATGAAAGAAATAAAAGTATATAATTTTCACTTTCATCTGCTTATGTGGCAGTAAGCATATATATATGGAGGATGAATAATAAAGTTTTCTACAGCAGAGACAACGGTTAGAAGGGGATACGACTTGTAAAACTGACAGGCGGACAGTATCTGAAACAAACTAAAGATGAGGCTAAGTGGCGCGTTCCTTGAAAAGCCTATGGAGATCTCCCTACAAAACGTCCCTACAAAATGTATTCCCTTTTGTGTCACTCTGAGTAACTGCGTTTTCACGATTATACCTAAGAAGCAAATTAAATGTAAATAGCGGTGACTTACTATTATCACGTGCTTTATGAACAAAGAACTTGAAACGTATCTATTAAAATACATCGCAAGTTTATATCAATATATGAACTTGCTACCTTAATTCACATTTAGTGTTATACGTTCCATAGTTCTGTAATAGATGTTATGTCTAAATCCAAACCGGAGTTGATTTCTTGTGTATGTTGCCAGCTTTGTCAGGTCCTGATCAGAAATTAAGCGATAATTGGAATTATTTTATTATATTTATTAGATAGAAAGTAAAGACGTCGTCCAGTGCTCTTTTTGAAGTTGATATGTCAGAAGGCAGCTACTTCTAGAAAACCAGGTCATGCCACATTTGTTTCATCTAATAGTACATAATAGAAAATTCTAGAGTTTGTACGATGGAATGCACCGTTTAGCCAGCACTCTCTCCTCCCTAATGTAACCTGAATGTACTGATTGTTGATGTTTGAAACGCACCTTAAACAATTTACCCTTCAATTATAATCAAACACTTCATTATTTTTCATATTTATGTAATGTAGGGTGTAACCGATACAAGCGAATGTACTTATCCGTGCAGGGGCGGAGAAAGAATACTAACCTCTGCGGCCGGGGTCGGTCTGTCGTAAAAGGCGACAAAACAACCCACCCTAGCTACGTGGTGGGGCTCCAAGCCCGTCTAGACGGCGACCACCTTTGGTCTTAAGTATGCCGCCATAATAACCTTGTGTTGTGTTCCGGCATTAATGACCCAAGTTCCTGTACCCTTATGGGACAGCAGCGTGTTCGCGATGCCACTGGCGTTGCAAACACCTATAGGCGAGGGTAACTGCTAAATTCTAAGCGGGCCGTCAGCTTGTCTGCTGCCCTACAGCAATAAAAAAAAAGTAACACGATGTTCGCGAATAAATAATTATATTTACCAGTTATTTGTTTATTCTTCAAAACTGTATTAATCAAGAACACTGATGATTAAGAAACTTGCATGATATCACCGGTATATGCCACAGGTCAATCCGGTTTGGGCGTGCGTGACAAGTATGCTGTCTGTTCCTTTTAAAAGTAATCTCGATCAACAGGAACTTATAGACTGTTATTATTATTTTTCATACTTCCTTGAGCACTCTTTGTTCTAAAATGGGAAGCGCATCAAAAGGGCACCGATAGAAATAAAAAAGCTTAGTTTTGTGTCAATTAATCAACCAGCGTACTTCAAATTTCATACATAGCCTTGAATGCAAGTTGACAATTTTGCAAGAAGACAAAGTATGTCAAAGTGTGTCAAATATTTATATAAATTTAAAATTATAAACATTTAAAGTAAAATCTCTAAATATTGTTTGTCTATACACGATTAAATGTGC
Source organism: Malacosoma neustria (assembly GCA_963693495.1). Lineage (NCBI taxonomy): Eukaryota > Metazoa > Arthropoda > Insecta > Lepidoptera > Lasiocampidae > Malacosoma > Malacosoma neustria. The sequence continues at coordinate 839,079 of OY856389.1, forward strand.
GATTCCTTTAACACTCAAACTCTGGTGCAAAGAGATTTCCACGGCAGATAACTCCACCGTTAGCTGAATAAATTCCTCATTTAACCCTTCTTGTTTATCTAGATATCGTTGTTTTTTCTTCTGCCGTCACAGTTTTTGTTCTGATACTTCGAGTTTGAGTATATTTTAAAATATTTGTCATAATTTATATCTTTGTGAAATGTCAAGTCAAAATAGTGTCCTATTAATATAAATATACTAGTATGTATATTCAAAATATAAAGTAACTTTATTGCTTATCGTTTTTCTCCAAAAATTTTAATTTTATAGCAAATATCTATAATATTTTATTACATAACATAGATATTGTAAATATTTTTTGTTTGGATTAAACTGAGGCATATAATTGTTATTGACACTATTATATTACAATAGATAATTGCCTACCAACTTGATCATATATTCTACGTATAATTTTTTATTCCGGTTACATCAGAGGCTTCCACTTTCAACTGTTTTGTTATAGGGCTTAATTTGATGACTTGTGTTCTTTGTGTATCTCGTTTTTTTGTTATTTAAGTAAAGTTGTCACTTATTAACATGCTCTTTTAATGGTATTGGCTTTTTCAGCCACATTTCAGCCATCGTATATTGCTTGATTATTTAAATTAATGTTACAATTACAGCTTATAACGGACTGCTGTTGAGCTAAGGAAACATCTTAGAGAGAACGGAAAGCATGCCCACTTTGCATATTCAAGGCGAGTTATTAGGTTACATGTACGGTGATATAGGTATACAGTATTATACACAATGTTTATCTTCACCGTCTGTATATGGCAAGTCCGTGATGTGCATATAAGATAAAAAAACTACCTAAGCGGCATTTGCCATCGCGAGATTCGAACCCATGGCCTTTATTTAGTTTCCGAAAATATTATATCATTTGTCTATTATGTATGTATATGTCCTACCTTAGTATTTAATTGATGCAATTAGGATAATTAATTAAAATAGTGATTACATCATACTAGCGGACCTGATGGATGTTGTCCTGTACAAAAATTAATTTAAAAAAGAAACTTTTGTAGTGGATCAAATTCAGAACTAAATCATTCTCGAATCCACTCTAACACATACAGAAAGATTCATCAAAATCAGTCCAGCCGTTTAGGAGGAATTCAGTATGTGACTGCACGCACAGAAGAATTATATATGTATATAAAGATTACTATTCTAATAATGGACTACATATTACTATAATAGTATAAATAGACACATAACTATATCTGTTATGTGTGGGTATATATCCGACCGCCGCAAACTTGAAAATATCCGCCTGGCACACAGCTCGTTAGCGGTCGCGAAACAGGCAATGGGAGCATCTCATGAGTCTGAACACCCTTTCATGCAGTCTGTTTACAGTAATGAGCTCGCGGCAACACGGCTGTACCTTTGCTAAGCTTAGAAAAAAGATTTGCTCATATTTTTATATTTAACATTTGAAATTGAGGTTAATTCTGTTTTTAAATTTGAATTGTATAAAGACAAAAATTAAGATAATAAATAAAAAAATAATATTTGTGAAAACAGAGGAAGGTAACTGTGTCGCATAGGGCGGGAGACGATGTCAGGGTGCCACTATTGTGGCGCGGGCGACGAGGAGGTCACGGTGGACCACACCATCGCCGTGTGCCCAGCATGGCGCGAGGAGCGCCTTGCCCCCGTCGAATGAGGCAGCAGGTGGCTCTTCGGAGGAGGATCAGCCACCCGCACTATGGGCGCGAGAGTGAGGGCCGCGTGTTGTTCCGCGGCCCCCGTTATCTCCTTAGAGATAATAAAGCAGAACGCTGGGGGGACGAAACCCTGACCCCCTAGCGTTAAATACATGGAAGAGACCCCGCCCCCTGGGATGAAAAGTGGGCCGGCGCTGGCCCAGGCCACGAGATCGGCTGGCCACATATCCGTGGGCCCGGGCGTAGGCGATAGAAGAACAGCAGGATTTTTAGTAGGTAGTCGGATGGCCGAACGTCTTTCCCGGAGTCCCATATATCCCTTGGTCCCCCCTGGGCTGTGGGAACCTATCAAAAGAGGGTTTTCCCCTGAGACCAAAAAAAAGTAGGAGTCTTACAAGTAATTATTGATGAGTTTACTGTTTTTTTAACATGCTTTTATTAGCTTGGCATGCATCTATGTAATGGAATCTTTGAACGTAATTTTTACCCCTTTCAAAACGATGGATTGATTTGAAACTATGCACACTTATCAAGAACCGATGACAATAGAATAATTTGTATCATTACCAGGATACTCAAGATTAATGAATTTTCGGACCACTTCTCGTCCGATCACCGAAGTAAAGCAGCGTCGGGCGCGGTCATTTGGACGGGTGACCACCTGGGAACACCGCGTGTCGTTGGTTTTTTCTCCTTTTTTAAACGCTCTAATTGACATCAAATACCCCACGCTTTTTTACAGTATAATTAATTTTTTGTTAATCACACTATCATGAATTTACGTTTATTGAAAATTCTATTTTACCTTTTAGTTTTTTACTTTTTATTTTGATTAATTATAAAAACGCGTTTTTTTAGTTTTTGTAAACTGTAATTAATTCTTAAAATTATAAAAATAATTGACGATATAGACGAAAATAGATGAACAAAAATAGGTTGTAGTAGAAATTTAGACTTTAAAGACAAAGATACGATACTGAGTATTATCTCAGGGTAAATTTCTGCACACTAAGTCGACTCTTTTAGTGATATTTCCATCCTTTCTTGTCATGTGCAAAATACTCACATTCATCAATATTAATTTAAAAATGAATACACTACTCGTAAATTTAACTCACTCAATCACCAAAGAAGCTTTTTGAAGCTGCACAGGTAAATTATGGGGTAGCCTTATATTCCTAATTCATTATGTGCTCACTTCTCGAAAATATGTGATTTTTGAAATGTATTGTATACAAAGTAACGTAAGCTTAGCAACAAAGTATCGGCTATATGAAAAGGGAACGTCAACGCAAAATAAGGGAAAAGAAGTCGCACAACAGAGAAAGAGTTGAGCGATGATTCAAACGCGCTTAAAATATTACTCGTTTATGTGTGTCGGTGTGTGGCGTAAGGCACAAAATAGCATAGCAAAAGTTATTCTTTAACATAATAAAACATAAATTCTTTACAAAACGACATAAGAACTTCTTTGAAAATTTACGCATCGAATCTCAAGGTATATTGCGAAGTAATGTTACAAACCACAATTCTTTTGAACATGTTCACATAGGTGCCTTTACTTACGTTCTACGGTTATCCGTTTTCTTTTCTAAAGAGTAATATAATTAACACAAGAAAATACAAAAATATTATTAAGCTTTAATAGGATTCTGCTATCAAGTCTTTGCCTAATAGAAAATTGAAGAAAGAAAGAAAGAATTTTATTTGTCAATAAGTAACAACGCATAACAAGATCGCACACATATAAATAAGTACACAAACTGACTGTTACATTTTAACAAACGAGGCTGACACCTCAGCATTGTGCTGTGTCGGAGTTACCGACACAGACACGGCGCTGGTTTTCAGTGTCCGCCTACCAACACCTATTACCTAATAGACCCAGCAGCATTATTACAATTTTGTGAGAGAATTAAACTAATATAACAATGTTCGCAGCTGCAATGACACCCTATCTTTAACCTGGTGCATACTGCTGAATACCAGATGAAAATTCTAATCTCTAATCCATACTAATATTATAAATGCGAAAGTAATTCTGTCTGTCTGTCTGTCTGTTCCTCTTTCACGCCTAAACGGCTGAACGGATTTTGATGAAATTTGGTATGGTGATAGATGATAACCTAGAAATGGTCATAGGCTATAAATAATCACGCCATCGTTATTAGGGGGTAGGCAGTAGGCAGATAACTAAATTGAGTTAGTGATTTTTTGTGCTTATCCGGTATCTATGAGAATCGGCCAACATCTATTTTTCATCCCCCTAAATGTTAGGGGTAGTCCACCCCTAAATTTTATTTTTTATTTTTTGACATTTTATTATTTTTATGGCAGAACAACGTTTGCCGGGTCAGCTAGTACAATATATTTGTTTAAATTTAATAATATGTATACACGAAATGAAAGTAAAGATGAATTCATTCAAACTAATAACTTATTACTTATGTATATACATAATTGGACGTTGCTCTTTGTACTTTCTCTGTAGACTAGGTAGAATATTAATTAATTACTAATTTATTACGACTACCTAATTTATATGGTAACTCATTTTTTATATACGAGTGAGTTCAAAATCATTTAAAATAGACAGAGAGGACAAATTGTTTCAGTTAGAAATGCTAAAAGCTAGTAAAAGCTTTAAATCTATACAGCCTTTTATAATAATTTTATTGTTGTAAATGGTTTGTACCTATTGATTAGATTTAAGCACACACAAGCATATCAAGTACAAGTATCACACTCAAGCATATTGCAATAAGACTATAGCCGGTCGTAGTCTCGGTCTAGAATTTAAATCAATACCGTAGCATGTTGTAGCATTACTCTTGCATATTGGAGCATTACTGTAGCGTCACGTAGCATAACTGTCGCATGCTGTAGCAAGACTGTAGCGTCTTGTAGCAACCATCACTCTCGTAAGTTCCATTATTGTTACTACGATTAATTTGTAGCACCACGACGCTTTTGGCGTGGGCCATACTAAAGGGCTGTGTAGGTACGCCGTGCCGTTCTCGAGGGAAATCTTTTCGACTCGAACAAGGGCCAGGTCCGGATTAACTTTCGTTTAATACGTCAATGTGATACCGTACTAATACATCCGTTATATATCTATTACTTCATCCTGTTACTTTTAGTATCGTTAATGTATTTTGCCTTTATATTATCGAAAAATTTTGTTCGACCTATTTTTCTTTATTTCCTAGAGGTCTGTTAAATTTATCAAATAGTTTTGTTTCGTTTTCCACCTCGAATATCACTCTTCTGCACATTCTCATCAGTGTTAAAATCAGGCGTTCTTCTAATTTGTCATTTCGAGTTGATATTCCTGTAAAGAATATTGTCACAGAACAAAACGTTTTCATTTTCTTCCGTGACTTTTACTACCTTGCTTTTTTCTTATTACAATTTTTTATTGCTGTAGGACAGCAGACAGGCTGACGGCCCGCTTAGAATTTTGTACAAGAACTTGGGTCACTAATGCCGGAACACAACACAAGGTTATTATGGCGGCATACTTAAGACCAAAGGTGGTCGCTATTCAGACGGACTTGAGGCCCTACCACGTAGCTAGGGTGGGTTATTTTGTCGCCTTTTACGACAGGTTGACCCCAGCTGCAGAGGTTAGTATTCTTTCTCCGCCCCTGCACGGATAAATAATAAATTTGGTGCACATGTGGCTCAATTCGGTTTTTAGAGAGTTTTTCCAAGGATGTCCGAAGATGATACACACTACTTGCCTCGGTGTTCAAGTTTTTTCGCAACGTTATCCTTCACCTTCAGTACGTGGCGATAGTCAATTGGGTATTAGTTGAAAAATGGTGAGTGCAATCATGAGAACAGGACCCATGTACTCTGTGCTTTGCTTCGAATGTAGTATTACATTACTCAAGAAATAAAACCTGTAAAAACATCCGTCCCAATAATGACTGGCCAGTGCGAACCAAGCCGTCTATTAAGAGAAATAAAACTCCGTGCGAAAGGCGGGAACCGGAGTCAACATGGCGGCGATTGCCGAGTGGTTTTCTAATTGGCGACACTTGAAATGAGCCTATTATTGGCTGTGGCCGAGGGAAAACTTGACAGCTTCGATTTTTTCACCCTCTTTTTACCTATTTTTCTATTTCCTCAAGTGTTTTCGAGCTTAAGTGTGACTACGAACTGGATTTATCCAGTTTTTTCCGGTCAAGGGCTGTTTTTGCGTTCTTAATGATGTGTTGAATCGATTGGGATTTGTGAATTGTGATATTATATTTTTTCAAGTTTCTAAGTATTAAACTTCAACGGTGTATCTACACAATATTTTTCCTTTCCTGAAGACACTAAATTATTAGTACGGTACGGGGGTAAGGTTACGTGATCCAGGGTTTTCAACGTTTACTTATTTGGCTAGCTAGTTGGTGGTAGACTATATGTGGTATATAATGCGAAGAGAGGAGGGTCATATAACAAGGAGGATGTTGGAAATGAGAGTGGATGGATACAAGAGGGGGGTAGAAAAGAAAAGATGGATGGATTGTGTAAAAGATGATATGGTTAAAAAAGTTGTGAATATCCAGATGACGGCTAATAGAGGAGAGTGGAAGGACAGGACATGTTGTATTGACCCCAAATAGTCTGGGATAAGGGCAAGAAGAAGAAGAAGAAGAGTTGGTGGTAGACTATCAAACTAGGAAAGCCCAATCAATCTGAGATAGTGTGCTAGGTTTTACCTTAAGTTTAAATAATATAAATGAAGTAATTTTAAGGGACATCTATGCGGTACCAAGATATCTCCATCAGTGGACTATCATCAATAATCAAGTAAAGTAAATAAAAGGATGGACACAGCAGTTACGTGATAGTAAACTGTATAAATAAATTAAATAACTAAGAAAATATGAATTTAATTGTAAATAAATTGTAATAGTTTATTTACTATACGCATTGCGCAGTTTTAGGCCCCAAAATTAAGTAGAAAATATAATAGTACTAAAAGAAGACGTTTGATGTTTTAGAGATTTTTGCTCTGACATTATTCAATACTTGACGCCTTAAATAAGCGTAGCGGGAATACTTTTCGTTTTTCATATCAGCCTTTTCATGGGATGTGTCCAACTCTAGACGACATAAGATATAAATATTTTACTCAATATTTCAGTAATATCTTACTTTTGTATTAATTTACGTCGATTTTATTGCATTCTAATTAGTAAAATGAAAAGTACATACAACATTTCACCTTCGAACATTACACGAGAACATTTCCCGTTTATAATGAAAACGTCCTGACAATAAATCACCAAAAAGCTTCTGCGGAACAAAAATGATCGCGGCCCCTTCACTGGTGTTGCCTACGCAATTTGACATCAATACCGAAAAAAATAACGATAAAAATTAAACCTATTTTTCAATACCTCTAGTAATGACACGGCTGGATCAGTGGCTACGTATTTGGTTTGATCTGTAAATAGATTTTACTAGTCTGGGTGTAACCCCAGTTTTATATTTTCATACTCGTGTAAAACTTTTTTTTTTTATAAAGTTTTTACAAAATATTGAATGATAAGTGTTACATTTTTGTTATAACATTGATTTATTACCTGAAGTAAAGGATTATTTACTACGTTTAAAAAGGGCAATCATAAAACTATGATATTTGTCTTTTAAAAAATATAGTAGGACGTCTATCTTATTGTAATTAGTTTCTAGAGTACAGAAAAAATTAAAAAGTTTGCAAAAAAACCTCCTTTTTAAATGGGAAAGTTAAATTCAATACAAATTTTGTTTCATTTATATCATGTATTTTTACCTCTTTGTACAAGATGAGACAGTATGTACAAGTATCGCCTTGGAAAATTTGGTAGCTATTATAATGTTATTATACATATATTGTTACTGGTTGGGATTATGACGTTCTTAAAAAAATTGAGTTGAGGACCTTTTCTTTAAACCAGCTGTGGAAGAAATAATATAAAGCACGATAGAGAAGAAGCTATCAGAAATGGCCATGAAAGAGAAAAGTAGAAATCAGTCTGCAACTATCCATTCACAGATGATCGTTGTGATAAAATGTTAATATTAAAGTAAAGAATCAGTATTTATGGAAGGCATCTGGTAGGAACTGGATAAAATAGGCAGCATAGCTAAGTTAAGGGACGTACCATGGAAAATACTAAAATAATTATATCCCAGTAGTAGACTACTGTAGGCTGAAAACGAAACAATTTGATCCGTGCAGGGGCGGAGAAAGAATACTAACCTCTGCGGCCGGGGTCGGCCTGTCGTAAAAGGCGACTAAACAACCCACCCTAGCTACGAGGTAGGGCTTCAAGCCCGTCTGGATGGCAACCACCTTTAGACTTAAGTATGCCACCATAATAACCTTGTGTTGTGTTCCGGCATTGGTGACCTAAGTTCCAGTACCTTTATGGGACAGCAGCGTGTTCGCGATGCCACTGGTGTTGCAAACATCCATAAGCGATGGTAACTGCTAAATTCTAAGCGGGCCGTCAGCCTGTCTGCTGTCCTACAGCAATAAAAAAAAAAAAAATTAAAGCCAAGTCCTAAAGACGTACCTTGTAATCGACATATGTCGTCCAATCGCACAATCTGACAACACCGCCCCGGTTTCGTTCGAGTGTGTTATCAATTTGGAACTAATGGCCCAATTTGGATTCAGCTGGGACTGGTCTGATAATAAAATTCATCGCGGAACGCTTTCCGACGCAAAAATTAATATTCCAATGATGTAACTTAAAGCAGTGTCAGGATGTGGTCTGAGAGACAGACTTACGGTTGTTTAATTTAACCAAACTAGTATTTTTCTTTTCTTTCCATATTATCTCCTTTTTTGCCATATTATTGTCTTTTTTTAAGTAATTAAAAAATGCATTAAAAATCGAACTAATCTAAATAATAAAATAAAAATTGAGATATAAGACACTGTCTTCAAATGACTTATAATATACGTTTAAAATACTCCTTGAATCATAAAACTATTCAAATAATGTTGGGAAAATTCTATGCTGTTCAATGATTTACCACAATGCATTCAGCGGTTCACAGTAAAAGAGGTACACCTAAAAATATTGATTTGGACCCAAATTTTTATTGCTGATAAATAAAAAACGCTTCAGTTTAAAACTTACATCACGCCCCGAAAACGCTAGCGATGAATTACTGCAAATTAAAATTGTTTAATGAATCTATTTTACTGCTTTGTAAGATTTGTTTTCGGTTAATTAAGACACATTTTTTCATTCTTAACTCTGATTGCTTTCTTAAATATATTATTTTATTATTATAAAAATGTTTTTGGAGTATTATCTGAAATATAAATTCAAGTCTGCAGGATATTAGACTGAGTATATAATAATATATAGATAAAATAATAATTATATAATGAGTAAATATATTTTTAAACTCAAATTTAGCTACAACTATGTATCATCACATCTCAGCACCAGAAAAATTACAAAAAAAATGAGAAGGAATTTGTCTTAGAAAGCAAAAGGCGCTTTTGAGTTTCGTAGATAAAACTTCCAATAAAAAGAGTCCGAAATACTTAAAAAATAGTTTTAAGAACTCCGATTAAGGTGTACTCAGAACTTAGCTTGGATGACGATGAGGAATAATAGCTTACTATTACTGTTTATAGGCTTAAGACTTGACATTCTAGAAGAATATGTGGAGCTATAAGGTATTTAAGGTCATTACCTATATTTAATTTAAACTTACCATAGTTTTGTTTGTTTTCCGTTGTTTTTAGTTAGACAACTTCCGCAAAGCAACGACTGTTACACGAAGAAACGTCGGCAAGGGTAACAAGTACGATTTTTCTCCTATATATAGGTCTTTATTTATTTGGAAGGATATATAATGGCCCGAGTTTTAATCTCTAAATAAAGAAGTGAATTTCCCACCAGTCTAAAAGATTGAAATATTCTTCCATCATGTCTCCTTCAAGCCAACATGACTATATTTGGAGTGGAATGTTGAAGAAGAATGAGTAGTCTTTGGCATTATGTAGTCTCATATCACCCCTATGTTATTTGAGTAACATACAAACATAACTCAATAATGTAATGTAATTAATAAATGTTTCGGTAACATAATCTCGTTGCCGTCAGGGTCCCAATTATAGGATAATGGCTCATAATTTAGGTAAATGCCCCACTGAGATAATTGATACGTCATACATTTGAGCATAAAATATTTAGAATGCAGAAGTTAAACTTGTAAGTGTTGACTATTTATAGCTATTTATATACCTACACACAACTATTAACTCTTGCGTTTTATGAAAAAATAAAAACTACACTTGTGTAAAGTTAATATTTGATTCAAATCTGAATTTCGCGAACTGATAATTACGTCAATAACGTCACAAATTTTAACGTAACAGAACATAGTGGCTAAATCCATTTACATCAGATGGAATTGCCAATGGCGATATTAGACACATCAATTTATTTTATTTTTTTATTAATTTTTTTTATTTATTTTCACCAAAACAATATACATTCACACATACATACAACGTATTACAGATTGAAGTAAAGAGTATATTCTACAACTTGCCTATTTTATTAAATAATATCTTACTAACCATAATGATGTACTAAACTATTACCAATTTTTAAAACATATTTATACCAGAACTATTCAAATTATAACATAACATTATTCTTTATAATAACATCATGATTGATTCCACTGTTCACTATTTTTGACTGTATCTCTGGAACTAGTTTTCCCTCTCTGTTATGTTTGTGATGGGGATGATTCGAGATAGAACGTAGCGAAGCGTCGTAGAATAAATGTGTGTGCACGCGTGTGAATGTGTGTGTGTGAGTGTGCGTGTATGTTGTGCATGTGTATCAGATATAAACAAATTTATTAGTTTACTCTCCTATTTGTATTGTTTCTGTTTCATGATAGTCCATTTTTAATAACCAATGCTTCGATTTCTGTTTTATTTCAAATTTGTTTAGATTTACGATATGAAGGATATTATCAATTTTATTATACAATTTTATTGAACCTGTGACAGCATAATTTTTTCTATCAAGGGGGTTCTTGAGGCGATTTTATGTATGGTTTTAGTCTTCTCCTTCTGAATGAACTCTCTAAAGAGAGTCTCTGAATGAGGACGACAAAACCTTGTCAAGTTCAACCCCTTGAAGACGCAAGTCTGCGTATTATCTGCTAAGAAAACCCCGTTCGCACCTGCGCCACAGTTCCAAGGAACCCCTTTTTCTATCGCAAGCAGTATTGGGATCCTTGGTGTCGACATAACGAATGATGTGCAGTTTAGGGGACAATTGGAGGGCAAAGCTAAACTTGCCTACAAAAAGCTGGGTGTGCCGAAACCGGTGCAAGCGGTATTTCAGTCCAAGGCAACGGCTTGTGCTATACAAAGCACAGGTTAGACCGCATATGAAGTACTGCTCACATTTATGGGCTGGAGCACCTGCCTGTCAGCTCAATCTCCTAGACTCCATCCAACGGCGCGCAGTTCGTGTTGTGGACGATCCCATACTCACAGACGGTCTAGACACGCTTAGACTTCGGAAGGACTTTGCGTCTCTTTGCGTATTCTACCGTCTGTACAACGGGGAGTGTTCTGAGGAGCTATTTAGAATGGTACCCTCGTCGTCTTTTTACCATCGCACTGCCCGCCATCGGCTGGGTGTTCATCCCCATTTCTTGGAGCCTCTTCTTTCTTGTACGAAACGGTTCTCAAGAACGTTCATATTGTGTACTCTCGGGATCTGTAATGAGCTTCCGGCTGAGGTTTACTCAGCTTGGTACGATATGGGGTTCTTCAAAAAAGGCGTTATAAAATTTCTTCGAGGCCGGCAGCGTGTGTGTAATGCCTCTGGTGTTGCAAACGCCCATAAGCGACGGTGACCACCTGTTCGAGTAGGCCGTTTGCCTGTCTGCTGTTCAGCTATAAAAAAAAATTAATCCCGCTTGGGTAGTGGTTGGCACATTGCACAAAAGATATAATTGAGGCACAGTGAGTACTTGACATTCGTGATATAGTTGTATAGTCGGGTATAGGAATTGTTTGAAATTCATAACTTTCAGCACTGCTCTTTGGGTTCTCTCAAGTTTTAAGAGATATGATTTATGAGTTTCTCCCCACACAGGAATGCAATATCTAATTATAGAGTGACACGAAGAATCATATGTCATGTTAAGGATACGTATGTAAGTCGGAATTTTTTTCATACCTATCCATATTTTTAATGGTTAGATATTTTGCAAACATACACTCAGGATAAAGGTAGGTAAGGTATCGTGTAAGTATCTAAATATCATGCAAATATTTTCAGTCTTTTGTGCGAATCGAATCAATGTGCAAACCATTTGACAAGAGCTGACGATCTACTTATTGGTAAATCAGTTATGAATGCTTGGAACTAGAACGTAAGTCATTAATGCCGAAACACAATACAAGGTTATTATGGCGACATTTTTAGAAATCAAAGATGGTTGCCATTCAAATTGGCTTATGGTGCCACTATTTAACAAAAAGTATTGCGGCAACCATGTCCTCTAATACTACGTTGATCAAAAAGTTCCCGGACTGACATACAGATGGCGCCACATATGCAAAATCTATTACAGCATTCGATAGCACCAGCCTTTATAAGGTTTTATAAGATTTCATGACAATTGGACCACGTATTCTCAAGTTATTGTTGTTTGTATTAAGCTACTTTGATGTCTTTGTCAAAAGATGAATAAGAAAGAATTTCGTGTGTTGATCAAGGATTGTTTTTTGATTGGAAAAAATGCGAAAAACGCGTAAAAGTGGCTTGATAAGCATTATTTGGACTCTGCTCCAGAGAAATCGATTATTTATTAATGGTATAATGAATTTAAACGTGATCACAACGACGCTCAACGCAGTGGTCACCCAAATACAGTTGTTAACGAAAAAACGTTAAAAAACCCGCAGGATTGTTTTCACCGACCACAAAATAAAAGTCAGAGAGATGGCTGAGGTTTCAAAGTTATCATATGGTAGCATGCTTACTATTTTACACGTCAATTTGGGTATGAAAAAGTTCAACTCTATGTCGCGTTTGTTAACACCGGATTAAAAACAACAACGAATCGACGATTCCAAGGCCTGTCTGAAGTTTTTCAAACACAACAAAGCGGATTTTTTGCATCGGCATGTGACCATGGATGAAACCTGGATACACTATTACACTCCAGAGTCAAAGCACTCATCAGTTGAGTGGGTTGATATAGGTGGAAGTATTCCAACACCGGCAGGTCTAGTGTGACCGCTGGCAGCGGGAACTGTCACTCGAGGGGAGTAGACAGCTGCCTCGGGATCTAACCCCACATACCCGTCCGGCCTTTCCCCGGGGCCGGTGGAAACTGTAACAGTTTTCCTCGGTATAAAAAAAGGTTAAAAATTCTGAATACTGAACTGAATAAATAACAAACGGCCCTATGTGGCAAAGAAAAAATTACTGTTCCACCGACACAATGCACCATGTAACAAATCAACACCAACGATGGTCAAATTCTCTAGATCCTCGTATTCGCTAGATTTGGCCCCCAGCGACTATTGGCTGCTCGCAGGATCACTAATGCCGGAACACAACACAACCATGCTGGACCAAAGGTGGTCGCCATCCAGACGGGCTTGAAGCCCTACCATGTAGCTACGGTGGGTTGTTTTGTCACCTTTTACGACAGGCCGACCCCAGCCACAGAGGTTAGTATTCTTTCTCAACACACAACCCACCCTAGCTACGTGGTAGGGCCTCAACCCTGTCTGGAAGGCGACCACTTTTGGTCATGCCGCCATAATACCTTTGTGTTGTGTTCCGGTATTAGTGACCCAAGTTCCTGTGTCCTTATAGGACAGTAGCGTGTTCGCGATGCCACTGGCGTTGAAAACACCCGTAGGCGACGGTAACTATTAAATTATAAGTAGGCCTTCAGCCTGTCTGCTGTCCTATAGCAGAAAAAGCTGTCTAAGCGGGGTATGTCTTTTTGGAATTGGATCCCTTGACCTTTATTATAGATTGGTATCCAAGTGAGAAACTACTTTTCTATTATGTATCTATATAATTCATAACGTATGTAAACACACTATAAACATTACAATATATGCTCTCTCATTTCAGAGACAAATTATAATGGAATCAAATTAAAACATGTACATTAAAATGTCAATTTTTGGAAAATCGGTAAATTTGCATTTTTTAATATGTCATCAGTGCCTTTATGATGCGACAAAATGATTTTGGTGTATTATAAAACAGCAGATGAACTGACCTTAATGATAAAACGGAGGGAGAAAGTAGGATTGGTAATTTCAACACTAAAATTACCAATAATTTATTTTATAATTTTTTTATTAAGAGACATACTCGACTTGTTAGTGATTTCTTTACTCCAAACTACTCAGAGGTTCCTGGTTTTTTTTTAATTATATTGAAATATGAATGAGTGAAATTGCCTAGGATTAAACCCGTCTTTTCTAAAACAATTTGGGTTCTATTACTACCGCTATAGCAAATAATAATTATCTATAAATAAATTGAAGGAATCCTTACAACGCTCCTTTTACATCTCATAAATTAATCAAAACATTCACAAATTTCGCGGGGTATGGATTGATTGCAAGCGTGTATCGGAAATACGTGATTCGCGGACTGGACATTGTCTCAGTTATATAATTAAGCCATACCCCGACGGTACGACTGATATGTATGTTTGGTGTAGGGTGTGGTCTTACTGTTAGCGCGTTTATCATTATATTTAAATATAGTAAAGTAATTTTAATAATAATAATTTATTGAAATATCATCTATAACAGGAAAGTAACATTTAACAATGCAAAGTAAAAAAGCTGGAACATAAAATATTATTATAAATTCAACCTACTGATTTAAATTAACTTCTATGACAAATAGTTCAGAAACTGTTTGCGTATAGAATATAAAATAATAATAAAAATACAAACAAGTTTACAAGATAGTCGCTAGCAGTGGAACCCCACGACAAGGCATTCGCAATGCTTGTTAATAGGGAATCTGAATTCAACCGGCGATCGTTTTCCGGCTTACTGAATATCCATTTCAGCCGTATTACTGTATTTAATGGATCAATAATAATATTGTTACGTTCGTGTGTGGCTTGTTGACTTGAATCCTCACGTTGATTCATCACACTATCGTGTGGATTACATCCACTCATGCATCATTTCTCGTAATGTGTGGCAAAGAGTGACGGAGAAAGAAACGAAGTTTAATGAATATTTTGCTTGGATCAACTGGAGAGATCTCCTCAATTAATTAATACTTTGCTTAGTTCTAAGAGTAGTCAAGTAATTGTTTAAAAGTATCTTGCTTCTTATTTTATCTCCTTTATTCATCCTCAAAATAAATAAATACAATCATGGCCTGCGTGTAAAATCTATTCAACCCAACGTACAGTTGTTTTATACTCGCCGTTGTGTGGTCTTAACAGCCCGCTATCATTTTTATTTATGGCATCAGATAGGACGTCAGTTAATTAAGATTTTCCCAAATATTATCTCTACCTGTAAAACTTATTATTCAGTTTAGTTTTTTTTTTATTGCTGTAGGACAGCAGACAGGCTAATGGCCCGCTTAGGATTTAGCAGTTACCGTCGCCTATAGGTGTATGCAACGCCAGTGGCATCGCGAACACGCTGCGGTCCCATAAGGGTACAGGAACTTGGGTCACTAATGCCGGAACACAACACAAGGTTATTATGGCGGCATACTTAAGACCAAAGGTGGTCGCCATCCAGACGGGCTTGAGGCCCTACCACGTAGCAGTTATTAGTATCCTGTGTATGATAAGAGTATTTAAAGAAATGTGCTTTTCTCGGTAGTATGTGATGAATGAAGACAAATATATATACAAATATTCCTAATAGTTCCTACTAATGCGAATTATTCATATTTTAATAATTATGATACGTTAAAAATCAATTTAAAATAATTATTCTAACTTTTCACACCTAAGTCGCTGAACCAATTTTGATGAATTTCGGTATAGACATAGATTAGACCTTGGAGAAGCACATAATGTCTTTTTTAAAATTAATATGGCTGAATAACGTTTGCCGGGTCAACTAGTAATAAAATAAATGCGATATCCAAGGCACAGCGAAAAGTAAAAAGACTAACGAATTGCGTTGAAAAGCATAACAAACTGATTGAAAGATTTATTTATAGAAATAAATTCAGTGTCTCCAGCCGTCTGCGGTGGAAAGACATCTCGCCGATAGTTCGGAAAGTTCGATTTGTTTGCGACTTCAAGGTGCAGGCGAACCTAAGGTAAATTGTTTTTCCAACTTTTATAAAACCTCCAATACTTTCTTTTCCGTTTTACCCTGAGTCTGCGGTTTTTTCACATTAAGTGAATTTACTCACGTTTATGTTACACTTTTTTCCTTTTTAGTGGGACTTTGTTATTTTCATTATATTGTAATTTAGAGGTTTTATTAGCCATGTGGTCTCATATATTAAAATAGAGTTACAATAGCACTTACCTACGCTCTTTTAGTCCGTACAGGGGTAGAGTATGAATACTGAGCTCTTCGGCCGGAAGTGACTATTATAAATGGCGACAAACTTCAGCTTGGTGGTAAGGCTTAAAACTCGTCTGTAGGGCTACCTTCCATGGTCTTTGAATATGTCGGCATAATAATAAGGGATCCAGTTCCCCTACGCTACGTTAGGTGGGACTCTAGCAAACATCCATTAGCTACGGTGACTGCTTACCGCTGAGTGAGCCGTCAGCCTATCTGCTTTCTACAGTCTAAACATTTACAACTTAGTGGGTATTTTCACACTAACTTTCTAAGACATAATCATCTAAGTTGTTGATTGTTATATTTAAAGATTATTTTTAGTATCGGATTAACCACTTAGCAATAGTAGCAATTGCTATGCCCCCCCCCCCCGCATACGGGGCTCAGCATATTTAAGCCCGCTCATCTCTGCCTGAGTATCTACCCCAGCCCGACGAAACAGGCTTAGGGATGCCTTCCGCCCCCCATAGCCTGTAGACGTACACAACCCACACAGTACATAAATACACGTTGAATAGATGTGTTGCGGGGGAGTTTCTTTCGCCGTTTCTTCTCCCCCAGCTATAAGCACTCCGAAACGGTAGTAGATTAGAATAGGATCGGCTTCACCGGTGGAGCCGATAGTCCCCAATCAATAGTATTCTTGCCATTCGTGGCTGCTACCAATTATCCCCATGCAGCGTTCGAGCCGGGAGCGCGCCTCACAGGAGACGCGCCCCGAGCACGCTGCCACGGCTGATCGACCCCGCTCCCACGGGGTCGGAATGCCTTTTCCGCCCGGTGTCGCTGTCGTTGGTCGTCTGAGACGATGACAGCCTTAGCTTTAAGAAAAAAAAAAAAGCCCGAGTATCTACTGTTCGATTAATCACACACAACATTGTTACCTTTAGGTACAATGGTTGTAGGTGATTAATCGATGTTCAATACCTCGATGACGTCGTGTGCGGTGTTCCACAGGGGTCGGTCCTGGGCCCCCTGCTGTGGAACATCGCATACGACTGGGTCCTGAGGGGGGCACTCCTCCCCGGCGTCGGCGTCATCTGTTACGCCGACGACACGCTCGTCACAGCGCGCGGGAGGAACCCCCGCCAGGCGTGCCTTCTGGGAACGGCTGGGGTGGCGCACACAGTGGCAAGAATCCGGCGACTAGGCCTGGAGGTGGCCTTGAACAAGACGGAGGCCGTGATATTTTACGGGCCCCGTCAGAGGCCGCCACCGGGCCTGCGCATAACGGTAGGAGGCGTCCACATCGCCGTCGGGCCGTCCATGAATTATCTTGGACTGGTGCTCGACGGGCGATGGGACTTCGCGGCACACTTCGAGCGCCTGGCGCCGAGGCTAGTTCGGGCGGCGGCGGGACTCTCCCGTCTGCTGCCGAATATCGGCGGGCCGGGCGCAGTGTGCCGCAGGCTCTTTGAGGGAACCGTGCGGTCGATGGCCCTTTACGGGGCCCCGATCTGGGCGGATCGCCTGACGGCCAAAACGACGGCGCTGCTTCGCAGGTCGCAGCGCGTCCTGGCCGTCAGGGCGATAAGAGGATACCGCACGGTGTCCTTCGAAGCGGCCTCCCTGCTGGCCGGATCCCCACCATGGGACCTCGAGGCCCGGGTCCTGGCGCTGTTGTACCAGTGGCGCCGGGGCGCGGCCGAGCGTGGCTCTCGCCCCACGCCTCGTGAAACTGAGGTGAAGCGCGCGGAGCTGCGCGACGAGGTGCTCATGGTGGAGTGGAAGGAGCGCCTCGCGCACCCCAGCGCGGGCCTCGCCACCATCGAAGCGGTGAGGCCCGTCCTGGCTGAATGGTTGGAAAGGCGCCACGGCGCCCTGACCTTCCGCCTGACGCAGGTCCTCTCGGGGCACGGTTGCTTCGGGAGGTACCTGTGTCGCATAGGGCGGGAGATGACGTCAGGGTGCCACCACTGTGGCGCGGGCGACGAGGAGGACACGGTGAACCACACTGTCGCCGTGTGCCCTGCGTGGCGCGAGGAGCGCCGCGCCCTCGTCGCCCAAATCGGCGTGGACCTGTCGCTCCCGGCCCTGGTTCTGTCCATGGTCGGGGGCGATCTTGGATGGACGGCCGTCGCCTCCTTCTGCGAGGCAGTCATGTCCGCAAAGGAGGCGGCGGAGCGGGAGCGGGAGTCGACCACCACACTCCCCTCCCGCCAACGCAGGCCACGCCGGCGGCGCCGGAGGGCCAGTAACGACCTCCGGCCGCCGTAAAAAGCAGCCGCGGGCGGCCCCTCGGGGGAGGACCCGCCGCCCGCACTATTGCCGCGAGGGTGAGGGCTGCGTGCTGTTCCGCGGCCCCCTCAACTCCTAGAGTTGTTAGGAGAGCGCCGGGGGGACGAAACCCTGACCCCCTGGCGCCAACACTTTAGAAGGGGCCCGCCTCAAGACAAAGGGCGGGCCGGCGCCGGCCCGGGCCACGAGATCGGCAGGCCATATATCCGTGGGCCCGGGCGTAGGCGATAGGAGAACAGCGGGGTTTTTTAGTGGGTAGTCGGAAAAATCCCGGAGTCCCACATATCCCTCGGTCCCCCCGGGCCGGGGGAACCCGTCAAGAGAGGTTTTTCCCCGAGACCAAAAAAAAAAAAAAAAAAAAAAAAAAAAAAAAAATGTTCAATACCTCGATAAGTTTATTTACCAAATATATATGGCATTGGTATTGAGTATTGAATTGTTTATTTACTGCTTAATACTTAAGAACCCATAGCAGATCAAGGATCCTTCGAAAGAATTTTCTACGGGCCCTGTGCTTATATAAAGTAAACTATTTCAACTAACTTTAATTTATCTAACTATTTCAAGCCCGCTAAGTGAGATCAACTCGTAGGTGCTGTCCTTATAGTGTAAGCATGCACGTATTGATTGTATATATCAGTTAAACATGTTATTACAGGCACAGAGACCAATCTGAACGCATGATGTGTATAATATTTCATATTCAATGCTTCGGAAATGCAATATCGAGTATTGGTGGGCAAATTGGCGCGTCTAATGCCAGCTAATGTTCACTTAATCCCATTAATTGACTACATTGCGTTATGTTGTGATTACCTCATGTGTTATGTCGGTGTGAAATATACGTATTATATACTTGTGTGAGGATGAAAGAGGTCCTAACAAGGCATTTGAAACACAATATGTACGCCAGCTGCCAGCAAAGTTTTCCTTTAGGAAGTTCAAGGAGCATTCACTACCGTAATAGATAACGCTTTATTTATCACCAAAATTACAATTTACAGCACAAGTATATAATAAATTGACGGTGAAAAATCGGCGGCCTTATCGCTTACAACGATCTCTTCCAGGCAACCGTACTCATAAGGAATTTGAATAAAATATCTGGCGGGAAGATGCGCTATAAATATAGGAATATACAGGGTGACTTTGACAAACCTGTCCAAATTCACACAGAAGAATCTTTAGTAAAAGTTATGAGAAACATGTATTTTAGTTTTGTATCACATAGTACAAAAATGTTGAGTAATCAGCATCACAAAGTCATTCAAAGAACTCGCAATTTACGTAATACGGCGCTAGAGTGCATTGTCACCTCTCCATCTGACCTAGTAAAAGGCCGAGGACGGCGGCATTGAATCGGGCGAGCGAATACGCATTAATCATTTACGCGGGTGTGACAGAGACAGGTAATAACAGGTTAACGTTCGCTGTTTGCACCATATGCTTATTCTGTACGATTGAATTAATTATCCTATATGAAATATTTTATGGTGAAAATTTGACATAATTTTTTTTTTGCAAAAACGGGATTCCTTAAATGATGTTTAGTGCGTAAAAAATTTGGACGGGTTTGTCAGAGTCACCCTGTATATAAATGGTAAAAAATAATACATTTATGAAACTAGTAGACACAATAAACTACATAGTTGGCTACGCATTATTATTTACAGACAAATAGTGGTTGCGTAATTTATTTTAAAATGTTGACCAGGTTTTAGCTTCTCTAACCGAAAGTGGCACCACGTTCCAAAGTTGGACAGCCTGCACTGTAAAAGATTTATCATAAATTGATGAACTGTGCGCAGGTGTCCTAAGTTTTCGATAAGTAATCGAACGCAAGTTATCGGATGAAGCAAGGAGAAGGAATTCAAACCGTTCCTTAAGGTAAAACGGAGTATAGGAATTATACAAAATGTTAAGAGGATAGTGAGAATGTGAGTATTCCAGCGAAAGCGAATAGGAAGCCACTTGAGCCTCGATCGAAATTCAGAGACATGGTCATATTTACGCAAGCCAAATATGAACCTTATACAAAAATTCTCAAGCCGTTCAGGTTTATTTAGCTGCTCTTGGGTTAAATTAACATAGCTGGCGTTAACATAATCAAGAATGGGGAGCAAAAGGGTCTCTCAATCTCTACTATTATAAAAATATCCAATTATAGTTGTAACGTAACAGCTTTCGCAACATTGGAACGCCTGCGGGGATTACAGGTTTGAATTTTTGATTACACAAGAAAAATATATGAAAAATATTATAACATATTTAAGTTGGGCACTAGAATCGTAACAAGACGTTTCTTATCTTATCTATTATCTTTTGTTAAGCTAGATGGCGCTGTATGAATTATCACAGTATATTTATTTATTATTACTTTGATGACGATGATGCCTAGTACGGACCCGTCTCTAGCTCCAATCTCTACGGTGGTTGAACTATTTCTATGACTTGGTCTGTCTTTAAAAAATTAAAATATATATTAATTTTTTATGTTGATTACTAAAACCTACTTAGGACTTGGCTCTGGATAACATACTTCTATAATACATAATGAGTTAATCCTGTGTTTGTCTCAATAACATGTCTGTAACACGTTACGACGAAAGTATTTGCACTTAACGAACTAACAACAAAGATCTTTTATTAAAATTCTTACAAATGCATATATACAATGCAGCTTCCACAGTAAAACGAATCACAACGTTTCAATTCAAAACAAAAAGATATAACAATACTCATTAAACTCATCAGATTATGCTAATATTTATCAAAGGCAAATAACAATGAGCAAATGAACACCAAAACGGCAACACTCCGTAATCCGTAGGAGATAACATTCAACGGAATAACAACTTTAAAACGATAGAAATTAAACCAAAAGCAACCGTGTGCTAGTAGTAATAAGATGCAATGTAACTGCGAGATGAAAAGCCGTGACCAGCGGTAGAGAGCTTCAGAAAATTTCATTTGTAGAAGAAAATATTAGGGTAGTTACATTCGACTAACATATTTCGCAAAATATGCAAGCAGAAGTGAGAGCGGACCGGTGACGGGCGCTGACGACGCACTGGAGCAAACGAGTCAAATACTGCGATGTTACTTACCTCTTGTTTTCGTATAATAATGCAGCAAGCTAACATAGCCAATATAGGCGAGTGATACTAGGTGATACATTTGTTATATGTTTAGTTCGTAAATTTTTTCTTCGTCTAGTGGGGGATTTAAAATATTATTTGCGGTGGCCGAGGGAGTTTTGTCGTAAAAGGCGATAAAACAAACCGTTTTTATCCGTGCAGGGGCGGAGAAAAAATACTGACCTCTGCGACCGGGGTCGGCCTGTCGTAGAAGGCGACAAAACTACGTTAGCTACGTGGTAGGGTCCCAAGCCCGTCTGGATGGCGACCACCTTAGGTCTTAAGTATGTCGCCATAATAACCTTGTGTTGTGTTCCGACATTAGTGACCTAAGTTCCTGTACCCTTATGAGACAGCAGCGTGTTCGCGATGCCACTGGTGTTGCAAACAATCATAGGTGATGGTAACTGCTAAATCCTAAGCGAACCGTCAGCCTGTCTACTATAGCAATAAAAAAAACCTAGTTAGATGGTAGAGTTTCAACCTCGTCTGGATGGCAACCTTCCCTGGTCTCTAAAAATGGTGCCATAATAACTTGTGTTTTGACATAAGTTACCCAGATTCCAATTCCGCTATGCGGATGGCAGCGTCTTAGCGGTGCCCCTGGCGTCGCAAACATATATAGGCAACGGTAACTACTATTAAGTGGGCGTCAACCTGTATGCTATTCTACAGTGATAAGAAACCCTAAATATAAGGTTACATATTAAAATACTACATGAAAAGAAGTATATCTAATGCCAACGCAAGATATTTGCGTTTATGTGTTTGTACAAAAATATTTCATATGTACGTGGCCTAATTTTGGGTACCAACGTTGACTGGTCTTTGCTGTCAAATAGACTTCAAAACAAAAGCATTGGTAAGGAGATCCCGCGCGGCACTTGTACCTTGCATTCGCTGTAACGAATTACGGGAATTTAATTCAGCTTGCGGACCGAGTGGGGAGATCATAGAAGCGGTAATGGAGCGTGGCGACTTGGAGGTCAAGCCGTCTTATCCGAGCACTGAAATATAATAAGTTTATAGAACGTTCTGCAAGACTTATTAATGAAATATGAACTCTTCTGTCCATGCAGGGGCGGAGAATACTAACACCTGCGGCCGGGGTCGTACCGTTACAAAAGGCGAAAAAACAACCCTAGCCTTGTAATAGGGCTCCAAGCTCGTGCGGATGGCACTTACCCTTGGTCTATAAGTATTCCGTCATAATAAACTTGTATTGTGTTCCAGTATTAGTGACCCAGGTTGCTGTATCCTTATGGGGCAGCAGCGTATTCGCCATGCACTTAGCATCAGAAACCATCCATAGTTGACGGTAACTGTATACTATTAAGCAGGCCGTCAGTCTGGCTGCTGTCCCTCAGCAATAAAAAAGTTAAACAACTTATATGCTACTAGCTGTGCCCGCGACTCCGTCCGCGTGGAATAGTGACTTTAGGCAGCATGTTTTTGGATATTTGAGATCAATTTAAATTGGAAATTCAACCTACTAAGTCCAGCCTAAGCTGAACCTTATTTCATATGATCGATGATATAAATCTGAGGTTAACAACTTAAATTGGTATATAAAATTTCCGAAACTTATAATTTTTAATAAAAACTAATTTTTTTATCTAAAATAAAAATAGCCTAAGTTACTCCTTGATATATCAGCTATCTGCCAGTGAAAATCCTATCAAAATCGGTACAGCCATTTCAGAGATTAGCCGGAACAAACAGACAGACAGACAGACCGACAAAAATTGTAAAAATTTTGTTTTGGTATATGTACCGTGTATACGTCCGAATGCACTTAGTAAAAAGCGGTTATTTTAATATTATATATAATAAAACGACATGTTGCTGGTTGAGAATAGACAAATTATTTATTTTATTCATCGATGGTACACTATTGTCTTAGTACATACTTCAGTCAATAGATGGCGTTAGCATTAAGTAAACTTGTATTATTTTGATATTATTAAACATATTTTAACAGCACCACTTATCAAAATAATCTAATATCGAGTAGTAACAAAATCAAGAACAATAAATTTTTTAAACATTTTGAACTCCTAATAATTTTACAAAATAGTTATGTTTGGCACCACTTAGACTTTTCGTTAATATATCGGCAGGCATCTCAGATGTTGACAGATAAACAATTTTTACAAGCTTCTTAGAAACTGCTTCTCGTATAAAATGGTAGCGCACATCTATGTGCTTAGTTCGTTTGTGAAATAAAGGGTTTTCCGTCAACTTTTGAGCTCCCTGGTTATCGTTGTAAATTACTACAGTATAGTTACAATCAACAATATCTGATAAAAGACTTTTTAAATACATTGCCTCTTTACATGCCTCAGCAATGGCCATGTATTCGGCTTCAGTACTTGATAACGCCACTGTTTGTTGCTTCCTGCATTCATAGGATATTACACAGCCTGACAATTTAAAACAAAACCCTGTGTAGGATTTTCTATCTATAGTATTTGATGCCCAATCAGCATCTACAAAACCTTCTAAATTACAAGTGTCTTTAGTAAACTTCAAACCATAAGACTTAGTTTTTTGCAAATATTTTAAAATTCTTTTTGCATGATGCCAATGAATTGAACTAAAACAATTATTAAATTGGCTAAGATAGCTCACACTATATGATATATCTGGACGTGTTAATACTGACAAATACATAAGATTTCCTATAAGCTGTTGATAGGGAAACTGTTTGTCAACACATTCTGCCTTATCTAATTTCAAATTACATTCCATTGGAGTATCTTTAGTATTACAATCATTCATATAAAACTTTTTAAGAATTTGTTTTACAAATTGTTCCTGATCAATGGTGATACAATTATTAACAAATGTTACTCGCATACCTAAACACCTTTTTATTTGACCTAAGTCTTTAATTTTAAATTTTGACATAAGCTTTTTCTTCAAATCATTAGTCATAGTCTTACTATTAGAAAAAATAAAAAAATCATCAACAAATATTGTAATGATAGTCTGCTCATTTTTACATTTTTTACTATACAAACACGGTATACTAATTGTTATACTAAATGCTATACAAACATACTACAAAAACTATACAAACAATCATTTATTCTGGTATTCCATGCCCTAGCAGACTGCTTCAAACCATAAACTGCTTTTTTAAGTTTAAGAACACAATTACTTGGACAATTTAAACTTGGAGGTGCCTGCATGTATACATTTTCTGTTAAAAAACCATTTAAAAATGCTGTAACTACATCAAGATGAGTGATTTCAAAATTAAATTTTACACTTAATGCAAACAGAAGTCTAAGTGTAGAGTACCTGAGAACTGGTGAGTAAGTCTCATTAAAATCCACTCCATGCTGCTGAGTGTAACCTTTGGCCACAAGTCTAGCTCTATACCTGACACTATTATTACTTTCTGGCTTTTTCTTGAACACCCACTTGCACTGTATTACTCTATCTGCCTCCTCTCGGCTAACAATCTCCCACGCTTGGTTGTCTTCAAACGCTTGAAGTTCATCGGACATAGCCTGCTGCCACTTGTCTTTCTCTGGACCATTGGTAGCTTCATCATAAGTTATATCTTCAGCCCAAGACTCTGGTTCATCTGAAACACAAAGTTTTGAAAAACCATACCTTTCAGGAGGTTTCTTGATACGCTTTTCCGCCAATTGAGGCTCTTCGTTATCAGATATATCTTCTTCAGATAATGTCTGATAAGACTCTCCTTCGCTTGAAGTTGTACTTTTTTCTGAATCATTATATAAGTAGGATCGTCCTGATTTGTCAATGTTATTTCACTCTCTTCCATAGAACTTTCCTCTTGTACTGATTGTTGTTTTTCTTTCTGCCCTTCGCTTATTTCTATCTGAGTAGTATCTTGCTCCATTACAATAACATCTCTGCTGGTACATATTTTTCTAGTTTCTGGGTTATACAATCTGTAACCTTTCACATTCTCTGAGTATCCCACTAATATGTATTGAACTGCTTTCTTGTCCCATTTCAATCTTTTATTTTTAGGAACATGCATCATTACTGGGCTCCCAAATATTCTGATATGACTGAGATCAGGTTTTTGTCCTGTCCATGCTTCAATCGGTGTCATTTGGTCCAAACCTGAAGCCGGCGATCTATTTTTTAAGTATACTGCCGTGTTAACTGCTTCTGCCCAAAAACTTTTATCCAGTTTGGCCTCGAACAATAAACATCTTGCACGTTCAACTACAGTCCTGTTGAAACGCTCGCTGAGACCATTCTGTTCCGGAGTGTATGGGTTTGTCTTCTGATGGATAATTCCACTATCTTTCAGATAATTTTCCATCATATCTGAACAAAACTCCCCTCCATTGTCGGTTCTCAATGTTTTTATCTTTGTTCCTTTTTGATTCTCAACCATCTTTTGAAATTCCTTGAAATACTGTAGAGTCTGATTCTTCTCTTTTATAAAATATACAAATGCCATCTTACTAGCATCATCAACAAACAATAGAAAATATCTTGCCTGTCCAATCGATCGAACCTCCATAGGCCCACACAGATCTGAATGAACTAAATCTAGCACTTCTGTACTTCTATGGTTTCGTAATCGGAAAGGTAAACGACTTTGTTTTCCTTCACAACATACTTGACAGTTGGATTTTTGAATATCAGCCTTAATATCAAATGATATTCCGTCTACAGCACCATTTTTCATCTTCTGCAAATCATTACTATTAATGTGTCCTAATCTTCTATGCCACTGTTTTGCATCAGTTTGAACTGCTGCTGACAACACTTTCTCTGACTTCATTGTATTCAACTTATACACACCATTCTGTAAATTTGCTATTCCAATAAGCTCATTCCGTTGATTATGTATATAACACACATCACTTTTGAAAGTAACATTGTTTCCCCTTGCTATCAACTGGCTTACTGATAACAAGTTTGTGGTTAGATTAGGTATGTATAAAATGTTGTTTACTTTAATGTCAAACTGAGAATTATTCACGAGTGTAGTAATCTGTGTATCTCCAGCACACACTACTGGCACAGTCATATTATTTGCAACAATAATTTCCTTCATATCGTGTACTTTTCTTACTTGCAATAATTTTTCTTTGCTTGATGTCATATGAGCACTAGCCCCTGAGTCGATATACCAGTCTTCCTTATTAAATTCACTATTGAAAAATGCAGCACTAAATGCGTTTACTTGCTTTTCTTTCAGTTCAGGACACTGGTTCTTATAGTGGCCAATTTTCTTGCACTTATAGCATTTTATAACCTTTTTTACATTTGAGGTATAATTGGATATTTGTTTCGCGCCTTTTGTATTAAAATTTTGACCTACCTTATTTTTTTGCTTTGACCATAATGCAACTTCAGAGTCATGGTCACCGATCTCAGAACTCATATCAAGCAATTTTGTTTTAATGACATCAGAATTTATGGCAATGCCGGAATGTTCTATTGCCATAATCATCGGGGAAAACTTTTCTGGCAGCCCCGCCAACAGCAATGATCCGATCCATTCCTCGTTAATTTCAAAACCTGTACCTTTTAGTCTTTGTGCAGTTTCCACTATCTGACTCACATAATTTGTCATGGATTCACAATTATCAAGTCGAATAGATATCAGTGTTCGAAGTAGACTGATTTTTCTTGTGAATCCGCTGTCATCAAATAACTTCCGGAGTTTCTGCCACAAGTCCTTAACTTTATTTTCATTTTTAATGTGCACATATAACTTGGGATCAATCGTCATGATGAGTTTTGCTTTCGCTTTTCTGTCTTCTGCATCACTTAAATCGACAGGAATGGCGTCGATGTCTATGCCTTCCAAGATGAGAAAATTTCTTGCTGCGAATGCCCAATCGTCGTAGTTCTCGCGTCCCTTTAACTTTGGCACATTAACTAAATAACTGCCTGACGACATTATAACTTATTTTATGATACACGATACGAATTTACTGTAAAATTATTTAAATAAAATTTGCACTGGGCCCATAACCTAATAAAACGACATGTTGCTGGTTGAGAATAGACAAATTATTTATTTTATTCATCGATGGTACACTATTGTCTTAGTACATACTTCAGTCAATAGATGGCGTTAGCATTAAGTAAACTTGTATTATTTTGATATTATTAAACATATTTTAACAATATATAATAACAGACCCTACATATTTTACATAAGCACCTAGACCTGAGACAGAATTCGAATTAGTGACCCCCAGCTATTCAGACGCCATATGAAAGTCAACCATATACGTTTTGCTATATACAAAATAGCAGGCATACTCTCCATTACCTCTGTGATCTAAGTCCAGGAATGGGATATTAATGGGTATTTTTGTTCGATAAATATTTTGTTGTTTTATTTTTGTTTAAGATAATAGCCGTATCCTTGTTTTTGCACATCTATGTTTCCAATGTTGAAATTCAGTTAGTTTTATTTTAACAAAGCGCACGAAAGAAGCTTAGCGGCGGATTGTCAGACTGAGTGCTTGGATACTGTGTCGGTTTGAGTCCTAACTTGATTCCATCAAAACATTAGCTCAGAACTTTTGTACTTTTGAATATTTAAAAGGAAATAATATTTTACATAATCTTAGCAGCTATGAATATCTTTCACTTAAAAGCCTGAAGTATGTATATATAAAACCTTTCCACATGTAAAAAAGTATAAGAAAATTAATGAACATATGCGGTTGAATTTCTTTTTAAAAGATCCATTGTTGCCTAAGTCCTCAACTCTGAAAAGAAAATCATAGTAGAATTCATTATTTACTACCTGTTATCTGACAGAAGTAGAAGTTGAATTGTAATTAATTGTTCTGTAAACGAAATAAACCTATTCTTTTTTCGTACAAAATACGTTTCTAAGTTTTTTTAGTCACCAGAAGAGGAAGTGGCTATAAACTCTTCAGCGATACAGCCTCATTTTCTCTCAGTATCGTTGGAGTGGACCAAACAGTCATTTAGTCATATTTTACTCTAATAATACTTTAATATCCGGATGACCGGATTTTTTTTTATAAATTGTGTTTTTTTGGAAATTAACAATTAATTTTCTTAGTCTAACCCCAAAGCAAACACTCATTGACTTCGTGTTACTTAACAACGCCATCTGCTGGAATAGCTTTAGTGTTGTTGTATCGTTAAAGCAATTTAAAAAAAATAGTATTATTATTCGCCGATAGATGTCAGGAAGAGTCATTTTTCAGTTTAAATTGGGACTACTCAAACGCCACCTTTTGACATTTTCTAGAAATGATTCCTAGCTAGATCGATTTATCGCCCCCGAAACCCCCCGTATACTAAATTTCATGAAAATTGTTGGAGCCGATTCCGAGATTCCAATTATATATATATATATATATATATATATATATATATATATATATATATATATATATATATATATATATATATTTATATATATATATATATATATATATATATATATATACATATATATATATATATATATATATATACATATATATATATATATATATATATATATATATATATATATATATATATATATATATATATATATATATATATATATATATATATATATATACCTAGTCAGGTCATAAGTATTGTCACACAGTAAAAACTTTTCTTTTAGAATGCTGGCCACAAAAATGTTTATTGAATTTGAATTTCGAATTGTTCATGAAAATAAAAATGTATAACTTTTAGAATTTTACTCATTTTTAAATATGGAGTGGACGCTTAAAGAAGACCGTGTTGCAGTTATTGCGTTGCATCGTTGCGGTTACGCGCCAATTCAAATTTTTAACATACTGAAAAATTTGAATATTACCAAAAGATTCGTTTAACGTACCATCAAACGATACAATGAAGACTCTAGTGTAGATGACAGGTCAAGAAGTGGTCGCCCTCGGTCTTTTAGGACTCCAGCAGTGATAAAAGCTGTAAAGGCACGAATTCAAAGAAATCCCAAACGTAAGCAGAAACTGTTGGCCCTTCAGATGGGGTTAAGCAGAACCACGGTGAAAAGGGTGTTAAATGAAGACTTAGGGCTTCGGGCATATCGAAGAAAAACAGGACATCGTTTGAATGCTCGTCTAATGGACCTGAGACTGAAGAGATGCCGCGCTTTGTTGAAGCGGTACGCGGGAAAAAAATATCGGGAAATTCTTTTTTCGGATGAAAAAATGTTTACCGTAGAAGAGAGCTACAACAAACAAAATGATAAGGTGTACACACAGTAGTGAAGAAGCGAGCAACCGTATTCCGCGTGTCCAACGAGGTCATTTTCCATCCTCGCTCATGGTATGGTTGGGAGTTTCTTATTGGGGCTTAACAGAGGTACATTTTTGTGAGAAAGGTGTAAAAACGAATGCTGTTGTGTATCAAAATACAGTCCTGACGAACCTTGTGGAACCTGTTTCTCATACCATGTTCAATAACAGGCACTGGGTATTCCAACAAGATTCGGCGCCAGCTCATAGAGCGAAGAGCACACAAGACTGGCTGGCGGCGCGTGAAATCGACTTCATCCGGCACGAAGACTGGCCCTCCTCCAGTCCAGATTTGAATCCGTTAGATTACAAGATATGGCAACACTTGGAGGAAAAGGCGTGCTCAAAGCCTCATCCCAATTTGGAGTCACTCAAGACATCCTTGATTAAGGCAGCCGCCGATATTGACATGGACCTCGTTCGTGCTGCGATAGATAACTGGCCGCGCAGATTGAAGGCTTGTATTCAAAATCACGGAGGTCATTTTGAATAAACTTTAATGTCATAAGAATCTATGTTTTGTTAAGTTCATTTTGGTATATGAATGGTTACATAATTAATAAACTTGTTACAATTATTTTACATTAAACATGTGACAGAATTTATGACCTGACTAGGTATATATATATATATATATATATATATATATATATATATATATATATATATATATATATATATATATATATATATATACCTAGTCAGGTCATAAGTATTGTCACACAGTAAAAACTTTTCTTTTAGAATGCTGGCCACAAAAAAGTTTATTGAATTCGAATTTCGATTTGTTCATGAAAATAAAAATGTATAACTTTTAGAATTTTACTCATTTTTAAATATGGAGTGGACGCTTAAAGAAGACCGTGTTGCAGTTATTGCGTTGCATCGTTGCGGTTACGCGCCAATTCAAATTTTTAACATACTGAAAAATTTGAATATTACCAAAAGATTCGTTTATCGTACCATCAAACGATACAATGAAGACTCTAGTGTAGATGACAGGTCAAGAAGTGGTCGCCCTCGGTCTGTTAGGACTCCAGCAGTGATAAAAGCTGTGAAGGCACGAATTCAAAGAAATCCCAAACGTAAGCAGAAACTGTTGGCCCTTCAGATGGGGTTAAGCAGAACCACGGTGAAAAGGGTGTTAAATGAAGACTTAGGGCTTTGGGCATATCGAAGAAAAACAGGACATCGTTTGAATGCTCGTCTAATGGACGTGAGACTGAAGAGATGCCGCGCTTTGTTGAAGCGGTACGCGGGAAAAAAATATCGGGAAATTCTTTTTTCGGATGAAAAAATGTTTACCGTAGAAGAGAGCTACAACAAACAAAATGATAAGGTGTACGCACACAGTAGTGAAGAAGCGAGCAACCGTATTCCGCGTGTCCAACGAGGTCATTTTCCATCCTCGCTCATGGTATTGTTGGGAGTTTCTTATTGGGGCTTAACAGAGGTACATTTTTGTGAGAAAGGTGTAAAAACGAATGCTGTTGTGTATCAAAATACAGTCCTGACGAACCTTGTGGAACCTGTTTCTCATACCATGTTCAATAACAGGCACTGGGTATTCCAACAAGATTCGGCGCCAGCTCATAGAGCGAAGAGCACACAAGACTGGCTGGCGGCGCGTGAAATCGACTTCATCCGGCACGAAGACTGGCCCTCCTCCAGTCCAGATTTGAATCCGTTAGATTACAAGATATGGCAACACTTGGAGGAAAAGGCGTGCTCAAAGCCTCATCCCAATTTGGAGTCACTCAAGACATCCTTGATTAAGGCAGCCGCCGATATTGACATGGACCTCGTTCGTGCTGCGATAGACAACTGGCCGCGCAGATTGAAGGCTTGTATTCAAAATCACGGAGGTCATTTTGAATAAACTTTAATGTCATAAGAATCTATGTTTTGTTAAGTTCATTTTGGTATATGAATGGTTATATAATTAATAAACTTGTTACAATTATTTTACATTAAACATGTGACAGAATTTATGACCTGACTAGGTATATATATATATATATATATATATATATATATATATATATATATATATATATATATATATATATATATATATATATATATATATATATATATATATATATATATATATAAGAATTGCTCGTTTAAAGATATAAGATTTGGGGGGAAATAAATATATCCTTAGTAGATTAAAAGATTAGACGAAGAGGTCGGGACTGTGTCTCAGATTTTAAGTCGTTGAGCGAGCTATGGAGCGAGCTATAATATATTCTCTCTTTTACGGATACGATTCGGAATGAAAACAACCGTAACAGAACCAAAGTGACCATATTATCGTACATATTTGAAGCCTTATTAACCTTTAATAGTTAATACTGAATTTTGCTGAAAGGTGAAATTCTAACAAGATTATCCTTACCTTGAATTTCTTTGTCTTTCAGATTCGCCTACATTCAATATATTTAATCGATGTGTTATGTCCACATTCAGGAGAAAATTGTTGTTTAATGCTACGCAAGCATGATATTAATTCCAGAAATGACCTGTTATTTCTCGTGTGTTCTATCATGCGTAATAACTGTCAAGCTTTTGTAGCTGGCTACGTAATGGATGTCTTGCTACGTCAACTTAACGTATTGTAATGCTACGCATAAGACTAGCATGATTCGTAGCATATTGAACATTGAATTAAGAATACGGCTGTGATTCACTTTACCGGAAAACCAACGACGTTAAAACGGCTATTTAGAGACAGACATTATTTTATATATTTACAGGGACAGGAGTGGTTGCCATGCAGACCCGCTTGGAGCAATATCATCTAGCTAATGTTGTTTTGTCGCCTTTTAAGACAAGTCGAATCCGGCCGCGGGCGACAATATCCTTATTCTATCCCTGTTCGTAGAAAAATAGTATTATTTATATTAGAATACATAAACGCAACGTGGGAAAGGCGATCGTGTCCGTCATAGCCTGTTCAATGTAATGCATCTTAAAAACATTTTTAAAAATACAAGCTTACTGTCAGAAATAGAGTCAGATTATTTCCTAACGTACGAAAGCCTCTGTGACGTAACGGGTAACGCACTTCGGTACGCTTGCGGAGGTCATGGGTTAGATTCCCGTCTCGCATCTGGGTGTTTATAATATGTATTTATTTACAAAAAGAGTATATAATTTGTCTAGTACCCATAACACAAGTGCTATGCTACTTAGTTTGGGAATAGATGGCCCTATGTGAATTGTCCCCAAATATTTATTATTATTATAAGCGAAACAAGTATGTAAGGATCGTAGCAAGTGGAAAGAAGTGGTCTCTGCCTACCCCTACGGGAAAGAGGCGTGATTATATGTATGTATGTATGTTGTTATAGTTAAAAGGACTCATTACTTTGGTAACTTACATAAAGTAGGGTAAAAAGGGCTTTTAAGGTGAAGGGGTCATACAGTCGTTATAACAGCTTATAACGTTCCATTCTTTGGCTCAAGTCTCGCTTGTCTAAGGTGGATTGGTGGGTTCCACATATAGGGATTCTCCGTACAACTTTCCTTACGATACATTTTTTGGCCGCCTGCTTAAACGGTGCATGTTCTCTTAAACGCTTCTTTAGGTTATTCACCGATTATGATACCACTTGGTTAGCCAGGAAGTGTAATGAAATGGAATCTCAGGGTACAAAGTCTTGGAAGCTACCGTGACGACATTTATAAATTTCAATGTTAAAACATTAATGCAATTTTATTTAAGTAAGTCTCTACATATACCTATAAAACATACCCCTAGTAGTTTAAAATACGATCTGTTTATTTAATAATACAGTGCAAAATGTTATCAAAGCTTTTTCAAAATCTTCTTAATTCACATTTTGTAACTGCTCGAGTATATATCAACTGTAAATACAAAAACATCCAATATTTATGGTAAATATTAAAGGGGAAAATATCAATACCCGTAATCCTCGAAGGGTTCTTTTCATAGGAACTATCGAATTGCCTCCCCACTTCCTGGGGGACCCACTCGGTATAATCGTTCACTTATTTCATCTTTGTCACATAATCAATAAGACACTTTGTTGTTTTCTGTGTTCGTGTGTGCTTTTTTATTGCTGTTAAATGCGGATTTTGGTATATCTGGAGGACCCAATTATAAGTTTTACTAGTTACTTAATAGACTTTGTAAAAATGGTCTAAGAGTTTGAAATAATGCTATTTATAATTTTAAGTATAGTTAGGACACGATTATGTGAATTCCGCTTGTTTATTTATTAGATAAAAGCTATAAGGAAAAAGATGACGACAGGACAAAAAAAGTAGACAGTTGAAAAAATAGTTCCTAAAAATTAAAAGAACAAAATTCTGACTACGCCAGTAGTCCAAGCAGCTCATTAAATAAAAAAAAAACCACCACAGAACTTATTTCCCCTACACTGTTCATCGGAGCTTTCATCACACCACTACCAAAGAGCAGGAAAAGTCAATGAAGAACAAACTCAAAAGCAAAAGTACTCAAGTACTTTTTGCTTTAGTATCTTATTACGTATGACACTTTTTTTTCTTGCATAAAATACTCTGTTGTTTTGACTCACTTTACTTGTTTTCTTTTCAGATTGAGAATTTGTCTGCCTAAATTTTTACTCGTGCGACCATCAATGGATGAATCCTTGTTTCTTATACTAGTAAAACAACTAATTTGTCGATTTACACTACGCTAGAAGGAGGTCGTTTAAACTTTCTTTTTTCCAAAAAATAGCAATAGTAGCGAACAATAATATTATACAAAATATCAGGAATAAGATTAATTGAAGTCCTTGTGATATCATAACAATAAATTTTAACAAGGAAACATGAAAGTTTACATAAATTCAACCATTATTCTTGCTTGCAGCGAGTGGTGGCAGAATCCTTGGCCTTTAAGAAAGGGACCAAGGTCTGAGCGTAATCTAAATGCATCGACTCCAGTGAGCTTGTTTTGTGCTAGTTTATACGATGAGCTTGTCGCAGAAGGGGCAGTGGATACTAATCCGAATCGAAACAGGTATGTAAACTATTTTTAAGACATTCACGCTATATGAAAAACAATTCACAGATATAAAAATAAGGATAAAATTGTTGGATTTGGGCAATATTTCAATAAAACTTCAATTAGATTTCTTTATCTTCTTCTCAGTCGAATACTCTTTACAGAGCAGTCGCGGTCACGCAAGACGCCCGGCAGCGCTTCACCACCGCGCGCCATTTGTCCCTAGCTGAAGCCTGTCTTGCGCAGTCGTTTAGGGATGTGTGTCACATGTCCAAAGAACTGGAGTATTCGGGATCGCACCACCGTTGACAGTCTCTCGCCGATGTTAAGCTCCTTTAAGATGGAGACATTGGTGCGGTGCTGTGTCCAGGAGATATTAAGCAGTCTCCTCCAACACCACATTTCCAAGGCGTCAATACGCTGCCGCTCTCTTTCCTTCACCGTCCATGTCTCGGCCCCATACAGGAAAATCGGGAATACAAGCGCTCTTACGAGACGGGTCTTGGTGGTCTTGGTTATGCTTCGGTCTCGCCATACCTTCGAAAGTCTGTCCATGGCACTGCGCGCGATGACCATGCGCCGCTTGATTTCGTCTTCAGAACCTCCTCTATTTGAAATCAAAGAGCCCAGGTAGACGTATGATTGGACGACTTGGCAATTCGCAATCTCAGTTATTTCCGGAGCATTGTTGCGACCACGGTCCACAATCATTATTTTGGTCTTGGTTCTATTGAGCTTCAATCCAAAGTCGAGACAAACGGTTTCCATGCGGTTTAGCAATTCCCCTATCTTAGTTGCACTTGTTGCGAGTAGGGTAGTGTCGTCCGCATAACGCAGATTTCTTTATAAAACACGATATATATTTGCTCACAACTTTCACAAGAACTGAAATTAGCGAGAGAACAAGATAAGAGCGGCTCCAGCGGCAGAAAAATTTAACTTATATTTACAAAGACAGTTTGCAACAAAAACGTTTACAGAACTATCTTATAAATTTATTTATTCAACAAAAATAATGTCAAAAATCATCAGAGCTACCCAGGATCTTTATTACGGTATACACATAATAAAAAGCAAGTTATCGAAAAACGATTCTCATTGTCCGTGCATAAATTTTCAGTTCCGATGAAAATATTTCTATATAACAAGTATTAACTTTTCATATTTTTATACGTAAAAGGTTTTTTATTATGCTTACTGGCAGATTAGGTTCCAAAGAATGGTACCAGCACAAATATAATAAAGATAATTGTAAGATGTTATTGCTTAGAAGTGCACTGAAGTGGCAGTGGGCTGGGCACATAGCTCGAAGGACTGATGGCCGTTGGGGCAGAAAAGTCCTCGAATGGCGACCGCGTACCGGAAGACGCAATGTTGGTAGGCCCCCCACAAGATGGACCGATGATCTGGTCAAGATCGCCGGAATAGGTTGGATGAGGGCAGCGCAGGACCGATCATCGTGGAGATCTTTGGGGGAGGCCTTTGTCCAGCAGTGGGCGTCTTCCGGCTGAAATGATGATGATGATGATTGCTTAAGTCTGTTAACAATAAATGCAATTTGATAAGCTTATAATTCTATTTAATTTTGGAACCATTTTTGGAATTTTAATTATGTACCTTATATCGCTATTGTTTTATGAGTGAACGTAAAAAGAAAAGAAGAATGAAATAAAAATAGTAAATCACAAACCTTGTGTTATTATTTAATTATTTATCTATATGTAAGAAATAATGTTTATAAATAATTATTTATCCAAACTGACTCATCGTTCTTTTTTACTTTTCCAGTTAGATTTTATCGTCTATGCACAAGCAGTAAATTTATGTATCAATTTACGTAAGTAGAGTTTTTAATGCAAAATGTAGTTTACGTAAGTTGTTGAAATGTATCTAGTTTTCATCATAATCTCAGCCGGAAGACGCCCACTGTTGGACAAAGGCCTCCCCAAAGATCTCCACGACGATCGGTCCTGAGCTGCCCTCATCCAACCTATTCCGGCGATCTTGACCAGATCATCGGTCCATCTTGTGGGGGGCCTACCAACATTGCGTCTTCCAGTACGCGGTCGCCATTCGAGGACTTTTCTGCCCCAACTGCCATCTGTCCTTCGCGCTATGTGCCCAGCCCACTGCCACTTCAGTTTTGCAATCATCTATATATATCTAGTTTTATATGTATCTAGTTTTAATTTTTATTTATTAATTAATCATAAATTATAAGCAATCTCTTTTGTAACTATCGGAAAAATGTTGTAGATCCTAAACAATAAAAATTATATACCAGTGACCTATATTCTGAATAAATCAGAAATTTATAACTAAAGTCTACTCTACAAATAATGATACCATAGTTTATTAAAAATATTTATCCGTGCAGGGGCGGAGAAAGAATACTGACCTCTGCGGTCGGGGTCGGCTTGTCATAAAAGGCGACAAAAACAACCCATGCCAGCTACGTGGTAGGGCCCCAAGCCCGTCTAGATGGCGAGCACCTTTAGTCTTAAGTATGCCGCCATAATAACTTTGTATTGTGTTCCGGTATTAGTGACTCAGGTTCCTGCACCCTTATGGGACAGCAGCGAGTTCGCGATACCACTGGCATTACAAACATCCTTAGGCGACGGTAACTGTTAAATTCTAAGTGGGCCGCTAGCTTGTCTGCAGTCTTACACCAATAAAAAAATATTATCAGTTCTCCGGCATATTTGATCACGTTGCTAACCTAGGTTCTCTGCTAGTAACCTGCGTACCAGTACTGAAAGTAGAGTTTGAAAACCAAAGCTGATTAAGAAAACTTCTTGAACATTCTGTATTTTCATAATCTTTGCTTCAACTGGGAGTTGATACAGAAGTAGCGTTTGTGGAATATTGTTATACCTTCTCATGCAAGGTCACCATTACACGCGGCCATGTTTGATTCAAGTACATAAAAGCACTTTGTTTCTCTTGCGTCATTTTCTAGCGCTCCTCTATGTTAGAATTATACCAAGGCCACCTTCATTTAAGCTTTTGATAAGTTTTTTGTCATTTATATATTCCTGCCCTTATCCCAAACTATGTGGGATCGGCACAACATGTCCTGTCCTTCCGCTCTCCTCTATTAGCTGTTATCTGAACATTCACACCTTAACCTTAACCATATCATCTTTTACACAATTCATCCATCTTTTATTTAGACTGAGTGTCGGCTCCGTTGGTACGGTCATGTTTTACGGCAACCGGATGCTTACGTGGGAAACAAATGTCTGGCCATGCCACCTCCGCCGGGCCCCGGCAGGAGGGGTAGACCCAAAAAGTGCTGGCTTTACGTCGTAAGAGGTGATATGCGTGCCAATGGGCTCATTACTAGGGATGCTGAAGATCGCGCGAAGTGGAGTAGAAAAAGTAGGACAGTGGACCCCGAAACGAAAGTTTGCGTGGCAACCGGGACATAGCGCTGGGATGATGATGATGATCCACCTTTTCTTTGGCCTATCTCTGCTCTTGTATCTTGTATGTATAGGAGAATAATATATGAAAGATTACTGTAGCATGTTGTGATGGCGAAAAAATCAATGAATCTGGTTGGCCGCGGAAAGATAAGATGAGCCATCTTTGTTGGATTTTATGTTGACCACATATCCGGAAGATTATCGGGTCTCCATTATGATCTCCTGCTCCTTGCTTGATATATTCCATGCGCCTTAATTCCCAAACGGGCTCGTAGGGTTACCACGACGCCGAGAGCGTGGCGCTATCGGTTAGCAGACTAAAGCAGGCGCTATTGGATGAAAAATGAACAGCCAATTACGTTCTGCCGGGCTAGAGGGAATAGACAGTAAGTACACCCACCACGTTCGTCCAAGGCTGATTGGCGGGCTGCATACACCGCTGATCTCGGTATGCAGGTTTCCTCACGATGTTTTCCTTCACCATTGGTACAAGGCAATTATGATATAAATATAAGTGAGAATACTGCTTAAGCGGTGGATTTTATAGTGGGATTTGAACCCGGGACCTCCAGATTCATCTCCGACTGGGCAAAAAGGTATCTTGTTAGATTAAAAAAAATATAATAAAAATAAAGACATTTAATTATTTTTTATTTATGTGCTATCCAAGTGTTCTCAATCCCAAGAACGATTTTATTTTACAATTAACATTTTATTATGCTACTTATATATATATATATATATATATATATATATATATATATATATATATATATATATATATATATATACACACACACACACACACACACACACACACACACACACATATATATATATATATATATATATACTAGCCATTCCCGCCCGCGTCGCTGTTCGAATAACAGTAAAAAATAATATGAAAAAAGTTTTCGTACGCATGGAACAGTATAATATAAAAATCACGATTAAAAAATAGACGTTGATCGTAGAAGGGTGAAAATTTGAAGTTGTGTGTATTTTTCAATGCTAAATCATAACAAAACAATCATAACAAAAAAAATTGTCAAAAAGTAAATAAAAATTTTTAGGGGTGGGTCACCCTTATCATTTAGGGGTATGAAAAGTAGATGTTGGCCGATTCTCAGACTTACCCTATATGTACACCAAATTTCATATAAATCGGTCCAGCCGTTTCGGAGGAGTTTGGTAACAAACACCGCGACACGAGAATATATATATATATATATATATATATATATATATATATATATATATATATATATATATATATATATATATATATATATATATATATATATATATATATATATATATATATATATATTAACGCTACAACCAAAAGTAACTTACAACTTTTAGATCGGTGATATTGTTAATTCGAAAACAAATGGCTAAACCATAGATTTGATTCTTAAATAAAAAGTTTTGCAGTAGCTAAGTACCCTACTTAAGTAAGGGTTGTACCCTAAAAACTTTATAAAGAATTTAAGTTATCAAATATATCAATACGGGTAGACAGAACGGGATCATCTCGTAATTAACTCTTGCAAACAAATAAACAAACACGCGAAACTCATTTGACTGAGTGAGCTCCTACCCGGTGCAGGCGACACGTGTCTTGCTTCCGCAGGTTTTACTTTAAGTACAAATTAAAAATGGTCGGGGGCTTATTCTATAATTACCGATCGAATCTTTGATAGATCCTGGTGTATGGTAAGACTATTTAAGACTTAAATTTCTTTTTAAAAATTAAGCTTTTTATATTTCAAGTATATAATTCCAGTTATATATGAAGCTTTAATTTCGGAGCCCAAGGTGTTGAGGGTTGTCATAGGACAATGCGCGCTATTTTGCATCGATGAATTTCTAGTGTATTCCTTTTTTATTTTATCAAAAATGTACCGTGATAACCCACCGCTCACTTCGGCGAGTTCCGGCGGCCAACTTCACGCCACCGTGGGTTGCGCCTCGATATTCCAACCTCCATCTGCATGAGGGATAAAAGATTCCAGATCAAAAAATAGACGTTACTATATTTCTTTACCTAGCTAGATAGAACGTGTTAGCAGAAATAATAGTCTATTATAATAGTATATTTTTAGAGTCTATTCGTCTTTTTCGCCCTGGATCACATAGATCTAGGAGATAAATAGAGAAAATCATGACAGCATCTCAAAATTCCTAATAGAAACTT
Organism: Malacosoma neustria; assembly: GCA_963693495.1. NCBI lineage: Eukaryota > Metazoa > Arthropoda > Insecta > Lepidoptera > Lasiocampidae > Malacosoma > Malacosoma neustria. The sequence goes on from OY856389.1 coordinate 879,644, forward strand.
GGACCACTAATGCCGGAATACAATACAAAGTCATTAAGGTGGCATAGACCAAAGGTGGTCGCCATCCAGATGGGCCTCGGACTCTACCACGTTTTGTCGCCTTTTACGTTAGGCCGATTCCGCCGCAGAGGTCGGTATTCTTTCTCCGCCCCTGCACGGATAACACTCAGAGCATCTCCTAGGCTAATCCATTATATACTGTACTGGCTATTCTTATTAAGTTTAATCGATGTTTGCTTGTAAGCCCATGTTTGTGGTTTTTTTTGTGTCTATAATCTTATATTTATATAAATAAAAATGGATCTTCGAAATGTATGCACGATCATCACCTCCGAATAACTGCATGAATGGATGATTCTTTGTTTTATATATTCGTTATTGTTAGGACAAGGTTTGTATAGCATGAAAATTATAAAAAAAATGTTTTATAATAATTATTTTAATGTTATTATTATACAACATAGTCGTACTCATGATAACATATCAAGTGACAGTTGACTTCAAACTGATACATCAATGCTTAGAAATGTTTCGTGTATTTAGAGTTTTATCATTTTTTTTATTGCGTAGGACAGCAGACAGGCTGACAGGCCGCTTAGAATTTAGCAGTTACCATCGCCTATAGGTGTTTGCAACGCCTGTGGCATCGCGAACACGCTGCTGTCCCATAAGGGTACAGGAACTTGGGTCACTAATGCCGGAACACAACACAAAGTTATTATGGCGGCATACTTAAGACCAAAGGTGGTTGCCATCCAGGTGGGCTGGAGGCCCTACCACGTAGCTAGGATGGGTTGTTTTGTCGCCTTTTACGACAGGCCGACCCCGACCACAGAGGTTAGTATTCTTTCTCCGCCCCTGCACGGATAACTCATAGTGATATTCATTATTATCGATAAGAAAATGCCAGCAGTGAGGCGTCAAAATATAGGCCGTCGCACGCGCGACGCAAGACGCGTTCAGAATCTTCGAAGCAATTAAACTGAAGAAGAGCTGTGTTATGGTTCCTACATTACTGATACACTACATATATAGATTTTTAGTAAATAAAATACATATTGCCATGTAGACGGGCTTGCGGCCCTACCACGTAACTAGGGTTGTTTTGTCGCCTTTTACGACAGACCGACCCCGGCCGCAGGGGTTACTATTCTTACCCCGCCCCTGCACGGAGAAATTGGGAATTGATCTATCAGAAAATCATTCAAATTCAAGAACTAGGCGAGTTATATTTTATTTTCTAAATATTTGAACTTCAAATTTGAGTCTTCGGAGAGACTTTGCGTCTCTTTGCGTATTCTACCGTCTGTACAACGGGGAGTGTTCGGAAGAACTATTTAGAATGGTGCCCTCGTCGTCTTTCTACCACCGCACTGCCCGCCATCGGCTGGGTGTTCATCCCCATTTCTTGGAGCCTCTTCGTTCTTGTACGAAACGTTTCTCTAGAACGTTCTTGCTGCGTACTCTTAGGATCTGGAATGAGCTTCCGGCTGAGGTTTTCTCAGCGCGGTGCGATATGGGGTTCTTCAAAAAGGGCGTTATAAAATTTCTTCGAGGCCAGCAGCGCGTTGGTGTTGCCTCTGGTGCTGCAAACGTCCATAGGCGACGGTGACCACTTGCCATGGTGGGCCGTCTATCTGTCTGCTGAACTCTAGTTATAAAAAAAATCCCTGCCCTTTTTTATTGCTCACGAACAGCAGATAGACTGACGGTCCATTTAATAATAACCAGTTACCGTCACATACAAAATGTTTGCGACGCTAAGGGCACCGTGAACACACTGCTGTCCGTACAAGAGTTTATTTCTTGGATAGCTCACTCAATATCGCTTAGTAAGGGTTGCTTTTCAAGAGTCTATATTTACAATCTATACAAATAAATAAAATTCGAGGGTCTGTTTGTAATATTAAAATAATCGCTTTTTACTAAGTGCATTTGGACGTATACACGGTACATATACCAAAACAAATTTTTTTACAATTTTTGTCTGTTTGTTCTGACTAATCTCTGAAATGGCTACACCGATTTCGACGGGACTTTCACTGGTAGATAGCTGATGTATCAAGGAGTAACTTAGGCTATTTTGATTTTAGATAAAAATAATAGTTTTTGATAAAAATGATAAGTTTCGGAAATTTAGTGTACCAATTTAAGTTGACCTCAGATTTAAATCATCAATCATATGAAATAGGGTTCAGCTTAGGCTGGACTATGTAGGTTGAATTTCCAATTTAAATTAACCTCAGATTTATGTCATCAGTCATATGAAATAGGGTTTAGCTTAGGTTGTATTGTATTCCGGAGGCGCATGGCGTAACAGTTGCATTCGATAATACTGACTATATGCATATTTAATTTATATTTTAGGGTTTATAGGGTTTGTAATCCAAAATAAACCATTAGATATCCAAAAAATTGTGCCCAAAGTCACTATTTCATGCGGACGGAGTCGCCGCACAGCTAGTATAAAATAAAAAAAACACGTAGATATAATAAAAACATATTCCAAGTCCTAACCCCCATACTCTCAAACTTAACCATATAACTCAAAGGAAAAGCATCATATACATTACATTGAAATCATCAATATTAGACTCTAGAAAATGTCACAACGCTCACACGAGTGGATTCGAAAAGAGAACACAGTTCACAACTCCGTCAAGAGATGGCGCCACTCTAGGGTATTTTTTAAAAAAAATTATTAGTTTTCTAAAATCGTTTATCTTTAATTCTTTTATTGCTGTAGGACAGGGCTTCTTAAACTTTTGTCATTCACGACCCCATTTATGATTGCGAGTTTCTTGACGACCCCACACAAATATAAAAGAAAAATAAATTAATAGTTTTTGATGATTTATTTATTAGGTAACAAATTACGATACGCTGAACACAGAGGTAGCGCGTATTTGAGCACCACTTGTGTTTAAACGATCATAATTCAAAAATTAAATCGATGACATAGGGTTTTTATTGTTAATTACAAAGATTATTATATATATACATTAAGCTATAAAATAAAACAGTACAACTCTTCATACAAAATAATTTATTTACAGCCGTTTAATTTTGTACAAAAAACTGGCGGCGCGAGCCGTAATTCTAGATAAATTTTACATGTATCAGATGCGCAAATACTACAGTTAGGCCTACAATTAAAGTAATACAATACATAAGTAGACTAATATTCTCACAAAATAAGCAAAAATCATGGCATTTACTGAGAAAAATAAAAATTATTGCAACAGTTCTCATTCACACAGTGAAATCACTTTCATTTTACAGATTTTTTGTTCTAAATATATATCATACAATACACAAAAAAACAATTACTATGTAACATAGTACTTTTAAAGCCCTTTCTATAAAGGTATGACACTTGTACATTGGATCGTAAATATTCCGCAAATAAATATTTGACATTAAAATCTCTCGCGACCGTAGAATTTTGCTACGCGACCCCATTTGGGGTCGCGACCCATAGTTTAAGAAGCCCTGCTGTAGGACAACAGACAGGCTGATGGCTCACTTAAAATTTAACAGTTACCGTAGCCAATGTGTCTTTGCTACACCAGTGGCATCGCGAACACGCTGCTGTCCCATAAGGGTACAGGAACTTGGGTCGCTAATGCTGGAACACAAGGTTATTATGGCGGCATACTTAAGAATAAAGGTGGTCGTTATCCAGACGGGCTTGAGGCCCTACTACGTAGCTATTGTAGGTTGTTTTGTCGCCTTTTACGATAGGGCGACCCTGGCCGCAGCGGTCAGTATTCTTTCTCTGGATATCCGCACGGATAAATGTCTGCATGGAGGGTAATTTCGCATCCCTCTCATATCCATCCCCCGTGGTCTCCTTAAAGACATGACATAATAGTGTTCACAGTGTTGTGCTGTTATTAAAACACCCGAATCCGAGAAATCTGTCGATCTGATACGTTTCAACCGATGAACAAATTTCGATGAGTTTCGGGATAGAGATAGTTTTGATCTCAGTGAAGGACATTGGCTACTTTTCTTATTTATATGGTAGAACAACGTTTGCCGGGTCAGCTAGTTTGATGTATTTTTGTTGGAAGAATAAAGTTTTCATACATTAATTCATTCATATACTGTAAAGTCATTTTTTGAATGTAACAAAAACGCGTATTTGTAAGTTTCGAGCAGCTTCCATAATATATACCATTCACCCCTTTATACGTTTCACCCTTCGTTAATGAACGCGAGATTCTTTTTCGTTTTTATTATAGAAACAAAAGGGAAGAGTATTTTCGGCAGACAGGTATTATGACGAAAGGGTGCCACATATAAATTATACTCATGGGGCAACCGAAACTTCTGTCATTTGAATAAACTATGTAATTTTTGTTTTTTTTTTATTTTTTTATTGCTGCTGGAGCAGGCAGGCTGACGGCTCGCTTAGAATTTAGCAGTTACCGTCGCCTATGGGTGTTTGCAGCGCCAGTGGCATCGCGAACATGCTACTGTCCCTTATGGGTACAGGAACTTGGGTCACTAATGCCGGAACAAAACACAGGGTTATTATGGTGGTATACTTAAGACCAAAGGTGGTCGCCATCCAGACGGGCTAGAGGCCCTACCAGGTAGCTAGGGTGGTTTTTTGGTCGCCTTTTACGACAGGCCAAACCCGGCCGCAGAGGTTAGTATTCTTTCTTCGCCCCTGCACGGATAAAATGTAATTATTAGATTTAAACAAATTTCTCAAGGTCTTTGATAAAAGTAAATCATCATCATCATTTCAGCCGGAAGACGCCCACTGCTGGACAAAGGCCTCCCCCAAAGATCTCCACGATGATCGGTCCTGCGCTGCCCTCATCCAACCTATCCCGGCGATCTTGACCAGATCATCGGTCCATCTTGTGGGGGGCCTACCAACACTGCGTCTTCCGGTACGCGGTCGCCATTCGAGGACTTTTCTGCCCCAACGGCCATCAGTCCTTCGAGCTATGTGCCCAGCCCACTGCCACTTCAGTTTTGCAATCATCCGGGCTATGTCGGTTACTTTGGTTCTCCTGCGAATCTCCTCATTTCTGATTCGATCTCGCAGGGAAACTCCGAGCATAGCCCTCTCCATTGCTCTCTGAGCGACCATGAGCTTTCTCATAAGGCCCATAGTTAGCGACCACGTCTGCGTTCCGTATGTCATCACTGGCAACACACATTGGTTAAAAACCTTCGTCTTGAGACACTGCGGTATTTGGGACGAAAAGATTTTACGGAGCTTCCCGAACGCTGCCCATCCGAGTTGGATTCGACGAGTGACCTCTTTCGCGAAATTGGACCTGCCTAACTGGATCGTTTGACCCAAGTAGACGTATTCGTCAACAATTTCGAAAGTACAGTTCCCAACTGTTACGGGGGTAGGTGCGACATGGACATTAGACATGATCTTCGTCTTGTCCATGTTCATTTTGAGACCTACTCCTTGGGAAGCTGTATTGAGGCCATCAAGCATATGGCTTAAGTCTTCCATGGTTTCAGCCATGATTACGATATCATCTGCGAATCTAAGGTGAGTGATGTACTCACCGTTAATGTTGATGCCCAGTCCGTTCCAGTCCAGAAGCTTGAAGACATCTTCCAACGCAGCAGTGAACAGCATCGGCGATATGACATCGCCTTGTCTGACTCCCCGCTGCAGTCGGATAGGCTTCGAGTTCTGATCCTGGAGACGGACTGACATGGTGGCGTTTTCATACAAACACTTCAACGCTTTGATGTATCGATAATCAATGTGGCACCTCTGGAGAGACTGAAGCACCGCCCAGGTCTCGATCGAATCAAAGGCTTTCTCATAGTCCACGAACGCCAAGCATAGTGGCTGGTTATACTCCTCCGTCTTCTGTATAACCTGCCGCAGCGTATGTATGTGGTCTATGGTGCTAAAACCTTTTCGGAATCCGGCTTGTTCGGGAGGCTGGAAGTCGTCAAATCTGCGCGCGAGACGATTCGTGATGACCCTTGAAAACAGCTTGTAAACATGGCTCAGAAGTGATATCGGTCTAAAGTTCTTCAAAAGGGTTTTGTCGCCCTTTTTGAAGAACAGCACCACTATACTTCCGTGCCAGGCCTGCGGCGTTTTGCCATCGAGGATGACGGAATTAAATAGCTTCTGGAGGATTTTAAGCACAGGAGTACCACCAGCTCTCAGAAGCTCGGCTGTAATTCCATCATCACCCGGCGCCTTGTTGTTTTTAAGCTGTTTAAGGGCCACACTAATCTCGTACAGACTGACGTCTGGGATATCTACGGTGTAGTGTCGGGTTAATTTGGCTCTTGGGTCTTTAGCCTTGTTGTTAACAGGTGCCCGTGTGGTCGTGTATAGCTGTCCGTAGAACTTCTCGACTTCCCTCAAAAGTTCGGGTTTAGACGAAACGACCCTGCCGTCGTCGGTCTTCAGCTTCGTCAGTTGGCTCTGCCCAATAGACAATTCTCGTGCGAATACTTTAGAGCCCTTGTTACGCTCTATAGCCGCCTTTACACAGTCTGTGTTATGGCGGCGGATATCGCGAGTCAAGGACTTGGAGATCTGTCTATTTAGCTGCCTATACTGGGAAGCATCGTCCGGGGACTGAAGGGTCATTTGACGTCTCACATCCATCAATTTGAGAGTAGAATCTGAGATTTTTCCGGTTCTTTTTGAACGGCTGGCCTTGAAGAATTTAGACCCGGCCGTTTGAACAGCTTCCACGAACCTGTTATTATACTCGTCCACGTCAACGCAGTCACCGAGGCATTCGAAGCGGTTTTGCAATTCGAGTTGAAAGTTTACCGGGTTTTGGATCTGTATGGGTGCAGGTCGGAGCGTAGACTTCACCAGTCGAGACCTCTCCAATTTTGGATTGATATTCAATGTGCCTCTTACTAAGCGGTGATCACTCCCAGTTTTCACCGAATTGATCACAGAGACATCATTGAATATCTGTCTTTTGGTCGACATAATGAAGTCAATCTCATTTTTGGTGGCACCATCGGGACTAATCCAAGTCCATTTGCGTTGTTCTGGCTTCATGAAGAAGGAGTTCATCATATACAGGTCCTCCTTCTCCATGAAGTCGGCCAGCATCTGGCCTCGGGTGTTCCGATTTCCGAACCCAAATTGCCCCACTCTCAACTCATCGCCGCTACGTTTCCCCAACTTTGCGTTGAAGTCTCCCATGACAACGTTAAAGTGGGTTTTAGAAGTGTGGATGGCTGTTGAGATGTCCTCATACATGGCTTCCACCTCTTCGTCAGGATGTGTCGAAGTCGGAGCGTAAACCTGAATGACCTTCAACGAATACCGTTTGGTAATTTTGAGTATTAGGTACGCTACCCTAGTCGAAACACTCCCCACCTCAGTAACGTTGTTCACAAGAGACTTGTGAACGAGAAACCCGACACCACCTTGGGACAGTTGGTCGCCCTCCCGGAAGTAGAGCAGATTTCCGGAATTTAGGATTATTGAGTCCTCTCCCTGTCTTCGGACTTCAGATAACCCCACAACATCCCATCGCAGTCTGCTCAAAACTTCCTCCAGTTCCTCCAACTTCTCGTTGGTCCGCAGTGTCTTGACATTGTATGTTGCCAGGGCCAAAGGTCGTCGTTCTTGGTAGCGAATCCGAACCCGGGGATTCTTCGCACCCCCTGCCCCGTCGCTTATGTGGCTGCTACCGTGACCACCACGAACGGGGCCGCCGGGGACTAGGGGCCGGGGCCTGTGTGTATCTGTCATTTTAGGGGGGGGTTTTGCCATAATCGCCACGCTTGGCAGGCGGGTTGGCGATCGCAGTATTCGCAGTTGGTGATGCTCTCACGGAAAGATGCTGCTGCCCATCCTCCGTTCTTTCTATCCCTTAGTCGTCTCTTACGACACCCAAGGGAGGAGATGGGGTGGTGCTATTCTGGTGCGACACCACACACTACAACAGTGACAATAAAAGGTAGTAATTAATGGGCAACTACAACATAGTTTACAAAGTATTCCAATTTCACACAACTATTTTTAAACTCTACACATATATATGAGCGACACCAATAAAAAATTCCAATAAACTAAAATAAACGATAATGATCCATTATAATACATGATAATGACAGTTGATTTGTATTATCTTTATAAACACTATTATTAATGGAGTATGTTTTATAATAACTTATCTAAATTGTAGTATAGTCTTGAAATGGGTTATATTTTCAGATTTCAAACGTTCAATCACACACATAATTATTAAAATAAGTAGTAAACGATGCGCTATTTTTTTATATATAGCATAAAGATAAGATCTGCTGATCTCCATTTATGAAAATCTTCTTCCTCCTGCCCTTATCCTACATTATATAGGGTCAGCACAACATGTTGCATGTTGCAATAGTTATGGCTTAGTTTTTACAACCGCCCGCTTGCCTGACGTTAAGCCCTTTTTGGGGAAAAAAAAAATCAGTCATCCTTTTTATTTAAATTATTTTCTGGTTTCACATTGAAAGTAGGAAACGAAATTTCGTTGTTAGTCATCTAACATATCCTCAAGCTACACTTTTATTGGTTTCTTCTTGAACAAACAACATCCGAGTGTCGGTTTGGATGTGCAGGGTGACACTTTTGCTGGGTCGCCGACTTTTACGGGGTCCGTGCACAATCACATTCGACAACTATGTCACGAGAGCTTCTAAATAGGAAATTCGCAGTGTCAAGCGTCTTCGATTGCTCTTAGTCCTGCATTTCATTGCGCTTGAATGCAGAAACAGGCAGCTTGCGCAGGTGCTTGCGCACAATCTTCTTATAATTTAGTGGTGGATCACAGCAATCTTCCTCTTAGAAAGTTAGAGGCCTTGAAACACGCAGCTTTTTCACAATAATACATAACCTTCGGCAAAGGACATCGTGGCAAGCAGGGATAGCACATAGGTGGATCTTCATAGCACGTTTTTGTACAAGGGGCCACTAACATCATACATACTGCAAATTGTTCGCAGTCTTTAGGATAAAAGCACGTCATTTTTATTTAGATTTACTTCTTATTCTTCTGTAAATTTTATATAATAATAAATAAATTTCCACTAGAATTTTGATAATTTTAATAAAAGTAAATATTCCCTAAATATTATTAATATGTGTTTTTATTTGCTCTCTGAACTTTTAGTTAATTCAAAACTTTCATTGTTAAGTGTTATCACGGGGTGGTTTGTCTAAAACCTTTCTTCTTCGTCCTAACCTTATCCGAAAGTATGTGGCGTCAGCCAACGTGTTCTCTCCTTCCACTCTCCTGTGTTAGCCATCATTTCAACATTCACATCTTTTTTGGCATATCATCTTTTACGCCATCCATCCATCTTTTATTTGGACTTTCCTTTTATATCCATCAACTGTCATTTATAACATTTTCCCTGTCACGTGGCATTCTTCTACGCATTATATGACCATACCTTGCTAGTCTGTTTGCCTAAAATAGGCGCACGGAAAAATATGTGTTAGAAATTTTTTTATTAAAATTTCTTAATAATCTTGAAATAAACATAAAATGTAGATCCAAGCGGTAATCTCTCTCTAAATAGTTAAAAATAATTATTTGTACAAAATAGATAATGAAGCTGTTGTTAAGACGCTTTTATTAGTTTCACCTGTATGTTTTTTTGTTGGTTTTTATATATTACTAGCTGACCCGGCAAACGTTGTTCTGCCATATAAATAATAAAATGTCAAAAAATTAAAAAAAAATTTAGGGGTGGACTACCCCTAACATTTAGGGGGATGAAAAATAGATGTTGGCCGATTCTCATAGCTACCGGATAAGCACAAAAAATTTCATCAAAATCGGTCAAGCCGTTTCGGAGGAGTATGGCAACGAAAACTGTGACACGAGAATTTTATATATTAGATTTTTACCTAGTAGGTGTTCAAAAGATTATAGTAGTTTTATCCGTGCAGGGGCGGAGAAAGAATACTAACCTCTGTGGCCGGGGTCGGCCTGTCGTAAAAGGCGACAAAACAACCCACCCTAGCTACGTGGTAGGGCCTCAACCGTCTGGATGGCGACCACCTTTGGTCTTAAGTATGCCGCCATAATAACCTTGTGTTGTGTTCCGGCATTAGTGACCCAAGTTCCTGTACCCTTATGGGACAGCAGCGTGTTCGCGATGCCACTGGCGTTGCAAACACCTATAGGCGACGGTAACTGCTAAATTCTAAGCGGGCTGTCAGCCTGTCTGCTGTCCTACGCAATAAAAAAAAAAAAAAAGTAAATTCAATGATCATTAATCGATATTTTCTATTATATAATCATAATCATTATATAATCATAATATTATTAATTAGACATTTCACACAGCGCCGTACATTTCTAAAGTGAGTAGCACTTGTGTTATGGGTACTAGAAAACTGATATATTCAATAATACATTTTTATTTTGTAAATAAATACATAAACACATTGGGACGAAAATCTAACTACTCATCACCGTAGGCGTGACAACGTGCTAGAACTGTCTCGTCACGGAGGTTTTTTTAAATATATTTCAATCACGTTAACTCTTATCGGTTGCTGAAAACCACTGCTGAAACAATGATGAAACATCACATTGACTGATAAAGACATGGAAAAACATTTTCTGTATCTAAAACAGATCCAAAAAAATACATAATTTCATTAACTAAACCAGCTAAACTCTGAAGCAGGTAGAAACTGAGTGAAATATCTCTCTAGTACAACTAATTTAATATTATATATTTGATCACAGACATTAAATGGAGACGTAGACACGGTGTATCCACAAGGGGAATGGAAAAGGGAAATTAGTGCGGATCAGATAGTGTTGCGAAATTATTAAGCCGATTCGATATCGATTTCTCATTTATTACCGATTAATATTGCCCCTACAGCGTTCCGGCAGGGTTGCTTGTATTGCTGAAATTCTATTTTAATTTGCAATGAAATAATCTGATAATGAAAATTGTAATGTATGCGAGCTAAATTATGTTTTATATTCATCGTATACCTATTTATAAAATTGACTAGAATGTGTTTGGAAAAAGCTTTTAAAATGTTCAGCTTATAAGACGTTAAGTTTTTAAGTTTAAAAGAACATGGATATATGTCAAAACCAATATCTCAGCCACTCAACATTTTTTTATTGCTGTCACCGTCGCCTATGGATGTTCCGACGCCAGAGGCACCGCGAACACGCTGCTGTCTCATAGTGTCACAGGAACCTGAGTCACCAATGCCGGAACACAACACAAGGATTACCTTGTGTTGTGTTCATAATAATATGGCGGCATACTTATGGACCAAGGATGGTCGAATCTAGACGGGTTTGGGGCCCTACCGCGTAGCTAGGGTTGTTTTGTCGCCTTTTAACATAGGCCGAGCCCGGCCGTAGGGTTTAGTATTCTATTATTATAATAGTTTAGTAAGTAGCTATCCGTGCAGGGTCAGAGAAAGAATACTAACCTCTGCAGCCGGGGTCGGCCTGTCGTAAAAGGCGACAAAACAACCACCCACGTGGTAGGGCCTCCAGCCCGTCTGGATGGCGACCACCTTTGGTCTTAAATATGTCGCCATAATAACCTTGTGTTTGTTTCCGGCATTAGTGACCCAAGTTCCTGTACTCTTATGGGACAGCAGCGTGTAAACACCCATAGGCGACGGTAACTGCTAAATTCTAAGCGGGCCGTCAGCCTGTCTGCTGTCCTACAGCATTAAAAAAATTATTATTATTCCGCCCCTGCACGAAGAATAATCTCAGATCTACGTGGGATTAATAAACTATTATATGTTATGCAATCACTATAATACAAAACTGTAATCCATACTAATATTATAAATGCGAAAGTAACTCTGTCTGTCTGTCTGTCTGTTCCTCTTTCACGCCTAAACGGCTGAACGGATTTTGATGAAATTTGGTATGGTGATAGATGATAACCTAGAAATGGTCATAGGCTATAAATAATCACGCCATCGTTCTTAGGGGGTAGGCAGTAGGCAGATAACTAAATTGAGTTAGTGATTTTTTGTGCTTATCCGGTATCTATGAGAATCGGCCAACATCTATTTTTCATCCCCCTAAATGTTAGGGGTGACCCACCCCTAAATTTCATTTTTTATTTTTTGACATTTTATTATTTTTATGGCAGAACAACGTTTGCCGGGTCAGCTAGTATATTATAAATATATAAATAAACTATAATAATAAAAAAGAGTAGATGCTAAAATTCGCTACCCTTAATTTTCAGAAACGTTAAATTTAATTAAATTCATATAATGTTACATTGTACATGTTCATATAGCGCCATCTAGTTTCAAAATATGCGGTAGAATGCTTGTATTACCGATATAACACCACAATTGGAACGAGAAAATCAACCGCGACTACCGTAGGCACTCCAACTTATAAAAACCATTCCACCACCGTGGTAGTCAATTTTTATATTTAAGAACTAATCAGACTAACAACAGTAATCAGAAAAGAAAGACTAAGAACTAATAAAGATAGTGCTGAGCAAAATAGTGGGGAAAAGGCCCTCAAATAAAGACAATCACAGGGCTCAGTTTGCCTGCAGCTCTGAAACAGGCCGAGGACAGAGTGGTGTGGAAGCAGTTCGTCGACGTCTTCGTAAAGGCTTATCAAAACGGGCACGACCTTCAGGAATGAAGAAGAAGAAGAACTAATCTAAAATGTTATATTATATAACATTTATAAATTTATTCTTGTCTAGTGCTTAGAGTCATTATTGCCATGATAGCTAAACCAAATCAGCATGTGATAAGTATAATTATTTAATTGTAGCATAAAGTATATATAGTTAAATAAAACTCTAGCTAATATTCATGAGCGAAGAAATTTGGGAACCCTCATATTTAACCCAAAACGAAAACAAATTAGCAATAACCGTAGAATAATCGAGTAAATAACAATAATTATGATATATCGATCACATAATAACAGGAATAGCTTTTATCGTGGTTTTGCGTGTTCCTTCCTCGTAGACACAGTTGTATACTTTTGTTTTTACGACATCGTTGCAGAAAGTTGAGAGGGTGGTAAGAAGTTTATATTCTCTCTGGCTTAATGTGTTTTGTTTCGTTTGAAAAGGAAACTTGAAAAAGGTTGCTCGCGTTGATTTCTAACAGAATCTCGCTAAGTTAACAATTATCTAATTAAAAGCGCTATAAATAAATCATCGGTAATTTCAGAGGTGTCTTTTAGTTGCATTTTTAATATAATTAGTGTTAGCCAGTTCAATAATTCCTAATTTACTCCTAGGTACTCGAACTGGAAGGTGAGATTTACTACCTAGTAGCCGTAGTGCATTTATCTTTTTTTGTCCTTATATATATATATATATATATATATATATATATATATATATATATATATATATATATATATATATATATATATATATATATATATAATATACGTTTTCTACTTCCATTCTCCGCTGTTAGACGTTATCTTAACAGTCACACCTTTCGCACCATATAATTTTTAACACAATCCATCCATAATCCTTGACACATTCCTTGGTACCAAAATAATTACTATTATTTTAATAATAAAATAATATTTGTGCGTTTAATATTTGATAGTTTGTTTTGCCAAAGAATGTATAGGGTTTTAAAGGCTTCTTCTTCTTGATAATCAATGAGGAACTGAAACTAATTTTCTTTTCCTTATGGATCGCTCAGTTCTGTCAAGTTCTGTCTATATTTTTCTTGTATCACCGATGCAATACTCACTGAACAATACTCACTGTTTAGAATTTAACAGTGTAACAGTGTAAAGATAATATTTTAATAAAGGTATTTTTGTTTTAAGTTTTTAAAAAGCAAACCCTAGGAACATTGAAGTCAGCAGATATGTCTCCCGTCTGATATGCTGACTTGATACTTCCATTATCTTCTCAGCATCAATAGAAGACAGTCGGATCTAATAAGCCATTTTGCATAATTTAAGACATTGTTTACCAGTCTTATATGAGATTAGTAAGCATATCGTGATAACAAAGAAATTGGACGAAATCATAATTGGATAACTAACCTATCTAAAGCAATCTAATTGCTTTAGGTAATTTCTTCGTATTTAATCCAAAAGAATGACGTACCCTCTTCTGAAATGAGAAGATAATAATACTATTTATGTCATTGTTTAATTGCTATTTAAAAGCTAAATTTATGGTGCAATTGAAATGATGTTTCGAATAAAAGCAGTTTAAGAAATTTTTTGGGTAAATCCACTTCATTACTTCCAATCATGGTTATGGAAAGTTCGATTTCTTTTGTGATGTAGCATGTTCAATGTATATTCCGTTACAGCTACATCTCCCGAGCATTTAAATTTTTATCTCTTTTTAGTGTTTCATTTCAATTATGTTTATAATTTTCCCTTAAAGGTTTCCCTACGGATCCCATCGTAATTGAGTAATGTAATTTGTTCCTTGCAGGGGCAGAGAATACCCTTGGGGCTGGGGCGGCCTATCGTAAAAGGCGACAAAACAACTAGGTTGTAGGGCTTCATACAGGCGACGGTGCCCGCCGTGGGCTATTAGGCTGTCTGCTGAGCTCCAGCTATTAAAAAAATATATTGTATATGTATAATGCTATGAAAACTCACACACTGCCGTCTAGCTCCAAAGAAAGACACTGAGTGTTGGTACTGGACTACTATTATACTACTTATACGTAATTTTCTATTATAAATATTTTTTTATTACTGAGGAGCATCAGACAGGCTGACGGTCCACTTAATAATAAGCAGTTACCGTCGCGTATGGATGTTTGTGACGTTAGTGGCACTGTGAACCCGCAAATGTCCCATAGGGGTACAGGACCTGAGTCACTAATGCCGGAATACAACACAAGATTATTATGACGGCATATTATAGACCAAGGGTTGCTATCCTAACGGGCTGGGGCCCTATCAGGTAGCTAGGGTTATTTTGTCACCTTTTACGACAGGCCGACCCCGTGCTGTATTATTACTAATAATATAAAAAAATGTTTTAAATATAAATACCCCGACTTACGAAGGGAATGGAACATGTTAGCCCTACAGCCGTTACGAATGATGAAAGGCGTTACGCCACGGGGAAGAAGTACGCAGAAGTATTTTTATCAAGGTAAATACTCCGTGCTTTTTTAGCATCGATACCTTTTGGTGACAATTTTTTTTTGGACGGATAAAAATTAGAAATATATATAAATATAGTTTATTTTGGTATGCGTATTGTCAGCCGTAGTTATGAATGGTCCTGTGTTTCCAGCTACAAAACAAATTATCCATTAAATTCATAAGAAGTTCTAAAAAGCGTAGATATCGCTAATATAGGTGTTTTTCTTTTGTTAAAGACAGAATTTTTTTCAAAGTCAGTTTTTCCAGGTGAGTTTTGTCAATTGTTGAAAAGGAAATTTAGGTTTACTAAATGTAACGAAAACTTAATAAGTAATTATTTTAAATTAAATAAATTATTCGATATATTCAACTATCGAATCATAGAAACACTAGACCAACGATTAGTATTCATTCCAAACACTGAAATCTAATCTGGGAATTAGATTAAAAACTATTACTTTTTCCATTAAAACCTTTTTAACTAGTTTCAAAGTCTCTCAAAGTAGTTTTTCAGACTGAAAACAAACATTGTTTAACAGTAAAAAACTAAAAAATTATTATTATTGCATCTACTATTTTGTAAAGCTTTTTGGGTTACAGGTGGAGTTAACAGTTCGTGTTGTATAAGCTATGCTGTATTTGCCTATTATAATACTGTTTTGTATTTAAATGGGGGGTAATCCAGTGGTCAGACATTCAGGGGAGTTTGTAGGAAATTGGACGAAGAACATTTAGCGAAATTCATTTTATTTCCCTCTATTCTGTTATTAATATGTTGTATGATATAGATTGTGTGTGTTTATATCGTTATCCTATAATTAAACACTGGTATTTAATCCTATATCAAGAGGAAAATATTGGATTATATAAGACACTCCAAAAGCTACGAAGTGGATCTACTAAGATTCCACGGTATTTTTAAGTATATTATTAATATGTTATAGGGCTTAGTAAAGTAAGTTTCCAAGAAGAATAAGCATTATTGATTTTTCTAAAGTTGATTTTAATTAAAAGGAAATTGTACTAGTGGTCTTCTGTAGTGTTATTCCTCCTACATTCGGCATTTTGAGCCAGGTTGAGTATTGTTTTAGGCAAATAATGTAGCAATGTTTGTTTTAGTACAATGGCATGCAAAAATAAAAGACTAGATTTGTTTAACGTAATATTAAATCAATTTAATAAAACCTATGGGCAGACTTCTGACTTCTAACGTCATAGTGAAAACGATTGGTGCCTTTTGCGGACAAATCAGGAGAAAGAACAATTTGTCGTCTTTTACATCCCAGGGTTCCTTTTTATATTGGTCGGAGTCACACAATACCAAGCAGTATTATTAAAAATAAACTAAAATATAAAATTGAGCAGTTATATAAGACAATTTCATTTAAGTATGAAATAAAATTGTAGCTTTTAAAACAAAAAATGTCGCAGCTCGCAGCGGCTCACATTGGCTCAGAATGGTTCATCGCGGTTCATCGCTGAGCAATGCCTTATCGTCGCCAGCACTCGGCAATTAAGCAGATTGCATTTATATGGGTTTCACATAAATCAGGGATCTGCCGCGTTCCGCGTCCTGGGGCTCCAATTCCCAGAGGGTGTGCCCACTA
Source organism: Malacosoma neustria (assembly GCA_963693495.1). NCBI lineage: Eukaryota > Metazoa > Arthropoda > Insecta > Lepidoptera > Lasiocampidae > Malacosoma > Malacosoma neustria. The sequence continues at coordinate 896,358 of OY856389.1, forward strand.
AAATAGCAATTTCATACATATCTCGACTAGTTCTGAAAAATATATAATTGGAAATTTTTCTTTTTAAAATTAACTTCATAATATACCATCTTGTCTTATATATAAAATTCTCGTGTCACAATGTTCGTTCACGTACTCCTCCGAAACGGCTTGACCGATTCTCATGAAATTTTGTGAGCATATTGAGTAGGTCTGAAATTCGGCCAACATCTATTTTTCATACCCCTTAGTGATAAGGGTTGTCCACCCTTAACATTTTTTAAAAAATGCTGCCCAAAGTCACTATTCCACGCGGACGGAGTCGCGGGCACAGCTAGTATACTTATAATAATTTTATTGCGTTATATAATCAGATTGAATAAAAAAATACAAATATTTATTACATACAGAAAAAATATGCTTCAGTGACTCATTATTCGTTTTTAAAGTCTTCAAGCAACGCGTACTAGTATTGAGTTACAAGCTGAGACGTAGGCACTGACGACAGGATTAATTCCATAGTAATTAAGTAATTCAGCGGCCTGTGGAGTGAGCTAGTGAGTGTCTCTTAAGAACAAGATCTGAAATGAGGATATACATAGACTAACCAAAGTGACCGAGTAAGTGAAAACGTAGAGTATCGAGCTGGATGGAAAAGGCATATGATGGATGGATGTATAGTGCAGACTAGGAGAGGCCTATATCCAGCAGTGTATGACAGTCGGCTAACGATGGTCTTACTTTTCTATATCATTGCATCTTCTACCTTACTTAGATTTTTTCCTATTTTACTGCTGTTATACAAACAGCATACAAGCTGATGATCCTCCTAATAGTAAATAGTTAGCGTCGCCTATAGATGATTGCGACGCCAAGGCACCACTAACAAGCTGTCGTCCCATTAGGCGATTTGGAGCCTGAGTCACTTATGTTGGAAAACAACACAAGGTTGTTTTCCAACATAATATTATATTTCAAGATCAAGGGGTGTTTGCCATCCCTTCAGGCTTGGAGCCCTATCACATAGCTAGGGTTGTTTTGTTGCCTTTTCGTTTCTTTTCTTACATTTCTTCTTTATTTTTCTATTTTTTCATTAACCGTGAAATGTTCGTCTACACCAACGGTTAAAAAGAGTTTTTTTACTTGGATTATTTTTGTTCTACCTTCTTCTTTGGTTCTCTATCTCTTTTGAAACTGGCAGTAGCCTAGCAGAACTATTATGACCCTCGTGATCAAGTACCAACCGTTTACAATCGAGTGCACCAACCCCCTATTTACATACTCGCGAGTTTAATGGCCTCTACCAGTACTTAGCAATATGTCTTCTCGTGATTTACTTGTGTGTAATTAACGCGTTTCGTTGCAGACGTTTCGGCGTGCCCTGAGGGCGGGTCGTGTCAAACAAATCTACCTATTCGACTATTATAAATTGATAATTTTAGACATTTGTTTTAACATACAAGATTAACTGTAAAACTTGGGTCTTTCTCATATAAAGATGTCGCGACCAAGACGTCATAGTGATCTATTGGTTATGAACCTGGATATTTTTAGTTCCAACTCTACTGTCAACACAATTTCATCTTTTGACAATTCGGATCGAAATCAATGAGTTTCAATCATGAACATAATAATATCTTATCACACATGTTTAAGTTTGTATTACTCCGATGCTCTGACGAAAAATAAAAATAATAAAAGAACTCTCATAATTCACTTATTAGGAGAGTCCAAATTCCACTAATATATGAATAGCACAACTTATACGAGAATCTAGAAGGGCTAGCAATAGTTTTTAGTTATCATATAAACTAGCTGACACCCGCGACTTCGTCCGAGTTGCTAGATATATTAACAAAGTTGTCGTCATGAGGCAGAGGTAGAAGAGACTTCCTCTCTTCTATGCATGTGCGCTACACCACTTGCCCCACTGAACACGTAGTGCTTATAAAAATCTTGTTTCTTAAAACTTTAATACATTTATATTAAATGAAGATATCGCAATATTTTTTTAGACAAGGGTCAAGTATCTAAGAAACTGAGTAAATTTAGAAAATGTCATTGAAATCTATCTAGTAGTTTTGCCTTGATACGCGCACAATGCGCGCCGTTGGATGAAGTCTAGGGGATTGAGCTGACAGGTAGATGCTTCAGCCCATAAATGTGAGGAGTATTCCATATGCGGTCTGACCTGTGCTTGTATAACACAAGCCGTTGCCTTGGACTGAAATATTGCTTGGACTGGTTTAGCACACCCAGCTTTTTGGAGGCAAGCTTAGCTTTGCTCTCCAGTTGTCCCATAAACTGCAAATCATTCGTGATGTCGACACCAAGGATCCCAATACTGCTTGAGATGAAAAGAGAGGTTCCTTGGAACTGAGACGCAGGTGCGAACGGGGTTTTCTCTCGGCGTTGCAAACACCCATAGGTGACGGTAACTGCTAAATTCTAAGCGGCCGTCAGCCTGTCTGCTGTACTAAAGCAATAAAAAAATATAACAAAATAAGAAGCAATGCGTTGAATATGCGTTTATTTGTACAATTATGAGATGAAAATGGTGAAGACTTCCAACGATTGCTCTTAAATACTGAAGGTACGCTGGTTGTCGAAAGGTACATGTTTAACAAGATTTTACTCACTTTTTTTTTATTTAAAAAACCAACAGCGTTACAATATATATATATATATACACATATATATATACCTATAGCGAAGTAGAAGCGAGGAATAAAAATATTTACAATTAAACAGATCTAGAATTAAATATAATATAAAGATATCATTAGAGTACATATTATATACCTACATATAAACTAATGGAAAAATGAAAGATAAGGCAGAAAAGAAAAATAAAAAAAAAACAAAAATTATTTAAGAACGTTCATCATTAATCCTTTAAATACTTGTTTAGTGTAGTAGTTTTGAATTAGTTTTAGGGTTTATGGAAAGTAAAGATCCCGGTTTAAAAAAACCTGATCAATTTGAAAGCAGATATCGCGTATTTGACAGATTTGATCAAAAAATTTAATGACATTAACTTACATTTACAAGGGCACAACCGCAATTTAATAAAAACAAAGGGTGTTATTTCAGCTTTTCTTGGAAAATTGAAATTTATGAAGCCAAATATTAGTCGGCGTGAATTTTCCCAGTTTTCAAATTTGTCACAGGTGAATAAGAAGAAAAACAGAAGAATGCCTTGATGAGGATATTCAGACATACGTTCAACATTTAATTGCCCTGTATGATGACTTCAATATCAGATTTAAAGATATTCTGACGATGGAAATACCGCCATGGATCATAAATCCATTTGATGAAACGGAAGTGGTGAATGTGATATTACAAGAAGAACTACTCTAGTGACACTAATGAGGAGCTGAAGGTGAAATTTAAAAGAGGGTATCAAACATTTTGGCTGCATTATTTGCTGTCAATCCATCAAGTACATCCCTCTCATTAAAATTATGACCATTTTGCGATTGTCATTGTAGAAGTTACGTTATGTTATTAATGTTTAAATTTAATTATATTATGACTGTTATCATATTACAATGTAATATGATAACAATAATAATTAATAGTGTAATAATTATTATATAATATTTGAATAAATACAACATAAAAAATATACTATTTTTATTTTACCACTGCGAATGGGGAGTTTCCTAAATGAAATAAGTGAGAATTGATTGGTTCCTTATGCTGTAAGTAGATGTCAAAAAAATTAAAGTTGGGTGGAATCACTATTTTGATTGGCCAACCTTATTTTTTTGACATGCACTCACAGCACAATCAATTAATTAATAATTCTCACTTTTTTTCGAAAACTATTAATTCGTGCTTCAAACTCCGCCGTAAAGCAAATTTCCATACTAAGATCTAATCTTCACATTCGTCAAGTTTTGTGAATATGGTAGAAATATACCTACCAAAAACAGCTAAATTTTTAAAGTGGTCTTTGAGAAAAAATTCTGGGAACCTCTGTTTTATATGACGGAAGAAAATAATAAAAAATCAGTAGATTTCTTCCATTAGCACTTTTGTCATGTCCCTGATATTGTCAATATCCATAGAAATCAGTCTGTTCTTCTAGCTGGAATTAAAGGATTTATTAATAATACGTTTTATCTTCCTTCTCAAGTAAAACGCATTTAAATCTAAATATGACTTGAAATGGATCGGAAAACATTCAAAAAAGTTAGTGAATATATAAAATGTGTCCTCAAGAGTTGGAACCTAGGTTGTATTCCATTCGGACAATAGTGGTTACTGGAGTTTTATGCGATCGTATAATATACTTGAAAAGAGTAGACAAAATATATTGCAAATATATGCAGTTACAGTTGGGCGGTCAAGTGTTTCTATTCGTTTTCAATTTATTTGGCACCCTTATCTTGAAATCGAGAATATATCGCTTTGACATACGTTTTCCCTTCCAATCGGTCTACTTTTAAATAATATATCCCGGGTACACGCCCAGCATTTATTTCCCAACTTTTCTCGAGTTCAGGCAGTGACTTCAAGCGTCAAGCTGAAATCATCTGCGGAGAATAATAGAAACTAGATGGGAAAACCTTTGAAAAATGGAGCTGTATCAAGCATCTTTTTTATTGCATGATAACAGACAGGTTGACGGCCCAATTAATAGGAAGCAATTACAGTCGTCTGTGTTTGCAACGACGGGGACATCGTTAACACGCTGGCGTCCGCGTAAAGAATCTGGATCACTTACGCCGAAATACAACAAGGTTATAGTGGTATATTTAAAGACCAAGGCTGGTTGTCACACAGACGGGCTCGTGACCCTACCACAACGGTTATTTTGTCATCTTTTATGATAAGCCGCCCCCTGCCACTGGAGTCAGTAACTGCGATAACAATGAAGGATATACTATATATGTAATAAATTCTTTTACTGTAAATAAAGCGTCATTATTTTATTTCTATGTTAATTTTAAAAGAGTCAACACTTTTGTGCTTGATGATAAAGAACATGCACGATAATGTGCGACGAGAAAAATAAACCAAGTAGAGCTAGGTGTGAAAACTAGTTAAATCATAGTTGTGACTGGATTTATGCGTTTTACAACTTGGTAAATTCTTTTCAGAATCGTTACCGTTGTAGTTTTAGTTTATGTCGTTGCCGTAACATTTATTATCAAAATAAAATCTCTTTTGTTATTCTAAAGTCCTTAATATTTTATACGCATCTTAAGATATGTAAAATGTCTTGGTTCATTGGGGATGGCTCAGTGAATGACTATTATAGAGAAAGCCCGTCCGCAAGATAACATATGCGTATTTAATTACATTATTCTAATACGTTATGAAAACTGTCGTTTGCTGTTATGCCTCGGAAACATTGTGAAGCTTTACGAAACCCATTAGTCCCGGGGACATAAGTCTCAATATTACTTGTTTTGGAGGAGAGGATATGCTTACATATAATATGTGGAGCCATTATAAGTTTGAGCGGAAATCACGACAATTAATGTATGTCTCCTTTTTCGATGACACGTGTCCGATATACACTAAAACTATCTTAAGGTATCGACGCTTAAATATATTCCGGATGATGACTCTCATTCTCATAGATCAAGGGAAGAGATCTCCCATCCCCGAGGGTCAGTTGGAATTTTCAGTGAATTTTTCCTTTTATAGTGCGTCGAGCAATATCGCGTCTCACCATTGAAACTATAGCTTGTCGTTAGGTTGAGATTAGTGTTTTTTTATTGCTAAGATACAGCAGACAGGCTGACGGCCCACTTTACAGTAAGCTGTTACCATCACCAATGGATATTTTTGAACACGCTGCTGCCCGCATGGGTTACTGGAACCTGGGTCACTTTTACCAGAACACAAAACAATGTTATTATGGCGGCATATATATAGATCAGAGTTGGCTCTCATACGGGTTTGAGGCCCTACCACCTAGTTAGGTTTTTTTATCGCCTTTTACTACAGGCCCACCCCGGCCGCAGGGGTCAGTATTCCTATTCCGTCCCTGCACTCTTGTGCATTCTTCCCATTCATGTAGATAACGAAGATGCAGACCTAGCTGCTTCCGAAATTAATACCTCCTGCCATTTTGTACAATTGACGCTAATACATCGCAATCCTTGAAGTTGGTAAAAACAGTCAACATAGAATTATTAAACATTAAATATCAAACAAAAGAAAGGCAAGCGGAAAGCTGGGGCTTTATGAAGGACACGATTTTTTTATTTACTTGTAGAGAACGGAACCCTGAAAACATTAAGCTCACGGGCGGTGTACCGTCAGCAAATAATATAAGAGTTAGCATCGACCACTCGTCGCGGTGGATTTGTCAGGATGCGAGCAGCCGGGCTCGTTTCGGGTACAGATGGGAGAGTAAAACTTTTTAAATATATTATTTTTCTTTCAAAATGATTTATGTTCAGTACTCACAAAGAGATGACGGAACTTTTTAGATATGGGTATCCATATGTCAAGCAGTGCACTTCAAAAGTCAAACAGTGATATCGGTCTTGCACTGCATCAGTTCCGAGATTCAACTCTTGTTACTTATTAGTTATCTATTTAATATTATTTTCTTATTGGGTTAATTTAACATAAGTGTAATGTAATTTGTGTGTGTGTGTGTGTGTGTGTAATTTGTTGTTGTGTGAGTGTAATGTAATTTATTTTATTTAAGCAAAAGAGTACATACCTCTCAGGTAAAATATCATTATTAATCTTAAGGGTTTTAAACACGATGATTAAAACTTCTTTATTTAATACGATGTGCTTAAAAACCCTAGTATATCGTTCAAATGATAAATAGAAGCTGTTCAACTTAAGAAAGTATGTTAAATATTTTACCGATGTGATATTTGTTTTGGTATCGGTACACGAGCTCACGTTAGGTTCCCCTCGCTGTGAGGAAATTGAGTGAATGTTTTCCAATTTAATCGCATCTGCACTGATACTCCACGTCGGGACAGTCTCTGTTTCTCTGAGAGCACGTACGTGAGCCGACTGCTGTATAAACGACATTGATATCTATACAAATAAATAATTGAATTGTCTCTTTTGTCTAAATGCCAGCTTCTTACTGAAATTGATACAAAACATTGTGTCTGACTTTTTCCGGCTGATCTGCGAAAGGGAGTAGACCAGTTTGGGCAGATTTTCAGTGGCAGATATCAATGCTATATGAAATAACTAGAAGCGGCATAAAATTAGTAACTTCAAATAGCTTAAGCTAGTAAAGGAAATTTTGTACATTTCCAGTATGTTTCAGAACTACGTACGAACACATTTCCCTTCACCACCGTATATAAAAACCATATAATACAATATACATAGGTAGTTTGCTATAATATTAAGAGTTATTTCTCCTTGGAATTAATTTAGTAATCTTGTTTTCAGATATAACATAAACGCCTGGTAAAAATAAATAGCAAGGCTATTATTTTGAGCGAATTTATGAGAATAATGAAAGTTGTTTAAATACATTTTAAATACAAAGCGGATTACCCGGACTCATTCTGCTTAGTTTATTTAGTTTATTAACCGTGTTCATGGTTTTATTTACTTAAATTAGCTTTAATTATAGATAAATTACTTTTATGTTAAACCTATAAAATTATTGCTCAGTTCAGTATTTCGTTTCAAAGTTTAACAACTGCAGTAAGTAATTATATTACAATGGTATTTTTATGATCACCTGCACGGCACCCCTCTGCACGTTCGGGCACCAGGTCACTGCAGCTTTTGGCTACCGACCCTCAGAAACTTTAATACACTTGTCGGACCTAGAAGATGGGCTACTAAGGTCGCGAAATCACTACCCTAGCCTACACTAGCCACAGAAAGGACAACACAAGATGCTGATGGCCGCCGATAGCCAATATTGGTCCACGCAGTCAAGATGGGCAGACATGGAGCTGCGCTCCTGTAGCTCAAACCACGTCACTGTGGGGTTGTTGCCCCTTGAGTTTGCCCCAGGGTAATGAGTGCTAACTCGAAACTCCAAAACCTCCTCAACATATACATTGTAGGAAGAAGAATCGTAGAGCAAACATACAATACACACTCTCAGACCGGAGCCAGCTATTTGCAGACTAAAAATATTTTGTCCGGACCCAGACATGTCCTACCAGAGGGTCGAAGTCCTACATGTGAACTTTATGTTGTATTATTTATAAAATAGATTTTATTTATAATGATACGTGGACTTCCGGTTCGACACATATTTATAAATATACAGATGGCGATACAACTCATGAAATCGTTAATAATTCTAACAATGGCATACGCCTGCTAGGCAATATTTCTTATTTAAATTGCATAATATTATGACATATTTCTTACACTAGTTGTGTAAAGCTTTTTGCGGTTTTGGAAGAAAGTCGGGTCAGACTGTATCCGAAGTAGAAAACTCACTTTGTAAAATCACTGAATAGGGACGCCAAAGCCTTGTCCGATCCAACCCCTTGAAGATGCAGGTTCTCGTATTCTCTGCCAGGAAAATCCCATTCGCACGTAAGCCACAGTTCCAAAAAAGTTCTCTTACAATCTGAAAAAGTATTAGAATTCTTAGAATCTAAAAGTGTCGATATCACGAATGATGTGCAGTTTAGGTGACATTTGTAGGGCAAAACTAATCTTTACTCCAAAAACAATGCTACTGGCACGCTATGATGGCCGTTTTGACGTTTGTCCACTCCATGAATTTTCGTATTAATTAGTAATTACATTTGAAGGAGCAAATTGCTGTTCTTTATTGTTAATAACTGCACATCGCTATTGACAATAAAGAACAGCAATTTGCTCCTTCAAATGTAATTACTAATTAATACGAAACTTCATGAGTGGACAAACGTCAAAACGGCCATCATAGCGTGCCGGTATAGTAGATGAGCTTAACCGGTTCAAGCGTTATTTCACTCCACAACAACGGCTTGTGCTATATACAACTCAAGTCAAATGAAAGCACACATGGAATACCGCTCGCCTTTATGGGTTGGAGCATCAGCCTGTGAATCGTATCTATTTGTCCTCAAACATTTCATATTTTAGAAGCGTGTAACATCTTATAAAAATGCATATACTTTGTACCTAACCAAATTTAAACATGTTAATTTAGCTAAAAAAGATTATAATGAATTAATCGGTTTAGCTCACCAAAGTGTATAATCCGGTGAGAGACGGCGTGAATGTGGGCGGGCTGTTTTAATATTTTATATTTGGGCTGGAGAAGCCACACCTCTGAATCCGTAATTACACATATATATGCTTAAAATATTTACAGACGAGCATAATTAAATGTTTCTAGGTGTGCATGGGGTCTTATTTATATTGAAACACTAATAAGCATGTCTGGTATAAAGCGAGGGTCTTGCGCTATTTCTTATTTGGGATGTCAGATGGAACAAGTCAGACAGTTCACTTGGTGTGGTATGGCTCAGTCCTTATCGATACTCCGCATCAATCCTTTTCGACCTGTCTCTAGGGCAGCTTAAAGCGTCATAATTTTGCTAGTACATGATTTGCTTTTTGTGTGGTAATTTCGGACTCTTGAGAGATTTAGAGCATAGCTCACTGCGCGTCTCTGAATTTACACAGTGTTAGAGTGTTATAATGATCGTGAAGAACTTCTTCGTCCTGGATCTGACAAGCAGAAAAATTTTGGTGGCTTTTTGCTTAAAAAAATCATCATAATCATCTAATCGTTGTATCCCGGTTGCAACCTAAACTTCCGTTTCGGTGCCCGGAGTCCGCTTTCCGACTTTTTTACTCCACTTCGCACGGTCTTCAGTAACCCTGGTAGTGAGCCCATTAGCACGCATATCACCCTTTACGACGTCAAGCCAGCACTTTTTGGGCCTACCCCTCCTACCGGGGCCCGGTGGAACGGTATGGCCAGACATTTGTTTCCCACGTAAGCATCCGGTTGCCGTAAAACGTGGTCGTAAAGTGGACCGGTTCCATAGCTATCCATAATCCTTTTTTTTCAGGACAGCATAAATATATAGCTGTAAAATCATATCATCCGTGCAGGGGCGGAGAAAGAATACTAACCCCTGTGGCCGGGGTCGGCCTGTCGTAAAAGGCGACAAAACAACCCACCCTAGCTACGTGGTAGGGCCTCAAGCCCGTCTAGATGGCAACCACCCTTGGTCTTAAGTATGCCGTCATAATAACCTTGTGTTGTGTTCCGGCATGGGTGACCCAGGTTCTAGCCTCCCTTACCCGAAGTTCTGGAGTGCCCACGAAATTTGGAACTCGAGATGTGCAAAATCCCACCACATCCCTACAGGCGTGACGGATTGGGGCGGGGGTCAGGGAGACCCGATGAAACGGCTGTCCGCTGGCCGCCCGCCAGTCACTAGGGGACCCGAACCCAGATTATCCAGTCTGGGAGGCTGTCCCGCCAACTGGTGCAAAATCTTTGGGGGGTATCGTCGTGCCGGAGCGGAGACCGGACGTGGACCCGGCGATGTTCTCCGGGAGGGATCGGGGGCCCTTCCGTGCCCCGCACTAACTCATCACACAACCTGTGGGTTTGGGTGGGAAGAGAACACTCAATTTTTTTCCATTTTTTCGTGGATACTCTAGAACTTCCAAAAAACGCCCTTTATGTCTATAAAATGGATCGGAAAATGAAAAATAGTAAGCGTAACCCAGCGGACCTCAAATCCACACTCAGAGTGGATTTTTGCAACATCAGAGGTATACACTCAAACCTTAATGCCATTCACCACCATCTTGAAACGGCAAAGCCTGCTCTACTGTTTTTGACGGAGACGCAGATATCTGCCCCGGCCGACTCATCGTATCTTTGCTACCCCGGCTACAATTTGGAACATCTATTCCTCCCAAAAGCTGGGGTATGCTTGTACGTCCGGGACGATATATGCTGCCGCCGTCTTCACGGTCTCGAAGACAGGAACCTTTCCATCATATGGGTGCGAGTGGATTTCGGTGGTTCCACCCGGGTGTACTCCTGCCTGTATCGGTCCCATGGCAGAGAATGCGAAAGGACTGAAACAGCTCATTTTTTCGGGCGTGTTCAAGACGCTACCGACAAAGTTTTTACGCAGTATCCCGCCGCGGAGGTGATCGTTCTTGGAGACTTCAATGCTCATCATATTGAGTGGCTGGGTTCTCCAAAAACTGATCTGCCGGGGATTGCTGCCTTTAATTTTGCTCTTGCCCATGGTTTTACTCAGGTGGTTCAAGGGTTTACCCGCATACCGGATAGAGTGGACCATGCGCCGTCTTTGTTGGACCTTCTGTTGACCACACATCCGGAAGATTATCAGGTCTCGATCGGGACTCCATTAGGAACCTCTGATCATTGCTTGATATCTTCCGTGATGCGCCCTCCAATTCCCGAATGGGCTCGCCCCACCGTGAAGCGGAGAGTGTGGCGCTATCGGTCAGCAGATTGGGATGGATTGCGTGAATTCTATGCGTCCTACCCATGGGGGCCGCTGTGTTTTTCTTCGGACGATCCTGACGCTTGTGCGAACTCGATTGCCGATGTGGTGCTGCAGGGAATGGAATGTTTCATTCCTAACTCTGTGGTGCCCATTGGTGGTTCGGGAAAGCCATGGTTCGATAGGCCTAGTGCTGAGGCTGTTAAGCTGAAGCAAAAGGCCTATCGAGCCTGGACTACAGCAAGGGCTTGTCAGGATCCTAACACTTCCGACTTGAGGAAAAAATACAATGTTGCCTCCAGGACCCTCAAAAAACGGATTGCGAGAGCAAAATTTGAGCACATCGGCAGGATTGGCGAGCGTCTCGCCAGCTATCCCTCTGGGACTAGGGCTTTCTGGTCGCTTGCTAAAGCCGTCGAAGGAAACTTTTGTCGGGCGTCCATTCCTCCACTACGTGCAGCTGACGACCGTCTGGCTCATGCTGCTAAGGATAAAGCCGATCTCCTGGGTGAAATCTTTGCAGCCAATTCGACTCTTGATGACGGGGGACAGTCTCCACCTTCTATTAGAAGATGTGGAGACTCCACAATGTCGGAGGTACGGTTTTCCCAAAAAGCCGTGAGACGTGTCCTCCGATCCCTCGACGTCAAGAAGTCCACCGGGCCAGACGGTATCCCCGCTATTGTGCTGCGAATGTGCTCAGCTGAGCTGTCTCCAGTCCTTTCCCGACTTTTTACATTATCCTACCGCAATGGTTGTGTCCCGGCTTCGTGGAAGGTGGCCCATGTTCACCCTATTCCCAAAAAGGGTGACCGAACGGACCCGTCCAACTACAGGCCTATAGCGATAACTTCTTTGCTCTCAAAGGTGATGGAGCGGATCATCAACGCACAACTCCTGGGTTACCTGGAGGATTCCCAGCTGCTTAATGATCGCCAATATGGTTTTCGACATGGTCGGTCCGCTGGGGATCTCCTGGTTTACCTAACCCACCGTTGGGCTGAAGCCGTTGAGAGCAAGGGAGAAGCCCTGGCTGTTAGCCTAGACATCGCTAAGGCCTTCGATCGGGTCTGGCATAGGGCTCTTCTTGCGAAGCTTCCATCTTACGGGATACCTGGGAGTCTTTGCACCTGGCTATCCAGCTTTCTCGCTGGGCGCAGTATTAAGGTCGTTGTTGACGGTTGCTGCTCCAGTGTGAAACCTATCAATGCTGGTGTGCCCCAGGGTTGTGTGCTGTCGCCGACGCTATTTATTCTGCATATCAATGACATGTTATCTATAGATGGCATTCATTGCTATGCGGATGATGGCACCGGCGATGCACGGTACACTGGTCGTGTAAGTCTCTCTCCTGCGTTTTTGGAAGAAAGTCGGGTCAGACTTGTGTCTGAAGTAGAGAACTCTCTAGAGAGGGTCTCCGAATGGGGACGACAAAACCTTGTCCAGTTCAACCCCTCGAAGACGCAGGTCTGCGTATTCTCTGCCAAGAAAACCCCGTTCGCACCTGCGCCACAGTTTCAAGGAACCTCTCTTTCCATCGCAAGTAGTATTGGGATCCTTGGTGTCGACATCACGAATGATGTGCAGTTTAGGGGACAATTGGAGGGTAAAGCTAAGCTTGCCTCCAAAAAGCTAGGTGTGCTAAACCGGTCCAAGCAGTACTTCAGTCCAAGGCAACGGCTTGTGCTATATAAAGCACAGGTCAGACCGCATATGGAGTACTGCTCATATTTATGGGCTGGAGCACCGGCCTGTCAGCTCAATCCCCTAGACTCGATCCAACGGCGCGCAGTTCGTGTTGTCGGCGATCCCATGCTCACAGACGGTTTAGACACGCTTGGACTTCGGAGAGACTTTGCATCTCTTTGCGTATTCTACCGTCTGTACAACGGGGAGTGTTCTGAAGAACTATTTAGGATGATGCCCTCGTCGTCTTTCTACCACCGCACTGCCCGCCATCGGCTGGGTGTTCATCCCCATTTCTTGGAGCCTCTTCCTTCCTGTACGAAACGGTTCTCCAGAACGTTCATGTTGCGTACTCTCAGGATCTGGAATGAGCTTCCGGCTGAGGTTTTCTCAGCGCGGTATGATATGGGGTTCTTCAAAAAAGGCGTTCTAAAATTTCTTCGAGACCGGCAGCGCGTTGGTGGTGCCTCTGGTGCTGCAAACGTCCATAGGCGACGGTGACCACCTGCCAGGGTGGGCCGTTTGCCTGTCTGCTGAACTCAAGCAATAAAAAAAAAAAAAAAAAAAATCAATATATCTGTTCGAAATATATATTGTTTGTAATTAAATATTTAATTAGAATAAGTACATGTTTGGGACTTAGCTTCGTACTTCGGACTCAAACACGATTTCCGATGTCACAGAGATAATACGTTTGAAAGACAAATAGCAACGTGAAGCTAATTCCGGATTTGTTCTGTTCCTACACCACGTTTGTCTATTTGACGTGAAATGTTTATGTTTAATCTGTGTACCGTGCAACGTACGGTAATCCGATTAGCGGTACACGAGCTGTACGAGTACACGTCGAAGCCGGGGAGTAATGCAAAGTTGTTAATATACCGGAACCCCCCTGCCACGGGGTTGTTACGAAGTTAAGACAGTATATGATGTGGTGGCGACGAAATCGGTTTAGAAACTCTACTTTTTGGTCGGCATTTTTTATTAAATGTTGAGCCGAAGTCCCCACACAAAGTTACAGTTTAGAAAGCAAATAAATATAATTAATATAATTAGTTAGATCCAAAAAATATAATGTACATGACGGACAGACGAAGACAAAGTTACAATATAAAAGTCACTAGCACATTTTAAATTCATCATCATCCCAGCGTTATGTCCCGGTTGCAACCCAAACTTTCGTTTTGGTGCCCGGGGTCCGCTTTCCGACTTTTTCTACTCTACTTCGCGCGATCTTCAACATCCCTGGTAGTGAGCCCATTGGCACGCATATCACCCTTTACGACGTCAAGCCAGCACTTTTAGGGTCTACCCCTCCTGCCGGGGCCCGGCGGAGGCGGCATAGCCAGACATTTTCAATTATACTACTTAAAACATGGCAGTGCTTTGATTAAATAATTTAAAAAAACGCTGATTTTTACATTAAACACCTTCATTAAACATTTGATGACACGCCTGGCTCAGTGGCTACTCAAGTGTACTGTCATGTTCGTGTATTCGATTCCCACGAAAGAAAAATTATTTGTATAATCTACACATTGTTTATAAATAAATAATTATTTTGTGACAATTCACACAGCGCCATCTAGTCCCAAACTAAGTAGCATATCACTTGTGTTATGGGTACTAGACAACTGACACACTACTTATATAAATACTTTTTTTTGTAAATAAATAAATAAATATTATACACAAACATCCAGACGCGGAACGGGGTCATACCCGTGACCTCCGCAAGCGTAGCGAACTACGTTACCCGTTACGCCACGGAGGTCGTCATATGTAATTATTTACTTATGTAAAAAAACGGCTGTTGTAGCTAATAAATATGTGCTTGATGCGAGACAAAAAACCTGTTCATTAGGCAGTCTTTTCGTCTATTTTCATAAGAAATTTGATTTGATAGGTTGGATATATGAAAGGGCCCACCAAACGTCCTGAACCCTCAACCTTGTCAACCAACTACCGTTCTAGAGAGTGAAGAAAGAAAGCTAGAAAGTCTAGATGGTGCTGTGATTCATACATACATTTAATATAATCACACCTCTTTCCCGTAGGGGTAGACAGAGACCACTTCTTTCCACTTGCTACGATCCTTACATACTTGTTTCGCTTCGTCGACTTTCATTATTCCCTTCATACATGCCCTTCGGTTCATCCTAGTATTTTTTTATTATCATTTTTTTCTTATACTGTTTATCTTGGCCCAAGTAGCCGTGATCCTTAGTGAAAGCATTGACTCATTATTTGTCTTTACTTCTATGAACACTTCACAGAGAATATTAAATTTGTATATATGAAATCGAGTGCATTGTTCGTTCGCACCACGACGTGTTAATGATTAAAACATTTATTCCATGTTTCACATTTTGTACGTTAACAAACATGTCGCTGCTATAAATATGGCTGTGCCACCTATTCCTCGCCACAGGAAATATTAAATATGCCTTTATTTGTTTAATACTAGTGTTTACCTGCGGTTTTGCACGCTAACTTATATAATGTTTTCAAATATCCACTCCACTTTGTATTTTGTATATATTATAACAAATTTAATATGTAGCCATATATTTTTCTATTATATTCGGCATTAGTGACCATGTTCCAGTACCCCTTTGTGGATAGCAGCAGATTCGCGGTGCCCTAGCGTCGCAAACATCCTTAGGCGACGGTAACTGCTTACTATTAAGTCCCAGCAGCAACAAAACCAGCAATAAAAAAGACGCACTGAAAATAATTAAAAAGTGTTCATGGGAAACGATGGTTTAACGTCATTAAAAGCCAATTTAATTAGAGAAGAAATAGCCATAAATCTATCTGGTTCATTGAAGGCCAAGATTTAAAAATGATTGTATTAATTTTGCAATTAGACTAAAATTGTTTTCTTTATATTCATATTTGTGTAATCCGAGTCAGATGTAACAAACATATTACACACAAACAAAACACAAAGCAAATATATTACAACTGATGTTAATCGTTCAATATTTCTACACAAGTATAATAAATAATATAACGGCTGAAATAAATAATATCTAGTATAGATTAAGCAATGTTACCAGCATTAATTCATGAATTTAAGATAAAAGACCATAAAGGTTGAATGTAGATCGAACATATATATACCCGTTGGGTAACTGGAACCATGGTCACTTATACTGGAACACAACACAATGTTATTATGGTGGCATGAGACCAGGGGAGATTGCCATCCAGATGGACTTGAACTCCCGTCATCAAGTAATCAAATGTGTGCTATCACATTCAATAATAGCTTACTGGTCTGGTCCCCACGACGGTTCATCCTTTTAGATAATTTATCTGAGAAATTATCGTCAGGTTCATTATCATCACCAATGTGATCCACCAGTTCGTTTTAATTGCAAAAAGAATAAAACGTGTTAACATTTTTACCGTATAATTTATATATAAACTGAAAATAAAACGGTAATTCTTTAAATGGCATCTGTCATTCGATGTAATATAAATCAATGAATGAAATAATAAAAATGCGTACATGCAAAAAAGTTTTGTATATTAAGTAGTGAGCATATTTACACATCGAATAAAAAATGTTATAAATGGTTCCACGTCAAGGCAGTAAATCAAAGCGAGAGGAAAAAAGAAAAGTTCGCCTCCTTTGATCTGTTTGAGGGCACGCGTGATGAATTTGCTCCGTTGTGCGTTACACGGTTTTATTAAGACCTTTTCCACATCGATATTTTCTTACTGTTTACAATTTTACTTTGAAATGTTGCTTTTTAAATCATATTTTCATTACAAGCTTGCCCGCGCTTTATTTACGATAAAGGTGGGGATTAACTACAGCATGAGGTGATAGGGGTGACTATTTGTGATAATTTAACCTCTATATGAATTACGCAAAAGTGAAGTATTTCTTCACCGTCGGTACATGCCAGTTGTGCTATAATATTGATATTAGGCGAGAAAAACTAAGCTGTACATGTTACCGTACAATTCGAACCCGGGACCTATATATTGGTCTCACAGCTTAATGCCACTGATCAATAAGGTACCTTTGAACATTATACCATTGAATAACTAAGAAATATATATATAAATCAAACATAATGAAATATGTTTGTGTAAATATAAATTATAAGTCCCCACACAAAGTTGTAGTTTAGAAAGCAAATAATTTACATAATTAGTTAGATCCAAAAAGTAATGTGTGTATTATAAAAAGACATGAGGGACAGACGAAGACAAAGTTACAACAGAAAAGTCACTAACACATTTTGAATTATACTACATAAAACTTGCCAGTGCTTTGATTAAATAATTAAGAAAAACGCTGAAATTAAATAATTAAGAAAAAATTACATTAAACACCTTCATTTACATTAAACATTTGATGATACGCCTGGCTCAGTGGCTACTCAAGTGTACTGTCACGTGTATTCGATTCCCACGAAAGAAAATTTTTTTGTATAATTTACACATTGTATAGAAATAAATAAATATTTTGTGACAATTCACACAACGCCATCTAGCCCCAAACTAAGTAGCATAGCACGGTTGTTACGGGTACTAGACAACTGATATACTAATTATTTAATTTTTTTTTGTAAATATATACATATTATACATAAACACCCAGACGCGAGACGGGATTCGAACTCGTGACCTTCGCAAGCGTACCGAAGTGCGTTATCTGCCACAGAGGTCGTCAAATATAGTTTCTAAGAAAAATCCGTTCATTAATTTCACGGTTAGTTGATTCAGTTAAGAGCGGGAAAAAGATTATTTCTGGCCAATCTTTTTGATGAATTCGAATAAGTAATTACTAATTCCTATAAACATATTTTTTTGTTGTTAAATTGTCTTGGTGATGAATCTCTGTCACCAGTATCCTTATATACGAACGCATTGGAAGCTATATACGACAAATTAACGAGTTACATACAATGTGCTATCGACAGGTGTTATCTGATTTAATTATGTTATAATATTATGTACATAATATTTTGACGACCTCCGAGGCGTAACGGCTAACGCATATAAGTACGCTTGCGGAGGGCACCGGTTCGACCCCGTCGCGCGTCCGGGTGTATATGTATAATATTTATTTATTTACAAAATAAAAGTATATATGTAATTTATTAGTTGTTTAATACATATTACGCAAGTGCTAAACTACTACTTTGGAACGCATTTATTTAATCAGTAAAATTGCCTAAGAAATTAAAGTAATGGATAATGAATCTGTTATCATCGTTACCGCTATTCAAATGCCATGCTTATAAGCTATCTCAATATGATATACAAGATGATTCCAAGAGAAGCCACCTCCTTTGCATATGGGTCCTATACTTCGCTAAGTCTTCCTCATTTCACCAATTTTAGAAATATTAATGAATAAAACTCTTTATTGTTCACGAACTAAAGTAAACAATATATATAATACAAATATATGAATTAATGTAAAATAATATTACATTCACATAATAAATATGCATTATATCATAAAAAACCCCGAAAACTTTTTTAAATTACTGTAGGACAGTAGACAGGCTGACGGCCCGCTTATAATTTAGCAGTAACCGTCGCCTATGGGTGTTTGCAACGCCAGTGGCATCGCGAAAATGCTGCTGTCGCATAAGGGTACAAGAACTTGGGTCTCTAATGCCGGAACACATCAGCATGGCAGCATACTTAAGACCAAAGATGGTCGTCATCCAGACGGGCTTGGGGCCCTACCACGTAGCTAGGGTGGGTTGTTTTGTCGCCTTTTACGACAGGCCAACCCCGGCCGCAGAGGTTAGTATTCTTTCTCCGCACCTGCACGGATATAAACTATAAATAATGCCGGAAACGTTACCAAAACGCTAGCTTAGAATTATTGTAATTATAACAAGAATCATTTCAAAATTAAGTTGAGGAACAACAGACAGGCTGACGGCCCACTTAAGCAGTTACCGTTGCCTATGGATGTTTGCGGCACTAGGAGCACCGCGAACACGTTGCTGTCCGTCAGCAGGCACTTGGGTCACTAATGCCGGAACACAGCACAAGGTTATTATGAAATATAGACTAAGGGTGGTTGCCATTTAGACTGGCTTGGGGCCTTACCAGGTAGCTTGTTGTTTTGTAGCCTTTTACGACAGGCCAACTCCAGCCGCAGGTTTGGTTAGTATTGTTACTTCGCCACTGCACGGAGAAAACCAGATACACAAAGCATACAGTGTTATCTCTAAAAAAAGAAAACAAAGCTTTTGACGCATACACCCAATTACTGCATGTACGAGTAACTATAATTTTCAATTCACGCCCTTAGAGAATAACAAACCCGGAAACACGCGTGACAATGGTGAGTCCATATGTAAATTTCATTGGCCTGAAAACGTTCTTTGTTCATATATCGCGTTAATTTCATAATGCATTATTAATGCACGTGAGTCATGGATGCACCTGATCTAATACGCCATCGATCTTTGTACTTGAGCGTTACACGTTAACTTATCATGTACTGAATTAAGCGTTACAAAATAACGCGTACAGCGGATCGCTGTACGGGTGTACATACTAGGGGTGTTCAATAAAAAGTGATAATGAGTATGACGCAATTATTTTATTAAAAGTTATTTTATTTTTCGACGTATTCACCTTTCAGGTTTATACACTTTGTATATTTTTTAAAAAGCTATAATTCCCTTTTTAAAAAAACTTCCTGATGCCTTAAAAATCGTGTACTCGTGTATATCATCTTCAAATTTATGGCCCTTGAGATGTTTCTTTAACCGCAGAAATAGGTCCAGAAAATATGGAGGATATTCCGAGGATGTTTTGAGGATGAGAATTCGAAGCCAGCTTCTTGAATGGCAGCCTACGCAACTCTGGACTTGTGCGCGGGGCGTTATCTTGGTGAAACAACACAACTTTAGTGAGTTTTTCACGCCATTGCTTACGTATTTTCTTACGCAATTTTGTTATTTGTCCTGCGTACAAAGTGCTCGAAATAGTGGCTCCATGATTAAAGTATTCGCTCATAACCACTCCTTGGCTGTCCCAGAAAAACCGCCCATGATCTTACCGGCAGATGTAATCGTCTTAAATTTCTTCGGAGTTAGACATTACGGTCTCTTCCAAGACATGGACTATTTTTTCGTTTCCGGGTCATAATAGTGAAGCCATTCGTCCATAGTTATAAATCGAGCCAAAATTCGGTCATGATTTTGTTGTAAAACACGTTAAAACACCTGAATATCGGTTTGTTAGTTTCGGAGTTCATCGTGAGCAACAAAGTTACACGAGAATTAGATATAATAGAAAATTATATCAGATGTCCACCATAATACAAACTGTGTACTGTGTGAATTGTCACAGTGCCTGTGCCTCTATGGCCAACGAAAGGTACACGCATGGGGAATTCTATGTTCTCTCCATGTAGTGGTTGAAGGAAGGTCGTTTCTCCCAGGAGGTGCAACCTTGAGCACATAGCCACGGGCTGTACGATCCTAAGATAAAATTGGTCAGGCCATTCATCATTTTTTAAATTATAATGTATAATTTATTGAATTGTATACATAACATACGAATTATATATGTCATTCGTATGTTATGTCTATTTCCTTTTATGCACATGTTTATGTAAGCTGTAATTATAACGTCAAATTTAGAGGTACATTTCTAGTACTTATATAGTTATAAACTACTGCGCATCAATTTGCGATGATCTTTTGATCCACTTCAACAAGTAATAAAATAATAAAGAAAATAAATGTTGTATATCTGATTTGTAGCGAAAGGCCAGCCAGTCGACCCTCTAACCTTAATTCTATTAAACTTAATTTATTAATTAAACAGTAGAATCTATTAACCACTTAAAACTCGGGCACAAAAATGTTCCCGAGGAAAAAATGCTCTCATGCACTCCCGACCGTTTGGGGTCATACTATACAGACTCCTCCGAAAAATGTCGAGAGCCTGCGACAGTCATCCCCGAAACCGGTGGCATATAGTGAGCACCATCCTCAACATTCTACCAACCAGGGGAAATTGGAGCAGAGAGAGTGTTCGCGGAGTGCCAACGTACCTCACCTCCGAGGCCAGTTATCCTATGCCAGTAACCTAATTTTACTCAGGTAAACAATTAATGACGGAACAGTGTTATTATATAATTTAAGTGGGATATTTAATTGGCCGAATATAATTCCCGCTATCCATCTATAAATTAAACTACTGAATAATTATCAAAAACACACGTAAATTGCTGAAAAGCAGTGCAATGCACTTGTGAACAAAGCGTTGCACTTTGGCGCAGCGGAACAAATATTTGCACAATTGTTTTGCGGAACCTTTTTAATGAGGAACATTTTTCATCATAAAGTGCTAATATTGGTTAATGGGAAAGGCGTTATATCAATGTATTAACGCTATCATAAATAGATTTTGTCCAGGGCAATCTGGTGGAGTTTTTAAAGACTTTAATAGTAACGTTAACCACGTTAACCAACCCTATCCACTTTACCAAAAAATAAAATGTAAACAAACAAATTAATGTTTCTCAAACTAAGCTAGAATAAAAACAACATGGCGGGTATAATCCGACCTAATAATAAAACAGTCCTTCCAATCAAGAATAGTACGCTGAACAGTACACTTATAATTATCAGCATATAAAACCAGTAAGAGATTTGGAAACATTGTCTTTTTAGGTTCTTTATAATGTAAGTTAGTTATTACAATTAATGTTGTAAATATGTAAACTTTTTATGCATTATATTTATCATTCATAATTGTAAAAATAAATTATTTTATGTTTTTTTTTTCTAAAAGTAAGGAATAGTAATATAAAAAAAATAAGAATATAGGAGATATTTCTAATAAATAATTAAAAGTTGCTATGATAATTTTTGTATCATGTTGATTATTGTAAAATCGACAACCAAAAACCCGATTAC
Source organism: Malacosoma neustria (assembly GCA_963693495.1). NCBI lineage: Eukaryota > Metazoa > Arthropoda > Insecta > Lepidoptera > Lasiocampidae > Malacosoma > Malacosoma neustria. The sequence goes on from OY856389.1 coordinate 918,358, forward strand.
GATTTGTTTACATTTTATTTTTTGGTAAAATGGATAAGGTATGGACTTTAATAGTAAAAACTTACATCCCAGGTACTTGGTAGGTGATTGTGATTACACGCGGAGACCAATCTAGAGGTCCCGGGTTCGAATCCCACGGTGGCAGTTTTTTTCACCTAATATGCATATTATAGAATAATTGCCATGTACTGACGGAAAACATCTCTTGAGGATATTGAGATTATCGGTATGTCTAACCCACCTGTCAAATCTGCATTGGAGAACCGTGGCAGATATACTGTTCGTTCTGCTGTGGGCTTCTTCTTCCTGCCCTTATCCCATCTATGTGGGGTCGACACAACATTTTTTTTATTGCTCTAGGACAGCAGACAGGCTGACGGCCCGCTTAGAATTTAGCAGTTACCGTCGCCTATGGGTGTTTGCAACGCCAGTGGCATCGCGGGCACGCTGCTGTCCCATAAGGGTACAGGAACTTGGGTCACTAATGCCGGAACACAACACAAGGTTATCATGGCGGCATACTTAAGACTAAAGGTGGTCGCCATCCAGACGGGCTTGAGGCCCTACCACATAGCTAGGGTGGGTTATTTTGTCGCCTTTTACGACAGGCCGACCCCGGCCGCAGAGGTTAGTATTCTTTCTCCGCCCCTGCAAGGGTAAAACATGTTCTCTCCTTCCACACTCACACCTTTTTCATCATATTATCGTTTAGGTAATCCATCTTTTCATGGGACGCTATGGGCTATTATTATTTATATCACAGCGCCCTTTCACAAATATTCAGTTGGCGAATATTACATCATACGAATATTTTGTCCTCTTTGGGTATCAAATCCAGATACATGACCTACCAGATTATTAGCGTGGCCGCTGAGCCAGCCGATTTTTCTATTTTAATACTCGTCTTTGTTAGCATTTTATTAAATTAGAAAATAAATACAAACACTGAAACATATGGTAGAACGAATAGTGATCAAATTATTTTATTGCTGTGGGCCAGCAGACTAACTGACGGACCACTTAACAGTAATCGTTGCCTATGGATGTTTGGAACGCCAGGGGCCGTTAGCACGCTGCCATCAAAGAACAGGAACCTGGATTACTTATGCCAGAACACAACACAAATTTATGGCGGCATTTGTGAAAGACCGGGGGCTTATACCACCACTGGCTTGAAGCCCTACCACCTCGGTTGTTTAGTGGCTTCTACGATAGGCCATCAATATTCTTACACCCCCCTTGCACGGAAAATAAGTTAAAAATTTTGTATTTTTTATTCAAATAAAATATTAAGATGATAAGATATACGTTTCAGATTTTAAGATATTAAGAATATACGTTTTAAGTCTTCTTGTTCTTCCTCCTGTCCTTGTCCCACATTAAATGGGGTTGGCACAACATGTTCTCTCCTTCCCCTCTCCTCTGTAAGTCGTCATCCCAACATTCACACCCTTTTGTGCCATATGTCAGCATCTCCTTGCTCGTATACAGATCATTGTCCCACGCAATTTTCAACCTGGTGTATTTCGGATTCCCCCGTGTAAAACCAATCTCGGCCAGCACCTACCATTGTCTAGAATATGTAATAAATACCTATAATGAAATGGCCGGTAAAATTCCCAACATATATATTTTTTGCGACTCATTGACGGATTTTAAAAGGAAATTAATCATATATTTTCGTGAAGATTAAGTTAATTTAAGTTAGAAGTTAAAATAAATATTAACATTGTCAAATTGTAGACAAAGCTGTGTACGCCTGTCATTGGCATGCATGCATATATGTATATAATTGTTATGTTTGTTATATCATGGTCTTATTTAATGTGTACTGTGCTGTTGGTGTACCTATAAAATAAATAAATAAATAAATATTATTTTTTACGCAATCCATCCATATTTTTTTGGTCTACCTCTACTCCTGTATCCATCCACTCTCATTTGTACCATTTTCCTTGTTATATGGCATCCTTCCCTGCGCATTACATGGCCAAACCACGCTAGTCTATTATTTTAAGTTTTTTAATAACTTAAACACTTAACTTTAACACTTCCACTAATATACTCATTTCATATACTTACGTTTCAAGTCTTATAAACAAAATAGAAATTTTTCTCATTGAAAAAAAAAATGTTCAATGCTTTTCTTTACTATTGTAAGGTATCAATAAATTTTTGATTAGAGCGATAGAAACAAAATTAGTTTAAGCACAGTCTTAGTAAAACATAGGTTTGCGTTTAAACTATAAAGGTTTTGTAACGTTTCATTAAGGAAAAGTTGCATGTTTGACTAATAACTAGCTGTAAACTGTAATACGCCAAGAAAAGAATATATTTTTAATGAACCATAAAACTGTTTTATATTCTTTCCCTTATTTCTTTCATATAACTTAAACAAAAAATAACTACAAAGCAAGTATCTCCGATATTTCATTACATTGTTATATTAATACGTGATGCAAAAACTTGTATCCCTGTTACGAAAATTATGCTGACGAACAAGTACGAAAGTTGGCACAGTTAAATTTTGGAGTAAGGGTGCAGAATGCTAATATTTTTGACAATAATTTTTTAAATATATTAATTTATTTGTACACACACATTACCATGAGATTGACACATACATGTAAACTCAAATAAGCTCTTTTTTATGGTTACTGTCTGTGATCATAGTGAGAAAAAGTTTTTCTCCATGTAGAAGTGGAGTAAGAATACTGACCTCTGCGGCCAGGGTCAGCGTGTCGTAAAAGGTGACAAGACAACCCTAACTAGGCTTCCAGCTCGACTCAATGTCAACCACCCATGGTCTCTATATACGCCTCATAATCTTTTATGTTCCGATTTCAGTACCCATACACGGACGACGGTGTATTAGCGGAGCTCCTAGCGTCCCATATAAAAGCTACGGTAATTGTTTATGTGGCTCGTTAGACTGTATATTGTCCAGAAGCAATAAAAAATATTGATATTATTGGTGTGTAAAATTAGTTATAGTTGAATTCGGCTATAGGCCACTACTATACATAATAGATTAAAGAAAAGCGCAATATTTGTAATGTATTGCATTTATTGCATATATATTCTCATTAGTAGAAGTAATTAGTATTAGTGATTACTATAAACAGAAAGTTGATTGTAAACACACTCAGGATATACATATATACGTACATCTGGTACAAGACGGTCATGACTCATCTTTAGTTTGTATTAATAATTGTCAATGTTACAGCTCCAACGATTTGTTATGTTGTCGTTTATAACACTTTTTACAAGGTTTTATAAATGATGTAAAAGAGAAATCATCTTAAATATTAAAAGCATTTTGGTTTTTAATAATGATTTAATTTATTACTTAGAGAATATTTTGATACGCAATAAAGCTATAAAGCTTAAATCTCTCGAATTGGCAGCGAATTACTTAGTAAAAAGTAAATAATGGAACTTTATGGAGTATTCAGATATACCTGCAATCCACAAATCTATTTATTTTGTTTATTCACACAAATATATTTACATATCACGGAAAGGAAGTCAAAAAATACACCCTTACCAACCTTGAAAGAAAAACCAAAGCTACCCCTCGCCACGAAAAATCTATGACTAGTTCTTTCTTTGATTTCCTCACCTTATCTCACATTATGTGGGGTCGGCACAGTATGTTCTCTTCTTACGCTTTCCTCTTAGCCGTTCTTCTGAAATTCGCACCTTTTTCACCGTATCATTTTTTACGCAATCCGTCTATCCTTTCTTTAATCTAACCCTCCTTCTGCATCCGTCCACTTTCTTTTCTAGTATTTTCCTAGCTGCATTGTTCCCTTGCTTTATATGGCCATAGCATAGTATAGCGTAATGCGTTACTTTGCAGTTGTTAATCGTTGGCGCAATTTCAATAATTCCCCTGATCTACTCATTTCTAATTTCATCAAATTTTGCAAACTTACACATCTACATATACTGTAGGACAGCAAACAGGCTGATGGCCCACTTAGAAGGCATCGCGTACACGCTGCTGTCCCATAAGGGAACTTGGGTCACTAACGTCGGAACACAACACAAAGTTATTATGGCGGCATACTTAAGACCAAAGGTGGTCGCCATCCAGACGGGCCTGGGGCCTTACCACGACGCTAGGGTGGGTTGTTTTGTCACCTTTTACAACAGACCGCCTCCGGCCGCAAAGGTTAGTATTCTTTCTCCGCCCCTGCACGGATAGAATCTGCAGCATTTCCGAAATATGTAACTTTCTTTCATCTTTACTTTTGCGGTTCAGTATTCTGATCAATACGATGTCTTGGACCCCGGGCGCCGAAGCGAGAGTTTGGGCTGCAACCGGTATTCAACGCAAAGATGATGATGACAATACAATGTCTTATTACAGACTTATAAACTATAGAATTAGGTCTCGATATCAAAACAGCTATTATTCTAATGATAAAAACATGAGCTATGGTGTGGCGCCTGTGACTAATGTGCCTATAAGTGAAAACATGTGTTATAACGCGGAAGACCTCGTGCCACAATTAATTGTGACGCCCCAGCAAGGACATCTGAATCATCCTCGCATACGCGCAATATTTATTTTCAACTTTCAATGATATTTCGCCTGGGTTGAAGGAATATTTGCATTAATCATAAAAGTGTGTGAGTAATTGTTATTAAACTCGCCGCTTGGTTTGGGTTTTTAATCAGCAGGTGACTCTAGCTCAGTCCAGGTCCCGGAGTGGAGACTGCGTCTAGGCAAACGTAGCGGAGGATGCCCTTCATATCGCTGGAACGATGGAGTGGGTAAGGTTGCATATCGGGGCTGGATGAGAAAAGTAAGTTCCATCAGTGGACTAACTATCCTGCAAGAAAACTAGCATGTATTGATCAAATAGCAAGCAATATCCAGAATGTCTATAGAACAGTTCGTAATTTCAATCTTTCAGATCATAACACTGCTCAATTTAAAGCGTTTTCAACACAGATTAAATTAATTAAACAGCATTGGTACGAAGAAACAAAGAGAAAATAACCGAGACAATAGAAGAAAGTTTAAAAAGTATATCGAAGCAGTCGTTAATGCATATACTTACAAAAAGATAAGAACTCCGCATTTAATGTTTTCACGAAGTTATTTCGTTGTTTTAAGAGTTATGTTATCCAAAAATACTCCTGAAAATAAAATATAATCCAAAGATAAGTAGGTGGATTTCTAAAGGCTTGAAACGATTTTGTGTTGTTAAAAGAAAATTATATTTAGAATATATTAGATGCAGGAAGAATCCTACTTACATTACAGTAAAAGTGTATGTTTGTTACTATTTCGCGTAAAAACTAATTGGAAAGCTAAAAATGGATCTTGATGAAACTTTACAATAATATAGCCTACACATCAGAATACATAGGCTATAATTTATAAAGACATTGTGTGAATTGTCCAAAATATAAGGATAAGTGTAAGTAGTAAAAAATTCTGCCATCTGCGAGCTATTCTGGCGTGCGCTACAAAAACCGGTAGAGTTACACGTACATAATGTATTAAGTATGGAAATATTTCGGCCCGGGCCACGAGATCGGCAGGCCACGTATCCGTGGGCCCGGGCGTAGGCGATAGGAGAACAGCGGGGATTTTAGTGGGTAGTCGGATGGCCAAACATCTTTCCCGGAGTCCCACATATCCCTCGGTCCCCCCAGGCCGGGGGAACCCGTCAAGAGAGGTTTTTCCCCGAGATAAAAAAAAATTATGGAAATATTTATCTTAAATAGTCCGCGACAAAAAGCCTGCGACAGCATATTATACCTATCTTTTATGTATAAGCCATTATCACCAAAATAGTGAAATTGCTATTGAATAGAGATAGAGTGAACCTTGAAGAAGGACATAGGCTACTTTTATAATTTTTTTTATTTATATGACAGAACAACATTTGCCGGGTCAGTTAGTAAGTTATACATTAACTTTTTTTTTTGTTTTATAGCGAGAGTTCAGCAGACAGGCAAACGGCTCACCCTGGCAGGTGGTCACCGTCGCCTATGGACGTCTGCAACACCAGAGGCTATGGTAAAATTAAAAAAATATTACATTTGTCAATCGCAGAAACTAAATCATTCTATTTTTAAAACAAAGAATAAATATAAGACCACTTGGAATATAATCCAATCTTATGAACAACAAAACGTGAATATGGGTTTTTAAAACATACTCCTAAATATATTATCAAATGCAATATCAATATCAAAGGCAAACTAATGACTCAGATATAGCTTCATCATTAACAATTTTTTTAAGTACAAATCAATTCATAAATACTAAAAGACTGACTAATCTTGGAACCTGTCTGCAAGTATTTTCCTAAAAGCGACAACTCCACAAGAGGCACATAATTTAAGATAAAAATCAGTAGGATTTGAAAGTCTTCCAACTTGGGCTTTAAAATTAATTCGTCCAAATATAGCGCCGGTTATTAGTCATATTATCAATTTATCATTTAGTGTAGGAATATTTCCTACTAAATTGAAATATTTAATTGTAAAAGGCATTTATAAAAGGGGCAAAATTGGTAGTATAAATAACAAACCGGTAACGCTTATTCCTGTGCTATCCAAAATAATTGAGAGAGCTGTGTATCAGAGAATTGTTGAATTTTGTGATAAATTTAAAATTCTTGGTATGGAACAAAATGGATTCAGAAAAAATAAATCCACAACTCTAGTAATATATAAACCTGTAAAATCAGTATCAGGTTCAATATTGAAAAAGATACCAATAGAAGGTTTATTCCTAGAAATGCCCAAAGCTTTTGACTTCGTTCACCACGGTAAATTTTTAAATAAACTTGACTCACATATTATTCGTTTGAAAGCACAGAAATTATACATTAAGCAAATCAAATATAAAAAAGTGTATAGATTAGAGTACAGAGTAAAACCATACGGTTTGCCCCAAGGAAGCATACTTGTACCTTTACTATTTCTGCTCTAAATTTTAATTTTAATTATTAATAGAAACAATTAAGGTATGTAAGTAAATAATGTAATAAATGAAATAATCAGAATAATTTAGTGTAGTAGAGATATTAATTAAACTTGATACAATTTTCTTTTTTCTATTAGAAAAATATAAAAAATCATCATCATTTCAGCCGGAAGACGCCCACTGCTGGACAAAGGCCTCCCCCAAAGATCTTGGATGATCGGTCCTGCGCTGCCCTCATCCAACCTATTCCAGCGATCTTGACCAGATCATCGGTTCATCTTGTGGGGGGACTACCAACATTGCGTCTTCCGGTACGCGGTCGCCATTCGAGGATTTTTATGCCCTAACGGCCATCAGTCCTTCGTGCTATGTACCCAGCCCACTGCCACTTCAGTTTTGCAATCATCCGGGCTATGTCGGTGACTTTGGTTCTCCTGCGAATCTCCTTATTTCTGATTCGATCTCGCAGGAAAACTCCGAGCATAGCCCTCTCCATTGCCCTCTGAGCGACCATGAGCTTTCTCATAAGGCCCATAGTTAGCGACCATGTCTGCGTTCCGTATGTCATCACTGGCAACATACATTGGTTAAAAACCTTCGTCTTGAGACACTGCGGTATTTGGGACGAAAAGATTTTACGGAGCTTCCCGAACGCTGCCCATCCGAGTTGAATTCGACGAGTGACCTCTTATAACCCATATGAAATACATAAAATATGATAGTAGAAGGGTCTCCACATGTATACAGTAAATAAATTTGATTTGATTGACTGATGACTGAGGTAATCCCCACTTCACCTAAAACGTAACACTAACCTAAACCTAAACACCTAGTTATGCCACCGAATCCTGACAGAAGAGAATACCCTAGAATTCTTGGACTGGCGTTATGCAGACGCCGAAGAGGCGAAGGCACTGAAAGGTGACGTTACATACGGTATTTAATAATAAGATGATAGTGAAGAAGAAACCACCGTGAAAAAGCCTGCATACTATTTTTAAATTGTCAGACTGTTTACATAGAACATGTATCAAGGGTTTATTACAATGCCATGACAATAGGATATCTAAATACAGCCGTTTGACACTATCAAGAGTTTCATATCTCTCAAATATTGTTCACAATGCTGTTCAGTGAATAGGCTAAAATTGAGACTAGTGATTTTAGACTGTATAATAATGTATTGACCATGTTTAGTATTCATTGCTATTTTTTATAAATATTAGCAGATTCGGTTACTTAAGTATTAAATTAAATAATTAACGACAGATTCTGGTTTATTATATTAAATATTACGGAATATTTTTAAACACTGCATAATTAAAATAGATTACACATTTAAAGTGGTTTTCTGAATATTAATTTATACCATCGGCTTTATTAACAAATTAATCAAAGCCATTCTATCAGTGAACGAGTAGCAAGCTTTGTGAGTACGTTTAAAACAAGCCGTATCCAGCGCGTAATGTACACGGTACAATCAAAAGTTTTCGTTCCCACAGGGTAGAAGTTACCATAGATCACTAAAGGTACAGATAGTAGGTACGAAGTGTTCATGAACACAATTGGGTTTTTGAAAAAAAAAATCTAATGTTTATTTATTTTAAATTTTTACATAAATTATACATACTAATGGTCATTGCGAAAAACTTTTAATTTTTTTTCAATTAATCATAAACAACTGAAAATTGATAAAAAAAATTAAATAATCACGTGACTACAAACACACCACGATTGGTAGTCATGTTTGAGACGCCATAATGTTAAGGAAATTTTATGACAGTACAGTGTACAGTTTTTTTGTCAACAACAAAAAAAATTATATCAGGTAATTTTATTTAGTTATGTATGATAAAGGATTTATAAAAGGCTAATTCCGGTTTATTTTCCAAGGAAAGCTTATTCAGTACCTATTAACGAAAGATTTTAAAAAGTTCAAGATGACCAATGTCATGACTGTGCAGCTTCAGCAGGTAACAAATACTTTTTAGAATACAACGAATGAAAACGAACATACCACGCTTTTTATAACAGTAACATTAATTTTCTCGTCAGTAATTTTATTCTTAAGTTAATGTTAATGGTGATAGAACGCCACCCTGAGGTACACCAGCTAATGTATTACTCCATGTAGAATAATTATCTTCAACACAAAAACGCGATCGGCGACCATACAGGTAATTATGAAACCAGTCAAGCGCTGTTGGAGATATGTTAAGCGAAAGCAGTATGGCAATCAAAATGTCGAAATCCACAGTATTAAAAGCATTGCTGAAATCAAGCATGCGTGAGGATTGATACCTCACCTTTATCATTCGCAAGCCTCATGTTATATGTTAGTTTGACGAAGACAGCGACAGTACTGTGCCTAGGGCGAAATCTGGCCTGTAAGGGATTTAATAAGCAGTTTGTATTAAGAAAAATGGCAAGTTAGTCATGGATAAGTCTGAAAGAGTTGATTTGAAAAGTATTTTAGAAAGGAATGGGATTACAGATATAGGACGGTCATCGGTAAAAAATTTAGGACAATTTTTTTTTTTGGAAATGGAGATATTTGGGCATCTCTCCGAGTATTTAGAAAAGAGCCATTTGTAATACAAAAATTAAAAATGTGAGTTAAAATGGGAAGAACAGGAGAGGAGGAGAGAGGAGGAGGTATAAGAATTTTCATGCATCGGCTAATATTGTCACTGCCCACCGCCGTCGATATTATCGGTATAATAGCCTTCGCAATACCACAATCGGTCAATTGAGTGAAAATAAAAGGAGAATAGTTGGGAGTTGGACGAGATGGAAGGTTATTTATTGTTTGTTAGTTTAAAGTCATTTCGATACCAGACGAGTGAATAAAATGTTTGTTAAGAGAATCGATATTTATGTTTGAAGGACCTGGACTATTTTTATGTTTTCCAACGTTTTAGAAACTTCCAGATCTTTGCTGGATTAATGAATATGGCGTCTTTGAGCGTCCCTACACACCTTATTATAGTGGTTTTGGAGTGCCACAAATGTATCCCAGTTACAAGTAGTAGAGTGGCATTTATATTTTGTCTTTGCGCTGGATTTTTTTCTAATAATTCTTTGGTCTCTTTAGTTAATCAAAATGCAGGAAAATGTTTTACTTTCATGGTACAAATAGGAGCATGTATAGGTATCATACAATTTTATATTGTTATATATAGTTATTCCGACAATTATATATTTCGTTATTCCGGTATTTATTGCAAAGACAAGTTACGTGACTCGAATCGCATTTACGTGTCGGATAAGATACCTATGTTCGATCTGAATTCTTAATTTCTATTTTCTAGTATACATAATTTAAGGAAGTAAATTAATTATGAAACTTAAAGTATGTGAATCTATAAAACAATTAGGCAGCCTTCTTTGTGCATATTAGTAAAAATTTATCTACGTATATATGACAAAGGTGTCACCAAAAGTTCATACTCAATTAATAAGTTAAATTTTATTTGTTAAAAATTTCAATGTGGAAGAAGTAGTTCACAAGACAAAAAGTGGCTAAGGATTTTTATTTCACTGGAACAATATGCTACCCGTATCAGTCACGTACGCGCTTGATTGCGACCCAGCAAATATGTTCGAAGCGGCAACTAATCAATACAACTGTAGGTATAAAATATGTAGAAGATATATGAGCTTCAACTTGTGTACTCTTTATTTTGTGATCGAAGTTACAAGTTTGAATGCAGACCAACCAACCCGACAATTCTCCGGTGACCAGGGCTGTTGGCAGTTTGAAGCTTGCATTTTATTTGGCAAAATTCACTGAAATTGCAACGCTTAATTTTCGTGACGATTTTAATTTACTTATACATTACATTTTTAAATAGATGATCTTTTCAGTTATTTATTATTTTATGATCACGTACTTAGCACAGATTCTCGGTAACGTTGTAACTCGAAATCCACAACAATGATCTATTATAGTGAGTCTATGAACATGCATTCAAGATATATTCTTATGCAAATAGATTTGATTAATAAAATTTCATTGCATATTCTTTAGTAATAAATGATAGGCAATATATTACGTAGCCTTACGAAGGGGTCTGGTTCTGGTGCAACGTGATCAATATAAATGCATCGAACCCTATTCCTCGGGTTTCATTTCAAGTAAATTTCTTGTAAGCCACTTCTATACATCAACTTTACTTCCACCTTGTAATCTCTACGACTTGGAGGTTTTAATATGTTACTACACGACTAGTTTACGATTTGACTATATTGAAAGTATTAAGTTAATGTCAAATGTAAAGCTTAAAGTTAAATTCTCCCAGATTCTTAGATCTTTGATTGAAATTCTGGTGTATATTAATTTATTCCCGTTCAGTTAAAAGTTAAATCTATGTGAGCTGGAATACATCTTTTTTGATTCAACTGATTTAAAATTTGATGTTTTTTCGATTTGTAAAAAGTAATACACATATATGTTGCTGAAAACTGTCTTTTCTAGCATTTGTTCTATCTGTTTACGACCACAAAAGAATGTGGAAGTTATTTCCTTGCAAGCCTACTTAAAATCATTGAGTGATAAAAATTAAGGTTTATTACTATTATAATTTGGTAGTATCATCAATATTATCTGTTTGCTAAATTCTTACTGCACACACAACTTTCCATTGGTTTCCTTTTACCTCCTTACAAGATAAGCATTATGGCAATAATCCTTTGTTTCTTCCTGCCCATATTCCACTTCCGACCATTTGCTTCTGTTATGCCATCATCTCAAAATTTATTCATATTTTCGCCATATACATATTTACCGTAATGCACCCTTCATTTTTGTTCGACTACTCCTTCTGTATGATAATAATTAAAATTAAATAAATTATCATTTATTTCAAACTCTAGATCAGAAAAAAATATTATAGAAATTAAATTACTTATAATACTGAATAAAAGACACACATCAAGATTAAATAATAATAATAATAATTACATTTTAGGCAGCGACTTGTAGCCACTGCTTTGTCATCTTTGTAATGAATATTTGGCCAGAGAACCCAGATATTAGGCCATTACTACACCGTTCAAACTTGTACATAAATTTTATATGATCTAACCATGTATGTATGTATGTCTATTACTTGAAGCTGGAAATTCTTGACATGCTTGGGATCCCTGCTTCTGGAGCCAGTTGCAAAGCTTAAGTAAGAAACTTCTTACTTTTTAAGTTTGTGTTTAAGAAAATATTTATTACATATATTTTGATGCTTGTAAAGTTTGATAGTATTATATTGCCCGAGTGTTGTAGCTATTAAATCGCGACCTTGAGTTCTTAAATTAGGTACCCACTATGGTAGTCTTTATGGTTTTCATGACGTGGTGTGCATATTATAAAACTCATATTTCGGAGTATGATGAATGAATAAAAAACTCTACTGCATACGTATACTCAAAACTATTTAAAATATACAGAACTATAATGCTATATGACAATGGGCGGCCTTATCGCTTAAAGCGATCTCTTTCAGGCAACTCGCAAGGAAATTGTAACTTTGTACTATGAAGAAAAATAATCTAGAGTGTTTAAGTATATCTTATCGTTATTGATCGTGCAGTCTAAAAAGCACTCTCACAGCAACCACGTAGTTCAGACCGAGAACATCAATCTATGCTACCCGCAACGAATGGACAGGCTCTTGTTCGCCACTTTTATACCCCGCTACAACACTTCAAAGCCGACTCTATTCCAGATACATAAAGTTTAAAATATCGTGTTAAATAACTAAAGGAGGTAAGAAATTGATTGTAAAACTCTTTATAGTTAATGAAAGAATTGAAAACTAGGAGAAGCATTCGAACGCTTTCAGTTTTTTGGCTTCAATTCAGATAAACAATAGTTTAAATACGATTTATTCGTCTGGTGCTATTTGTTTTTGTCTTTGATGGGTAAATTGAATTGGAAATGGGTTTTCTAGTACTTTAAAAGTATTTTAATTTGAAAGAACCATATTGTCCGTGATCTTTTGATGCTTTGATATTGGACAGTTGATAATGTGCAGGAACTAAACGCCTTTTTCCTGAGAAGTAATCATATAACCGATATTATTATCCGTGCAGGGGCGGAGAAAGAATACTGACCTCTGCGGCCGGAGTCGGCCTGTCGTAAAAGGCGACAAAATAACCACCCTAGCTATGTGGTAGGGCCCCAAGCCCGTCTGAATGGTGGTCTTAAGTATGCCGCCATAATAATTTTGTGTTGTGTTCCGGCATTAGTGACCCAAGTTCCTGTAACCTTATGGGACAGCAGTAAAATTTAGCAATTACCGTCGCCTATGGGTATTTGTAACGCCAGTGACATTGCGAACATGCTGCTAAACACACGTTGCTGGTATATACCATTAATACCATTAAAACAAGCCCGGACCTTCTTTCGCCTTGAGCGCCGAGAACTGACGTAAGTGTGACCATGGCTCCCACTGACCTGTCTTCATTTTTTGTTTTTAGTTAATATTACCAATAATCCTGTATATTTACTAGCCAAGAAAAAGGTACAGTTAGGTCGCTTGATTACACGTCGCTTTTAATTCAACGAGTCTAGGCAAAACAATGTTGAAATCTCAACACAGCGCTGGTTTGCAGTGCCCACCTCCAGGATCTTAATCGGTCTTTTAATCCATATGTGTTTCCAATCTATTATTGGTAAAGGTCCTTACGTTTGCTAGTAATCTATATACGTAATTTTCCATACAATTGATATATATTTACTTTGATATATTTTCCTTATTGTATATAACAATTCCTGTTATTATTGTGTATTATAAAATAAAACAGAAGATGTTTGGCTTCTTCCGAAGCATTTACGAAACACAAAGACGGCCAAAAAATCTTTGATTAAAAAATATCTAATATAATTTCCTTTAAAGACATTACATTTTTCCTTGCAGGAAATTAATATTCTCGAAATGTTTCCTTTGAAAAAATTACCCTTTCGTCAACAAATAATAAAGGGGGGTGGAAGCATGAAATCGCCGGGTAAGCCCCTCGTTTGCCTGATAAAATCAATTCAATTTTTTGGAGACTGTACCTGTCATGTCGACCTCGGCGAAGCCTCGTGAACTGAATAGTAAATGACAGTCAATCGAAACCGTAAAGAACACTAGAGTAAGTCAGACCTGCATTTAAATACAATATATTTATGATGAAGTAATTTATGGCTCTTCGGTGTCTGTTGCTACCATTAGTGATTAACAATAGATACACTAAACTCAAGAACTTTTAAATGATACGCTTTTAGATTTCATCTCATGATCATTGCTCTCTATTGCCGAACGGGTTAGCATTGTTTTTTTCGTACCTTTGACGAATCTTCGTTGTTTTGTGGCTTTGACCCAGATATTTTATTTTATGTACCAATAATTCAAGGAAATTTTCTGAATATTATTTTGCATGTTTGGGTGACAATTATTAAAAGACATATATACTTTATTAAAAGCTAGTACTCAATGTTGAAAATCTGGATTGCCAGCGGGAAAGGAGATTTTTAGCCACATAGATGCGGGTGGTCATAAAAAACAACTGTAACCTACAGGCAGCCTGTGTCGGAACGCACGGACGCCCGTTTCGGTGCACAAGCTGCGTGTAGGTTATGGTTGTTTTTTTAAAGTGAAAACTTCCTTAGCATCGTTGTGATCTGAAACTCGATGAAACGGAAAAGTCACAGTAAAAAAACACACCTTTATATATAAAGGTGTGTTTTTTTACTGTGACTTTATATATATAAAAATATACGTTATATATATAAAAATATATTTTTATATATATAACGTAGAAAGAATGAGATAAAAGAGATTATAAAGTGTTTCCTATATTTGTGGTCTCTACTTTGTACGGTGTTATAATTGAAGTTAATATTATTCAAGGTTTCACTTCTATCATGTGTTAACTGCACACATGTTTTTTATGACCACCCATATCTGTGTAAATCCGTTTTTATTTTTATTGCTGTAGGCTTTAGCAGTTACCGTCGCCTATGGGTGTTTACACCGCCAGTGACATCGCGAACACGCTGCTGTCCCATAAGGGTACAGGAACATGGGTCACTAATGCCAGAACACAACACAAGGTTATTATGGTGGAATACTTAAGACCAAAGGTGGTCGCCATCCAGACGGGTTTAGGCCCTATCACGTAGCTAGAGTGGGTTGTTTTGTCGCCTTTTACGACAGGCCGACCCCGGCCGCAGAGGTTAGTATTCTTTCTCCGCCCCTGCATGGATGAAATCTGTCACTGCGGTGGCGTTATTAAGCAAGTACCGGGTTCAGTTCTTGTCCCAAGTTTAAAATTTTATGTGTAGGATCAATTTATTGACAAAAGAAAAGTACATCATAAAAATTAGTTATTAGTTCGCAGGATATGAGTTCTCCGTAAGTATGAAATTTTTCAGCGGTGTCTGTTTTTTTCTTAATCGAGAAATACGCGTAATTGCTTGGTAAAGTGGGTACCGGATATGTATTTTAGCAAACATTTGTTTGAAAAATTATACAGTGAACTTTTGTTTATATAATTTGAAGTTAACTTACTCCTGTTTATTTTAACACTGGAACAGTGTTGCTATTTGATTCCGCTGAGCGATGAACTCGCTGAGTCGCTCTTCTATCGCGTAACAGGTTGTTGAGTAGTTCAAAATATACATTACCTATATTGCAGCTCATTTCATCTTGTCGTTCCATTTCATTTAGATTCTATTAATTTCCTTAATCTGCTTATATCTGTTTCTCATAAATGTTATTCGTGCAGGGGCGGAGAAAGAATACTGACCTCTGCGGCCGGAGTCGGTCTGTCGTAAAAAGCGACAAAACAACCCACCCTAGCTACGTGGTAGGGCCCCAAACTCGTCTGGATGGCGACCACCTTTGATCTTAAGTATGCTGCCATAGTAACTTTGTGTTGTGTTCCGGCATTAGCGACTCAAGTTCCTGCACCCTTATGGGACACCAGCGTGTTCGTGATGCCACTGGCTTTACAAACATCTACAGGCGACGGTATCTGCTAAATTCTAAGTGGGCCGTCAGCATGTCTGCTGCTCTACAGCAATAAAAAATATTGTAATGTCCTGTTCATGAATTATTATGTGTAGAAGTTGTAGGTTGGCAGCTCAATCAAACGTTTAAGTAGTTCGTACATTTTATACTTATAATAAATATACTTATTTAAATACATAATTAAAGCAATAAAAAATTTGACTTGTAGATGACTATGTACGTCAAATCGGACGAGTAATATTTATATTTGTTTTAATATCGAAAGGCACTCTCGTCTTCCGTATATTTTTCACGGAAAAGAATATGAAAGAAGATGTTCGAAGTTACTGTTATGAATATATACGAGTATTTGAACTTATTTAAACCCCACGGCAAATATTCTGTCTTGCTCTAAGTGTATGTATCCAAAAATTACATATGTAAAAAGTCTTACGATATAAGTATTTCAGCTAGTTCAAGGGATGGTCTTAATAAAAAAAAATACGCCAAACACTTCTAGATTTTACGCTTTATTTCTTTTTGAGGGAAAACGATCTTTAGACTAGCACATCTCGGGTCCGTATTGATGAAAATGATATCAGTATATCCAGGTATAAATATATAACAACGTAACTTAATTAAGTAAGTACATGGAATATCTTTAAAACAGTTAATACGAACTCGAGCCGTAATATGATAAGGCATTTTTGTTTTGTGCAGGAAAATATCATTGGAACCTGAACTAAATTTTTTTGTATAATAATCTCTTTTTGGGCAATAAATCCATAATACAATAAAAACAAAACAAAATTTAAATTTACATAAAAATTACATTAAAATATTAACTTTAACACATTGTGCCAAGAGATAGTCAATAATGTATATCGCAGTCAAAATAAATAGATATAAATATACTGGAATAATTCACAGAGCGCATTCTAGTCCCTAAGTAAGAAACATAACACTTTTGTTATAGATACTTGATACTTATAAACCACATACTATATATATACTTTTATTTGTAAATGAATAAATATTATACATAAATACCCAACTCGAGACGGGAGTCGAAGCCGTGACCTCCGCAAGCGGACCGTAGTGCGTTAACCGTTACGACATGAAGGTCGTAAATATCGTGTAATAGACCACTGAAACCTCAGCGGGATTCATAAAATTCATTGAAATAAGATAACATTACTCTAAATAATTGACGCAGCGATCTTTGGAGCAACAAGCAATGAAAAAGGCAACCGAGATACGGCACGGAGCAAAGGTTCTCCAGTCCCTCCCGATGAACGTGACATGACTAAATCAGTTTCGGGTTCAACCCTGTTTGTATCTTACGATTTGTGAATTCAGATTTCGTTTGAGATAAATTTTAGTAAGCGATTATTAATTCTTAAAGTATTTTCATTTTGATCAAATGTAATATTTAAGAGTTCCATGCAGGGGCGGAGATAGAATACTAACCTCTGTGGCCGGCGTCGGCCTGTCGTAAAAGGCGACAAAACAACCCACCTACGTGGTAGGGCCTCAAGTTCATCTGGATGGCCCACCTTTGGTCTTAAGTATGCCGCTTTAATAACCTTGTGTTGTGTTCTGGCATTAGTGACCCAAGTTCATATACCCTTATGTGACAGCAGCGTGTTCGCGATGCCACTAGCATTGCAAACACCTATAGGCGACGGTAACTGTTAAATTCTAAGCGGGCCGTCAGCCTGTCTGCTGTCCTACAGCAATAAAAAAAGTATTTGTGGACTAGATATTTAAGACCGCGTACTTTTAAAGAGATAGTTTTTCTTTCTTGCAAGCGTTTCATTCCTTTTGTTTGTTGATTTTGTTTTTTGCAGAGATATATTTTCTGACCTTATGGAGTTTTTTTTTTGTATTTATATAGTTAAAACATGGTAAATAAAATGGTTTATGTAGCTATTACAATTATCTGTTGTCTATTTACCTGTTGAGCAAACATAAGTTTAAATTCATTCTTCAAAGTTTAATTGAAACCCTAGAAAATAGAGTATTAGCTATGCAAAGTTAAAAATGCAATGAAATTAAAGGAGTATAAAATTTGGCACAATCAAAGTTTATATGAAAAAGAAGTGCAGAAAGCTATGTTTGCCTAAAATCCATTATATTATAAAAATAAACATTACACACACTATTGCTCGAATGATACACAACATACACACATATACATACTTTACAAACGCTTTTGTTTTTTTATAAGAGTTTATGGCCTGGTAAAGACCATTAAAGTTAATTTTATAATAATATAATATATAATATTGAAATTTATAATATGTATTAGTAAACACTTAAATAATAAATAAATAATAATAATATATACTTAATAAACTTACATTAATTGTCTTAATTAATTGGCTTAAATTATTATATTCTCTTTGATCTTATTGAATGTTAAAATTGACAATAACAAGGAATGAAACTTCGAAATTGTTTTTATTTTTATGGTTATTTATAATTTGTGAAATATTTTTTTATTTTTATAGCTGGCGTTCAGCAGACCGTCGCCCAGGGGTCAAATTCGACCGTAACTCGTTTAATTTTTAAGTTTGCACTTTATTAGGGTTTATAATCCAAGGTTTCATCATAGCTACTCAGTTAATTTGCCATTTTTCTCATCATGTCAGTTTTTGAACATCACTGTAAAACTTTAAAACGTTTCGCAAACATTGCAAAACATACATTGTAAATCTGTTTCGTAATCATATATTCGCATTTTGTAAACATTGTTCTCACAAATATGCAAGAGCAAATCAATTCAGCTCGCATTCTCACTTTCTTTGGACACGTATCACGGCGCGGAGGCGAATCCATCGAATGCCTGGTAGTGCAGGGCAAGGTTGAGGGCACCCGACCACGCGGGAGATCACCGATGAGGTGGACGGACCAAGTGAAAGGCGCCGTCGACGTTCCTCTGCACGAATGCACAAGGAGAGCGGCAATTCGCGAAGAGTGGCGTCGTATTGTAAGACAGGCTACAAAAACCTCAACGTGACGGCCACGACCACTCTGGCAAGAGTGTAACGCCAGAGAAGAAGAAATCAATTCAGACCACTTATACACCATTTTATTGAAAGATGTATTTCACAAATTATAATTGGAGGTCTGTCGCTAACCTCCGGTGACGAGCGACCCTGCGTGAGCGGGAGGGAAGCTTAGTGCGCTCCCTCTCCCTCTCCGTCGCCTCCTTCGCGGATATGACTGCCTCACAGAAGAAGGTAATAGCATCTCATCCAGCTTGGCCCTCGACCATCGCTAGGATGATGTCCGGGAATGAGAGGTCAAGATCGATGGTGGCGACGAGGTCTCGACGCTCCAATGCCCATGCGGGACACACTTCGAGGGTGTGAAGTGCCGTGTCCCCGTCGCCGGCGTCACAGTGATGGCACGCTGTCGTTTGCTCCTTTTGAGCGATGCAACACAGGTACCGCACGAAGCAGCCGTACTCCAAGAGTACATGTGACATGTAAAACGACAGAGTACCGTGACGTCTGTCAAGCCAGTCTTGCAGGGCGGGCCGCACCGCTGCGATGGTGTTTTAGCCCGCACTGGGTTGTGCAAATCTTTCCCTCCAAACTGCCGTTAGATTTTCCCGGAGCTCCACCCACTTAACCTCGACGTCACGAGGCGGTCTGCAAGTACTCTTTCGAAAAGCTTGCCCACCTCGTCCAGCAGCACAATGGGTCGATAATCGGATGGCGAGTCCGCTGGGCGCCCCAGTTTCTGAATGAGTACCAACCTGCCTGTCTTTCACTCTCTGGAAAGGCGGCCCTGAGTCAGCCGTGTCAATCAGGACTCCAGAGCGTTGTGGGCCAGAACCCACGCATGCCCCGTTATGCCGTTGAGGTCAATTTTGACATTCAATAAGACTAATTATATAGACAATTAATGTTAATTTATTAAGTATATATTATTAGTAATTTTATAATATTATTATTATTTACATTTTAATTATTTAAGTATTTACTATAATTAATGAATGAATTAATTAAAATATTTAATTGATTATAATTAATTTAGTTTATTGTATGATTTTAGGCAAAAAAATAGCTTTTTGCACTTCTCCTCCATATACACTTTCTTTTCTTAAACTCTCTTAAAAAACTTAAAAAACTTTTCTTTCTTTAACTCTGCCAAATTTCATACTTCT
Source organism: Malacosoma neustria (assembly GCA_963693495.1). Lineage (NCBI taxonomy): Eukaryota > Metazoa > Arthropoda > Insecta > Lepidoptera > Lasiocampidae > Malacosoma > Malacosoma neustria. The sequence goes on from OY856389.1 coordinate 938,483, forward strand.
CCGTTCGCGCAATTTTCGTAAAAAGGGGTACAAAACGAACGCAAAAGCGAAAACGCTTCACTTATCTTCTTCTATCTATATCTATAAAAATGAATGTTTTTCTGTATGTCCTTTATAGAATCGTAACTATGCATTTGATCATGTCATGATCTTCAGCAAAGTGTTGTGTATGAGCCCACAAAGGTTTCTAAGTTGGTACGACCAATCTTTGACAGATGGCGCCACTATCATTCCAATGAATTTCATTTATTACCGTGACAGTTGAACGTAAGAATTTATGTAAATTGTGAAATTGAAATCTATATTTTAATATTATGGATGTATCGAAAAAGATTTGCATCTTTGCATAAAAACTCTTTCCTTTATATTTCGAACATAATATTTATCATAACCAGCTTGATTCGATAATAAAATATTAGTGAAGACGTACTGTTGCCACGTATCCCAATGATCCCGACAGATATGCCATTCGAATTCAAACGTTTGCAGTTTCCGGTGCGACTCTCTTTCGCAATGACTATCAACAAAGCACAAGGAAAATCGTTACAAGTGTGTGGATTTAATTTGGAGAATCCATGCTTCTCACATGGGCAACTCTATGTGGCCTGCTCACGCGTCGGAAAACCATCTGATTGAAAAACAAGAAATATTGTGTATTCCACAGCACTTCAATAAATATACAAATTGAAATGAAATGCTGTCACAATTTTTTCCACATGAACATAATCAATAAAATGACTCGAAATAAATTCAATATTTGTGTAATGTCTTTCCTTCAAATTTATTTTAGTAATAGCGTAGCAACGCGCGCAGGGTAAATAAATTATTATAGGGTAATATAAATTATTTGATGATTAATCAATTTTTACGTCTGATATTGACTCAGAAACATATTCTGGTTCATCAGACTGATGCAGATATCTGATTCCAACTGACTGCTTTGATGATTGATAAAACTTCCCCGTATTCCTAATTCTTCAACTAAAACTTCCAATACCTACACAAGTTAAAACTTGTATGTCAAACATTATACACCGTTACCAGCACGTGGTAGCAGTGAAGGTATTAAAGAGGAATCAGACAATTTCGTGCCTTTGTATGTTGCAAGATGGCGCCAGTTGTTATTATCACGTCTGCGCGCGCGCAGCCCGTGGCTCGCATACGATGCCACTTTTTACCTGTTTAATGTTTATATGAAGTGGATAGTATACATTGATTGTTCAATAAAATATTTCATTTGATATTTTCTTTATTTGTTAGATAGATAGATAACACTTTATTGTAAACCAATTATATAAACACAATGAAACTTATTTACACAATCAATATGTACTTGACTTACAATGGGCGGCCTTATCGCTACAGAGCGATCTCTTCCAGGCAACCCGTTGTTACCTGTCTTATATTTTGAGAAATAGTCAAGCACGAAATTAACCCAACAAAAATTATTTGTGAGTGCAAAAAAAACAGCGTCCCTTGCGACGATACATAGAAATATTTTTTATAATATTAAACAGCATATTATGCCTGCATTATTACATTAGTATATTTACTAGGAATTCAATCTTCTTTATATTCTATTTACCCTGTAAACATTTTCTGTTAATGCAGAGGTTAACAATGACTACTATACCCGCATGCTATGATGGCCGTTTTGACGTTTGTCCACTCGTGAAGTTTTGTATTAATTAGTAATTACATTTGAAGGAGAAAATTGCTGTTCTTTATTGTCAATAGCGACGTGCAGTTATTGACAATAAAGAACAATAATTTGCTCCTTCAAATATAATTACTAATTAATACGAAACTTCATGGAGTGGACAAACGTCAAAACGACCATCATAGCGTGCCCGTAGCATAACAGTTGACGGTTCATTAAACAAACTTTCAGCCTAATTTATAACTCAGTACATTTAACCTTTAACTACTTAGTAAAGTATTATTCCAGTTATATCTAAAAAAAATTCACTACTGTGTATCGTTACAGGCAAAACTGGGTCGGTGTCCTGCCCTAATTAGGATAAGACACGGACGCAAAGATAAAAGGAATTCGTTTTCATATGTAATTATAAGCAATTGCATGAAATATGTATGGTTAAATTGGTAGATTAATGAAATTATCCTAAAAGGGGCGATTGTTATTTGGCTTTTCAGAAGTCAACAACATTAGATGGAATAATAATGAGTTCGAATCAACTTTATCAGTCTATAAACTGTCAACATATTGATAGTTAATTATTGTAGTCGCATTCCTAGCCTTTCCTATAATTATTAAGAAAAGAAACTTATTAGAATTAAATTTCTTCTCCCCGGCTGATTTTTTTACTCTATTATATCGCGAGTCTCCATTCGAAGAGTATAATTTAGCTACTTTTTTTTAATGCTGTAGAACAGCAGACAGTCTGACGGCCCGCTTAGAATTTAGAAGTTACCATCGCCTATAGGTGTTTGCAACGCCAGTGGAATCGCGAACACGCTGCTGTCCCATAAGGGTACAGGAACTTGGGTCACTAATGCCGGAACACAACACAAGGTTATTATGGCGGCATACTTAAGACTAAAGGTGGTCGCCATCCAGATGGGCTTGAGGCCTTACCACGTAGCTAGGGTGGGTTATTTTGTCGCCTTTTACGACAGGCCGACCCCGGCCGCAGAGGTTAGTATTCTTTCTCCGCCCCTGCACGGATAAATTATAATATGATATAATATTTAAGGTACTATGGTATTTTAATTCTATGATGAATAATATACCCTTAGAAATAGAAGCCCTTAAGAATACTAAGCCATCAATGTATGTAATCCATGTATTCTTAAATGGCTCAGGGCATTTGATTTTACCGCTAGGATGGCACACTCTTGGCCTCATCACCTCCTGTATTTATCGTACCCTGAATAAGAGTAATTATTAAACAGTTTATACACGTTATTTAAGCGACTTTTTATACGTTCTATAAGCGTCATTTTTATCCGTGCAGGGGCGAAGAACGAATACTGACCTCTGTAGCCGGGGTCGGTCTGTCGTATAAAGCAATAAAACAAACCACACTAGCTACATGGTAGGGCCCCAAGAGTGTCAAGATGGCGACCACCTTCAGTCTTAAGTATGCTACCATAATAACTTTGAGTTGTATTCCGGAATTATTGGCCCAAGTACCTGTATCCTTATGGGACAGGAGCGTGTTCGGGATGCCACTGGTGTTGCAAACACCACCAGACCGATCGTAGTTACCACTCAAAAGTGAAGAGCGAAATTAAAAACTAATTCCCTTTCGAATTTGACGACAATTCAAACGCACGCCGTCAAATACATAAATTGATCAACACACCCAGACTTTTGGACCATACAGTTTGGTTTTGAGTCGGGATGAGATCCATAGACACTGTTGAACAAAGCTACGATTTTAGTTACTGCAACAGTTGTTAATTGCATTATGGGTTCTATTTTGGGGTCCATTACTTCCTTTTCCGTTCATCATTCCAGATAGCTGTCAAATTGACAAACCATTTAAGATCTCCTTTTACAAGTACAGCAGACAATTCATACAAGGTAATTCATATTATTCATTTTGTATGTAAAGTATTCAACTAATACTTTAGGTGTCACTGTTGCGAAAAGAACATTTCTTATTCACGGCGCAACCTTTTTGTGACACTTCCTTTTCAAAGCAACAAATAGCACATTATAAACAAGATGTGATTATATTTGTTTTTTATAAATAGGGAATTTTCCTAGCTCCATACCATACGATGGCCTTTGGTATCTCCAAGCTAATAAAGAGTTTATTTCATTACGAATCTCGGAACAAGTAATTTTATTATGTAATTTAAAATAATTCACAATATCCCGAAAAATAAATATAGTCACTTTCAATATCTACTTTCAGGCATCTCCATTTTTTTTATTGCTGTAAGACAGCAGACAGGCTGACGGCTCGCTTAGAATTTAGCAGTTACCGTCGCCTATAGGTATTTGTAATACCAGTGGCATCGTGAACACGCTGCTGTCCCATAAGGTTACAGGAACTTGGGTCACTAATGCCGGAACACAACACAAGGTTATTATGGCGGCATACATAAGACCAAAGGTGGTCGCCATCCAGACGAGCTTGAGGCCCTACCACGTAGCTAGGGTGGGTTGTTTTGTCGCCTTTTACGACAGGCCGACGCCGGCCGCAGAGGTTAGTATTCTTTCTCCACCCTGCACGGATAGAGTTCATTTCGGATAGAGCTTCCATTCAGTTGAAATGGGAATATTGAGATAGATGGATGTATAGAGTGACAAGAATAGATAAAGTGAGAAACAAGCATATAAGGGTCTCTGAAAGTAGCAACTATAAATGATAAATTGAGAAGAAGGAGATTAGTATGGTACGGTCACGTTATGAGAAGGGATACCGACCACATTACTAGAAGAATGTTGAACATGAAAGTAGATGGATATAAGGGAGGGTGGAACAGAAGAAAATGGAAGGTAATTTACAGAAATTAAGAAAACGTATTTGTTTTTGTCTCGGAGAAAAACCCTCTTCTGACGGGTTCCCCGGCCCGTGGGGACCGAGGGATATGTGGGACTCCGGGAAAGATGTTCGGCCATCCGACTACCCACTAAAAACCCCGCTGTTCTCCTATCGCCTACGCCCGGGCCTACGGATATGTGGCCTGCTGATCTCGAAGCCCGGCCCGCGCCGGCTCGCCCTTTGTCTCAAAGCAGGCCTCTTCTAAAGTGTTGACGCCAGGGGGTCAGGGTTTCGTCCCCCCGGTGCTCTCCTGTGTTAACTCAAGAAGTTGAGGGGGGCCGCGAAACAGCACGCGGCCCTCTCCCTCGCGGCAATAGTGCGGGCGGCGGATCCTCCCTCTCCTCTCCCCCGAAGGGCCCCTCGAGGGTAGCCCGGTCGGCCGCCCGCAGCCGCTTTCTACGGCGTCCGGAGGTCGTTACTTGCCTTCCGGTGCCGACGACGTGGCCTACGTTGGCGGGAGGGGCGTGTGGTGGTGGACTCCCGCTCCCACTCCGCCCCCGACCATTGACAGAACCAGGGCCAGGAGCGACAGGTCCGCGGCCAATTCCGGACGGGACTCGCATCCCCTTCGCGTGCTAGTCAGGCGTGGGTACGACTATCAGACGACACTCCAGAAAAACCAGGGAGTCGCCTAACATCGTAGTCGGCCCAGCAAGACCAACCGACAGCGAGGATGCGATTCCCGCCCCGGGAACACTCTCTGTGCAGGCGTAGTCGAAATCGGCATGGTTTCGACTTAGTAGTCATCACCGGGGCAGAACCCAGGACCCTAACCAGTATTCGTAACCATCCCACCGGGGACCACGCCACGAACAGAGAGCGAAGTTGGAAAGGATGTAGGAGGTAGACGGGAAGAAAGGTAGGACTCTGTCGCCTCGGACGAAGAGGGGAGTGAGGCGACGGATGCTTGGGCACCTCCGGTACGCACACCCGTGCACTCCTAGGACAGAGGAGCACCCCTGAGGGGAAGAAAACGTATTGTGCCAGCCCCAATAATTGGGTTCAAGCTAATGATAATATGTAGAGTCACTAACGGATGTATAAGACACATTTCTATTTAAATAAGTATCTAGAGATATTATGTTAATTGACCCTATTCTTATTTTGAAAGGAGTCCATCACTCATTATAATGAAGGCAAGAAGAAGCAGTAGATGTCATAACATTCAGCAATGTCACTTAACATATTAAAGTGAAACGGCTTCCACGCAAATTTATATACTTTATTTTCATCGCATTAACTTCGCAAACAACACGAGTTGGCAAACCCGTACAACACAAACAAAACGCTCAGCATATATCCAAATTTACACCCCTTATTTCATGCTAAACATAATACAATGCAACTATAAAAATGTCATCACGAACATATATCGTCATTAAGCCGCGTAAAATGAAGTTATGCGTTGAAATGGAACGCAGACTTTTATGACATTGCAATTTTAATGTATATTTTCGAGTAGTCTTAACTTCCTTAAATAAACTTACGATCATAAAATATTATAAATACTTCTTTAAAACCGGTATACATACATACATACATATAATCACGCCTCTTTCCCGTAGGGGTAGGCAGAAACCACTTCTTTCCACTTGCTACGATCCTTACATACTTGTTTCGCTTCGTCCACTTTCATTATTCCCCTCATACATGCCCTTCGGTTTAGCGTACTCTTGACCTGGCCTTTTTTCAAGACGTCTCTGATCTGGTCTCGAAACGTCCGCCTAGGTCTACCCCTTCCAACACTTCCAGTCACACTCGCCTTATACACTTTATTCGTCAATCGTTCTTCATTCATTCTCTCGACATGGCCAAACCATCTCAGCATATCTTTTTCAATTTTTGTCACCACATCGTCTTTCAGACCACAACGTTTCCTTATCTCACTATTTCTTATCCTGTCATTCAGTTTTACTCCTATCATACTTCTTAACGATCTCATCTCAACTGCATTTATTCTGCTTTCATGTTTTTAGAGTGCAAAAGGTAAAAAAGCTATGCAAGGATTTTATATGCTGTGGAGAAAAGCTGAAATAGATGTATGGAGCTGCGAAAAAGGATAATATTTCAAAGGAGTATATCAGGGAAAGTTCTAAAGATGCGGTATTGCTTAACAAACTAAAACGTAATGGACTAGTGCATAATGGTATGGTATTATGAATATAATAATGCCACGTGACAAAGAAAATGCTGGAAATGAGAGTAAGTAGATGGATACAGGGGGAGACAAAATAAAATATGGACGGATTATGTAAAAGAAAACATGATTATGAATATATTTTATCCGTGCAGGGTGGAGAAAGAATACTAACCTCTGCGGCCGGCGTCGGCCTGTCGTAAAAGGCTACAAAACAACTCACCCCAGCTACGTGGTAGGGCCTCAAGTCCGTCTGGATGGCGACCACCTTTGGTCTTAAGTATGCCGCCATAATAACCTTGTGGTGTGTTCCGGCATTAGTGACCCAAGTTCCTGTACACTCATGCGACAGCAGCGTGTTCGCGATGCCACTGGTGTTGCAAACACCCATAGGCGACGGTAACTGCTGAATTCTAAGCGGGCCCTCAGCCTGTCTGCTGTCCTACAGCAATAAAAAAACATAATAACGACTAGTGAATGTTGAGATAATAGCTAACAGAGGAGAATAGACGTGTGCCCACAACGTGGGATAAGATCGGAATGAAGAAACCCTACAAAGACATACGAAGCGCAATCAAACCACAGTGTACCTGCTGAATTAGAGATGCAGTTATTTTAATCGTTAGTCAGACGTCATCAATCACTTTTAGTAAATGTAGTGACCTTACATAGGTAGGATCTTACAAGAGGCCAAATAGGTAGAATGATTCTTGAGGCAGGCCTTCTGGTCAAGAAAAGGTGTCTCTAAGATACGCTTTCATGTATGTATAGGTAGACAACTAAAGAAACCTTGAGAACCTCACAAATACCCACATACATAACATATTAACAGTAACATTAATAAGAAGCTGGAGGTAATTACCAAGGTCACAAAATAATGAGCTTATGATTGTACTTTTACAGTTAATATCTTGTTTTCTGTTTAAGAAGAACAGTTTATATAAAACACTGAGAATTCCTGGAATACTTGGTGGCAGAAAACTAATGGGTACTTTAATATTACAGGAAAGAGAGGAGAAAGGCCAAACCGTCTTCTAAGAAGTTGTTTTGGGATCAAGGAGCACTTTGTGAGTGTTCTACCTGTATTTTGCCTTGTCGTGGTATTCAAATGCGAAGCAGATTAATTAATTAAGATTGTTCAGAAACAATCCGTTTTATCCGTGCAGGGGTGGAGAAAGAATACTAACCTCTGTGGCCGGGGTCGGCCTGTTGTAAAAGGCGACAAAACAACCCACCCTAGCTACGTGGTAGGGCCTCAAGTCCGTCTGGATGGCAACCACCTTTGGTCTTAAGTATGCCGCCATAATAACCTTGTGTTGTGTTTCGTGGTAACTGCTAAATCCTAAGCGGGCCGTCAGCCCGTCTGTTGTCCTACAGCAATAAAAAAAGGTCAATTCATAAATGAATATATTTCTCACAAGATTACTTTAATCATTATTAACTGGTCATAATATATATAAAGCATTACATACAACACGGCACAACGACAGGTATAAAAAAGTACTTTGCAAAATGATTCAGCGAAGCTCGAAAAGTGCAGGGTTGCCGATGAAACCATTGACAAGGATCCCCCCAGCGCGGCCGCAGGAAGCGGTCAGCGCCCGCCACAGCCGAATTTATTCGCACACTATCTTCACACAGTGGTTAGGGTTGTAACCGTATATCGACTGCAAATGGATTTCAATGAACATTTCCGGTTTTATACATAAATTACTTTAGCCATAGTAATTGATTTTCAAGAACAAGAATCGTTTTCTCCGTACACAGGCAGAGTAAGAAAACTAACCTCTGCGGCTGAGGTCCAAGCCCGTTTGTATGGCAACCACCCTTGGTCTATAAGTATGCCGCTATAATAACCTTAATATGTTGTGTTCCGACATTAGTGATCCATGGTTCAATACACCTACGGGACAGTAGCTTGTCCGCGGCGTCCCTAGCGTTGCTAACGTTCATAGGTGACGGTGACAGCTTACTATTAAGTGAGCCGCTAACCTGCTTGCTGTTTCTCAGCAATAAAAAAATAGCTATATTTTACGATTAATATTGTATTTTGAAACACAAGTGAATTTTAACGCATTTGACTTCGTATGAAAAAATAAATTTATTTAAAACTAGCTATGCCCGCGACTCCGTCCGCGTGGAATAGTGACTTTGGACAGAATTTTTTGGATATATCTTATGGTTTATTTTGGATTACAAACTCTATAAACTCTAAAATATAAATGAAATATGCAAACAGTCAGTATTATCGAATGCAACTGTTACGCCATGCGCCTCCGGAATACGTACGTTCGAACCTAAAAAGTCCAGCCTAAGCTAAACCCTACTTCATATGATTGATGACATAAATCTGAGGTTAATTCAAATTGGGAATTTAACCTATATTTTCCAGCCTAAGCTAAACCCTATTTCATATGATTGATGATATAAATCTGAGGTCAACTTAAATTGGAGGTTAAAATTTCCGAAACTTATCATTTTTAACAAAAACTATTTTTTTTTTCTAAAATAAAAATAACCCAAGTTACTTCTTGATACATTAGCTATCTGCCAGTGAAAGTCCCGTCAAAATTGGTGCAGCCATTTTAGAGATTAGCCGGAATAAACAGACAGACAGACAGACACAAAAATTGTAAAAATTTTGTTTTGGTATATGGACCGTGTATACGTCCGAATGCACTTAGTTTAAAGCAGTTATTTTAATATTACAAACAGACCCTCCAATTTTATTTATTTGTATAGATGATTGTTAAATATTATTATTTAACAATCATTACTTACCACTTAAAAGCTATTTATTAATTTTTATTATTATTATTTTTTATAGCTAGAGTCCAGCAGACAGGCAGACGGCCACCCTGGCAGGTGGTCACCGTCACCTATGACGTTTGCAGCACCAGAGGCATTACCATCGCGCTGACGGCCTCGAAGAAATTTTATAACGCCTTTTTGAAGAACCCCATATCGTACCGCGACGAGAAAATCTCAGCCGGAAGCTCATTCCAGATTCTGAGAGTACGCTACATGAACGTTCTAGAAACCGTTTCGTACAAGAAAGAAGAGGCTCCAAGAAATGGGGATGAACACCCAGCCGGTGGTGGGCAGTACGGTGGTAGAAAGACGAGGGCACCATTCTGAATAGTTCTTAGGTAGGTGATGCAGTCTCTCCGAAGTCCAAGCGTGTCTAGACCGTCTATGAGTCTGGGATCGCCGACAACACGAACTGCGCGCCGTGTTGGATCGAGTCAAGGGAAAATTAAATTATAAATGATACATCGACTTTTAATAGTCGTGTAATATTCTGATGAAAATTGCTATACAAATTCATATGTTTGTAAAAAAAAATTAAATTAAAGATATTAAAGTAAATATCAATTTCACTACCAACATCAAGAGACAATTTCTAATATACCATACGAGTAAGTTGAGCGGGGAGAAATTTCTACTTGAACTTCAACTATAAATTGTGTCGATAAATTTGCGATTTTGTCAATCTGATTTCACAATTGGTTGTCCACTAATATAGTTACATTGTCAGCATTTTAGTTTTCATATTGAGATCATATTACACAAATTATACTACTTATTGGCATCATCATGTGTTTCACAGAATTTGTGTGAGGTTATCTACACGGTTGATTTATATAATAATCCCAGGGTTAGCATAGCATTGCACTTACCTGGCTGTATGGTCTGTATAAACTCAAACTTATTTAATTTAAAATAAGTTCCTGGTAAGAAAATTTATGAAAGTCAGACATGTATAGGTATTTTATGATTATATTAATATTATATTAATAAAATGTTACAAGGAGAAGAAGTAGCAAGAAATAAATCTAAACCAAGTATTTTAAAGCTGTGATTAAAGTAGAAAAAAGACGTTTGATATCACAAACACTAAAAGGATGATGTTCTGAATTTGTCTGTTTGAAAATAGGAAGTAGTGGCAGCCCTGAAGGTTTCGTAGGTATAATATTACGAGGAAGTTTAGGCTATTAAGATACCTGCTATCGGGACCATGTCCGTTGTTCTGACACGTCTACCCTATGTTCACCTGTTTCGGATGGTTTCGCTAAGCCAAACAATAATATCCCACATTTGCAACGTGAGCCAATTTGGACGGAATGCTGTTTAAACTATAAGTAAAGCTAGTCGGGAGGACTCTATGAGAAATAATGGGAGGCCATTATTATCATCAATTAAAGTCTGGGGTTCACTGTTGCGTGCTCCATCATCATCATCTTGGCGTTGAATCCCGGTTGCAACCCAAACTCTCGCTTCGGCGCCCGGGGTCGGGTTTCCGACTTTTTCTTCTCCACTTCGTTCGATATTCGGCATCTCTGGTGGTCAGTCCATTGGCACGCATATCACTGTGACGTGCTATCACAGGGCAAAACGAGTGCGCATCATTTTCAGGATATAAGTAGCTACCCCTCAGGTCAAGTAACTTTTTTTTATAAACTGTACGCCTTCATTGAGTCTTCATCAGTTTGAGTAGCTATATAGTAAAAGAAAAGAGGGAGAAATTTTTTATACTGTGATTCTTGCTACTGTCTACTATTGCTTCTATCTGATTTCCCATCATTGAAAGGAGCTTTGTCCAAATCTCTAGTTAGTTTTGCTATCATCGATTTATGTTCATAATAATCGATTGATCGTTCGATTTATGCTCGTTATGATATGTTCTTTCTGCTATTTATCCCGTTCTGATGTAACGAGATAAATAGAAGTAAGTAAGCAGTAAGGGTATGGTGAGGATGATTAGCCATCCAAAATTCTGGGTGAGACCCCTACACCCACCTTTATCTAACACGTCGTCATCATCTTAGCATAACCCTGGATGTATTCCAAGGGTTTGTTTCGATATTAAGATACTGTATTGTTACTTTTTATTTTCACTTCATACGGGTTTCAGCGTTACTGGTAATTAAACCGCAATACTACTTTTTTGCCTCAATTTGTCAACATATTCATTGGAATCAATAGCTATCAATCCCTGGAACACATTTTATTCTATTAGAAATAAAAAGTCTGAATTTAATGGATTGCAGTTATTTAATTGGACACATAAAACACGACGAGATTTAGATTCTATTAAAACAAAAATCATTATACAATAGATAAATTTTAACGTTGTAAAATTATATAGTATATAGATAAAGACAGGAGTCCAAATTTGATATTGCTACCTGCGTTGTGGAACTCCTAGCTCTCATCTCTCGAACTAAAAACTAATATTAACTAAGTATCAATAAAATAACTTTAAATACCTTACCGTCCGTTCCGACTATTGTACCCAAAAACAAAATATAGCAGTCGTGACGAGACAAATCTAGTAATTATAATATATTAATGTACTAACATAGTTTTAAGTAATAATGTATACTAACAAATCTAGGGATGTCATCGGTAATAAATTAACTATCATTATTGAGAAAAATGTAAACATAAATAAAATTCAATTTGTTTTTATAATATTGTCATATTATGAAGAAAATCTGGCTAAATCAGACCATTATCGATTATTGACAAAAGCGTTCAATTTAAAAATTTCCAATAATGTTAACACAAAGTAATATTTTAATATATGTCAAAATCATAAAGCGTGATATTAATAAAGGTGCGATCACACAAATCCGTATTGGCACCGGCACATGCGACAGCTCCAGCCGTCGGTATCAGCATTCAAAAGCCTTCAAAGGGTAACGCGACTGTAAAATTAGCTGCCTATTCAGTCAGTTGATATAGCGCCGGAGCTGACATCGCTAAAAATAAATTGAATTTATTTTCATCATACGAGGTGATGTGTAATACTTCTGGTATAAATTTATTCTTTGGGTTTAACAGTCAGATGGCTTTAGTAACAGCCCTTAGAGGGCACTCTGTGATAACAAAAATTTCTTTTAAATTTTCTCCAAAAACTATGAATCTGCAGTTTATAAAGTGAAGTATGCAATCAAAATGGATCATATTAAGATGAAATGCTAGGATGATGATGATTATTGTGACGAATTAATAAATCATTAAATGTAACTAATGTGTACGATAACAAAATACAATTAACGCTTCCTAAAAATTATGGTTAAAAGAAGTAGTCAATTGGTGTCTGTCTTAAAACCCACCCTGACACTGTTTTGATTACTAGAATAGTTTAGGCAGATTTTCTCATCTAATGTGTGTATTATTCGATAAATTCCAAGTATTGACTGACATTGAAAAAAATGTAAGGTCTGCACGCCTACATTACTGTTGTGTGGGGCCCGACAATCTGCTTCAAAAAGTATAAGCAGGTAACCGTTACTTCTAAGGCGTCTCAAGTTCGACAGCGAGAGTTATGGACTCTATTTTTATTTCGTTATCATTATTTATTTCCCGTCTCGCATTAAATCTTTCAGATCGCATTACTTGAAACATTTAATCAAATATTATGCGTATAGCTTTATGAAATGGATAAATTGCATTTATTTTTAAGCGTCGCACTCTCAGACTAATGATGAGATTCGGGCATGACGCGGCGTATCTCTGCGCATTATGCGCACTCATCGAGCCGCGATATTCAAATTGCGATTAAATAACTTGAGATTAGTGATCTCTTGGGAGGCTTTATTATTACGCTGACTTATATTGAGATCGTTTGGCAGAAAAACTCGCTATGAATTGAATTTATTTATTTTTTAATAAAAAAAGGTTTGCTCACGTATCTTGTCAAATTATGTTCTTATGACCTCACAATGTCGGTCAAGTTAAAGGCATGAGTTTGACTGTTTTTAAGTAGCTATAAATCAGTATTATGAACAATTATGGGGCTAAAGTGATATAATCAAAGGCTGCGGATCGCGGAGATGAATAGAACAATGTCGGGAATGGTGTCAGAATTTTTTTCTGGATTAGAATTGTTTTCGAAAACATGCAGCAAGGTAGTAAGGTAGGATTAACTTTACAATGCACTTGTGTACCCCCATATCTTGGCTAGGAGAGATACGTTTCTGGTACGCCCATTAAAACAACTCTAGTGCACCTTCGTTTGCCATGAGCGTCGGCGCCCCGCACCGCAAGGTTAGTCTGGCTGCGAACCCAACTGGCGCTGGTCCGCTTTTGAACCTCTTCAATATGGATTAGGCCCGGAATTATAAAAGAGATTTTTCCTATAGAGGTTGAAAAGCAGACGATTACCGTCGTAATCTCGCCTATAAAAATGAAACTGCCAAATCAGAAATTAATATTTCTTGTACTTCCCGAACAAGGAACCCTGGGCACTTATATGAATGGTTCCGGTACAATAAAAATGGGACGCTTAGAAAAGATACGTGGAGTAACAAGGAAGAACTTCACAACTAGTTCACACATTTAGAGAGCTTTTATATCTGTAAAAATGACAGCGATAAATGCCTGCTTTGCATTTGTCACGTATTACGACAACCGGCAAGCTACTTCCGTAAGCGACGAATAAATTGCTGATGTATTTTGAATATAGAAATCATAACTCCAGAGTATCAAGCCATTTTCAATAAAGATTAATCACCCACAATTAGTTCATATTAAGGTTCAATAACACAATTTGCCTTTACGTCTTCCACAAAGGGCCTCCCTTAATAATTTATTGGCGTACTCAAAACTAGCAATAGGCCAAATTAACTGTGACCCGGTCAAATTGAATTGAACATTTCAGGGGAGTTGAATGTATGGGGTGACATGACTTTCACTGGATTTGTGTTATTGTATTAGTTTAACAATTAGCTCGAGTATTTTAGAAGTGATGGAGAGGAACGATTTTATGTCGATATGAATTAAGCAATGAACAATACATACAAAATTCTTTTTGATACTAATATTAGGTATAAAATTGCCGTTTTGTATGAAAAAATTTAAACGAATTTTTTCATGTATTTTTTATTTGTATTAATCGAAGTAATCACACATGCAATCAATGCATCTTTGCCAACGCAGTGGCAGTTTATTGATGCCCTTCTTAAAGAAATCAGCTGGACGGGAGGCAACAAATTCTTCAAAGGTATTTTGTACTGCCTCTCGGGTATTGAATTTTTTTCCCGCCAAGAAGTTATCCAAATTCTGGAAATAGTAGTAGTCTGTAGGCGCAAGGTCTGGTGAGTAGGGCGGATGACGGAGAACTTTCAACCCCAGTTCTTGCAACCTGGAGACCGTCTGCTGTGCAGTATGAGGTCGCGCGTTGTCGTGCAAGAGCAGCGGAGACGAACGATTGACCAATGCTGGTTGGAGATGTGCCAGCTTCTCCATCGTTGTGTTCAGTTCTTCACAGTACACATCTGCAGTAATGCTCACCCCATTTGATAAGAAGCTGTGATGAATCACACCGGCGTTAGACCACCAAACAATGACCATCACTTTTCTAGGGATAAGTTTTCGTTTAGGGCATTGTTTAGGTGCTGAACCAGAATCCAACCAACTTGCTGAGCGCTTGCGATTATCAAACAGAATCTATTTTTCATCGCAGGTAACAATGCGGTTCAAAATTCCTTCATTTGTGTGTCTGTTGAGTATTGAAAGGCACGTCTCGACGCGTACTTCGCGCTGGCGATCATTGAGTTCGTGGGGCACCCATTTGTCAAGCTTTTTTACCTTGCCAATTTGACGCAAATGGACCAATATTGTTTTGATGCTAACGTCGAAAGCTGCTGCTAATTCAGCCGTAGATTGTATATCATCAGTTTCCACAATTGCCTTTAATTTGTCATTGTCGACCAAAGCCTTCAGACGACCGCGAGGTTCATTTTTCAAGACGAAATTCTCAGAACGGAAGCGAGCAAACCAATAACGGGTGGTGCGTTGTTTTGTAGTGTTAGCTCCGTAAACCTGTTGCGGCACGCACGTTGTTGCGTGCCGCTTGTGCCGCGTTGCTGCCACGACGGTACTCATATTCCATAATTACTCGAATTTTTAACGTATCCATGATGACGAAAAAGATTGAAATGCGATGATAATGTAACACTAATCAATAAACAAATAAATGACTACTTTTGGAAAAAGAATTTCATGTTTTTAAAATAAAATTAATTTGAAATTAGAATTCTTAGTGAAACAAAAATTATTTTGATTCGAAATGGCCAGTACTGCAGAGCGGCAATTTCATAGGTAAAGATCTAATATTATAAGGAAAAATATTTTTTTAGCAATAAAAAGCTTTTGTATTAATAAAAAAATATAAGCATTTATATGTTTTTCATTTAACTTTTCAATAATAAAATGATATTTGATTTTGTATCTTTATCTCCTTTTCAAAGTAGAGAGGTGTGCGATCTAAAACTGTTTTCATGCGTTTTTACCGATATAAACTCGACAGTGGCCCTTATTTTAAATCATTATATCAAACAAAATAGTTTCAGTAGACTTTATAGACCTGTCGTAAAAGGCGACAAAACATCCTTAGCCAGATTGTAGAGCTTCAAGTCTGTCGAGATGGCATCCATGTTAGAGACCATAGAGCATATTTAGAAAAATATGCTGTTATAATAACCTTGTGTTGTGTGACATAAGTGATCTACGTTCCAGTTCCCCTACGCGGACTGCAACGTGTTAGCGGTACCCCTGGTGTCGCAATCATCCAGGGAAGACCATAACTGCTTTCTATCAAGAGGGCCGTCAGCTTGTCTGCTGTTCCACAACAATAAATAATAATCAAAGAAAGTACCTCGATGCCAGAGTGAACGGTATAGTGGCTTCTTCACCGCTCATGCAGTTAGGCTGTGGAACGCCCTTCCTCACTAAGTCCGTGAAAGTAGCTCGGAGAATATTTTCAAAATAAAACTAAAAGAATACTTACTGTCAGAAACATATTATTATGATTTTAATAATTAATATCTTATATACATAACTTTAATTTCTTGTTATATATGTAATTATATATATTTTAGTGCCTGTGTGTGTTTATACATTGTTATATTTACATTATTATTATATATTATATTTTCATTTAATTTTATAGTTTCGTCAGAGTTTATGTGCACAACCCTGCCTCTTTATTCTTTCCAGCTCCAACATTAGGTTTGCTGGAAGAAAACTCTTTTAGGGTTAAGCACGCCTATGTACATGTCTCATATCTTAAATTTTATGTGTGTAATCAATGTGTACAAAGAATAAATAAATAAAATAAATAAATAATAACCAATGTGGATTGACCAATATTTAATAACAAATAAAATTAAATATTAGAATCGTTTTAATATCGGTCAGTATATAGAAAAAGGCGACGTTATGGAAGTGTATGTTAAGTCGATGTTTTGCCCAAGTTGGCATTATTCGATTATATATTATCCCATTATATAAAATGTTTTGGTATTTGTAAGGTTTCTTCAATTAGGAGTTTCACTGAACTCCTACATACATACATTTAACAACGGAGGCATTCACAACCATTTGCTGCATTAAACTTACGATTAAGCAAGTTTCGAATGTAATGTAAATTTTATTAGTTATGAAATAAAGGATGGATTATGGTCTACGTAAGAAAGTAGTTCAGATATCTGCATCGAGGGCAAACGTAAAACGCAGTAGTCTCTGAGTGTTTGATGGTCCAGAGGCTTAAAAGTTAAAGTGAAATTAAAATTAAAAGGTAAATTAAATGTTAAATAATAATAGTAATAAAGTCTGTATTTCCAAATTTTGGATCTTAAATAAAACATAACACAAAATAAAATTAAAATAAATGAAACATAACATGAAGAAACTAATTAAAATCTACAATATATCGATTAATTCGATATGCCTTTCGTGTGTTGATTTCTAGACTTACTTCTTTACTTTTGTCTACTTTAAATTTTAAATAGCTTTTTAAATTACTCTCCCGAGAAACTTTTCTAACAAATGTGAACCTAATTAACACATTCGCCAATCCTCTGACTTAAATCAGCCTGTTCTCCCGTTGGGATTTAAAATAAGCTTATTTCATTTCAAGTGAGCTGCTTTTAGTTTTAAATTTAACAAAATACAGATTTATACATTTTAAAGAACGGCTGTGTGGTTCAAAACGAAACGCAGTATACGATGGTTAAGAATATGATTCTTAGGATGCAAGAGGCAAGCGAATAGAGTAACTAACAAGGTTCCTTTCTTTCGGCGATTCTCAGCGGATGCATCTGAACTATTATGCAGCTTCCAATGGTGTCTATAATTAGACCAACATAAGCAGGAATGCATGTCACGGAGATGAATATACTACGGTGTGAAATGATTTGGAAGTGGTAGGAATTTCCATTACACGGTATATTCATTATTAAAGTCATTGCGAATGACCTAGAAGAGTTGCTTTCGTTAGAAACAAGACTACATTTAATTGTCACCGGCTATTTAAGAGGATGTAACTCACGTACAGAATAAATAATAAAATTATAAAATTTAGTGTAGGTAAGTGTTAAT
This sequence comes from Malacosoma neustria, assembly GCA_963693495.1. Taxonomy (NCBI): domain Eukaryota; kingdom Metazoa; phylum Arthropoda; class Insecta; order Lepidoptera; family Lasiocampidae; genus Malacosoma; species Malacosoma neustria. Next base: position 956,528 of record OY856389.1, read on the forward strand.
TCGTAAGGTAATATGTAAGGACGGTGAAGGAAAGAGGGCGGCAGCGTATTGACGCCTGGGAAATGTGGTGTTGGAGGAGACTGCTTAATGTCTCCTGGACACAGCACCGCACCAATGTCTCCATCTTGAAGGAGCTTATACATCGGCGAGAGACTGTTAACGGTGGTGCAATCCCGAATACTCCAGTTCTTTGGACATGTGACGCGACGCGAGGGGGACTTCGTGGAGCGGCTCGTTGTGCAGGGCTCATTTACTTAAATGGCAACAGATCGCGAGGGCGTTCGCTTTTGCGATGGACGGACCAAATAAATCGATGACACACACATTCCTAAACGACTGCGCAAGACAGGCTTCAGCTAGGGACAAATGGCGCGCGGTGGTGAAGCGCTGCCGGGCGTCTTGCGTGATCGCGACTGCTCTGTCAAGAGTATCCCGCTAAGAAGAAGTGTTAATTCATTCAATGAAATACACTTGTGAGTAACCAGATTCGATTTTGTAAAACATTTGTTTTTATACATATACATCAGAGGCGACCTGATATATAGTTAGGTAAAACCTGTGATACACGTTTTCACCTACCTCTACAGTTTTTGTTAAGTTCTTTTTTTTTTCCTTTTTACCCTACAAGCTATCTTACTACGATAGCGGGATGTTAAGTTTTGTATTAAAATTTGAATTGTAATTTATATTTAAACTAGCAGCCCGTCCCAGCTTCGCATGGGTATTTAACAAAAAATTAAAAATTAAACCTCTCTTGACGGGTTCCCCCGGCCCGGGGGGACCGAGGGATATAAGGGACTCCGGAAAAGATGTTCGACCATCCGACAACCACTAAAAAACCCCGCTGTTCTCCTATCGCCTACGCCCGGGCCCACGGATATATGGCCTGCCGATCTCGTGGCCCGGGCCGGCGTCGGCCCATGCTTTGTCTTAAAGCGGGCCTCTTCTAAAGTGCTGGCGCCAGGGGGTCAGGGTTTCGTCCCCCCGGCGCTCTCTTGTAACAACTCTAGGAGTTGAGCGGGCTGCGAAACAGCACGCGGCCTTCTCCCTCGCGGCAATAGTGCGGGTGGCGGATCCTCCCCCGAGGGGCCGCCCGCGGCCGCTTTCTACGGCGGCCGGAGATCGTTGCCCGCCCTCCGGCGCCGACGACGCGGCCTGCGTTGGCGGGAGGGGAGTGCGGTGGCGGACTCCCGCTCCCGTTCCGCCGCCTCCCTTGCAGACACTACTGCCTCGCAAAAGGAGGCGACGGCCGTCCATCCAGGATCGCCCCCGACCATGGACAGAACCAGGGCGGGGAGCGACAGGTCCACGGCCAATTCCGGACGGGACTGGCATCCCCGTCGCGTGCTAGTCAGGCGTGGGTACGACTACCAGACGACACTCTAGAAAAAGCAGAGTCGCCTGACGTCGTAGCCGGCCCAGCAAGACCAACCGACAGCGAGGATGCAATTCCCGCCCCGGGAACACTCTCTGTGCAGGCGCAGTCGAAATAGGCATGGTTTCGACTACCAAATCAGGTCCCAGGGTAGAACCCGGGACCCCAATCAGTATTCGCAACCATTCCACCGGGGACCACGCCACGAACAGAGAGCTAAGTTGGAAAGGATGTAAGAGGTAGACGGAAAGAAAGGTAGGACTCTGTCGCCTCGAACGGAGAGGGGAGTGAAGCGACGGATGCTCAGGCACCTCGGGTATGCACACCCGTGCACTCCTCGGACAGAGGAGCGCCCCTGAGGGCAAACCCTTCTATTTGCGTCAGGTTACTAAAAAAATAAAATTATAAATAAAGTTTGAATATTATTATTTTTATGAGCTTTTATTTTAATGATTTTTTTTTGTTATTACTTTTTATTTATTTCTCGTTATTTTTTAATAAGTATTTTAATTTTTGTAAAAACCCCAGTGACGCACGCCTACATTGCATAAGGTGCTGCCTAGCTAGCCGAACAGGGTGAGCGGCTGCCACGTAACATTTTTCTAAGACTTACATTTTTAAACTCGTGATATCTTTCGAATGGAATATCCGAATTGAATAATTCAAAAAGTTTTATTAAGGTATTGAAACAGTTTTGAATATGAAGTAATTTATTTTGATAAGGATTAATACCAAGATCCAAATAAAGAGCCTTTTCTAGGGGCGGCATTTCAATTAAAATTTTAAAATAAAAGAACACTTATTGTGGCATAACTATAATAGTTAGACATATGCTGTCGCGACACTTTTTGTAAATAATGATGTGTTCTGCAAAGTCGTAGTACATTATTTTATTCTATCATCAATAGTTTTCGCAACGCACGCGATTTAAATAATATTTTAGGTAATTTTTTTACACTTTGGGTTACATTATTGGAGTTTTAGTAAGGATCCCTAATTTTTTTGAAAATATAATATAGCCTATGTCACCCGGGGATAGTGTAGCTTCCCAACAATGAAAGAATTTTTTAAATCGGGTCAGTAGTTTCGGAGCCTATTCAAAGCAAACAAACAAACAAACAAACAAACAAACAAACAATCAAATCTTTCCTCTTTATAATAGTAGTATAGATAACAGTTTTGTAATGACGAACGCAAATAAAAAAAACGGCAATTGACCATCGGCTACCGTAGTGCGAGGTCGTGGGTGCCTACCTGCCTGCATAATGGCCTCTGTGGAAGGTGCGTCGGGTCCTCACGCACCTGCCCACTCTATGTAGAGTAAAAAATGGAAGTGTCTACAGCTATCGGCTGGAAAATCCATTATCCAGGATTGGAGAGATTCACGTCCGCTATGGGCCAACACTGTTTAAGGTGACTGCAGTCGGCTCGCACCATTTGCTATCACCTCGGTTTTCATCGATAGAGAAGCCTGGCGGTGTTATAGTGAGTATGAAACCCACACGCACCTGGTGCAGCTTCATGCGGCGGGCAGTGTCTAAGAGCATATTTCCTCCTCCGTAATAAAAAAAATAGCTTATTGGTTTTTAAAAAGAAGTTCCTACTAATATGATTAATCTAGTTAATAACTCTGTATAAAACATAAAATCAAGACGTATCTCCTCCGAAAGTGAGCTCGTAAACTTAAGAACAGACTCTCAGAGTTATTAGAACCATTACTTCTACGGTTAAAATTTAAACTAGCCAACTGTAGTTTATCTTGAGTACGTTTTACGCTCCGAACTAAACTCGTAAACAATATCACGGTTAACTCGAGAGTTAAACGGGTATATGCTACGTTGTTGCAAAGTTCAAGACGTTGTCGGTTTAATATCACCTTACCTAGTGGAATGTGGATAAATTTGAACTGCTGTAATACTCTCATTTAGTCCACCTAACCACGATTGAAATATATTTTAAAATAACAGCGCATGCGCGTCCCACAACTGGGCTCAGCCTTCCCCTAGTGGGAACGGTCAGGTTATACTGTCGTCGGGTCACTCCGACTACATCCAATTTGAATATGTTAAAGAAGACGGCTCATTTCTGCCCCAAGACGGCCCATTTTCCAAAAGTGCAGGAGACTCGACCAAAATTGGATCATTGTATAGGATTTTTAATATAAAAATTTAAAAAAAAAAAAAATAAAAAAAAAAAAAAAAAAAAATAAAAAAAAAAAATATCTATTGAAGAACCGTTAATGTTTTTATTTTGCATAGCGGGGTTTAAAAGATATCAACTAAAACGTTGAAAAAAATAACGCCCCAAGTAGGTAATCAAGAACGTGATTATGTACTTAATTAGCCCCGGAGACCATGTCCATGGAAAATGGGCCGTCTCCTTTAGAATAATCAAACTAAAAAGTAAAAAATAAATCTTAACATAAGAATAAAATTACTGACAAGAAAATTAATGTCACTGTTCGATATCAATCATTATATATTATATTTTTACTGGTTTCATGCCAAAATGCAGAGTTAGTTTAAAAATATCGTACAAAGCATACCACACTTTTAGAACAGTGACATTAATTTTCTCGTTAGTTATTTTATTATTATGTTAAAAGTTATTTTTAACATTTTAGTTTGATTAATTATAACAGCGTATTTTTAGTTTTTTTTTAACATTAATTTATTTTTATCTTTTTAGTTTGATTAAGTATAAAATATAATTTATTTGTTGTCAATTCCTAATCGGTAAATATTTTTATTAAAATAACGCTATCTTCCGCTAGTCTTTTTATTTATTTAACGCCAGATGGCATTTCGGCAGAAGGAAAAGAAAGTGTGCATAATTTAGAATTTTTTGATCGTTCATAGTGAATAAAAATCGAGTCCGAAATTTCTGTTACATAGATACGCAGATACAGGTCAAGTATTAACTTGATATTTATATTAATAAAGCGTGTAAAAAGGTTATATTTATGGCGCAACGACTTTTGCACAGCGGAACGCTTGAGGGTTACCAATGTGATTCCCCTCCACAGTCTAGGTGCTGATGTATTATATGTATTTATTTATATCTATACATCCAACAAAACTACTAAACATATCGGAATTTTTCGTAGATGGTTATAGGCTATTTATTTTTTTGATTCCATTGATCCTTTCTCAGTTCTTTTTCGATTCACTTTTATCTGCTGTCCGCCCAGCGGAGCGGGCGTGATCGGCTAGTATTAATAAAATAACAGCCCACAATATCCTATAGCTGGGTTTGGGCCTCCCCTTGTAGGGAACGGACAGTATCCGCCACGCTTGTCCAAGACGGATTGGCGGGTTACACAGACCAGCGATGGTTTCCCTACGATGTTGCACATGAAATAGCTACTGAGACGAAATAGTTTCAAAAACTAATAAAAAAATAGTTTCGTGCAGGGGCGGAGAAAGAATACTAACCTCTGCGGCCGGGGTCAGCCTGTCGTAAAATGTGACAAAACAACCCACCCTAGCTACGTGGTAGGACCTCAAGCCCGTCTGGATGGCGACCACCTTTGGTCTTAAGTATGCCGTCATAATAACCTTGTGGTGTGTTCCGTATATATATATATATATATATATATATATATATATATATATATATATATATATATATATATATATATATATATATATATATATATATATATATATATATATATATATATATATATATATATGATAGTTGTGTTCATGTAATAAATAAGACAAAACAATGCAAGTTGCTTACAGAAGCTCTAATCAGAGGAACTTCTTTCTGTTTTCGCAGGTCAATAATAGTCTACAAGAACCTACATGAATCTGCGAGGAATATACACAACAAAGTACAAGAATCTATTACAGCTGCTTTACCTGGAAAAAGAACCCAAACCGTTAACTATTTGAAAGGAATCGGTCAATTTCCTGCATTATCTTTGACCAAGCTGGTGGTTGTTTTCACCATTGACTTCATCAGAGTAGAACTACACTTTTGCGTATTGCCAGATAATTAAATGTCCACTAACGTAGTTGGCATGGATTTGATCTATGAAACAAACCTCAGCATGATTTTCACATCTAGTGGAACAAAACTTATCCATCAGAAACCAGTCAATCATGTGAGCAACAACAATCCAATGTTCAACAATTTAGATATTGCAATACATGCTCTGTTTATCAACAATGTATCGACCGGGCACATCACCACTCCTTGGAACCGTGGCGCAGATATATGTTGATGACGTATTACATCTACAAGATTCGGGATTTTCAATCAACTCTGAGAAAATTAGTTTATTTAAACGATCCATCGAATATTTGGGACACGTAATTGACGGACAAGTATGACCAAGTCCGCGATAAGTCAAAACTCTCGTCAAGGCACCATTACCAAAAACCGTCAAGCAAGTGCGACAGTTCAATGGTTTGGTGGAATACTCGTATTTCAGAAATACATTCCAGACTTCTCCAGAATTATGGTGCCTTTATATTAGTTGATAAAGTGTCAAATGGAAATCGGAATACAAGCACGATAAAGCACGAAACGTGACCATAGAATGTCTAATATCTACTCCAGTACTAAGTTTGTTCTAAGAAACTGCACCTATACAGCTATATACTGACGCAAGTAGCCTTAGATATGGCACAGTGCTAGTTCAGTAAATTAATGGACGTCAACATGCAGCGGCGGTTATGAGCACGAGGACCACCGAAGGGCAAAGCCGTGGTCATTCATATGAACTGGAGACATTAGCAGTAGTACGCGCTTTAAAGTACTTTCGTCAACATCTCGTTGACCAAAGTTTTTCTCCGAGTAGGGGCGGAGGAAAACTCCGACGGTGATGGGGAAAGGTTTTGTGTCGCCAACAGCGGTCCGAATTACGGAATCGGAGTCGCGGTACATGTCTCGGATGATGTCAATATAGGCCTCTGGAATCCCTTTGGACCGAAATGCCCACCAGATTATCGCGCGAGGAATACAGTCGAAGGCCTTCTGCAAGTCGAGAAACAGGCAATGCAGAGGCGTATTCTTCGCCCTGTATTTCTCCGCGACAGTCCTGTCGAATCCGAGAGTCGATAACCCTCTCGAAGAGCTTCATGGTGTGGGACATGACTTTAACCCCTCGGTAACTACCGCACTCCTGGACCGACCCCTTGCCCTTGAAGACTGGAGTAATGATACTCAGTTTCCATTGGCTCGGGATCGTACTGGTGAGGAGTATCTGGTTGAAGAGGTCGGTTAAGACGCCCACACCACGAGAGCCCATCGCCTTCCAGGCTTCGATAGGGACTCCATCGGATCCAACAGCTTTCCGATTCTTCATGCGGCGAAGACAATTCTGGACCTCTGCAGGCGTTACCAGTGGCACTAGTCCTTGATTCGGAGGAAGATCTGGCGGCTGCACCCCTTTATGCTGCATGTTCAGCAGCTCGTGGAAATACGAGCGCCATCTCTCCTAAGTATGCCGCCATAATAACCTTGTGTTGTGTTTCCGCATTAGTGACCTAGGGTCCTATGTCACTATGGGACAGCAGGAGATGGTAACAGCTTACTGTTAGTGAGAAAATAATTCAGCTAATATTCGAAAGTAAACATAAGAAAGATATTAAGTATATTCGGTACAAATGGATAAATTTAGAGTGAACCATAAAACGGGGGCAATATATACCGGTGGAGCAGTTAGCGACGATTATCGGTACTGTTAAGACAGATTTATTTTGACAATAAAAGTAAACAGCGGTTTCTCTCAACCGCGTGCCATTAGCGAGAGGGATTCCCTTCGAATTAAGGTTTAAGGCAAAAGAGATTGGCTTTGTTATTTATTTGTGTCTGCGAATATTTAGTTTGTTTAGATTTATATTTTCTAGACTGTAGCGGCACGAGTACATTTTTTTAAAAGTACATTATCACGAATACTGTACAGAATATACTGAAGAAGTTTGGTGAGAGAATAAAATAGTGGATTATATGTTGACAGGTTAAGAGGAGAGGGTAGTGAGATATTTGCGTTGCGCTGATCTCGATTTCACCATTAATGGTTTAGTTCAGGTCTACTTGTATACGATAATAGCTATACTTCATAATTTTGAGCATTGCATACAATGTTTTGGTAAGAACAATAAAATATGAGCAGTAATTGAAGCTAATCGCGCACGGTGCGTAGTCCTCAGGGAGATAAACCATCGACAAGTCCTCGTTGCAGTGATACACGCGAAACTACCCACTCTCGCCATCACCTTATGTAAAAGTGAGGGTAGTTTGCAAAATCAGGAGTATTCTCTTATCTCAATATCTTTATGAGTCTTCTATACAAATAAATAAAATTGGAGGGTCTGTTTGTAATATTAAAATAACCGCTTTTTACTAAGTGCATTCGGACGTATACAAGGTACATATACCCAAACAACTTTTTTTACAATTTTTGTCTGTCTGTCTGTTTGTTCCGGCTAATCTCTGAAACGGCTGCATTGATTTTGACGGGACTTTCACCGGCAGATAGCTGATGTAACAAGGAGTAACCTAGTCTATTTTTATTTTAGAAAAAAAAAATAGTTTTTGTTAAAAATGATAAATATCGGAAATTTAATAATCCAATTTAAGTTGACCTCAGATTTATATCACCAATTATATGAAATAGGGTACAGCTTAGGCTGGACATGGTATGTTGAATTTCTAATTTAAGTTAACCGCAGATTTATGTCATCAATCATATGAAATAGGGTTTAGCTTAGGCTGGACTTTGTAGGTTCGAACGTACGTATTCCGGAGGCGCATAGCGTAACAGTTGCATTCGATAATAGTGACTGTTTGCATATTTCATTTATATTTTAGGGTTTATAGGGTTTGTAATCCAAAATAAATCATAAGATATATCCAAAAAATTCTGCCCCAGTCACTATTCCACGCGGACGGAGTCGCGGGCATATCTAGTATACTAAATATACAATATATGGACATCTTTATACAGACCAGAAAAAAACGAATAATAAACAAAACAAGAGTATCAGATTAACATTAACCAAATAGTAACGTAATAAAATATGATACATTTTGGGTGCGTTACTTAAAAACTCTCTAAAACTATTATAAGATCAGCTAGCTCAGAAAAGAGGCTCAAAGCACTAAATCTCTCTATTCTTCCTGACTTTATCCCACACTATATAGGCTCGCCGTAACATATTCTCTCCTTCCTCTCTCCGCTGTTAGCCATATCACCTTTTACGCAATCTATCCATCTTTTTGGTCTACCTCTCCCTTTATATCCATCCATTCTCATTTTTATAATTTTTCTAGTTATGTAGCTGCAGGTCTGTCTAGATAAGAGAATTTCTTGTCACTTAAGGCATACAATACTGATGTACCCCCTATACTGATGGAGGGTCAGAGTTTAGGCGTGTATAGAACAGAGTGCTCTCAATGTTGTGATGGCCTCAGGATAGTGCCAAATACATTAGCAAACAGGCTCACCAGCAAATTGTTTGTATGTTATCCTTATTGCTTAGTAAAGTGCTTGATGAGCAAACAGTACATCGGCAAAAAGGTACTAGGTTGTGTAATTAACAGAAAATATTAAATGTATACTAATTTGTATGTTTGTCGTTTTTGAATTAAATTCTTCCGCTTATCTTCTTTATTGCTGTAGAACAGCAGAGAGGTTAACGACTCACTGAATAGTATGTAGTTATCGTTGCAGTGTACCCCTGGTAATCCGACAAACGCTTTGCAGGGCAGTTTTGAACTATTGAATTTGTCGGATTATAGAGTACTGTCTAAGACTCCTGTAGTCCGGATTTCTTTTACAAAATAGTACGTTGTAATCCGAAAAATTACAGATTCAATGATAAGGTTCTAAGTGTAAATCATACTTCATTTTGTACGTCGAATTTAGTAAATTAAACAACACAGTAGAGAGCTTACATTTTTTTTGTTTAACTTTGTTAAAACGCGAGACCAAAGCTTTGTCCCTCAGTTCTCTCAAAAGTAAAAGTTCTCTTCGCATACCCAGCTCAAAGGCGTTAATTGCATCTTTTGCTGTCACTTGCGGAGTAGTTGCAATTACGTCTTCGTCATCTTCCTGATTTATTAGTGTAGAACTAGAAATCTCTTTTGTAATCTCTTCGTCAGACATTTCATGAAAAATATTTTCCTCTTTATCCATTCCACGGCAACAGATTTCCAAAACTTCCGGAGTTATCTGTGTTTCAGCAGCAATTTGCACTATTACTTCCGAAGTTACACTAATTTGTGTATCGCTGCTAAGAATGGCGACTATATGAGGCCATAACTTTTTCCAAGACGATGTAAAAGTCGATGGGGATAATGCATTTCACAACTGACAAAGCGCAAAAACCAAGTCTTTCATATTAAGTACACTGACGGACTCATAAACTGCATCAAAGTAATAGACGATTTTGAAATAAATATTTTAACCAAGTATGCAAACTTTCTATACAGATTTAAATTGAAACCTCTAGATTGGTTCGTGAACTTTAAAACAGCGTAGGGTCATATTCTTAAGTTTAAGTTTGTGTACTAGAAAGGAATTTAAATAAAAATATAAAAAAAAAACAGAAATTTAAGGAAAATTGGTTTAATTAAAAAATTGGTTTTAACAATAGACACAAACTTTATGCAAGGGTTTATTTATGTTTTAATAAGGTGTATTACCTCCACGTACCCTTATTACGGATTCTAATCGGTTCCGCATAGATTTTATTAGGGTTATTAAAAGATCTTGCGGAATATTGTCCCATTCTTCTGAAAGTGCTGTTCTTAGTGCTGCCACTGTTGTGGGCAAAGGGTTTCTCGCATATACAGCTCTTTTTAAATTGTCCCAAACATGCTCAATGGCATTAAGATCCGGACTGCGTGCTGGCCAATTCATTGTACGTATCCCAACCTCTTCGCAATATTGTCGAACTTGTGCAGCAGCGTGCGGCCAGGCATTATCCTGCATTAAAGTAAAATTTTCGCCTATGAATCCCATGTAAGACACCACGTGATCTTCTAAGATCTCTGTTATGTAGCGATGTGTAGTCAAACCCCCTCTATTACCGTTTTGACGGACCATGTCTATGAACACAAGTTCTGTTCGCCCGTTCGTCGATATGCCACCCCAGACCATACACGAACCGCCTCCAAAAGGAACACGCTCCTCAATGCAACTTTGAGCATGTTGCTCCCCACATCGACGATAGACTCTTCTGCGACCATCTGCACCATATAAACATGTCCTACACTCGTCTGTGAACAATACGGAGGCCCATTGCTCTTCTGTCCAATTCAGGTGATCACGCGCAAATCTTAAGCGAGCTTGTCTGTGAGCTACAGACAACTTTGGACCATTTGCTGGTCTAAAAGGGGTGATATCCGCTTCCTTTAACCTTATTCTTATTGTTCGTGCACTCACGTTTACTTCACGCACTTCATTAAGCTCTGTTTTGATGTTAACTGACGTGAGGAAACGATTTCGCAGGGAAGTTGTAACAATAAATCGGTCATCACGACCGGTGCTGAGTCCTGCCTGTACCACGTCTCTTTCTGTAAGAACCTGTCTCCACAAACCTTCTGTATATTCTAGAAACCGTAGACTGGTTTAAATTTAAATTTCTACCAATCGTTCGTTGATCCAAGTCCTCCCGCACCAATGCTACAATTTGAGCCGCTTGTTCGGACGAAGTATCCATATTATGGTTCAAAAACTCTCGATGAGTTAAAAAACTAACCCAACAATCTGCTGATAGCAATTATTCAATTCACAAAAGAATAAAAAATCAATGAGAATCAATTTAAAACTTTGCTATAAATAACATGCAAATCTGATATTACGAGTAAATTTTCTTTTCCCGGCTATTTCATTTGTTATACTACAGTTCTATTTTTAAATTTTCCTTTTTTTTGAGATTAAGAGCCAGTCTCTCCATATTTATATAATTTAATCTAAAAAATTTGCATACTTATTACAAAAAATATTTCAAAGTAATCCTGAACTTGGATGCAGTTTATGAGTTCGTCAGTTTATATGAAAGACTTGGTTTTTGTGCTTACGTATGATACAGCTCTCAGAAGTAGGTTTTTTCTTATCTATCTATCTATATAATCTTGCTTGACAAACTGAATGATATGCTGATCCTATTAGTTGAATCAGTGCAGTGTAGTTTGGCGGAAGAAACATCGCAGTGATGCATTTATCCTCAATTGTCAGTTCTTTTTCAGACGGATGAGCAGGAGCCTTATCAAGAAGCAATAACACTTTGTGAGGAAAATGACGTGACACACATGTGACGGGTTAAAATTTGAATCTTTCACCTTATGTAACAATCTTAATTTAAATGGCTCTATGCAGGTGGCATCATTAGAAAGTTTCCCTTCAGTAATAGTCATTAAACGTATGCCATGACGACTTTTGAAATGTTCTAGCCATCCCTTGTTAGCCACAAAATAATCTTTTTTTATTATCTATACTATACTATTATAAAGAGGAAAGATTTGATTGTTTGTTTGTTTGTTTGTTTGCTTTGAATAGGCTCCGAAACTACTGACCCGATTTAAAAAATTCTTTCATTGTTGGGAAGCTACACTATCCCCGGGTGACATAGGCTATATTATATTTTCAAAAAAATTAGGGATCCTTACTAAAACTCCAATAATGTAACCCAAAGTGTAAAAAAATTACCTAAAATATTATTTAAATCGCGTGCGTTGCGAAAACTATTGATGATAGAATAAAATAATGTACTACAACTTTGCAAAACACATCATTATTTACAAAAAGTGTCGCGATAGCATATGTCTAACTATTATAGTTATGCCACAATAAGTGTTCTTTTATTTTAAAAATTTAATTGAAATGCCGCCCCTAGAAAAGACTCTTTATTTGGATCTTGGTATTAATCCTTATCAAAATAAATTACTTCATATTCAAAACTGTTTCAATACCTTTATGTAACTTTTTGAATTATTCAATTCGGATATTCCATTCGAAAGATATCACGCGTTTAAAAATGTAAGTATTAGAAAAATGTTGCGTGGTAGCCGCTCACCCTGTTCGGCTAGCTAGGCAGCACCTTATGCAATGTAGGCGTGCGTCACTGGGGTTTTTACAAAAATTAGAATACTTATTAAAAAATAACGAAAAATAAATAAAAAGTAATAACAAAAAAATCATTAAAATAAAAGCTCATAGAAATAAAAATATTCAAACTTTCTTTATAATTTTATTTTTTTAATAACCTGACGCAAATAGAAGGGTTTGCCCTCAGGGGCGCTCCTCTGTCCGAGGAGTGCACGGGTGTGCGTACCCGAGGTGCCCGAGCATCCGTCGCTTCACTCCCCTCTACGTTCGAGGCGACAGAGTCCTACCTTTCTTTCCGTCTACCTCTTACATCCTTTCCGACTTAGCTCTCTGTTCGTGGCGTGGTCCCCGGTGGGATGATTGCGAATACTGATTGGGGTCCCGGGTTCTACCCTGGGACCTGATTTGGTAGTCGAAACCATGCCTATTTCGACTGCGCCTGCACAGAGTGTTCCCGGGGCGGGAATTGCATCCTCGCTGTCGGTTGGTCTTGCTGGGCCGGCTACGACGTCAGGCGACTCTGCTTTTTCTGGAGTGTCGTCTGGTAGTCGTACCCACGCCTGACTAGCACGCGACGGGGATGCGAGTTCCGTCCGGAATTGGCCGCGGACCTGTCACTCCCGGCCCTGGTTCTGTCCATGGTCGGGGGCGATCCTGGATGGACGGCCGTCGCCTCCTTTTGCGAGGCAGTAGTGTCTGCAAGGGAGGCGGCGGAACGGGAGCGGGAGTCCGCCACCGCACTTCCCTCCCGCCAACGTAGGCCGCGTCGTCGGCGCCGGAGGGCGGGCAACGATCTCCGGCCGCCGTAGAAAACGGCCGCGGGCGGCCCCTCGGGGGAGGATCCGCCGCCCGCACGCGGCAATAGCCGCGAGGGAGAAGGCCGCGTGCTGTTCCACAGCCCCCCTCAACTCCTAGAGTTGTTACAAGAGAGCGCCGGGGGGACGAAATCCTGACCCCCTGGCGCCAGCACTTTAGAAGGGGCCCGCTTTAAGACAAAGCGTGGGCCGGCGCCGGCCCGGGCCACGAGATCGGCAGGCCATATATCCGTGGGCCCGGGCGTAGACGATAGGAGAACAGCGGGGTTTTTTAGTGAGTCGAACATCTTTTCCGGAGTCCCTTATATCCCTCGGTCCCCCCAGGCCGGGATAACCCGTCAAAGGAGGTTTTTCCCCGAGACCGAAAAAAAATAGAAGGGTTTAATTTTTAATTTTTTGTTAAATACCCGTGCGAAGCTGGGACGGGCTGCTAGTTTCCTTATAAAAAAACTTAGCTTTCATGGTGAACATGGGTCCCGAAATATTCGCATGCCTATTTCTTTCCTGAAGAAACCACATGTATAAAGCTTCTTCCACTTCTGGATGTTCAGCTTTCTTGAGAGTCTCTCTCTTGCCTGACCTACAGTCAGTAGTTGATACGAAGTTATTAATCTTCTCGTGTTTTTTTTAATGTATTAAATTGTAGATCGGCCTACGCCGCTAAACTAGTGAAATATTCATTACAATCTAAGCGGTCCAAAATATCACATTATTCTTTAATTGTGAGTGTTTTGTGCATTAGCTTCTGGGTTTGTGATGACATTACTAGGTATGTATACGTAATACAGTATGAGATGAATAAACAGTAAATAATGAACGCACGCTAGGCCGCACCGCTATCACATGTAGTCAAATTCAAACTAAGCAATCAGAATCAAAACAATACCTACGCGTCGAGTACAATAGTGGTGGCACGTATAATTTGTAAACTATACGTTTGTAACATTAGTGAATATTGTCAAAAAAATATTCAATAATAATAGACATGTCGGATTACAGAGGGTGCTGGATTAGACAGGGGCTGAATTACCGGGGGTCCACTGTTTGTTACCTCAGTGCAGGGGTGGACTAAGAATGCTGACTTCTGAAACCGAGTGTGGCAAACATCTACAGGCGACAAAAATTACTTACTACTAACGGCACGTCAGCTTTTATGCTATGCCACAGCAATAAAAACTGAACCATTGGTGTAGAAATCACAGTTGTTTTTGAGCCCATAATCATCGTCATCAGCTTGATTGAGAACCCTGCCTTTGATTTACTTTTACTAACTCCACAAAATATTAGCATGACTTATTTTGTAGTATGTATGGGGTATACATTTGTAAACGTTGTACATTCTTTGTAATGCTAAGATGTTACATAAAAACTTTTACAGTCATGTAGTTTCCAGACTATTAGACAGTGTAAATAATGCCACAGAATATATCAATATACCCTCATAAAGCTGAATAAACGTAAAAAACGTGGACAATAGTTTCACGTGTAACAGTAAACCAAATCGGCGGGAATAAAGGCGGGGACACAATACGGGGCGATAAATGAAAATGGCCGGGAATTCAGAGCCGGCGGCGACAAAAGGCCAGTCGTAAAACAACCGGATTAGGGGGTGGACACACTATCGGCAGAATCGCGGGCCATTAAATCGACAGATCACTGGCTGTTTTTTACGTTCACATCCTGCTTCTTAAAGATAATTTTTACAGTGGTTATTAAGAATGTATCTTCTATCTCGCTGGTTGGTCCTTCATGACTGAAGATCGTGATTGCTACTCGATGTGATCACGCGGGAACGAACGAAGTCTTTCCAGCGGTTCCTATTTGTGACCATCCTCACTACATCCTGGGACCTCGTAGCTCTCCTTTCCCTTATTTGGTCTGACCATCCTCGCCATAGCAATTCTGTGCTTTGTTTCTTGTATACAACTACTGTCA
The DNA here is from genome assembly GCA_963693495.1 of Malacosoma neustria. NCBI lineage: Eukaryota > Metazoa > Arthropoda > Insecta > Lepidoptera > Lasiocampidae > Malacosoma > Malacosoma neustria. The sequence goes on from OY856389.1 coordinate 971,721, forward strand.
CTCGCGATACAAGACCGAAGATATATAAACATGTCGACAACTTTAACATCTATAATAGTGCTAAACTCCGGACGCCGAGCAGGAAGCATAGAGCAATGACCGACGGTGGTCATTGCTCTATACGAGCAAAGCGGCATTATATTTACGCGGGAATGACAGAGACAGATAATAACAGGTCAATGGCCGAAATTCTTCCTGTTCGGCGTCCGGATTATTGTAGCTCTGTGGAGTAATCCTGCTCGGTTGACATACATGAGCTTTGTTTTAGTCATATTTATAGAAAGTCCCATGGCGTTACTCTCGTATTTTACTCTCTTCTATATTACTTACTGAAACTGATTTTACGTAGCTGCACACTTCAGCTATTTTTAGTTAATTTTATACTTGTAAGCTTATCTAAGCTGTACGAACAGTTATGACATATGTAAACCAATTTATATTCTTCTTTTCTGTATATTGTGAGCTTAAGCTTGTACATTGTTATGAAACTGAAAAACATACTAAATAAAAAAAATATATTTAAATCACACGTGTAGCTAGAAAGTTTTGTGCCGCTTCTTCTCTTTGTAAAAGCGAAACACGTTGTGAAGCGGTGGTAAGTTTAGCTCATATGTAAATAATAAGCATTTTGAATTTCAAAAAAATGTTCTTGCTGGAAACTTTTTTAGAATAAAAAAAGAGCTTGAGTTTAAGTATAATCTTTGAATTTCATTTTAAAGTTCTATCAAAATTGGTTAGTAGAATTTTTAAAAGTTTTTTATATACAGTGATTTTTAATGAAAAAATCGAACGCTACAGAAAAATTTACATTACAAATGGAAACAAATTTAAAGATGTAAAATACTTATTTAAATTCAAAGGAAAGCCCTATTAAACTTATATATAATTAAATTCTATGTCTTGGGTGGACTATAATGGCACAAGATCTGTTTATATGATCTGTGATTGTGACGGTAAGGGCTCGACACGCAATAGGTTTCGCCCTTTGATAGTTTTGGCCAGCATGTAATAGATATTAAAAAAATTAAGAATGGAATCAGAATTCTATAAACTAAACGTAGTTCAAGGGGCCTTAAACTACAACTATCATAGTTACCAGTCATGCTATTGTTAAATCGCGTTTCTCCTGGCCACACTGTAATTTCCCAAAAGTTGCAGGCAGCGTCTCTCTACGCTCGCCTATTGACGGAACTATAAAACGGAGGCCGCCATAAAACCGGCCCTTAACACGCATGCATACATCACTAATGATTTATACCATACATTGAGCGTTAACTATTGCCCCAAAATATATTGCAGAACAAAAACTGCAACGTATTGTGTTAAAAGCGTGTGGGAAAAGCTGTTATGGTTTTGTTTGGTAGAAGTTTTAGCGATTTGTTTTCATAATTTTGTTTTTAAATATTTTTATGGTCACTTTTCAACTGTGGGACTAAATGTGCGATGTCAAAAAATGCATGCAAGTAGTCTGTTGCTGGATAGAAAATTACACAAAAGGAGTAAGATAAGAGGTGGTATGAGAAACAAATAGCGACAGTTGCTTGGATGTTGTATTAAAAAAATGCTAATATCAAATATTACGTAAGTCTTGAAATAACAACAGCTGTTTAAGCTCTCAATACAGTCTAAATAAAAAAATTGGAATCTGGCAAGCTATATCCATAGGCTTATATGTTAATATTTTTAAGGTATACTTAGAAATTCACGGGTGAATATTTTTCATACCTTCAGAGCCTTCAATAACTTTTTAAGGCTAAAAATTTTCCCACATTTATTTTGTGGTGATTTGAAATTTTAATGGTTATCAATAACAATCAAATAATTTAATCTGGACTTATTCAATAAAGAACGTAAATATAAAGAAATGAAAGGGTATTCATCCTCAGTATATGGACCATACCATATGCTATGTGGACCATTGTGCACGTAAAGGTTTCCCTAGAACGTCTATTTTGCGAATGAGCTATTTCACTTTTGAAATACCATCATTTAAGCCGGAAGGCGCCCACTGCTGGACAAAGGCCTCCCCCAAAGATCTCCACGATGATCGGTCCTGCGCTGCCCTCATCCAACCTATTCCGGCGATTTTGACCAGATCATCGGTCCATCTTGTGGGAGGCCTACCAACATTGCGTCTTCCAGTACGCGGTCGCCATTCGAGGACTTTTCTGCCCCAACGGCCATCAGTCCTTCGAGCTATGTGCCCAGCCCACTGCCATTTCAGTTTTGCAATCATCCATGCTTAATTATTACTGTAAATAAAAATAAAATAAAAAAAAACAATATATAACGCGTTAAAAGTCCAATATAGGCCGGAATAGGTTGGATGAGGGCACCGCATAACATCCCCACCATGGGACCTCGAGGCCCGAGTCCTGGCGCTATTATACCAGTGGCGCCGAGATGCGGCCGAGCGTGGCTCTCGACCCGCGCCTTGCGAAGTGGAGGTAAAGCGGGCGGAGCTGCACGACGAAGTGCTCATGGTAGAATGGAAGGAGCGCCTCGCGCACGCCAGCGCGGACCTCGCCACCATCGAAGCGGTGAGGCCCGTCTTGGTTGAATGGCTGGAAAGGCGCCACAGCGCCCTGACCTTCCGCCTGACGCAGGTCCTCTCGGGGCACGGTTGCTTCGGGAGGTACCTGTGTCGCATAGGGCGGGAGATGACGTCAGGGTGCCACCACTGTGGCGCGGGCGATGAGGAGGACATGGTGAACCACACTGTCGCCGTGTGAGCGCCGCGCCCTCGTCACCCAAATCGGCGTGAACCTGTCGCTCCCGGCCCTGGTTCTGTCCATGGTCGGGGGCGATCCTGGATGGACGGCCGTTGCCTCCTTCTGCGAGGCAGTCATGTCCGCAAAGGAGGCGGCGGAGTGGGAGCGGGAGTCGACCACCACACTCCCCTCCCGCCAACGCAGGCCACGTCGGCGGCGCCGGAGGGCAAATAACGACCTCCAGCCGCCGTAAAAGCGGCCGTGGGCGGCGGATCCTCCCCCGAGGGTCCACTATTACCGCGAGGGTGAGGACTGCGTGCTGTTCCGCGGCCCCCTCAACTCCTAGAGTTGTTAGGAGAGCGCCGGGGGGACGAAACCCTGACCCCCTGGCGCCAACAGTTTAGAAGGGGCCCGCCTCAAGACAAAGGGCGGGCCCGCGCCACGAGATCGGCAGGCCATATACCCGTGGGCCCGGGCGTAGGCGATAGGAAAAAAAAGGGAAGCGCATAACACCGTTGTTAGATAGGACCGATCATCGTGGAGATCTTTGGGGGAGGCCTTTGTCCAGCAGCGTCTTCCGGCTGAAATGATGATGATGTAATAATCATATTGGTGTAATATGTATGGAACACACACATATACATTTTCACTACATCTAGCAAACCTTTCAGCCAACGCATTAGAATGTAAACTTAGATTACGTCTATTCTGTGTAAGATTATCCGTGCAGGGGCGGAGAAAGAATACTAACCTCTGTGGCCGGGGTCGGCCTGTCGTAAAAGGCGACAAAACAACCCACCCTAGCTACGTGGTAGGGCCTCAAGCCCGTCTGGATGGCGACTACCTTTGGTCTTAAGTATGCCGCCATAATAACCTTGTGTTGTGTTCCGGCATTAGTGACCCAAGTTCCTGTACCCTTATGGGACAACAGCGTGTTCGCGATGCCACTGGCATTACAAACACCTATAGGCGATGGTAACTGTTAAATTCTAAGCGGGCCGTCAGCCTGTGTGCTGTCTACATCAATAAAAAAAAAGATTGTAGCTTACTAAGTGTCCTGTATTTAAACTGATCAACTATTTCAACTCATCTCCATTTATTTGGACAGGCTACAATACAAAGCTTTCTATTTGATATTAATTACCACGTTTTTATTGCAATGAAACAACAGATATGCTGACGGCCCAATTAATAATAAGCAGTTACCATCACATATATCCATATGATGATAGTAACACCAGGGGCTCCGCTAACATGCTGCCATCCGCGTAAGATGGAACCTGGGTTACTAATCTATACAAATAAATAAAATTGAAGTGTCTGTTTGTAATATTAAAATAACCACTTTTTACTAAGTGCATTCGGACATATACACGGTACATATACCAAAACAACATTTTTTTAAAATTTTGTCTGTCTGTCTGTTTGTTTCAGCTAATCTCTGAAATGGCAGCATCGATTTTGATGGGACTATCACTGGCAGATAGCTGATGTAACAAGGAGTAACTTAGGCAATTTTTATTTTAGAAAATAAAAATAGTATTTGTTCAAAATGATAAGTTACGGAAATTATAATTCCAATTTAAGTTGACCTCAGATTTATATCATCAATCATATGAAATAGGGTTCAGCTTAGGCTGGACTTTGTAGGTTCGAACACACGTATTCCAGAGGCGCATGGCGTAACAGTTGCATTCGATAACACTGTTTGCATATTTCATTTATTTATATTTTAGGGTCTATAGAGTTTGTAATCCAAAATAAACCATAAGATTTATCCAAAAAATGCTGTCCAAAGTCACTATTCCACGCGGACGGAGTCGCGGGCACAGCTAGTATAACATAAACTTGCCGACTAGCCGGGCTGAGAGCCCTTCCACCGAGCTAAGGTTATTTTGTTGCCTTATGACAGGCAGCCGGTAGCCCCTCCGGTCTAAGGGGTCGGCAATCTACTCTGCATCTGCATGGCGAAGATTTTTGTTATAATTATTTTGTTTCCAATTTATTTTATTATTATATTCACCTTAACTGCAAATTGTTAACAAGGGAATATATTTTTACGTCAAGCCCAACATCAACAAGAGAATTACGACACAGAAATGACATAAGGGTCACACGAAATGCGTTATAATCATGAAAATATGATATAAAACTTTTTAGTACGCCCCCAAGGATTTTAACACTACATTCCTGATAGCCGACAACTTTTTATGGCCACACTCGTTTACGGAGGTGAAAAATACGATGAACAGATTATTAACGTTGATGTGGACTTGGCTTTATGACTGGAATATGTAATTTAAAATAATCTAGTAATGTGATGACATTATTTTGTCAGCTAACTATATTAAAATTGTATAACTTATACTTTTATTATTTTTAATGGACTGAGAATCTAAAATTTTGATTACATCTAGCACGCAACTCAGTATGAGTTTGGCAACTGGAAGAACTGGAAACATTGAGGACGTTGGAAGAAAATCAAAATGATATTTATCTTATACAAATTATCATCTAGCAGAAAATTTTTAATTTTTATGGTAGGTAGAAAATTGACCCCGTAATACAATTCAAAAAATAAGGATTGTCCAAGGAGTTTAACGAATATTTTAAAATTTGCAGATATTTAATCCCGCGTAGTAATAGAACCCTCAAACACATCATACAAATAACTACTGATCCAATTGTGATATCAATTAACACGATAAACGACGATTACGACTTATAAAATAAAAAAAATAAAAAAATAAAAAAATAAAATAAATAATAATAAAATAAACGATGATTACGACTTATAATTAAACGTATAAAAACTGATCATAATTTTCCGAGAAGTTAACGGTGCGGCGGTGCGCCTTGCAAAGGCCAGTCACCGGCGCGTCTAAATGCCCCATATGTATGCTAGACCAAAACGCAGACTTAGTCATTTACGGTTGGCTTGATATAATTCAGAAACGACTTTTACTGAATAGTGCAGCTTTTATATATAACTTACAGCGTTATATAAATATATAACTACCTGGTGTTATTACACTCTGCTTGACACTTGGAGACCTATGTAGGAGGTTCGGGTGACTCTAAATACGTCAGGAGATGAGAGTTTATTATAAAAAAAAATCGCACGAAAGTAAGTAGCACTTGGGCATAGAGAGAGACAGAGAGTTTTTCCTCTGTTTTGCTAAACATATACCAAGATTTATATACCCCAAGAAGTCGGTCAATAACTTGAGCTTGATGTCTTAAATATTTAATTTATTGTCTTTAATTTATTACTATTTTCAATTCATAAAAAAGTATTAAAATGATAGTAGTAAAAAAATGGATGGTTCCAAAAGGAGGGTTCTAAAGGGAAGACCCAAGAGAAGATGGATTATAAAAAAGATGATAAGACTAAAAAGGTGTGGTGGATGTATAGATGACGATTAATAGAGGAGAGTGGAAGGAAAGTTGTGTTAACCCCACATGGTATGGGGTAAGGACAAGAAGCAATCATCATCATCATCATCTAAGCGTTATCCCGGTTGCATCCTAAACTTTCGTTTCGGTGCCCGGGGTCCGCTGACAGGACAAGAAGCAATGTATTTACAAATACATGCAGGTATAAATGCGTAAACCACGGCGAATAAATTATGCACATGCAATCGAAGTCAAACTCAAGTAAGATTACAATAAAAATAATGACTTCAAAAAATTTACTTATAATTAACGACTGACGATATGGCAAACTTGGCAGTAGTTGGCGTGTCCGCCATTTTTTGTTTGTGAAAAACTACTGTGATGTAGCTTTCGTCTATCAGGGACGTCTTGAAAAAAGGCCAGGTCAAGAGTACCCTAAACCGAAGGGCATGTATGAAGGGAATAATGAAAGTGGACGAAGCAAAACAAGTATGTAAGGATCGTAGCAAGTGGAAAGAAGTGGTATCTGCCTAACCCTACGGGAAAGAGACGTGATTATATGTATGTATGTAGCTTTCGTCATTGAAAAAATTAAATAACATTTATTCGCATGAAATTATACATACATACATATATTAAGACATTTCACACAACGCCAACTAGTACCAAACTAAGTTGCATAGCACTTGTATTATGGGTACTAGATAACTGATATACTACATATATACTTTTTTTGTAAATAAATACATATTATACATAAACACCCAGACGCTGGACGGGAATCGAACCCGTGACCTCCGCAAGCGTACTGACGTGTGTTAGCCGTTACGCCAGGAGGTCGTCAAGGCAAGCTTTGTATAAATACTTGAAATGTTTAAGAGCGGGGCAAGCTAATAGCCTTTTATTGTCTCGGGGAAAAACCTTCTTTTGACGGGTTCCCGCGGCCCGGGGGGACAGAGGGATATGTGGGACACCGGGAAAGATGTTCGGCGATCTGACTACCATAAAAACCCCGCTGTTCTCCTATCACCAACGCTCGGGTCCACAGATATGTGGCCTGCTAATCTCAAAGTCCGGAATGGCGTCGGCCCGCCCTTTGTCTCAGGGTGGGCCTCTTCCATATGTTTAGCGCCAGGGGGTCAGGGCTTCGTCCCCCTGGCACTCTCATTTATTAGCTCTAAGGAGTTGAGGAGGACAGCGTAACAGCACGTGGCCCTCACCCTCGCGGCCATAGTGTGGGCGGCGATACCTCCCCTGAGCGGCCGCATTCTATGACAGCCGGAGCTCGTTGGATGCCCTCCGGTATTGACGACGTGGCCTGCGTTGGTCGGAGAGGAGTGTGGTGGACGACTCGACGAAAATTTAAAAAAATTAATAGTTCAATGTGGGTAAAAATCGAGTCCAAAAACTCCATTACATAGATACATGTTAAGTTAATATAAAGAGAGTGAGTTAAATTTTTGAAGAGATCTGTAGTTCAGACATCTTTCATCTTTGGTTTCTCTGTTATAACTTATCTTATTTTCTGCATGCAGAAAAATAAGGGCGGACTATCGTAAAAGACGAATATACAACCCTAGCTAGGTGGTAGAGCTCCAAGCACGTCTGGATAGCTACCACTTCTGGTTTCTACGTATGTCGTGACTGTTGATTGTTGATTGTCTGCCGTACCACTGATACAAAAAAATTCTATTTTTCAAAGCTGGAACGTAAGACACACAAAAAATACTCTAATGGAACGTCAAAAGACGCATATAAACGTTTAAAATGTTGACCACAACATGCTGTTGAACTTGAAAGAGGATATATCCTATTTAATCCTACTTCAATACAACAGGCTAATGATAATGAGCTTTGATATGAAGCTTAAGATACCAAAGTTACGGAAATAGGTTATCAGAGTTCTCATGCACCTTTTTTTTTGGTCTCGGGGAAAAACCACTCTTGACGGGTTCCCCCGGCCCGGGGAGACCGAGGGATATGTGGGGCTCCGGGAAAGATATTCGAACATCCGACTACCCGCTAAAAACCCCGCTGTTCTCCTATCGCCTACGCCCGGGCCTACGGATATATGGCCTGCCGATTTCGTGGCCCGGGCCGACGCCGGCCCGCTCTTTGTTTTAAAGCGGGCCCCTTCTTAAGGGTTGGCGCCAGGAGGGTCAGGCTTTCGTCCTCCCGGCGCTCTCCTGTAATAACTCTAGGAGTTGAGGAGGGCCACGGAACAGCACGCAACCCTCACCCTTGCGGCAATAGTGCGGGCGGCGGGTCCTCCCCCGAGGGTCCGCCCGCGGCCGATTTAGTTCTCATGCACCTTACCAACCAAGATTAGCTATCGATACCATTTCACATTGATATTGAATATGCTACCACGTACAATATAATTTTTTTTAAATAAAACTTTTTCTAAAAAAGCAAATGACATGTTGTATTCTATTAAATTTTGCAAAGGAATATATAAAAATTGTCTCGCATCAAAATATTGGATTTGGACTTAATGGCATCAGCACGTAGATTGGTAGACTTCGTATCAGGTCAGTCACCGCGTCTGAGCCCTGCACCTATACGTCGCAGACTGTGTGGGCGAACGTGCATGTAAAAAGAAAAATCTCTATTTCTGTTGGAGGTGGCATTTAATATATTCTCTGAGTACGATGATAAAACATATTTTTAATAGTGAATATTAAATGATTACAATCACGTCGTTTTCTAATATAAACTAATATTATCAATGTGAAAGTAACTCTGTCTGTTCGTTTGACTGTGATGTTTTCATGTCTACAACACTGAATCAATTTTAATGAATTTTGGCATAGAGATTTAATCTTGGAGAAGGACATAGGCTACTTTTTTTCGCGAAAATTATTACTTGAAGGGGATGAAATAGGAGTGAACGTAATTAAGTTCTGCATTGTATTTATATGACAGAACAAAGTTTGCCGGGTCAGCTAGTATATGCATAAAAATTCATTTCATGAGTGATCTTAAAATAGATTAGATACATACATAGGTCAGAGACGATATCTTAAAATTCATTGCTAAATTTCCATTACAAACAATTGAAATAGGGTTATTTGTTCGCCAATGTGAACCAAATAATCCTAATTCAATACACTCTTCAAATGCAACATCTTTGGTTATCAGTATATATCCTCTGTTTTATAGAATTAATTCCTTTATAAATAAAGAATACGGTGTTTGGAATTGAGTGGTTACCTACTCAATATAAACTTCGTAAAAAATAATACTGACCTCTGCGACCGGGGTTGGCCTGTCGTAAAGGGCGACAAAACAACCCACCCTAGCTACGTGGTAGGGCCCCAAGCCCATCTAGGTGGCGACCACTTTTGGTCTTAAGTATGCCGCCATAATAACTTTGTATTGTTTTCCGGCATTAGTGACCCAAGTTCCTGTACCCCTATGGGACAGCAACGTGTTCGCGATGCCACTGGCGTTGTAAATACCTATAGGTGACGGTAACTGATAAATTATTAGTGGGCCGTCAGCATGTCTGCCATGTATGTTCTGCAGGCATAAAAAAAAGCTTATAATACAAGAATGCGATAGAAATCTCTTATGGAAGAAGATTTACTACAGCAATAAAAAAAAAGCGGTAAGTCATTATTTTCTTTGCAGATGTAGTCTACAACTTTATGTTTATAAATACGGATACTTTAACAAATAAAACATCCTACTAACTGATTTTGAAGTTTTGACTGCTGTTATTATTATTATAATCATGATTTTTTTAATTTTTCCATGGATTAAACCTCGCTAGACTAGCTTTGATTTATTTTTAATGTATTTTAGTCTCGGTTTCATATGCGCATGCCTCAGGAATATCTTATTTATTTATTTATGGCACACCAACAGTACACACATTATTAAGTCACATTACAAATCATTTAATATAAAAGTTCTGATGTGTGGACCCATTATAGGAGTGCACAGCATTTACAATACAAATGTCGTCAATGGAGTAATAATTTAATTAATGTCGATAATATACATAGTCACAATTATTATTTCACGTATTAACACAGTCAAACATGAATCAATTTGGTATTATCAAGATTAATAAAATTAATAAAAACAAAAACAATATCTTTTAGAAAAATAAAAGTTTTCATGTCCGAAGATAATTTATATATATTTTGACAACCTCTATAGTGTAACATACGTCGATATCTTGTGGAGATCATGGGTTTAATTCACGTCCCGCGTATTTATATACAATACTTAATTATTTACAAAATAAAAGTATATATGTAGTATATTAGTTGTTTAGAGCGTCAAGAAGTATGATAGGAGTTAAACTGAGGGATAGGATAAGAAATAGTGAGATAAGGAAACGTTGTAGTCTGAAAGAAGATGTAGTGACAAAAATTGAGAAAGGTATGCTGAGATGGTTTGGCCATGTCGAGAGAATGAGTGAAGAACGATTGACAAAAAAAGTGTATAAGGCGAGTGTGAATGGAAGTGTTGGAAGTGTTGTACCTAGGCGGACGATTCGAGACCAGATCAGGGACGTCTTGAAAAAAGGCCAGGTCAAGAGTACCCTAAACCGAAGGGCATGTATGAACGGAATAATGAAAGTGGACGAAGCGAAACAAGTATGTATGGATCGTAGCAAGTGGAAAGAAGTGGTCTCTGCCTACCCCTACGGAAAAGAGGCGTGATTATATGTATGTATGTATTAGTTGTTTAGTACCCATAAAACAAGTGCTATACTACTTACTTTGGGACTAGATGGCGTTGTCTCAAATATCCCAATATATTTATTTATTTATAATAACTAGTCAATTTAGCTCTGATATCAAGTAAAACAAAGGTAAAACAATAATGAAATTGGTTTTATGCATGCATTTATTTTAATCAATAGTTTCCATTATTTTTTAGCAATTATTAAAAATGCTAAAACTGAACCAAAAATAACCTATTCAACATTACAAATATCTTTGAACTCACTTGTGTAGTTGTAACTACACTGTTCAATAACATATAGATTTTAATGATCTTGGTGTTGTATTGGCTAACGTACTTCGGTACGTTTGTGTCTGAGTGTTTATATATAATATTTATTTACAAAACTTTGGGATTAGACGGTGTCGTGTGAATTTTCTCAATGTATTTATTTTATGATGCAAATCGCACATTTATAATGTTCTGAAATTACCTTCTCCAAATTTTGTAACTCGTGTGACACGTCTCGACGTTGATTCGTTGTACATTTCGCAATGAATTCGTCTGCCTAAAGAGGGACTCAGATTGCAAAACCTTTAGCGACAAATTCTTAACATTTACTGAAAAGGATTTGCAACTTTCACTAAAATTTCTTGGCATGAGTGTGTGCCTTTGAATTCAAATTGTAAATAACATTATCTGTATCAATGTTTGCGTAAAAGTTGATATGGTGAAAAAGGGTGATCATTGAGATGGCGGATAACAGAGGAGAGTGGAAGGAGAGAACATGTTGTACCAATCCCATATAATTTGGGATAAGGAAGAGGATTGTCTGCATCAATAAACAATGTAATGAAATTCTAGCAAAAGTATCTGAGCTTTTTTAAAGGTTTAAATAGATTCTAGATTTTTGAATCATTTATAGTACAATGTAATATTTAAAAAATTATGACACAGTGGCTCAGTAGCAACGCAAGTGGTTTGGTAGAATTATGTCAATTGAGTTAGTGAAAAAGTCCACCGATACATATTTTCGCATAGTGCAGGAATTTGTTTTTAAAATATGAAATATATTTAGACTTTCTACTCTCAAAATCTCGTCAAAATAATTACCAAACTGAACCAGTAATGGAATCAAAACTGTGAGAACTAATGTTCTCTGTATGCTAATGCATACATAAGTTTGCCACATTGTGGCACCTCTTGTAATTTATTGATCGACATTGCCGCCCGAAAGTGCAAAATACAATTTTTAAAAGCAATACATACAAGCATATTTGTAAAAAAACTATGTGTTTTCGCGGGATATTAATAAAATGCATAAAAGGGGTTTATTAAAGAATTCCTAACCTCAAATGAGAAAACAACTGGTACTTTTTTTATTGCTGGAGGACAGCAGACAGGCTGACGGACCACTTAAAATTTAGCAGTTAAGTTGCCTATAGGCGCAACACCAGTAGCATCGCGAACACGCTGCTGTCCCATAAGGGTTTAAGAACTTGGGTTACTAATGACAGAACACAACACAAAGTTATTATGGCGGCACACTTAAGGCCAAAGGTGGTCGCCATCCAGACGGGCTTGGGGCCCTGCCACGTAGCTAGGGTGGGTTGTTTTGTCGCCTTTTACGACAGGCCGACCCCAGTCGCAGAGGTCTGTATTCTCTCTCCACCCCTGCACGGATATAAACTCTTCCTAAACTACTTGTGAACGAGACGAAGGGATTATTTTCTGTCTTCATTTTGTTAACTATAATTATACTCTACGAAATTTCTGAAGAATGAAAAATATTTCTTATCATTCCCAGTTATATGTATATTAATAGCAACCCGAGCATTGGTTTGTCTCGGGCTTACCTCTATAGGCAACGGACTGAATACACACCACTCTTGTCCAAGGGGAATTACACACCGGTGTTTTGAATATGAGGTATTCTCACAATGTCTTCCTTAACCGTAGGTACGTTGCAATACGCCTGTTAATAGAGAAACACTTTTTGCCAGTTTTTTGCCAGTGTCGGTGTATGCCGTCTTAGGATTTGAGCCATTGGCCTCTCGGACTGTGCTGATTTGGTTACAACGTACCTTAGTTGTGTCTCTAATACTATAATGTGATTTATGAAAACTCGTGGCTTAGTAACTCCTTGGGGTTAATTTATAAATTCTTAAAACGTATGGCTAGAAAAGAAGCTCATTGTATTAATCCTATTTAACCATTGCATAATTTAGACATATTAGTTATCCCAAGTATTGCTGATAAAACTAAAGTTTTAAAGAAATACCAGCATAAGTTCTAATACATTACTGTAACCATCTGGCTAAGAATATGTTACTACATAATCTTATTCTTTAATTCGTTTTCCACTTGCATTCCAAATTTACACGTCGGAGTCTAAGGTGCGCAACTGGAAATCGTCAAATAGTTTAATCTTTCCCTAATTTTTTTCGTCACTTTTGTCATCTTTCAAAACCATAAAGCTATGCCAATTAAAATCAACATGGTTAATTTTACACACCGGATTACACACAGGACTTGTTATCCTTCGAACTTCAACATCTCCGAAGAAAAATCACCTGCCTTCCGTTACTAACTATAAAAGATGTAATAAATTTATAGCCTCTACCGACACATTAGCCATAATCTATTTCTGACCGGCATGGCACTAGTAAAATATTACATACGTTTAAATTTATCCAAACAAAGTCCCCAGTTAAATATTATTTATATTTACGTTATGAACATCTCGTGTATGTTTTCATATGTATATTAGGGAAATTGTGTACAAAAACGTAATTGTCCCCACTAAACTTTATTATATGCAAAAATCAATCTTATGCTATTATATTAAAGATCTTTATTCACTTTCTAAAAAGATGAGAACTGATTTATATTTGCGTGCCGCTTTTGGCTCGATTTCGCTTCTGGCCTTGGAATATTATAATTACAATCTTAAGTGTATTTACTGTATTCAATTTTCAACCTTGTTTTTAAAGATATAAGATGTACTATATATGAAAACATTCTCAGGAAGGGCTCAAGTTTAGTTTATGTTGACTCGTTTAATTTTATGTGACACTGAATTTGTATTTTGTGGAATAATTATAAGAAAGATCGAGGAAATTGTGAAATGTGAGTGTTTTTCCGTTGTTAACAATAAAGTAACTCGTATCTGAGATAATTATATGATTTAGGTTCAAATTAAGCATCATAGAGTTATTTGCCGAGGTGATCCCGGTTTGAGTTAACTGTAAAACACTAATGGTCAAAATAGTTCACTAACTATTTTTATACGATATCTCTATATTTCTATATATTTTTATACGACGTTTCGTTTGATGTATATCCGTTACATTTTATTTTTCAAACCGAGAGGATACAGCTTTCCTCATACTCAAAAGGAAAGTCTGTCGTAAAAACCTTGTTGCTACTCTTTGGTTCGATATGTTAGCGTCTTAAATTACAAAGGTTAGCGTTATAGTTTTCGTCGCAAGTATCCTTGCGATGACATAGACACCGCAGACACGCCCGCAGCACATTACGGTGGCATGCTATATAGACATAGACCAGAGTTGGTTGCAATTAAAACGGGCTTAGGGCCCTTCCACCTAGCTTGGGTTGTTTTATCGCCTTTTACAACAGGCTAGTATTTTTACTCCATCTCTGCACGAAGACAAAAGGATTATTATTTTGCATAAAATATTATTATTGCAGTATTTTAAGATTCGAAGTGAAAGACAATCACAAATTCAACCCTCTATGACGAGTTTGATGAATTCAAAATAAGTCATGAGTCAGTATGACTAACTGACCACTTGTCAAATGTTACAACTGAAATGCGCAGTTAATTAATTTTAACTGACTAATTGGGTTTAAAGCTTGTAATGTTCCATATCTTTATAATCTTTGAACCTTCTTTGTTATTTTCGCATTATCGCCTGTGTGTTTACCCATCTTTGCTGTCTCCACTTCTACTTGTGATGGCAAGCGGACATTTAATTTGACACTTGTTGATTTTATACTTCTTTTAATTTGTAAGCGTAATTAAATTGCATATATCTTACATTACAATTTAATTAAACTCCGTTTTTTTTTCAGTGTTATTTTGTGTGCGCCCGCCGCGTCAGGTGGCAATTCACGGTATTCGTAACATACTCTTCCAGTACCATATCGCGAATGCTTCGATTCTTTGCCTTTCACGACTCCTTATAGGAAAGCTTTATTTCGGTAAAGTAAAAATAGAATGGAGATGGACGGGACATATGCTAAGAGAAAAGGAAGAAAAGTGGACAAGAATTGTGACAGAATGGTACCCACGGGATGGAAAAAGAAACAGAGTTAGACAGTTTAAACGTTGGGAAGATGATTTGAAAAGGATGGCAGGGTCGGAATGGACACGCACTGCCAAAGACAGGACCAAATGGAAAGCTTTAGAGGAGAGCTTTGTCGAAGGGAAAGCTGTAAAAGAAAAACCAGTGGCAGATTTTTTTTTTTGGTCTCGAGGAAAAACCTCTCTTGACGGGTTCCCCAGGCCCGGGGGGACCGAGGGATATGTGGGACTCCGGGGAAGATGTTCAGCCATCCGACTACCCACTAAAAAACCCCGCTGTTCTCCTATCGCCTACGCCCGGGCCCACGGATATATGGCCTGCCGATCCCGTGGTCCGGGTCGGCGCCGGTTCGCTCTTTGTCTTAAGGCGGGCTCCTTCTAAAGTGTTGGCGCCAGGGGGTCAGGGTTTCGTCCCCCCGGCGCTCTACTGTAACAACTCTAGGAGTTGAGGGGGGCCGCGGAATAGCATGCGGCCTTCTCCCTCACGGCAATAGTGCGGGCGGCGAATCCTCCCCCAAGGGGCCGTCCGCGGCCGCTTTCTACGGCGGCCGGAAGTCGCTGCCTGCCCTCCGGCGCCGGCGACGCCGCCTGCGTTGGCGGGAGAGGAGTGCGGTGGCGGACTCCCGCTCCCGCTCCCGCTTCGCCGCCTCCTTTGCAGACACTACTGCCTCGCAAAAGGAGGCGACGACTGTCCATCCAGGATCGCCCCCGACCATGGACAGAACCAGGGCCGGGAGCGACAGGTCCGCGGCCAATTTCGGACGGGACCCGCATCCCCTTCGCGTGCTAGTCAGGCGTGGGTACGATTACCAGACGACATTTCAGAAAAACTAGGGAGTCGCCCGACGTCGTAGCCGGCCCAGCAAGACCAACCGACAGCGAAGATGCGATTCCCGCCCCGGGAACACTCTCTGTGCAGGCGCAGTCGAAATAGGCATGGTTTCGACTACCAAATCAGGGCCCAGGGCAGAACCCGGGACCCCAATCAGTATTCGCAACCATCCCAAGTTGGAAAGGATGTAGGAGGTAGACGGTGAGAAAGGTGAGACGACGGATGCTCGGGCACCTCGGGTACGCACACCCGTGCACTCCTCGGACAGAGGAGCGCCCCTGAGGGGAGTGGCAGATGTTAGCTTAAGTAAGAATTAATTTTAAATTAGATTTATATTAATATTAATGTAGTTTTAAGCACATCTAATTTTTACACATCTAATTTTTGATATATTTAGGATTAGGATACAGCAATAAAAGCTTATTTTATTTTTATATTTATTTATTTTTATTACATTAATAAAAATAAATAAGATAATAAACATAAGTAGAAAGGAAAACAATAGGATATTAACGTTAACTGTGTAGACTTTTGGCGAAATTGTTTTAGTCAGAACTTGCGATCAATATTATTGTGATTTTGAATGTAGTCGGACCGATCGAGGACTAGAGATTGTTGGAACTCTCTTTAAAAAATATCTCGGGGAGCGTTTAAAACTGGACAGAGAGACAGCATATACGACAAGTTGTATCTCTTAAAAAGAGATTACACTCTAAAGCGATTTACGACATCCCATTAAAGGGAGTTGTCACGAGTCTATTGTTTTTCAATACATATTTAATAATATTATATACAAATACCTATTAACAAATATATTCGGTGTAATTGTATATTGTAATTTGTAATGAATTTATAATACTCGGAGACTAATCTAGAGGTGTTTGGTACGAATCATTGTAATATGCAAATATTAGATAGTTTTATTTAGTCTAATAATATGTATAATATAGTGTAGTTTTTACGTAGCGAGGGTAAAGAAATAAATCGTGAAGAAATTTACGTACCGAATTCATGGTAGCGTGACGGGTATATTTTTCGTTTCCTATAAGTACCGTATTATGTTTTGGTGTATATAATAACTTGAATATGAGCTCGCATCCTAAGCTTTAACATTGCAGTAAAGATAAGTATATTTTAAATCATTATCTACATGTTGGTTGAGTTTTCTTCTCGCTTTGTGGAAACGGTTCAAAAATTTCAGCTCCAAAACTTTTGAAATTATATAGATTTCATAAAGTAAATATCTTGCCAAAACCAACGTTTAGCTAAGAAAAAAGTTTGTTGAAGGTAGACTAAATAATTGTAATTTATGTAAAACATAATATTGTGTATAACTGGTTATATCACAAAAGAGATTTTTGGGTCGCAAAATATTTAGCTTATCAGAACACCTAATGTATTAGTATGAATTCATAAATAAATAAAATAAGTACACTGGGACAATTCACACAGCGCCATCTAGCCTCAAAGTAAGTAGCATAGCACTTATGTTATAGGTACTAGATATCTGATATGTTAAATACTAGTTTTATTTTGTAAATAAATACATATTATACATAAACACCCAGAATGGAGACGGGAATCGAACCCGTGTCCTCTGCAAATATACCGAAGTACGTTAGCTGCTACGCCACGGAGGTCGTTTTATTACAAAAGAAAAGTATTTAAGTAATTTTAATATATTAGTTGTGTAGTATCCATAACTCAAGTGCTCTCTACGTAAGACCTTGGTACTAAATGGTCATGTGTTAAATACTCACAGTATATCTATTTAGAGAAGAAGGATTTAAAGTGGGATAACACATGAAATCGGTATAAAAATTGTCTAAAAAGGTAATAATTATAACACTTAAAAACTTTTTCAAAACTAGTGCGCGTTGTCATAAAAATGTAAACAAATGACTTCAAATCTGCATTAATCTCTTAAATGTGAATGTACAATAATGTTTCAGTGTTCGCCGCCCCCAGTATCAGGCTATTAAGTAAACAATAAAGCATAACATCAATAAACAGAGGCAAGTGAGGTGTGTAACAGGTCGTCTGGGCAGCGCCGGGGTGAACGGCTAGTGTTGAATAGGCGCAGACGGGCAGGTCACTTACCCGACAGTACAGTTCTACACACGACACGAACAGACGGTGCACATTTGATTATGCATTTTTTTGAATTAAAATCATATCATCGTGTATGAGGATTGACTTTCAGAACCAGAGATTCTACTACGTGGTAGGTACATTTCTACGTGGTAGAGCCTCAAGCCTGTCTGGATGGCGACCACCTTTGGTCTTAAGTATGCCGCCATAATAACCTTGTGTAGCGTTCCGGTATTAGTGACCCAAGTTCCTGTACTCCTATGAGACAGCAGCGTATCCGCGATGCCACTGGCGTTGCAAACACCCATAGGCGACGGTAACTTCTAAATTCTAAGCGGGCCATCAGTCTGTCTGCTGTCCTATAGCAATAAAAAAAATACAATAACATTTTAAATATCAGCAAATGGTTCAGTTTGTCTTCCGATAAGAGATTCCTATAGATACATACATATTACTTCTTCTTCCTGCCCTTATCCAAAACCATGCGAGGTCGGCACAACATGTTCTCTGCTTCCACTCTCCCTTATTAGCCGTCATCTGAACATTCACACCTTTTTTACCATATCAACTTTTACACAATCCATCCATCTTGTCTTTCCACTCCACAATTGTCGTCTAAACTTAAAGGTAAATTTTATAAAACCGATACTAAGACATGTCATATTGTATGGATCAGAATGCTGGGCCACAAGAGGAAAGATGAAAGGTTACTGCATGCAGCAGAGATGCGATTGTTGAGATGGATGTGTGGAGTTACAAAAATGGATAAAATTAGAAATGAGTATATTAGGGGAAGTTTAAAAGTAGCTCCATTAAGAGGCTGAAAAGTAATAGGTTAGCCTAATAGAGCCTTAAGATGCGAAGAGAGGAGCGTCATGTAACAAGAAGGTGCTACAAATGGGAGTGAATGGATACAAGAGGTAGACCAAAGAAAAAATAGATACATTACATTTACATAAATTACAATTAATAAAAGGTATTAGGTACCCAGGTCCCTGGTCCATATCTCACGATGGTATGCCCCGCTTAGTCAGTTTTTCTCGCCTAATCTGCATGTTATAACATACCTATCAGAAACAGTGTGCCAATGGTCAGAGAAAACATTGTGAGAAAATCTGCATACCAAGATTACCAGTATGTGTAACCCACCAAACCACCTGGCGGTTATGCTATCCATTCTCTAGGAGGACGCCCGATCCTAGCCGTGAGATGCTATGGACTGTTTTTTTATTGATGAAGGACAGCAGACCGGCTTACTTAAGATCAAAGGTCCAGACGGGCTTGGGGCCCTACCACGTAACTAGTGTGGGCTGTTTTGTCGCCTTTTACGACAGGCCGACCCCGGCCGCAGAGGTTAGTATTTTTACTCCGCCTCTGCACGGATAACATTATAATGAATATACATCACTATCAATTATATTAATATACTTATATTATTACTTTGACGACCCCTGTGGCACATTATGAATATCTTATTAGGTTTATGTACATAATTGTATCAGGTTAATTACTGTTACAGAGCCTTGAATAATGTCAAAATGTACTCTTAATTTAATGATTTTATTAATATAATCCCTGATATCCCTTTTTTTTTTTGTTAGTATTGTTTATTTTGTGGGGGTTTGATGAAGGTTTTGGAGTGTTCGTGACGTCATTCCAAGGGCCTAATGGAAGACCAGCGCTGGTTTTACAAACCAGCATTAATGCTGAATTAGGTCCAATTTAGGACAAAATTATTATTATAGTGAACTTTTTTAAATGTATAATATGTATCATATGTATATTTTGTTCCTAAATAAATGCTTTTCTTTCTTTCTTTCTTTCTTTCTGATATACTTGGGCTGTTTGATAACTCCGTGACTATTTGAATTAAAAAAAAACCGGCAAATAAGCTTTTTATTTTTCAACATAATCTCCTTTTAGATTAATATATTTAGTCCAGCGTTTTTACAATTTTTTTTTATTCCTTCCAAATAATAGGTTTTCTCAAGGCCCTCATAATAGACTAATAATAGACATAATGGACTATTCAGACACAGAAAAATTTATTCATATTGGAGAATAATACATGTTTATGCTAGCTAGAAAAATTCACACCTACACATACGCACACGCGCATACATACATATACACACAAACACACACACACACACGTGCACGCACAAACACTTCCTCACACTCGCGCATAATAACTAACGTTGTAAAATATATAATATTCATTTAAGCAGAATTAGTTAATTAAAAATGGGAGAATAAACTTGCCCCAGAGATACAGATAGATCTAGTTCTGGAGCAAGTGGAATCAATTATTTTATTTTATCTACTTTTAGTCATTTTATTTAAGTTTGGAGTATTTAAGTTTCACCGTCATAATGTTTAATTTAATTTTAATTAATTTAATTTAAAGTACTATTGCTATTAAAAAAAAAAATAGGCGTTTGTTTCGGTTATGACCTTTTTTTCAGGTTTGGAAAAAGAAAATAGTCGCAGGGGCTAAATCTGGAGAATATGCTGGATGGGGTAGCAGTTCCTGGCTCAATTTATAGATTTTTGATATAGTGACTACATATGTGTGCATTCATGCATTGTCTTGATGGAACAGCACTTTTTTTCACCAAATGTGGACGTTTTTGTTTTAAATCAATATCGAATCTGTCTAAAAGCTCTGAATAATATTCGCCGATGATTGTTCTACCCTTCTCCAGGTATCTACGTGAATGACACCGCGTGCATCCCAAAACCTGGGGCCATGACCTCGTTGGCTGACAGACCCACCTCAATCTTCTTTAGTGCACATTCACCCGGTGAAACCCACTGTTTTGATTGTTCCTTGGTCTCTGGGGTATTATTATCCATGTTTCGTCTATCATTATAAACGTTATGTAAAGTTATAAACGTTATATAACATTATATAAAAACTAGTCCAGATTCCGGTTGAACATCGCCAAACACTCCTTTGAAGTTACACGGTTGCGCTTATGGTCGAGTATGAGCAAGCGCAGCACCCATCTCGTGAATAACTTTTTCATGTCCAAATATTCATGTAAAATGTGATGTACTCGCTCAGGCATACAGCCTCAGTCACCTCACGTACTTTCATCCTCCGATCGTCCAATATTTTTCTATGAATTTTATCGACAATTTCTGGCGTGATGACCTCTTTTGGGTGACCTGAACGTACGGCGTCACTTGTGCTGGTACGACCACAACGGACCTCAGTAAAGCACTAATTAACCATTGAAATTGATGGCGCAGAGTTCTCATAGTATTTATCAAGTCTTTCCTTGGTTCCAGTGATGGTTTTATTTAAGCAAAAAATAATAGTTAATCAACACACGAAATTCACTTTTTTCTATTTTTGTTAAAATTTTCGAGGTTTTCTGCTTTTAATAGCTGCCAAATACAAACTAAATAACGCAGCTTCCTCAAAATTTGATAGTAGTCTATTAAAAGATGGTGGTTGACGACAGCAGTGTTGCATTTAAAGTTACTGCACGAGTAATTGAAAAAGTCACAGACTTATCAAACAGTCCTCGTATAATGGCACTCATAACCTTGAATTCACACTGAAGTCAATATTATAAATTATGAAGCAAGTTTTAAGGTAACAATTTATAAAGTGCACCAAACTTCGTATCTGTGTGTCGTACACTGTACCCTGGCCAAAACTTCCAGACAGACAAATGAATTCGCAAGCAGTCGAAACTTGGTTTCAGTTTTAAGAGCTCCACCCGAGTTGCAGAAGCTTTCAGCGCATTTGATTCCAACCAATTTCAACTAATCGATTCATCAATTAATTTAATTAATAGTTGTTTTGCGTAGTTCCCAGCGCTGGGATTATTATTTCACTGCAAAGCATTATTACAAACATAATTTGAAGAGCACTTACGCCCAAAATATAAAGTAAATTAATTATATTTGCAAAAATAAATTTTAATTCGATCGAACCCAAATAGGCATGTGTATTTATCCACTTACCAACCAACCAGTCAAGTTGACTCGGCTCTAAAAAATAAGTTGACTTTATTTATTACTGAAACCAGACATTCAAGTAGCATTATAGTAAGTCTTCTTCCATAAGAGATTTCTATCGCATTCTTGTATTATAAGCTTTTTTTATGGCTGTAGAACAGCAGACAGGCTGACGGACCGCTTAGAATTTAGCAGTTACCGTCGCCTATGGGTGTTTGCAACGATAGTGGTACAGGAAGGGTACAGGAACTTGGGTCACTAATGTCGGAACATAACGCAAGGTTATTATGGCGGCATATAGTCTTCCAGACGGGCTTGAGGCCCTACCGCGTAGTTAGGGTGGGTTGTTTTGTCGGGTAGGTTCGTGCGCTCCAACACTCCGGCGGCCAGAGAAGCAGAGAGTGACATGGGAGTCACCACTGAGGACCCTGGTGGCGAGAGTTGTGTCTCGCTAGGGAGCTCAAAGGCTGAGCTCAGCGCCACCAAAAGGGAGCAACGCAAAGCCGTCGCGGCCGACGAAGTGTCGCAAATGGCCCGACGCGCACGTGAGCGACGCGCTGCTCTAGCGGCGGAAGGGGGGGAACCATCTGCGGTGGCCCTAAGCCAGCTTGCCCTGGACGGGGTGGACTTAGTCCTGAAGGTTGCTACCAAATCCGGCAGCCTAAAGGGCACGTTCACTCGCGGTCTAAAGGAAGCTGCCGCGGACATTAAGGAGGCGATTGGCATCCTCCTCAACAGGACGGCCTCAGACGAGGTCGCGAAGTTGCAGGAGGAAAACAGTCGTCTCCGAATTGATTTGGAGGACCTCCGGCGACAAGTCGCTGCGCTGAGCGAGCAGCAGCAGCGACGTACGTCCCCTGATGCCGCATCGGTAGTGGCCCCGGCTCCCGCACCGAGACCGCCAAGCACTAATACCGACGACGAGGTCGAGCGCATTGTCCGGCTCTGCATGCTCCAGTGCGGGAGCATGGTCAATGCTCGTATGGAGGCGATTTTTCGGCGCCTCCCTGCGGAAATCCTCCGTCCGCCCCTAGCGGCCGATACACGGCGGAGGGCTGAGGGCCCGCCGAGACCTACGCCTCAGAAGGGGAAGCCCGCGGAGGGTGTTAAAAAGCCCGTGAAGGGAGCCGCATCGAGTGATCAGCCCACGACTGCCGGGTCTAAGGGTGAGACCTGGGCGACAGTCGTGAGCCGCAAGAAGGCCCACAAAGCCGCCAAGACGGCCTCAGCAACAGCGCGCGCCCCCGGCCGAGCCGCAAAGGCGGTTGCGCAGCCTGCGCGGCGGACTGCCAAAGGCGGTCGCAAAGGACCGGCGATACGTGCTCCACGTTCCGAGGCTGTGACGCTCACGCTACAGCCCGGAGCTGCGGAGCGTGGTGTAACGTACCAGTCGGTCATTGCCAAGGCCAAGGCCAAGATCAAATTATCAGATCTTGGTCTTCAGTCCGTCACCCTCAGGCAGGCTGCCACGGGCGCGCGGCTGTTCGAGGTGGCTGGTGCTGCGAGTGGCAGTGCCGAAAAGGCGGACGCTCTGGCCGCCAAGATGAGGGAGGTCCTCAACCCTGAGGACGTCCGGGTCTCCAGGCCAATGAAAGCCGCAGAGATGCGGATTGCTGGTCTGGACGACTCCGTGACCTCTGAGGAGGTGGCGGCAGCCGTTGCCCGAAGCGGAGAGTGTCCGCCGGACAAAGTGCGGGCCGGTGATATACGCACCGACGCCACCGGACTCGGCGTGGTCTGGGTTCGGTGCCCTATAGCGTCGGCGAAGAAGATCGCCTTAAGCGGCAGATTGCTGGTTGGCTGGGTTGCGGCGAGGGTGAAACTCCTGCAGCCCCGGGCTTTGCGGTGCTTCCGGTGCCTGGAGAAGGGGCACGTTCGGGCTAAGTGCACCGCTGAGGTTGACCGTAGTGACCTTTGTTATCGCTGCGGTCAGCCCGGCCACAAGGCGGCCCAGTGTTCCGCAGCGCTCAACTGCAGCTTATGTTCGGCTGCAGGGAAGCCAGCGGGACATAAAGTGGGCGGAGGGGCCTGTGGCGCGCCTGCCAGCAAGGCCAAGAAGAAGAAGAAGAGGAGCTCTAAACCTGCCGGGGAAACCTCGCGGCCCCGGCAGGCTAGTAGCTCCGCGGCCGACTCCCGGCCCAGGACCGTTGCCGAGGGAATGGAATGTCAATAATGGCACAACTCCATTTCCTCCAGGGCAACATCAACCACTGTGCCAGAGCTCAGGATCTTTTACTCCAGAGCATGGCAGAGTGGTCGATCCACGTGGCTGTGGTCGCCGAGCCGTACTTCGTCCCCGCCCGTGACAACTGGCTGGGGTGCGCTGACGGTTTGGTGGCCATTATTGGCGAGGCTCTGATCGACCCGTCTCGTGGCCGTGGCTGGGTTGCTGCGGTCTCGGGCGGCATCGTCATTGTGGGGGCGTATTTCTCTCCCAACAAGAGTCTCGCCGACTTTGAGAGTTTTCTTGTCGAGTTGGGCGCCGTAGTAGGCCGCTATCACCCTCGTCCCGTTCTGGTGCTCGGGGATCTCAACGCTAAATCATCGGCGTGGGGATCTCCGGTCACTGACCCTCGGGGCGAGGTGCTGGAAGAGTGGGCGGTGACGACTGGTCTGGTCGTCCTGAATCGGGGTTCGGAATACACGTGCGTGCGGCAGCGGGGCGGGTCGATAGTGGACGTCTCGTTCGCTAGCCCCTCTGTCGCCAGCCGAGTCCGCGACTGGCGTGTCGCCGTGGAGGTGGAGACGCTGTCGGACCATCGGTATATCCGGTTCGACGTCTCTGCCCAGACCGCGAGCGGCCGCCATCCAACAGCCCCGATTAACGACGGCCCGCGTTGGGCGCTTAAGCGCATCGACAAGGAACTACTCGAGGAAGCTACCTTAGTTCAGTCCTGGATTTGGGAGTCGACGACGGACGGTCCCGTCGACGTCGAAGCGGTGGCGCTGTGGTTTCGCGGGGCGATGACGCAGATCTGCGACGCGTCCATGCCCCGTGTCCGCCAACAGTCCGCAAGGCGCCAGGTGTACTGGTGGACGGACGAGATCGCCCGGCTGCGCGTTGAGTGCGTTGCGGCTCGCCGCCAGTACACGCGATACCGGAGACGACGTCGACGGAATTCCGTCGAGGAAGACGCGCTGTATGAGGTGTACCGCGCGTCCAAGGAGACTCTGTGGCTGGCCATCGGCGACTCTAAGTCGCGTGCCAGGGAGGAGCTGCTGGGGTCCCTAGATCGGGATCCGTGGGGGCGCCCCTACCGTTGGGTACGGGGCAAGTTGCGTCCCTGGGCGCCTCCACTGGTACAAAGTATGCAACCCCAGTTGCTAGAGGCGGTGGTATCGGCCCTCTTCCCTGAGCGAGTGGGACACGTTCCCCCGGCGATGGCTTCGCCCTCAGCCACAGAATCTCCAGAAGAGTTGAGCACCGATGTCCCCGAGGTGACGCAAGCAGAGATGAGAGCGGCCGTGTCGCGACTCCGGGCTAAGAACACAGCGCCCGGACCCGACGGAGTTCCTGGTCGAGCTCTCATCCTGGCTCTGAAGAAGCTAGAGCCCCAGCTGAGGGGGCTCTTCACGGCATGTCTCGAGCAGGGTCAGTTTCCCAGTGTGTGGAAGGAGGGGAGGCTGGTCCTGCTCAGGAAGGAGGGGCGCCCCGCGGACTCGCCGTCCGCGTATCGGCCCATAGTGCTGCTCGACGAGGCGGGCAAACTTTTTGAGCGCATTATCGCAGATCGCCTCGTCAGCCACTTGTGCAGAGAGGGGCCGGACCTGGACGACAACCAATTTGGTTTTCGTCGGGGGCGCTCCACCATAGACGCCATCATGCGCGTGAGGGCCCTGGCGGAGGAGACGGTATCCCGGGGTGGGGTGGTGCTGGCGGTGTCTTTAGACATCTCCAACGCATTCAACACCCTACCCTGGAGTTGTATTCGGGAGGCTCTGAAATACCATCGCGTGCCTCCCTACCTCCGCCGTACGGTAGGGGCTTATCTGGAGGGTAGATGCGTCACCTATCGGGGACGTGACGGTGCCGGTCTGGGACTGGTGCTCGACAGCCGATGGGAATTCGGGCCCCACTTCCGGCGGCTGGCGCCCAAGCTGATGGGTGCAGCGGGCACGCTTTCGACGTTGCTTCCCAACTTGGGGGGCCCGAGCGCCGCCTGTAGGCGGTTGTACGTGGGAATCGTGCGGTCCATGGCCCTGTACGGGGCCCCTGTTTGGGCGTTGGACATGACGGACAGCACTCTCGCCATTCTGCGCAAGCCGCAGAGGGTGATGGCCGTCAGAGTCGTCCGCGGGTATCGCACGATTTCCTACGAGGCGGCTTGCGTCCTGGCCGGATCCCCGCCCTGGGACCTAGAGGCGAAAGTACTCGCGTCATTATATCGATGGCGCGAGGAAGAGCGGGCACGGGGCTCGAGGCTGGCGCAGCGCCAGATCGCGCTGCGCCGAGAGGAGCTCCGTCAGGTCTTGGTGGCGGAATGGCGGCAAAGGCTTCTGCGCCCTATCGCCGGCCTCACTACCGTCGAGGCGATCCGGCCAGTACTCGACGACTGGCTCGGGAGAAGGCACGGCTCCCTGTCGTTTAGGGTGACGCAGGTGCTGTCGGGGCACGGCTGCTTCGGCAAGTACCTGTGCCGCATAGACAGGGAGCCGGACGCTCGGTGCCATCACTGCGTCCACGGCGGGGAGGACACGGCGCAACACACACTCGCCGAGTGTGTAGCTTGGGAGGAGCTGCGCCGTGTCCTCACAAATGAAGTAGGAGGAGATCTGTCGCTGCCGGCCGTAGTGCGGAGGATGGTCGGTAGCGCAGAGTCGTGGGACGCAGTGGTGTCCTTCTGCGAGGACGTGATGTCGCAGAAGGAAACTGCGGAACGGGAGAGGGAGATCTCGACTCCCTTCCCCGGCCGCAGAAGGCGCACCGGGCGCAGGGGAAGGGCGGATAACGCCCTTTTCCGGCCCCCATGAATGGGTCCAGGGGCGAGGGACTTGGGGAAGTCCCCGCCCCCTATTCGATGGACCCGAGGCGGAGGCGCGTGCGGGTGTCGGCGCGCGCCTCTGAGGCGATGCACGGGGTAGTTAAACACCTCACTACCCCGTGCAGGAGACGAGGCCCGGACAGACCGGGCCAGCACTAGTGTGGGGCTGCGGAAGAATCTGGATTCCCGCGGCCCCGCGCGCACGTGTGAGGAGACACCGGGGTGGTGGTTTTAGCCGGTAGGAGTCCGGCATGCCCCTCCGCCTTTCCCCAGGCGGAGGTAGTCCATGAGGATTTCCCCACCCCGTAAAAAAAAAAAAAAAAAAGGGGTTGTTTTGTCGCCTTTTATGACAGGCCGACCCCAGCCGCAGAGGTTAGTATTCTTTCTCCGCCCCTGCACGTATAAGGTTTTATTTATTACAAAGGCACTTTAACAGCAAGGTATACGATTAGTTTACATAAATTTCTTAAATGTCCAGAATGTCTTGTAAACAGCGTTTAAGGATGAAAAAGAGGACGCTGAAGAATGAGTTAGCAGTATGCAACAACGTAGTGAATCCTGGATTATGTCATTTTGGAATAAAATAAAAAGAAATCCCCTGTAAATTCGAT
Organism: Malacosoma neustria; assembly: GCA_963693495.1. Taxonomy (NCBI): domain Eukaryota; kingdom Metazoa; phylum Arthropoda; class Insecta; order Lepidoptera; family Lasiocampidae; genus Malacosoma; species Malacosoma neustria. The sequence continues at coordinate 999,323 of OY856389.1, forward strand.
TAGCTCAATTGGAGTTGCCACTTACAAACGATTGAGAGGGTCATTATTGTTGATCCCTTCGCTTTCTTTCCCATACAGATGCTTTTCAGGAATTACTCAAACTGACCTTATATGTTTGTAATTTAAAAAGTAATAATGTTAATATTTATAAGTCGAATTGGCGGTATTGTTATATAATAATCATTTTACTAGTATGTACTTCGAAAGAGTTGGTTTTTTTTTCATATTCTGTGCCATCGTTGGTAATTTGGCACAAAGGGTTTGAATTAAAATGACAATACAAAGCAATTAATTCAAAATACAAAATAAATCGATATAAAGATAATGTCGTTTCTTCATAATTAACTAAATCTCAAACTCGAAAAAAGGCAACTATCTTTTATTGCAGCAGCTTCAGTTCAGCTGGTGTTGCAAACTACCGCAGGCCAAGGGGTTCACTTGCTAACAAGTAGATCGTTTGCCTGTTTGATTAATTACAGCTATAAAAACGCATTTTTAACATAATAAATTCGCAACTTATTAAGCTTCTTATAGTAACTATTGTCGCCTTTTACGACATCCTAGTAACGAGACGGGACAGCACTGTTCCCCTTATCTGGTCTATACGGCCAACTTAACTAGTTTTACATTTTATTAAATACCTCGCAAACAGCAATAATACCCGCAGGGAATCCCTTTAAAGCGAATATTTGTAGTCAATACCCTTTTGGCATCAGCCTAGGGCTCAAACAAGCATTATTGAATTTAGAGGTAGTTATTTTATTAGCTACAAACAACTAGCCGACGGGCAATCGTTTGAAATTGGCTCGTAATTTAAACATCGTTTATTATTTAACCCTAACAACAAGTCTACTAAAAACTTTTTTATACAAAAGAACTTTTTAACTCTTCCTTAAACGATGTTTAAGAGTATGTGTTTAAATATTTATTTGATAAACTCTTGTATTCAGTGAATCTATATAATTGTTTAAAATGAAAATGACAAGGAAAATGCATGAGAGTGGATGGATACAAAAGGAGCAGTAGACCAAAGAAAAGATGGATGGATTGGGATTGATGATAAGGAGAAAAAAGTTGTGAATATTAAATGTCTTTAAGACTTATTTAGCGTGATTTTAAAAGTATGTATTTATATTAGTTTTATAGGGAACTAAGATTTAAAACTGTAATATTAGCTTAACTATATTCTCCAGAACGTTCATGTTGCGTACTCTCAGGATCTGGAATGAGCTTCCGGCTGAGATTTTCTCAGCGCGGTATGATATGGGGTTCTTCAAAAAAGGCGTTATAAAATTTCTTCGAGACCGGCAGCGCGTTGGTGGTGCCTCTGGTGCTGCAAACGTCCATAGGCGACGGTGACCACCTGCCAGGGTGGGCCGTTTGCCTGTCTGCTGAACTCAAGCAATAAAAAAACAAAACATGAATACCCAGCAAATGCAGTGGCTTCTTTGAAACATATAATGATGTTTAAATTGCTGGATAAGCATCATATTTTTTATAAACGTTTGATCCTGGTTGCATCACTGATCATATTTCAGACCTCAAGGTACGATGACACTTGCTATTCCTTTTTTTCGGCGCTCCGGGGGTAGCCAACGCCGTAGTAACATTAGGACGGAAGTTCTCCGTCCTAATGTTACTACGGCCACCCAGACTGACTAGGAAATGATAGCCATTGGTAGCCGCGGCGGCATACCCACTAAAACCCCGATCGCCACCCAGAGTCATGCATGGCAACATCGCAGAATCGACATATACATTGCTCTGCGACGCCCCGGTTCATGCGCCTAGAAAGAGGGGCGCCTAGAAAGAGGGCGAAAGAAAGTCTGAATATCGGCGCCTACTGAATTCGCCTCCTGCGGATGGGTAATTCCTCTGCGTTCACCTCCCTTTCCCGCTCGGCTTCTGCCGAATGACTCGCTCGCAATAGGGGACTACCGCTTGCCAATAATCTCGCTGCAGAGCATTTGGCTTATTATATTCTGCAACGAGAGATATTCTCCAATGATGGAGCAAAGGTCCTGCCTTTTTTCCTGAGTGTAACCATAAACAAATGGATGATATTTTTTTTCAGAGCTTGTAAGCCAACCAGCTAAAGAAGTAAACCTTGCCTTGCTGGGTCAGACCACACTGTCAATTAGAGTTCTTTACATAAAACATATTATATCGTTATTTGTATTCTATATAAACTTGTAAGGCCCAACGCAGCCCTATTTCGGCGAAACCGTAACTCACACTGGCGAGGTAGTATGAGTCATTAAACCAAATTTTTTCATGAAATCAGCTATTATCTAGTAGATGACAAGAACTACAGAAAAAATATTAATGACGGTCTAAAGGAAGTTGAACTAAGTCACTTTTGTAGAGCATGCAATTCTGAGGAAAATCTTTTTTGGATAGCATGATACAATAGAATGCCGCTGAGCTGTAAAAGTTAAATAAATCTAATTGTACGACTATTTTAGATGAGAAATCTTATAAATGGAAAAGAGCTTTGCTTTGGACAGCATCTTTTTTCAGCATAAAGAATTATATTTTGCTGTGTGAGCGAAAGAAACATCGTTCTAAAGGAATTATCCTAGAGTTGCTATATTACGAGTAACTAGTCGATCGATAGGTCGATATCGATAGACCGGTAGACCCAACTCGTCATCAGCTGGCCGTTATCTACTACTGGACGTAGGCATCTCTAAGTTTCAGGCGGGCGGCAACTTACGCAGGTTATCGCTCCGTCGGGTTGGAGGGCTTACATTAAAAAATAAACTGGACTATACAGTTTAGTAAGTATAAAACTTAAGAAAGAAATACGAAATTCAAGCCCCTTCCAGAAATGTACATTAATAACAGTTTAATTTAACGATGCAAATAAACATTTGCCAGTTTCCGGATTTAATGCGAATGCATCAAGGTTGGGCGTTGACGTAGCCGCATGCACATCTTTATTAAGCTATTAAGGTTATTGTTTGTTGAAGGCAGATTATACTATAAAATATGTCATTGAACTAAGGTCAAAATATCGCTTGGAATGGTTGTTACCACAGAAAAACAATTTATTTCATTAGTTTGTTAGAACTATTTATCTGTATGTAATTATACCGTTAGTGTATGTAGTACTGGATTTATTTTTATATACTGTAATAATTCACGTCATTTGTTGAGCAGCACAGCAAGTTTTGTGGATACTATACTACTACTACTTATATAATTTTCTTTTGTAAATAAATACATAAATTTATGACGACCTCCGTGGCCCAACAGCCAATATACTTTATCTCGCGTCTATGTGTAAGTATAATATTTGTTTATTTACAAAAAAATATATATTAAGTTTATCTGTTGTTTAGTACCCATAACACAAGTGCTGTGCTACTTACTTTGGGATTAGATGGCGCTGTGTGACTTGTATATTAATAGTATATTATACATACATAAAGTACCTGATAGCTCGGTGGTATTACGCTCAGAAACCAATCTAGAGGTCCTGAGTTTGAATCTCACGATAGGATGCACCTCTTGGAGAGTTTTTCTCGCCTAGTGTGCGTATTATAGCATATCTTATCTGTGCAGGGGCGGAATAAGAATATGGCCTGTCGTAAAAGGCGACAAAACAATCCACCCTAGCTAGCTACGTGGTAGGGCCCAAGCCCTTCTGGATGGCGACCACCTTTGGTCTTAAGTATGCCGCTATAATAACTTTGTGTTGTGTTCCGGCATTAGTAACCCAAGTTCCTGTACCTTTATGGTACAGCAGCGTCTTCGATCACTAGTAACTGCTAAATTCTAAGTGAGCCGTCAGCCTGTCTGCTGTTACTCAACAAAAAAGTTTTATCTTTAATTTATTCAAGTTGCATACTCAAAAAAATGTATCGTACATTATTCCATGGCCCGAAATGTGAACTTTAATTAAATGATGTTTTAACACTTTAGCTGAACAATAATCCAGAAAAAAGGAATTAATAATTTGGTATTAGAAAAAAAAATGTTATTGCAGTTCAATACGCTCTGAATTAGAGATATAAAAAAAATAATAGATAAAAAAGCTTTTTAATATTGGGATCCCATTCGATGAATCAGCTACGGGCCTCAAACAGTATAGTCACGCTACTGCCGTATTACTACTGTAGTAGTGTATGAAGCATTCGAAAATCTAAAGTACAAGCACCCTTAGAGCGGGTACACATTAGGCGCTCAGTGTTGCGTTGGGCGCGCGCTTGTAGCATACATACAGCGCGCTTAGCATTGCGTTTAATGAGCGTTACCAAGGTGTTCATACTACTAGCTCAGTTCGGAAAATTTCTACTATTTCCTCCCAATTGCGTTTTTTTAATATTTTATTTTTATAAACTAGATTTTGCATGTCCCATATAGCTGGCCGCTTTTGGATTTCATCTATAAATAAACCTGTATCGAAGTGTTCGATCTCCATAATACACGTGCGCCCTACACGAAAGCGCGCGATCAAATATACAGCAAAATGGCGGCGCATGTATCTACAAGCGCGCAGCTGACGCCCGCGCAACGCATGTTCCAACAAAATTCTGAGAGCGCGCGTTTGCATGTGTACACACAGAACTTTTAGACCTCAAAACGCGCGTTAGTAAATCGCGCGTTTCAAAGCGCCCAATGTGTACCCGCTGTTAGGCTCAGTGTAGCGTTTAGAAAGATAACGCTTGGTTATTTATGCATAACTGGCCCTTACATACGAATCTATTATCACTCCACATAACTTACTGGTCAAATACATTCAAATTGCCCTATCCCTTTTGAATTAGTTTTGAATCTATTTCCGTTTAACCCTTCCATTACTTCCACCATCCCTTCTCGGATATATAGTTCTTAAAACAACGGAATACGGTTGTAAATTGTACTGAATGTGTCAACGGATTTGTTTTCAAAGTTGTTAGTGACACAAACGGTTTTGGAAAACGGATCCCTAATTTTCTTCTGCGGAATAAATTGAATTTCAGTTTGGTAGATGACAATTGCAAAACCAGTTTAAGTAGTTGAATACAATAATATCTTTTTCCTCCTGCCCATATCCGGTAAGTGCCGTACAGGGGCGGAATAAGAATACAACCTTTGCGGTTGGGGTCGGCCTGTCGTAAAAGGCGACTAAACAACCCTGTGTAGTGTGTAAGTCGATTTAGTCAGTATAATTAAAGTCGTCGTACAGACAATACGTGTTTCAATTAACGACCTATACCCCCCACACCTCATGGCGACCCTGCCTTGCGCTATCGCCTAGGTATCGGGTTTCGCCCAGGTGCCGGGCGACGCGACGGCGCGACGGATAAATAAGCGAGATCAGCGAATTCCTGTGTGCCTCAGTGCACGAAGTTAAGACTTTTGAATTATAAAAATTAAAAAACATGATATAATGACGCCAACCACTGAACTGACAACGTCGTTTGAAGACAGAAAAATTATATATTATAAAAATTACAATGGGCAACGGAAACAATAAACAAGAAATAAAGGAGGTGATTATTGGAGAGAATACTATTATAGAAACTCATATCCAAAGAAACAACATCCTACTGCTGTCGGCCTTGGGATTAATCATACTTTTCATTTTGGTTGTACTTATTAAAAAAGTACTGGACAGACAGAAGAAATGGATAGATAAGAGAATTAATGCTGAGTTTGTCAGAAGAATGCGTATGCGGCTGTCCAAAAGGATCTACGGCGAAGGAGAAGGAGTTGAGGATGTGTAGTGCTTTTATTATTTTTTTAATTCTTTTTCTGTGAGCTATAAAACTAAGAGTGCTATGTTTGTGTTTTTGTGCGCTACTTATTCCAGAACAAGGTGCCGTTACTGATTTTCTATTGAACTTTAAATTTAGTTAATAATTAGTGAGTATATTTTAACGTCATTAAAAAATCTATGGAAGAAAATGTAGAACAAATTTTATGTGAGTTAACTGACATACAAATATATTTAAGGAAATTGGGCTCTAAAAGAAAACAATATAAAATTATTGTAGACGAAAAAATATTAAAGGCTAAAAAGCTATATTCTTCTTATGAAAATATTATAAGTATTATTCCCGAGCATAAAATTTCTTTAGAATTAGATGAACTTATACTTGAAGTATTAGGAGAAAAAATTGAATTAGCTTACTCAAAAATTCTTACTTATAGTACTGAATCTAGCTTAAAATATAATAATTTTTGCAAAATGGAAAACTTTGAGATAAGAACGGCAACATCATTAATTCCTATAATGGATGGTTCTGAGGAAACAACAGAAAAAATTATTGACACTGTAGAATTGTATAGTGATTGTTTAAAAAATAAAGATCAGATAAAGTTACTAATATCTTTCGTATTAAAAACTAGGCTTACTAAATCTGCTAAGTTAAAATTAAAAGGTGAATATAATGATATAGAAAGTCTCGTAAAAGACATGAAATCTTATTTGCTTACAAAAAAATCTGCAAATTCTATTCTTTCTCAAATAAATAACTTGAGTCAAAATAATATGTCTATCAGTGAATATGGAAATAAATTATCAGAATTATTCGTAGGCCTGACTATCGCACAAGCTGACGGTAACGAAAAAGCATGTGAAATACTAAGACCTATAAATGAAAAACTTGCAATTAAAATATTTTCTGATGGGTTAAGAAATAGGCGATTAAGTACCATTATTTCAGCACGTAACTATTTGGACCTCAAAGATGCGGTGCGAGCAGCTGAAGACGAAGAGTTGGCTCAACCTTCTTCATCCAGCAATATTTTCAACATGAGAGGTAGGTCAAATAACAGATATAATAACACAGGAGGTCGAAATAATTATTATAAGAATGGTTTTAATTCCCTAAAACCATTTGGATATGCTAATTATGACACAATTAATAAATATAATAATTTTAAACAACAACATTTCAATAATAATTCCCGTGGTGGATATTACCGTGGAACAAGTAATAACAGGGGAAATAATTATAATTATTCTTCGACAAGATCTTATCGTGGTAGAGGAAATCGTGGTAGAAGTTCACAACATAAGATGTTCCCTGTTCAATTATGTGACAATACGGAAAAACAAAAAGAAAAATTGGAAAATGAAAATCGGTTTTTTCGGGGTTAAATATTTTAATATTATGACTTGTAATGAAAATGTTAGATATGCTCATTTTAATGTAAATAATAACAAATGTTCATGGCTAGTAGATACCGGAGCATCAATTTCAGCAGTTACCAAGAAAGTATTAACGGAACAAATTCCACTATTTAGAGACAACATCGAAATAAATGGTATTGGGGGAAAAACTCAATCTGAAGGTTTTGTTTATCTATCTTTATATGATCAAAATGGAACTTGCTTTAATCATAAATTTTATTTGTTTGATAAATTACCCTGTAAATCAGATGGAATACTTGGGCTAGACTTTTTATCAAATTATGATTCACATATTGACTTAGAAAATAATATATTAAAATTACGTAATGTGCACGAGTGTACCATACCACTTTATACGACACCAACTATTTCTTATAGCTGTCTGACTGTACCTGCTAGAAGTGAATCAATCCATTATATACAATTACAGAATAATAAATTGAACCATGATATTGTTGTTTTACCAAAACAGTTAAATGAAAATTTGTATTTAGCAGCCTTAATAGTTAAACCTGTTAACAATGTTATACCGATTAAAATATTGAATACCGGTGAGGAGTTAGTTACTATACCAACTTTTCAGCCAGAAGTACATTCGTTAAATGAATACCAAATCTGTCAATTTACTGCATGTAAGTCGAATGCAGAACGAGCTAGTACTTTGTTATCAACCTTGAATATAGACCATTTACACCCTACGGAACGGACGACTATAGAAGCTATTTGTTCCAAGTATAGCGATATATTTTATCTCCCAGGAGATAAACTTACTACTACCAATATATACGAACATAACATTTATTTAAAACCAAATACGAATCCTATTTATACGAAACCGTATAGACTACCAAATAGTCAAAAACCAGAAATAGATAAACAAATTAAGCAAATGCTAAAAGACGATATTATAGAAGAAACTCAAAGTGAATGGTCAAGTCCTATTTTACTTGTACCAAAAAAGTCCGACGATGTTAATAAAAAGTGGAGATTAGTTATTGATTACCGTAAATTAAATGAAATTATTCAAGACGATAAATTCCCATTGCCTAATATAACGGATATTTTAGAATCTCTTTCCGGTGCAGTTTATTTTAGTCATTTAGACCTTAGCCAGTCATATTACCAAGTAACCTTGAATCCAGAGTCTAGGAAACTTACGGCATTTACAACTAATACGGGACAGTACCAGATGAAAAGAATGCCAATGGGTCTTAAAACCAGCCCTAGTTCTTTTTCAAGAGCTATGACTATAGCTATGTCAGGATTAAACTATGAGAAATGTTTTATCTACCTTGATGACCTTGTAATTTTTGGACGTAATTTAGAAAGTCACAATAAAAATTTAACTGATGTTTTTGAAAGACTTAGAAAAGTAAATTTAAAATTAAATCCCAATAAATGTAATTTTTTAAAACAAGAATTATTATATTTAGGTCATACAGTATCAGCAAAAGGAATCTTGCCTGATAAAAACAAAATTAAAATAGTTGAGAATTACCCTAAGCCTAAAAATACAGATGAAGTAAAACGCTTTGTTGCATTTTGTAACTACTATAGAAAGTTTATTCAAAATTTTGCTGAGATAACTATCCCATTAAATAACTTGTGTCGTAAAAATGTACCTTTTGTTTGGTCCAACGAGTGTGAAAATTCATTTCAAATTTTAAAAAAAAAGTTGATATCACCACCCGTTTTACAGTACCCAGATTTTTCGAACAAAAATGAGTTCATTTTGCAAACTGACGCTTCAGGTATTGCCGTTGGAGCAGTACTTTGCAATAAAGATATGCGACCGATTGCTTATGCAAGTCGACCTTTAAACAAAGCCGAACGAAATTATCAAACAATTGAAAAAGAATTAGTTGCAATCGTGTGGGGAGTAAAGTATTTTAGGCCATATCTTTTAGGTAAAAAATTTACAATTATGACTGACCATAAACCGTTAATATATTTGTTTGGAATGAAAGATCCGTCAAGTAGATTACTAAAACATAGATTAACATTAGAACAATACGATTTTAATATCACTTATATTAAAGGAAAAGATAATTGCGTAGCTGACGCATTATCTAGGTTACCAACAAACTCGGACGAATTAAAGTGTATGAACTCAATATTATTAACAGTAATGACTAGAGCACAAAAGAAAAAAATAAGCAACGTGGAAGATAATACAGAAACTCATATCAATAGCAATGACACGGACAATCGGACTGATCACCCGAAAGTTGTGGAATTGTTACGGATACCGAGTGACGCTGTAGAGATGGTTTTAATAGAAGGAAAGGAGATAAATAAACTTAAGAAACAAAATAATATAAATGTAGAAACCGAGTGTTTTGCATTTTCTCAAAGTAAGAAAACGTTATACATTAACCTTAATTTCAAAGCGCAATACACGCGAGCCGTTTTTGTGAAGAAATTAAGTCAGTTTTGTAAAAACATAAACGTTGATAAAGTATGTATAATAAAAGGAAATAATAACGCGTTATTTATTAAAGATTTAGTAGACGAAATTAAAAATGACGAAATGTGGACCGGTCCACGCATTTGTATTTTGCGAGGTGTTGAAAGAATTAATGACGACAATGATAAAAGATTTATTATTAATGACTATCATTTACTGCCCACAAGTGGTCATGCTGGTGTGCGCAGAATGATTAATAACATAAAAAGAAAGTATTACTGGCCAGAAATGGAGAAAGATGTTAGAGAATTTGTAAGTAAATGCGATAAATGTCAATTTTCAAAGTATTCAAGAAATACTAAGGAGCCTATGGTAATAACAACCACAGCTTCGTATGCTTTTGAAAAAGTTTTCTTAGATTTAGTTGGTCCACTGGACAAAGATATAGATAATAATAGTTATATACTTACATTACAATGCGAATTAACTAAATTCGTAGAGGCGTATCCACTTCAAAATAAGGAAGCTGTAACCGTAGCTAAAGCATTTGTTAACAATTTTATTTTAAGGTTCGGAATACCGAAACAGATAGCTACAGATAAAGGAACAGAGTTCATGTCATCTACAATGACAGAAGTCTGTACTCTTTTGGGAATTGAAAAATTAAATTCAACTTCATACCACCATGAATCAATAGGATCTCTTGAGAATGCACACAAACATTTAGGTGCATATCTGAGAATACAATGTGACCAATTTTCTGAAACTTGGAGCCACTGGCTTCCATTCTGGTGTTTTACTTTTAATAACACTGTACATTCTTCTACAAAATACGCTCCATATGAGTTAGTTTTTGGGAAACCTTGTGAAATCCCGAGTAGAATAAGTAAAAACATTGAACCTTTGTATAATCCAGATAATTATAGTTTAGAATTAAGGTATCGTTTGCAAGTTGCACACAAAGATGCTAGAAATAATTTGTTACAAAATAAACAAATAAGAAAATGTACTTATGATAAAAATAAAAACAGGTATTATATAAGAAAAATGATTTAATATTGTTAAAAAATGAACCTGCAACAAAATTAGATAAATTATATATTGGCCCATATACTGTAATTGAAGATTTAGAACCTAATGTAAAAATTATGAAAAACAATAAGATAGAAATTGTGCATAAAAATAGAACTAAGTTGTTTAAAAATAATGTTTAATATGCTTAGCATTAATTGAATTCTAGTATTAAGTCACTATGTACATACTAATATAATACCAATTTTATTATAATAACTGTTAAAAAAAAAAAAAATGTTTAGGTTACATTTTTTTTTTCTTGTACCCCGGTGGTGTAGTGTGTAAGTCGATTTAGTCAGTATAATTAAAGTCGTCGTACAGACAATACGTGTTTCAATTAACGACCTATACCCCCCACACCTCACCTGGCTACCTTGGTCTATAATTATGCCATAATAATAACCTTGTGTTGTGTTCCGGCATTAGTGATGCAGGTTCCTGTACCTCTAAGGGAGAGTAGTGTTTGGGGTGTCACTAGCATCGCAAACATCCATAGGCGACGGTAATTGCTTTTAAGTGAGCCTGTCTACTCTCCCTTATAGCAATAAAAAAAATGTACCATATTTGTAAATTTTGCTTAGATAATAAGTTCTTCGTATGCAATTAACTTTACATACAAGCAATACCATTTGAGTAATGGTTTTATAATAAAATGTAGATCCTAAATTATTTTCAAAGAAGTCAATTTAAATATTTGTTAATATTTTCGAAACGTATTACAATCAGTCACGGATACAGTAGCTTGCTAACAGTTGCATCACATTTTATGCACATTGAAAAAATATGACATTTACCGCAATACATAATAAACAGTGCACTTTCGGACGAATATTGGCCATGTACTGCGGTGAGTCAATATTTTATGAATAAACTGCGCAGAAGTACAATTTCAAACCAAATCGTCATCATTTCGCTCCATGAAGGGACGGACTAAGAATGCTGACCCCTGTGGCCAGGGTCGGCCAGTGTTGAAAGCTGACAAAACTACTGCTATGTAGGTGGTAGCGCCCCAAGGCCGTTGTGTTTCGGCATAAATGGCCCAGTTTCTAGTTCCCTTAGGCCAATACGCTTAGAGGCTAGCTAAGAGGCAAGCTTAGTTGTCGAGACGCGTCGATACATAGTGGCCATACTGCATGGCTACAAAACTCGTGTCTGGTGATCTAAAGTGTGCTTGTAGACGTATATTTTGTTGTGCTAAAATGCCTCTCTCAAAGTTATCTAAAAAATTGCTTCTTACCGGAAGCACTATCCTAAAATTTCATTCACTTAACCAAAGGTATCGAACATGTTGGGTACATGATATTAACATGTTGAGATCCAGTGAAGGCGAATTCGTAATTTTATACAAAAAACTGCGTAACTACCCCGACAAATTTTTTGACTTGCGTATGACACAAGATACCTTTGATCTTTATACTTTAAACAGAGGCTATTATTAATTCTTCTATGATGCATTCCAGTAATCCATGCAAAAAACCAACACGACAGTTCACATCGCTAACCGCTAGGTGGCTATCGAGGCGCCAAGTGACCCACTCAGCGAGCGGTGGGGCCGCGCACATAACGTGCTTTGTGTTGGTTCACTAGGATAAGTCATCGAAGCGATCAGCTAACCTCTTGCCGCTAAGCGTGCCACCTGCGGTGGGGCCTTAGCCTTACGTGGACGGCAGCGTATCAGCGATGCCCTGATGGCGACGGTAACTGCTTACTATTGAGTGGATCGTCAGCCTATCCGCTGTTACTCAGGAACAAAAAAAACAGGAATGTGTTTGCTTAGCTGTCTGTGAATAATCAAAGTGTTGCCCTACATTTCTATAGGATGGAAATAGCATGCGGAAATCCATCTCGCTAGGACCACACGAAGAAATCAAGTGAATAAAGTAACCTTGTATTAATATTATTTGAAGTCAACATACACGTGCAGGGTCGGTGAAAGAATACTATCCTCTACGGCCGGGGACGGCATGTCGCAAAAGGCGACAAACAACCCACCGTAGCTACGTGGTAGAACCCCAAGCCTGTCTGGATGGCGACCACCTTTGGTCTTAAGTATGCCGCCATAATAACCTTGTAGTGTGTTTTAGCATTAGTGACCCAAGTTCCTGCACCCTTATGGAACAGCAGCGTGTTCGCGATGCCACTGGCGTTGCAAACACCCGTAGGCGACGGTTACTGTTAAATTCAAAGCAGGCCATCAGCCTGTCTGCTGTCCTACAGCAATAAAAAAATACATGTTTGTTGTAAGATATTCCCCGTCTGCATGTAACATGCATCAATAAGGTTGCGAAACGCTCCGTCACAGCCTAAAAACCCGTATTGTGTTTATGTCAAATGAAAAGACGTGCCCCGCGCTTGTTTGTGCATACAAAATAAAAAGTTGGAAGCACACTTGTGTATGATTTATTATAATTTTTATTATAATGTCGCAACTTACAAAACCAGTGGAGTAATCAACAAAATTATTTTATACAATGAAGGCATCATAGATCAATGATTAACGTTTATGTAAAGTATATGCATAGTACCAACGAGGTACAAATGTATAAATAGAACGACGTTTTGGATTGTCGAACTTAAAAATGTTATAATTATACTAGCTGACCTGGCAGACGTTGTTCTGCCATACAAATTTAAAAAAAAACAGCGCCATCTAATGGATACTTACTCAAGCCAGTTAACTAATTATCTTATACCGCCATATGTTAGAATCTTATGGAAAAAACAGATAATGATGACTCTTTGTCAGTTAATAAACAAATTCACAATAAAATAAAACTGCGATTATAAATTGAGATATAAACTACCCTATCTTTCAAGTTGGATAAAACTGAACACAGTGTATAAAATTTAATTAAAATCGGTTCAGTACTTTAGGAGCCTATAGCGGACAAACAACGTGATACGTACGTAACGAGACCATATTTGCGGACACCGGCGTTGATGGGGAAGCATATTGCGTCCATCTTGAAAATGATAGCGACTGTCCATATTTAATAATCTATATAATTATATTACATGTAAAATACGTGTGTATATACCTATTTATAAATAAACATTTTTATTTATAATATTTACTAACAAAAATTTCATCTTATTATACACTTCTCATCAAAAAAATTGAAACTCCTCTGAAGTTTGGTTTTGAATGAGTTTTTTTCTTTAAATTTAACCAAAAATATAAATAATATCAGTTAATTGTGGGTAAATATTAATTTTTAAAATTAAAATTAATTTTCTTTAGCTATTGCGTTTTGTTTAACAGGTATGTTTCTACCCTTTAAGAAGAAAATGTGAAATTATAGAAAAAAGATGTAAAATATAAAATATAAAAAAAAGTTTATTCAGTATCTCGTATTTGCTCCCCGGGCTCTTATCACTGCTTTTTATGCGGTTCCTCATGGAACGGATAAACGTCACAATCTTGTGTTGTGAGATGTTATCCCACTCTTCATGAATAGCTGTCTTAAGCTGGCCAAGCGTCTCCGGAGTAGGATCTCTCGCCCTGACTCGTATCTTCAACTCATTCCATATGTGTTCTATGGGATTCATATCGGGGTTTCTTGATAGCCAGCCCATAGCCGCAATACCGACTTCACTCAGGTATTCATTTACAAATTCTGCATAAAAATTAATTCTTCGCAAATAAAATGTGCGTAATGTCCCACATGAGGCTCTAGACACTATTCGATGTAACGTGACCCATTTCATGACGATAACCGAGGTCCAGATACAAAGACAAGTTCGGTTTCTCTATCGGCGCTTATGCCTCCTAAAACCGTCCATGAACTGCCACCGTTACTGACTCTTCATACAATGTAGCACTATGCAAAACATTCTCCCTCTCTTCGATACATCTTCTTTCTTCCGTCATTACCATACAGCATGATCTTACTCTCGTCAATAAAGAGAACTTTGCTCCATTGAAGGTATGACCAATCTAAGTGCTCAAGTGCAAAGTTGAGGCGCGTTATTCGGTGGTCTACTGTCAATTTTGGACCTTTAGTTGCTTTATGACGTTTCATGCCACACTCCACCAACCTTCTTCTTATGGTAGAATCTCTTACCGCCAATCCTCGAACCTCATGGAGCCGCTGCTGCAGTTGAGTAGAGTTGTGATTTCTTAGAGAAACTGACACAATATACCGGCCATCTTGCTCAGACGTGACTCGATGTCGACCAGATCCTGGACGGCAAGTGAACATACCAATGCCCCGATAACACTGATACACTCTATTGACAACAGAAAGGCTTAGATGCAATCGCGCAGCCACAATACGCTGACTATGCCCTGCATCCAACAACGCCACGACTTGGGCGGCTTCTGTGGGCGAGGTATCCATATTTCTTTAGGAAAATATCTCTTTAGTAGGATGTCAAAGTGCTTAATTAACAATCGTGTTCAGCTCAGCTCGGAGCTCAGTAAAAAAAAAAAAACGATTTTTTGATGAGAAGTATATTGTAGTATTTCAATTATTGTAATTGTAATGTTATTTATTGTATTACTGTATTACAATAAATAAATAATAATAAGTATAGATGAGTGTTAGGAAGATGAAGGAAACCGTAGAATTTTTTTTTAAATATCATTAATTCTAAATAACCTATAAATCGCGGCTGAAACAAGCATATCCTTACCGGAGACAGGATAGGAAAGAGAAGTTTTTATTAATTAACATAATTTTCATTATTATTAAATATGTAAATTCATATAACAACCAATTGTTATTATCTACACATTATTTACTTAAGCAATTTTTGTACACATATTTTTTACAACTATAACTAGAACAATTGTTTTAACTTAATACTGATTAAATTTATTTTTGTAATACCAGTGTGCCACCACCTTTATTAGAAATTCAAGATGTCATCCGATTGGTTCCGTCTGCAAGTTCAGCTCATATTATTTGCGTGATAAAGCAAGTCACTTTTACTTTTATGTCTTGTATTTGTACAATTATATAAACAATAAGTACATTTAAAAGATTGAGAATCTAATATGATACGAGAAATCCTATAAATTACCATGAAAAGGAAAACTGCACTAGACAAGTGGGGGATTGATGGGTATGTGGGACTCCCGTAAAAATGGTTGACATTCGACTACTGAAAACCTCGCTTATTGCCAGGATCTACGGATAAACACGGCCCATCGATCGCATGGAGGACGGTGCCTTCCCGCCCTCTGTGTCAGGCAGGGTGCCATGGGATCAGGATTTCGTCCTCCCCGGTACTCTCCTACATCATGTTGATGGTCTACTGATTCAGTGAGTCCACTGTGTCAGCTGAACATGGATAGGTTACTGTCCGTGGGTGTTTCCTTGTCAAAAAATATATTGTACTTATTTAAAGATTTATTTAAAAATGGCAAAATTTTAAAAAGTTTACAAATCAAATTGTCATCTTTTGTCACCTTTGATGACTTCCGTAGCCTAACGGCTAACGCACGTCGGTACCCTTGCGGAGGTCACGAGTTCGATCCCCGTCCCGCCTCTGTGTGTACATGTATCTATTTACAAAATAAAAGTATATATAATATATTAGTCCAATATATTTGGTTATTTATTATTATTACCAAGTTATGATCTGAAGATGGGTGCCATCCATCTTTTTTGCTACCCGGTTCACGACACATTTACTTATTTATTCATGTAAATAGATTAATTTCTAATTTAGTAAGACGTATTTTCATCACCACAGCAAATAAATACGGTTAATGAATTAAACATGGCGGCAAAATTTCCGGTAGAAATAAATAAAATAGTATATAAATAATACATAATGTTTTATTATCACGCCAAGCAACTCTTGAGGCGGGCAGTGATAAATAATTCATTGGTCATAATCAGTTGAGATCAAAGTCGGCGGTGTTTTATTCTTGTGTATTTCATACACGGGGTAGCTAAGTACATAGTTCACATCGTAGCCCTAAGGTTTTGGATTCGATTTATACCCTAGCATGCAGCTTGTAAACAATTTTACAAAGTAAATATGCATACGGAGCGAGTAGGCTACCCTGTTCCCTTTAGGGATCCAGTTGTTGAGGAAGATTTCTTAATGTACTTATATACATACTATGATAAGTTAACTATCTGAAGACTAGCCCCAACTCCTGGGGGCTACAATTAGAACCCTGAAAATGTGGAGTACCCTTAACTTACATTGGGTCTTCTAGAAAGGAATTTTGAAACCACGTAGATCATTAAGTCTCTCAAGGTTCTAGGAGTGAGATGAGCCAGTAGCACGTTATGGACTGTTCTTGATATTTCATATTTTCCTGCTCGTCTTAAAATAATATAAGTTGGAGCAAGATTTAAAATAACATATTGCCAAATTAGCCGTGATAATGAGTTCACAGCAGAAATATTTATCAAATTGTCACAATATGTCTCTGAAAGGGATTTTACGAAGTTTGATGAACTTGTTTCGGAGTTTTTTTAACCCTTTTTCTTTGGTCATTGCCTTTGATGTTATGCTGTATTTGTCGTGAATGTTTTATTTACGTGATTATGCGATAATAAACCTCATAATATAGGTTGTATTCACGTATTTAAGCGTTTAAGTCTCTTCGTTTATTTTCAAAGTTTTTTGGAGGATTGACCGGACCTCCTATGGGGTAGATTCTCTAAGCGAGAGATTTAATCAAACACGGATATTTCACTGACTCACGATTTTTAATCATGGTGTGTATCATGTTATTGTGTGATATAAATAATTAATAATTACAAAACTTATATAATATAAAATAATTTAGTGACAGACTCTGAATAATATTACATTTGTATTGACATCTCATAACTTCTCGAAAATATCTAAAAAGTATACATATATCTAGAAAAAAGAATATACCTAGTCAGGTCATAAGTATTGTCACACAGTAAAAACTTTTCTTTTAGAATGCTGGCCACAAAAAATTTTATTGAATTCGAATTTCGAATTGTTCATGAAAATAAAAATGTATAACTTTTAGAATTTTACTCATTTTTAAATATGGAGTGGACGCTTAAAGAAGACCGTGTTGCAGTTATTGCGTTGCATCGTTGCGGTTACGCGCCAATTCAAATTTTTAACATACTGAAAAATTTGAATATTACCAAAAGATTCGTTTATCGTACCATCAAACGATACAATGAAGACTCTAGTGTAGATGACAGGTCAAGAAGTGGTCGCCCTCGGTCTATTAGGACTCCAGCAGTGATAAAAGCTGTGAAGGCACGAATTCAAAGAAATCCCAAACGTAAGCAGAAACTGTTGGCCCTTCAGATGGGGTTAAGCAGAACCACGGTGAAAAGGGTGTTAAATGAAGACTTAGGGCTTCGGGCATATCGAAGAAAAACAGGACATCGTTTGAATGCTCGTCTAATGGACCTGAGACTGAAGAGATGCCGCGCTTTGTTGAAGCGGTACGCGGGAAAAAATATCGGGAAATTCTTTTTTCGGATGAAAAAATGTTTACCGTAGAAGAAAGCTACAACAAACAAAATGATAAGGTGTACGCACACAGTAGTGAAGAAGCGAGCAACCGTATTCCGCGTGTCCAACGAGGTCATTTTCCATCCTCGCTCATGGTATGGTTGGGAGTTTCTTATTGGGGCTTAACAGAGGTACATTTTTGTGAGAAAGGTGTAAAAACGAATGCTGTTGTGTATCAAAATACAGTCCTGACGAACCTTGTGGAACCTGTTTCTCATACCATGTTCAATAACAGGCACTGGGTATTCCAACAAGATTCGGCGCCAGCTCATAGAGCGAAGAGCACACAAGACTGGCTGGCGGCGCGTGAAATCGACTTCATCCGGCACGAAGACTGGCCCTCCTCCAGTCCAGATTTGAATCCGTTAGATTACAAGATATGGCAACACTTGGAGGAAAAGGCGTGCTCAAAGCCTCATCCCAATTTGGAGTCACTCAAGACATCCTTGATTAAGGCAGCCGCCGATATTGACATGGACCTCGTTCGTGCTGCGATAGACAACTGGCCGCGCAGATTGAAGGCTTGTATTCAAAATCACGGAGGTCATTTTGAATAAACTTTAATGTCATAAGAATCTATGTTTTGTTAAGTTCATTTTGGTATATGAATGGTTACATAATTAATAAACTTGTTACAATTATTTTACATTAAACATGTGACAGAATTTATGACCTGACTAGGTATAAGAAAGTATACAATTCTTAGATTTTATCAGTATTACAAATCAGGTGGCGAGTGAGGCGCCACAGTTTAATCAAATCAAACTCTGTACAGCCTGTTCGCTGTTCAGCAATAAAAACAAATACTGACTCGGGCTGGGAATCGAACCCGTGCAGGCATTCCGAAATGTGAAAGTGGTTGTGACACGGCGATCTTCATTAATGATAATACGCTTCTACATTCTTAAAATGATATATGGAAAAAACAAAGATTATGTTTCTAAGAAAATAATCCGACTGACTCAAAGTATACATTAAAATAAGTGTATAATACTTATAATTTGGATGGCACGTATGATTGTTACATGGTATAATGTCCTTTGGCACAGTTTCTCTTTGTTTGAACTGCATTTTTCCGCGAACGCAGCGACAAAGTGAGATGAGACGTACGGGACTAATTAGCGATGATAGTATACGGGATTATATTGCATGTTAAACGGTGGACTTATTTTAATATGTGTGACATATTAATAATTGTATGTTCTGATCAACAAGTTAAGTAATATTAAATACACTAGCTGACCCGGAAAACATTTTACGCCGCGGCACAGTCCACTTCGAACCGCACATAGAAGCAACCGTTGCCCTTCGGCCTTGACCAAACCCAAAAAGGAGAGCAAGATCTCGAAGTGCCTGCTTCCGATAAGAAACAGCGCACAGGGTACCAGTGGCAGGTGAGTAATCCTTTAATTTACATACATAGACATTCCAAAGACAAATCACATAGACAATAAACGTAGACATTGCAAAATGAGTAACCATGCAAAATTTCAAGTCAAGCATAGTTTTAGAGATCTCGCGATGAGTGGTAATTCGCTTATATATAGATTCAATCAAGTATATAAAGAACTAGCTGTGCCCGTGACTCCGTCCGCGTGGAATAGTGACTTTGGGCAGCATTTTTTGGATATATCTTATGGTTTATTTTGGATTACAAACCCTATAAACCCTAAAATATAAATAAATGAAATATGCAAACAGCCAGTATTATCAAATGCAACTGTTACGTTATCTACAAAGTCCATCCTAAGCTAAACCCTATTTCATATGATTGATGATATAAATCTGAGGTCAACTTAAATTCGAAATCAAAATTACCGAAAATGATAATTTTTAACTAAAACTATTATTTTTCTAAAATTAAAGTAGCTTAAGTTACTTCTTGTTACATCAGCTATCTGCCAGTGAAAGTCCCGTCAAAATCGGTCTAGCCATTTCAGAGATTAGCCGGAACAGACAAAAATTGTAAAAAATGTTGTTTTGGTATATTTTATGTACCGTGTATAGATCCAAATGCACTTAGTAAAAGGCGGTTATTTTAATAATATATTATATTGTCCTGGCGCTGTTGTATCAGTGGCGCCGGGACGCAGCCGAGCGCGGGCCTCGCCACCATCGAAGCGGTGAGGCTCGTCCTGGCCGAATGGCTGGAAAGGCGCCACGGTGCCCTGACCTTCCGCCTGACGCAGGTCCTCTCGGGGCATGGTTGCTTCGGGAGGTACCTGTGTCGCATAGGGCGGGAGATGACGTCGGGGTGCCACCACTGTGGCGCGGGCGACGAGGAGGACACGGTGGACTATACTGTCGCCGTGTGCCCTGTGTGGCGCGAGGAGCGCCGCGCCCTCGTCGCCAAAATCGGCGTGGACCTGTCGCTCCCGGCCCTGGTTCTGTCCATGGTCGGGGGCGATCCTGGATGGACGGTCGTCACCTCCTTCTGCGAGGCAGTCATGTCCGCAAAGGAGGCGGTGGAGTGGGAGTCGACCACAACACTCCCCTCCCGCCAACGCAGGCCACGTCGGCGGCACTGGAAGGCAACAAACGACCTCCAGCCGCCGTAAAAAGCGGCCGCGGGCGATCCCTCGGCGGAGGGCCCACCGCCCGCACTATTACCGCAAGGGTGAGGGCTGCGTGCTGTTCCGCGGCCCCCCTCAACTCCCAGAGTTATTACAGGAGAGCGCCAGGGGGACGAAGGTCTTGAGATGATGCTGTGAATACAAGGTTTGGTATTTATTACACTTAAAAATTTACTTAATATGAGTATACTCTTCTTAGTTTAGAAATGTACGATGTAATGGCATTGCGTAATATGTATGAATAGTTCATATTATTTATAATCTATTTTATCTTCTATTTTACTTATTCTAGAAAGATGGATCTGTAAAATATGATATGAGGAAAAACGGTGTACGGCTAACAATAGTGGACGGAGAGAACATGAGGGTGGGACGGAGAAATAATAAGTAGTAACACACAAGCTCGTAAACTGGCAGGACGGTCGACGTTCGACCTCCCTGACCAAGTAACGTTAAACTAAAACTGGACGGGATGGTCGACGTTCGACCTCCCTGGTTACTCTAAACTTTAATAGGCCATGCCATTACCATCTGTGTGTTCAGTGTTGTGACCTTAGCTGGTGCCGTGCAACAGTTCCTTAGCGACCTGAACTGAACCGGGAAGGGGTGGAATCAGGGTCGGTGCGAATTTCTTTGCCCGTTGCAAGACATCGTGTCTCTCTAGCCACCGCTCCTATCCATCCTCTCTCATACAGTCCACTGCTCTCGAACAATCCTTATTCCCGTACGGTGCAATCTCGGTCCGTGACCCGCATCGTACAAATATAAACGTTATTATAACCTTTATATTTGAACTGGTATTATATATAATACCGGTTCTTAGCGTAATTTGTACTCGTATGTTTTCACACTTTGATGTAAAGGAAATATGACAATGCCCTTCATACACTCAACGTCATCAGAGAGAGTGGAATCAAAGATTTGTTTCGGTTGTAATTGATATTTTAATAAAAACAACTTGTGTTTCTTTTTGTGGTATAATTATACCTAAAACATTTCGTAAATTTTTTACCGTTTCATGATGACTAATGTATGACGCTACTTGATTCCACGTACTTGGCTAATCAATGATATTGGGAAGGAAAGGATCTGAGACCATCAGGGTTCAAGCCAATCTTACTAGCTATCATATTAGCGCAGGTTTTCCCGTTCAGCTTTAGTGGGACTAATGGCAGTTTTTTTCTGCTAAACCCAAATTTGGATTAATTTGATCCATATTTTGATATAGTAAGAGTTTTTGGGTTTACACTATCGTGAACCTTGAGAAATAAATTTAAAGAAATTAATATCTTAACTATCTTCTTAATGATTAATCTTTCTTATATTCTCTAAATATGTACTAGAAAGTATTTTAAAGGTTGATATAAGTATTGCAGATTTTCCCAGATTCGGTGTCACACTGTATAACAACCAGACCATAATTAGTAAGCCCAACTTGTAGACATTTTTTTACTGCTGTATGACAGCAGACAGGCTGACGGCCCACTTAGAATTTATCAATTAACGCCAGTGATATCGCGAACACGCTGTTGTCCCATAAGGGTACAGGAACTTGAACTAATGCCGAAACACAAAGTTATTATAGCGGCATACTTAATACTAAAGGTGGCGAAGTGGAGAAGGAAAAATCGGAAAGCGGACCCCGGGCACCGAAGCGAGAGTTTGGGCTGCAACCGGGATTTAACGCAAGGATGATGATGACTTTATACTAAAGGTAGTCGCCATACAGACGGGCTTAGGGCCCACCCTACCACGTAGACTTCCTGTTGTCTGTAATAATTTTATGGGACAAAATATACTTTTCTACAAAATAAATCTAGGATAATCTCAATAATTTTCTATAAATAAACTAGCTGACCCGGCAAACGTTGTTCTGCCATATAAATAATAAAATGTCAAAAAAAAAAAATTTGGGGGTGGGTCACCCTTATCATTTAGGGGTATGAAAAATAGATGTTGGCCGATTCTCAGACCTACTCAATATGCTCACAAAATTTTATGAGAATCGGTCAAGCCGTTTTGGAGGAGTATGGCAACGAAAACTGTGACACGAGAATTTTATATATTAGATTTTTAACAGCTGTTAAAACACGTCTTTGGTAAAAACTATTATACTAATATAATCTACTATATATATAATTACATTAAAATTATATTGATTACATGGTCTCGGAACAATGCAATCGCTTCTGTGATTGAAAATGTTATAATAAACATTACGAATAATTTATTCTCTAGCGAGTGTTTTTTTTTTAAAACGGTTATCACCGTCTTTGACATTCAATAATCTCTGTGATTCTGTATTGAAATAAATAATCTATTTTGAATCTGATTGGTTGTTTTACTGATCCTGCGGTTGGTGGCGGCATGTCGTAAAAGGCTACAAACGCTGCTAGGTAGTATAGATTCAAGCCCGACTTGACTACCACTCCTGGTCACTAAATGCCGCCATAATAATCTTGTGCTCTATTTCGGCATAAGTGACCCAAGTCCTTATGACAGCAGCGTATTAACGGTGCGTCGCAAACATCCATAGGCGACGGAAACTGCTTACTATCAAGTAAAGGTATCTGCTGTTTCATTGCAATTAAAAGTGGTAATTAATATCGAACAATAAGATTTATTTCCTGTCCATTTAAATAAACAGAAGCTGAAATAAATATATTGATCAGTTTAAATACTCAGGGCACTCAATAGCCTACCTTAGATAGAATAAGCGTGACCTGAGTTCACTTTGTTGTTTGACAGCAATAAAAAAAAGGCTTAATGCAATTCTGAGAGACGCTGATTTCGTAGGCCTGGAAAACCTTTTTTAAATAAGTATCTATAAGGCTTAACGACTCCGATGACCACAAGGCGGGCGCTTTCCTCAGTCAGCTAAGCTTAGTGAGCGAAAGGGATAACGTTCGCAGCTCATTTTTTAAACTTGAAGTTGATCTTTATTCAGTATTTTATATGTGGTTTTAGGAAAATTTATCCCTCGCTTAAGTCCTTTACGAATAGTAAAAATAAAGGCGCATTAAAGTACTTAGTATTAAGAATGATTTTATTTAACTATGTATTTTCAGATCGGTAGCGCACAAATTTGGAACATTGATAAAAAAAAAAGTTTAATATGTTTGCATGACATTTATTTTGAATAACTCACTCACAAGGCTCACTCACTCGTATACATGTGTAAAATATTTTTCTTCATGTGGATTTCTTTTTATCAGGCATAAATGTGTTAAAGTAAAATACCATTTTATTAGTATTAAGATAGTATTACATATTATTTACTACACAAGAGAAGTTTATGTTTTTGGAAAATGTTTTACAATAATCTACCTCATAAGACTCAAATCATTGATTTTGGAGACTGAATAAGTTTTGCCTACTGATTAAATAGTTTAGTAATCCTTACTAATATTATAAATGCGAAAGTAACTCTGTCTGTCTATCTGTCTGTCTGTCTGTTCCTCTTTCACGCCTAAACGGCTGAACGGATTTTGATGAAATTTGGTATGGTGATAGATGATAACCTAGAAATGGTCATAGGCTATAAATAATCACGCCATCGTTCTTAGGGGGTAGGCAGTAGGCAGATAACTAAATTGAGTTAGTGATTTTTTGTGCTTATCCGGTATCTATGAGAATCGGCCAACATCTATTTTTCATCCCCCTAAATGTTAGGGGTAGTCCACCCCTAAATTTTATTTTTTATTTTTGACATTTTATTATTTTTATGGCAGAACAACGTTTGCCGGATCAGCTAGTAAATCATATAAAAAGTGATATTATTAAATTCTTAAGGCAATACTGTCCTCATTCAAAAATATATCAACAATATACCCATAAATTAAATCACAAAGAAAACTCATAGTATATCATTTTTGTGGTTGGCAGCGGCTTGCAAGTTTAAAGCCAAAAGCCAAAACATGCGAAAAATCAAACGCAGCTCCGTTGCGCGTGATGTATGTGTGCGGCTTATTATTTCTGGCCATTAAAATTACAAATAGCTGTATTTTTTGTGTGCACTGCTGATTTTTGGCAGGATGCCGATCGGTGTTGCTACACAACTTTGTATTGCCCAAATTTATCAATGTTTCACCCAATTTTATCTTTAGCTAATAGAACATGTTTAAAAAAGGAAATGCTTTGTGTAGTTTCTCTCATATAATCCCTGTAATCGTCACTTTAATAGAATAATTTATTTTTCATTCAGAGCTGGCACGTGCAGTCCGAAGTTTATTTGAGTACTGCCACAGGTTAAAAATGTGCAAAGGGGGACCGTTGCATAAGAAACGCTCTATTTTCAACCTCTCTGATATTTTTTCAGAAATTCAGTGTTTACAGTCGACAGGATTTTAACCACGTTCATTGTTTAACAATGTACAGCTGTCAAGAACGATTGACCTAATTTTTATGGTTTTGGTGGGAGCCGTCTTATGAAAAAATATTACATTACCTTAAAAACAATATGTATATATTTAATAAATAAATCTATAAATGTAAGCATCGGCGAGAAGACGAGAACTATTTTAATGTTTGTTAATGGCGTAGTAGTTAATCTTTGTTTTCTCGCATTCCTCTCCTTTTTTGGCCAGATGTCGCCCTTTTTGTCTGTCAATTTCATATAATATTTTAATAATGGTTTCGGAAAACAACATTTTTAGGGTTCATTAAACATTAACATGAATATATATTGTTAGGCTCGAACTTTCCCTTGAGGAAACCGATAAACTCGCTGTCCAAGGAGTATTGATCGCACATATGGTGCTCGGGATTATTATTATTTGTGGCAATAGCAAAAAATTGAGGTACACGGAATGGATTTCATAAATTTTCCCTTAAATTTGGCAAAAATTGAGGACCGTCCACACTGACACCGATTCGAGTTTCAGCCGTAGGATTTTATTTCACCAGCTCGCACTCGAGTATCGTAAATCAATTTTTGCATTTAAGTAATTGAATTTATGAGCTGTTTATTGCTTTGGGAAATTGTTGTTAAACGACCATTTTTACGCTATTTGAATAGAATTTAGATTTTAATTAATGATAAGATTTCCTTTGAAATGTTGAAAGTATTATTTAAGTTATATATGTTTGCAAATTAAGTATGTATTAATATATATAGGCACACTTTGTATGTGTAATCTAGATACGTAAGATTTCATCTATTTTTTTCTTTGATCTAGGTTATAAGTCTCTTAAGACGATTTTGCATTTAGGACTCTTAAAATGTATGTGTATGTGTTAAGTTGTTCATGTTAAGTCCTTTCGCTATACGTACCTAATCGGCGAACATTTTTCGGCAGCTTTCGTTTATTTGCAAAATCACGATGATTTACCGTTTCCGGCAAGAACTTATATTTTTTGCACGATTTGATTAAGGTAAACGAAATATTTAACTTATTTGAAGGGAATCGATAGATTTGCCAATAATTGGCGCAAGATTTTAGCCAAGTTCTATAAGTCACATGAAAGGCTGAGTTCTGTAGATTATTAACAATATGAAGCCACGGATGAATTAGTGGCTATGCATGTGTGAAATTGTGTAAGTTTGATCCTCAAGGACATTTGTATGATGCAAATATTTTTTTCTGATTTGGAAGTATGTTTCCATCAATTTGTGATCTTTCACATGCCCTGTGATTAAGGTTTGAATAGAGTAAAAGAAGAGTAAACTGTCTTTAAAAATGCCATTTTTGTTTGATCGTATCCTTTGCTAATAGGAAATAAATGCACAGGAGTTTTGTAATGTTACATGTTTTGTAATGTGTTTTGTAAAAACGGTCTACGTAAGGTTCGAATGAAACTGTGATGAAGATTTTAATCATTTTGAATAATATTGCAAACATTTTTAATATGTTTGGGATGCATGTGGCATGCACATTAATTATTTTTTTCATGTACATTTTCCATTGCATGCCACAAGGTATTCAATATTGCAAATAATCCACGTAGCGTTCAATGCGAAAAATGTGTTTAATTAAATACCGATGAAATTACATAAAATTCGCTGACTGATTCGCGCTCAGTAATGTGGTCGGCCATTCCAATTTCACTACCATTTTTGCGGTCTGCTCACTGTGCGGTTTAGTATTTACAAATCCCAGATATTAACTGTTATTTTTGGTAAATGTATTAAATCATTTACTATTTATCGATTGATTTGTTTGCTCTCAGTTGTTCAAATTAATATTTTAACAACCATTCACGTGATGATTACGTGTTTATGAATTTGGTCCATGGTAGCCATTTGTTCTCACAGTCGAAGCTTAATCGAGGAGTCACTGATTCAAAGAAATGCACGTGACACTTAATTGTATATTGTTGCAATATACTGCTTATTAATAGTTTTCAAAGGATGTTGCTTTTGTGACAAATAATTGAAGTGAAAATTCTATGAAACGAAAAAGCAACACCAAAAAGAGATAAATGTATTCATTGATAGGATTTAGCCAGCACGAGAGTATACAATGTTTCTTATAATCTCAGTCTCGTCTTTGTTCGGGCTTTTATACACTAATATGCATTAAAATATAATATAATAAAATTTTGTGAACTTAGTTGAAATATTATAAAAACAATGATTTTTTTAAAGTGAAAACTTCTCTATCATCATTGTGATCTGAATCTTAATGAAACCGAAAAATTCACATAATTTTTTTTTTGTTTCGCTAATACCAACCTTATTAATAATAGTTTATTATTTTATTTTATTGCATAAGGCTTAATAAATAATGTAATTTGTAATGATTGCAATGCATTACTTATACATATCTATTCGCATTGCGACTTTATTACAATGAAATACAGTTGAGTGTTTTTGCTCCACTAATATCAACCTTATGAATAATAGCTTAAGGCTTATTCTATAGAGTAATTTTTAAATGATTGCATTGTATTACTCATATATCTATTTGAATTGCCACTTTATTACAATGAGATACAGTTGAGTTTTTTTTTCTCTCTTTATATGGAATCTACTTTGAGGAATGGTTTGATTTAATGTAGTTTTGAAAGTTTTTTGGAAAAATTTGTAATTTGTAAACTTTAGTTAACTTTAACACTGATAATTTCACCTCAAAGTTCGAGCGATTTGTAGCTCTAAGTTGCATAACTCCATAAACTTTTACTTTTCTGTTTATGTTTTTTATTACATTGAGGTTTACATTTTTCAGGGTTTCACTTCTATCATGTGTAAAGTGCACATGTGTTATTGTGGTTATTGTGTTATTGTGTATATAATGTTAGTGGTGTCACTTAATGGCCCCAGCGGAAGATCAGCGCTGGTAAATTCCATCAGCAAATGCTGAGTTGGGACCAATTTGGGACAAATATATAGTATATAATTATAAATTGTAAATAATAACTTTAAGTCCTAAATAAATATATTTTCTTTCTTTCTTTCTTTCAATAAACCTTTTATTTATCCTAATACTTCTGATACTCTTGATTTATCTCATACTCTCATTGACGCGGTGATACGAGGACGTATAAACCAACATGGCCACCATCCCCAAATAAATAAAAAACGAAATACGTAATTAATAAATATATAAAATGTATTGCGTCCAGTATAATACATGTGCATGTGAGGAAATCCTGCCCACCAGTGAAGTCAAATATTGGGAGTTTATATGGACAAGCATTTAACTTGGTCAGCACATATTAGGTATTTGACGAATAGAGTGAGAAAACTTATATATGCTTCTAAGCATCTAAGACACGTAAGATCAACATTCAATACTTAAAGTTTATAATGATTTGGTTGAGTCTACTCTGTGCTACTGTAACATTGCCTGGGGTTTGACAGCAGCAACTCATCTCTTAAAACATGAGCGCGCCCAACGTGCCCTCTTGATGTATGACATTTAAACCTAGACTCGACCCCACTGAACTGTTATATACTGAGTGTAAAGTCCTCAGTATTTGTAAGTTATTTATAAGAGCTATAGTCCTAAAACAGCACACTTTTATAACCCAACAAGTCTTAAGTGATCAAAAGGTAAAACGCAGACAAGATCTTGTATTTAAACAAAATAAATACTATATAAAGTTTAGTAGTAAACCTTTAAAACTTCTTGGGCCTAAAATATGTAATAGTATTTGCGGTAAAATAAATTTAACTAATTTCACTTGCTTTAAATTAAGAAAAGTATTGACATCGTTTTTATGCAATATAACGTTTGTGGAATCTGAAAATCTCTTACGACCTATATAAGCTGGCTCATTACAAGTTTTCATTATAAATGCTACTACAGACATGCGCAAAGCGCACAAACACGTGCACTCGACTCACAACAATACACGCGAACGCACACACAGTCACCCACACAAAAATGGTAATGTATAAGGTATCTATATCTAGTTATAATTCTATATTTTACACTATGTCTTAACAAGAAAATATCTCATTATGCTAACCTTAGAATATACTTAAGCAAGCTATAGAGCGCGCGTTAGCGAGTATGAACTATTAGCACGGGTTTGAACAGTATCGAAGTCGCAAGGGCGACGCTATTAGTCACGAAGGGTCGATCGCGCTGATTGTTTCTCCCGCCGATATTTATTTAAATTTAATGATAAAATGGTGAAATGTGCAGTTGTAAGAATGATTCACGGAAGCCAACTAAAAAGAACAATAATATTTCTTTTCATCGGTAATAGTGTTTTGATAAGAAATTGTAATTATTTGTATTCTCAAATTGTAATTACTTATGCAATGGTCTTTATAACATAATATGAATGGAAACCTTCATATTATATTAGCATTTCTTAAAACTAACATTTCATCATTTTCTCTAGAAAAATAACATTTATGTCAACTACTTTCTTATTTCTTCTTCATCGGCCTTTCAGCATAAGCCTAATTTAAAATCTTCCATTCTTTTCTATGCCTTGCTTACTATACTTGCAGTTTTTTAATGTCATTTGTCTTATTAAATTAAAATTATTTATAATATGCAAATCTTATTACCCTAAAGTACATACTTTTGTGAAATATACTTTTATTATTATTATTTTTAAAAGTCATAACTGTGTTTTATTGATCTGCTAAAACCTAAATTTTACTATATACTTACATACTTAATACTTGCATACGAGTACATCAGTTGTGGCACATCACTATTCGACCGCTACATCAGGTAACAGTATTTAAAGAACATCTGCTAACACTTGGCAGATCCTTGGCTATCCTTGCTTAGAGCAGCGGCCTACAAAAACAGAATCACCATGATGTTGCCCAACCTCCAATAGGAGAGGAATAGGAAAAAGAAGACGAAGAAATAAACTAGAATACGTAACGTTAGCAATCATTCACAGATAAATATCGAAAACGAACACTAGCGTTTACCGAATGAAATAACGATGTGTTAGTGTATGTGGTTTTAACGGTGTAATTACCCATGCTGTTTACTTTCATAACCTCAAAGGGTTTTTTGCTTACAATATGCACCGTTCATATTTGGTTTCGTTTTGTGAAATGGTTGATGTGATTCTCGGAAATGTTTGCGGATGCGGAAAATACTATTTGCTTTCGGTGGGCTTTCAACTAGTAGTAGTCAAACTGTATTACATAATTTTAGTATGATGTTTTTCTTTTTTTTCTTATGTTTCATTCGTGATTAAAACGTTTTATTGAACGCAAATGAACTGACTTAAATAATCAAAACCATTATCTGTGCAGGGGCGGAGAAAGAATACTAATCTCTGCGGCCGGGGTCGGCCTGTCGTAAAAGGCGACAAAGCAACCCACCCTAGCTACGTGGTAGGGCCTCAAGCCCGTCTGGATAGCGACCACCTTTGGTCTTAAGTATGCCGCCATAATAACCTTGTGTTGTGTTCCGGCATTAGTGACTCAAGTTCCTGTACCCTTATGGGACAACAGCGTGTTCGCGATGCCACTGGCGTTCCAAACACTCATAGGCGACGGTAAATGCCATATTCTAAGCGGGCCATCAGCCTGTCCGCTGTCCTACGGCAATAAAAAAAATCCAACGAAAATAATTTCAATAAAATATTTTTTTTATAGCTCGAGTATAGCAGACAGGCAAACGGTCCACCCGGGAAAACCTTATAGATTATTTATTGGATTTATTTATTTATTTATTGATAAGGTATACAAACATACTACAATCATAATATACTAAAGTACAGCGTATAGATCTAGACTGAAAGCAATATTAACCCGTACCCTTTGATAATAAGAGATAGACGCACAGGAGTTTACCACAGTTTCTAATACAAAACACTGGCTAGAATTTTTTTGGTCTTATTTTATAGCTAGGTATATATTTTTATTAAAAAAGTATTTAAGTTAATTTGATAATAATATAATTATTTCTAATCTGTATCAATATGATCTTTTGAGCGTAATTTATTTCCCAACAAACGTTGCTGAAATTTATAATGAGTAAGTCAAAAGATATTTCACTTTCTTATTAACCTCAATTTTGATTGTATTATTTACAAAGAATCAAAAAATATAATTAACTACAATTTGTCCGAGAGCTTTCTTTTTAGGTAAGTTCTGATGAACTAAGTTATCAACGCCCATGAGAGTTATGAGACTGAGAAGGTACGATGTGCTGCAGTAGATGAAAAGTCAATATTTCATTACTTCCATATGCGGGTGCAAGGTATAAATAATGTATTCTATTCTTATTCTATTCTTCAAAAACAAAATTACTATCAATTTATAGATTCCTTAGACGGTATTTAGTAAAGAAGTACTTAGAATATCGTTAATTACAAAATTATAGGTCAATTATGGAGCTTTATGGGAAAAAAATCATTAGTCAAATGTGTCATATGTTTTTTCATATATTATAGTGAATAAGTTATAGGTATCCGTGATTCGATATATTGTAGCAAGAGCTACCTGGTGGTTATATGTTATGAATAAAAACTATAATATGTACTAGTTGATGACGATGATAAGTCAATATTTAGCTACTGTTATGACTGTGGCCAGATAGATTACAATATTTGTTTGATGATCTTTAAAAAAGGCCTAAAATATAGTATATTAGTTTTTATATATTAATTTTTATTGCTCTAGAACATAATAGTCCTTTTAATAATAAGTAGTTATCGTCATCTATTAATAACTGCTAAGTTTGTGATTCCAGAGGCACACTTAAATGGGCGCTAACACACTACAGTTCACGTAGGAGAACTGGAAATTGGGTCAGTTATGCCAGAAAACACAACACAAGTTTATTATGGCGTATTTAGAAACCGTTGTAGTTGCAATCCAGACGGGCTTGGAGCCCTAAAATCTAGCTAGGGTTATTTTCTCGCCTTTGACGAAAGGCCGCCTTGGCCGCAGGGGTCAGTCCTCTTACTACGATATTTAGATTTTAAGACTAAACAGAATTCTGAAAACTATCACGATCGATGCCTACGTTATCATTTTTTGCCACTTGAATACAGAAGATCCGTAAGTGATGTCTGTTTACTTATTAACATTGCAAATGGATCATACGACTGTCCCGAACTTTTAGCTAATATAGGATTCCGTACACAGCACAAAAATTTTAGAAAGCGATAATTGTTAAGTGTGCCATTTGCACCTACTAATTATAGACAAAATAGCTTTTTTATTCGAGGTGCAAATGGATTTAATCAATTAGATGGTAAATACTTTTTCGACACTGTTGAACATTGAATATAAGTTGTTATTAATTTTTTCTTTTCTTTTTACTGTGTAGAGTAATGGTAAATAACTAAATGTTAAGACTACAAGTCTTCAGCAATAGTTTTTAAGAATGTTAGGTTATATATACATATTGTAATTTTTATTAGCCTGTAAGTCTTACTAAAAATAAATAAATAAATAAATAAACAAATAAAATAAAAATAAATACACTTCTGCACGGAGAATTAATGCAGAAAATTGTTAAAAAATATTTTTCTTCGTCACTTTGGATTATAGTTTGCTCATATATAGATCAGTTCTCTATAATTCTAAATATATTGCTTTACGTCAACAGACACAAACAGTGCTGCCGAATGAAAAACTTTTTAAAGTAATTTACGTATAGCTCAGTTCGCGTGACGACCACCGCTTCAGTGCTAAATAATAAATTAGCGCGGGCACAAAACGTTGTATGAATCGCCAGTTACGGGTACATTCAACCGTCAATATTACTTCAATTTGAATCAATAATTCATCACTTTGGTTTGGTGCATACTGCATTCAGACTTTACTTTGAAATTATTACTTTGAAATTAAGGATTGAAACTAAAACGGACAGGGTATTATGCAACCACAAAAATGAAATCAAATGTTTAATATTTTGATTTTAAAATTGTTTTCAGATATTTAAAATATTAAAAAAAAATTTAGTTCTATATATCTTTTCGTTGCAGTAAAATAAGAAAAAAACTTATCCAAAACGGCTTTCAAGGTGCAATGATGAAAAGCCTAGAAATATACTAAAGTGTCTCCGGAATAAACATTGATGATTACCTGGAACAGATCACTTTTAGTGATAAGGCCGCCCATTGTATCACTGTAATTTATTCTAGTTTTCATTGTACATATATTTAGCTGGTGAACAATAAAAAGATTTCATTTCATTGATTGACTTTTACTTATTCAGTAGGTAGAGCAGATGTTTTAGTATTTTAAGAACGCAATTAACATTTTCATGTGAAGTATATGTTCTTACTGAGGCTAATATACAGGCTATCCGTGCAGAGGCGGAGAAAGAATACTAACCTCTGCGGCCGGGGTCGGCCTGTTGTAAAAAGCGACAAAACAACCCATCCTAGCTACATGATAGGGCCCAAGCCTGTCTGGATGGCGACCACCTTTGGTCTTAAGTATGCCGCCATAATAACCTTGTGTTGTGTTAGTGACCCAAGTTCCTGTACCCTTATGAGACAGCAACGTGTTCGCGATGCTACTGGCGTTGCAAAGACCCATATGCGACGGTAACTGCTAAATTATAAGCGGGCCGTCAGCCTGTCTGCTGTACTACAGCAATAAAAAAAGGTATGTCAATTTTGGCAAAAAATATTGTATTAATAAAGTAAGGTTTGAATGAATATTGATAGTTTTATTGCCCTTTATGAATCCCCAGTTCTATGCAAACACATGAAAGGTCCGTATTTCGTGTAAAAAGTGGAAAAAAATAAGGGAAAGCAAAGGTTTTATGAACTTTTATGTGAATTTCGCGCGACGTTCCGTGGTTTAGTGCACGCTGAGAATAGGGTTGTGGCTATTGCTTAGGAATCGGTTATGAAATTACAAGTTCAGAATCCTAGTGGCAAATCCCTTTCGGTTCGGTGCCCGAGGTCCTCTTTCCGACTTGTTCTTATCCACTTCGCACGGTCTTTAGCATCTCTGGTAGTGAGTCCAAAGGCACGAATCACCTTTTACGATGTCAACCAGCAGTTTTTGGGTCTACCCCTCCTACTAGGCCTGGCGGAGACGGCATGGCTAGACATTTATTCCCGGCGTAAGTAGCTGGTTGCCGTAAACCGTGGCCATACCAGCAAAGGTGACACTCCTGCAATTCATTTGCAATGTCACGAACATAGAAGATACCGCGAATACGGGAGTTTCTAATGCGGTCCTTCCGCGTCACTCTACACATCCACCGCAGCATATTCATCACCGGAGAACAAGTTCAAAACTACAAGTTCATATAATTTAACTTATTAGTATATGAATGTTGAAGGAACGTGGTAAGCAAGTCATTGATTCCCACGGTTTTTTTCTACGTAAAGATAGCACGACAAGCGTCAGTTTTTTTTTGGCAACTGACGGATATAGCATAATTGTCAGGAAACGATGGTGAAAAAAAACATAGTGAGGACCACCACCATTATATGTACTGTTAATTCCCTAGGAAAGGCCGAGCCCATTAATGGCATGTTATAGGCTGTAATTATTATTTTATATCAATATTAATGTAATATATTTTATTTAGTATTACATTTATAATAATATATGAATGTAAAAATTTAAAGATAAATGTGGATTAAATTGGAAATTACATGTTGAAAAGCTTAGTGCAAAAATCAATCAATACTCTAACGCTTTACGCATGTTGTCTAAACAAGCCAATTTATTTACTGTTATTACTGCATATAATGGTAATGTGACATCTTTATTACGATATGGTATATTATTTTGGGGTAATTCAACACATAAAGATATTGTATTTAATTCACAAAAAAGGTATATAAGGTCCATATTTAATCTAAAGCAAATTGAAAGTTATAAGCCTTACTTTCCTAAAACAAATGCTTTTACTCAGCGAATCACCATCAAAACAAAATTTGTTGCCCACCTAGTAATACAACTTACCTGAACAAAAGCTTATTTTGTGTGGTTCCCAGAATATATAATTACTTACACAAATTGCTACAAGATATTAATTTGAAAAATTCTTATAAAAACAAATTGAAACAAATGTTAATTGAGAAGTCGTTATATAACTTGGATGAATATCTGAGGGACAAGTTTCTTAATTAAGAGCAAATTATTATGGAATTGACATAAAAAATTGATTTATATTATTTGATACATATTATTATATTAATTTGATAAATGACTTCTAAATTATTTTTTCTTATTTGTTAAAATTTATTTAATATATATTTTTTGTATTTCAAATTAAAAAAACAATTAGATATAATAAAATTATAATTGAAAATAAATGAAGATGTTACTATTATTTTCTAATAATTTGATGTATATAAATATCTT
The DNA here is from genome assembly GCA_963693495.1 of Malacosoma neustria. Taxonomy (NCBI): domain Eukaryota; kingdom Metazoa; phylum Arthropoda; class Insecta; order Lepidoptera; family Lasiocampidae; genus Malacosoma; species Malacosoma neustria. The sequence goes on from OY856389.1 coordinate 1,034,689, forward strand.
TATAAATATAGTACGCCTTAAAAAGCTTAAAACTGTTGATACAAAATGTACTTACCTATATATACATTATAATGTACACAGTTATAACAATAAATAAATAAATATTACTGCGAAATAAAAATAATACTTCTCTATAGGCGAGTCTTAATTTATGATTGGTCAATACAATTGGTTATATAAATTTACAAATATTATATATTTTTAATTTTTAATCCTACATTAGGAAGCAAACTTGGAGAGACCTACGTTCAGCAGTGGGCAATGAACGGCTGACAAATTCTACATTATTGCATTATATTGAATCTTAAATACTACAAAATCGTTTGCAATGTTAAATCTCATTTAAAATACTACTAGAATCGACTAACAAGAACTTAGCTAAGAAGCTCAGCACGTAACTATTATGCCTCGTTTGCCAACTCGACCCTGCTATGTTTGTATAATATACTACAAGCAAACAATTGACATTTCATACATGTTTTTCTAAACAAGCACGCTATACTTTTCAAAGGTGATTTGATGGATTTATAAAATTGATTTAAAATAAATAATACATAAGTACGGGGTCGGCCTGTCGTAAAAGGCGACAAAGCAGACCCTAGCTACGTGGTAGCCTCAAGCCTGTCTGGATGGCGACCACCTTTGGTCTTAAGTATGCCGCCATAATAATCTTGTGTTGTGTTCCGGCATTAGTGACCCAAGTTCCTGTACCCTTATGGGATAGCAGCGTGTTCGCGATTCCACTGGCGTTAACACCCATAGGCGACGATAACTGCTAATTTCTAAGTGGGCCATCAGCCTGTCTGCTGTCCTACAACATTAAAAAAAATACATAATATGTAATTAGAAATAAGTACTTTGGAGGAAGTGTGAAAGTGGCATCAGTGGTTAAAAAACTTAAACGTAACATACGTGCTTTGGTCATGTAATGCGAAGGTACAAGGAATGCCATGTAACAAGGAGAATTCTATAAATGCGAGTGGATGGATATAGGATGAAAGATAGACCGAAGAAAAGATTGGTGGATTGCGTAGAAGATGACATAGTGACAAGGGGCGGGAATGTTAAAATGACGGCTACCACAGAAGAGTGGAAGAAGAGAACACGTTGAGCCGACCCCATATAATATGGGATAAAGGCAGGAAGAAGAATTAAACTAATTGTTGATTTTATTATTTTTGGGAATTTATTATGTAAATAGAAAAATGGATGTGCGAAGTTCCACTACTATATTCGGTGTACACCTTAATTTCAACTATAAGTTAGTAGCCTCAGCTAAGTTACGGATGGAGTTCTAACACATTTGCTTTCTAATTTAAGGTTCCGACGTCCTAGTAATAACTTAATTAAAACTGTAATTCAATGTTTTATTCTGGTACAAGGTAGCTAAATAGTCGCATACTTGGATACCAACTTAGAGGCCATGACTTAGAATCTTATGATACATGAACCGCTTTAGCAGATTTTCTTACCTAATTAGTTGTTCATTAAGCGAGAAAACCTAGCGTGGCTACTTACCACTTCTGTTGAGCATTTTCAAAGGGAAAAAGAAACAATAATTCTGAGCAAGGTCTTATTTTTTCTAATAATTTCAATATTATTAACGACCTCTAATCGTACAATTATATCTCGAAACCAATTAAAGGGTTACGAGTTCGAATACTGACCCGGCCGATGGCGGCATGTCGTAAAAGGCGACTAAACACTCTAGCTAGGTAGGGCTTTAAGATCGTCTGGCTGGCGACTTATGCCATAACATGTTCCAGCAGGTTCCAGTTGGTCCGTTCGGGCGGCGTGTTTGCAGTGCCCCTGTCGTCGCAAATATCCACAAAGGTACCTGTTTACTATTAATATTAAGTGGGCCGTCAGCCTGTCTGCTGTTGTATAACAATAAAAAAAATACAGTAGATACTAAAATATTGTATGTATAGTACTTAGGATATAATATGATTTCTGTTTACCACGCGTGAAAAAGAAGAATTATAACGTAATCGGCACGGTTGACACATAATGACAAACAATTATTTTACTAAAGTATTAATACAGACACATCTAAGCGTGCGGTAGTAAAGTTATTAGCACTTGAAATTAAATTCCGAACACGCGTTCTCTATAATATAAATGTAGTGTTTACTAGCCGTCCTCTTTAAGAGGCCTAGTGGTGGCAAATTATGGGGGGATATTATTATACCACCACAAATTTAAAGGGATAATTATATATTTTAAATGTTTGATACACTGTCAGCAACATGTCTACGATATTTCTTTCAACACGTCTAAAATGATAAATCACTACCTCACAATTAAAATGTGTTATGATTGGGGCCAAATTTAACTCAACCTCAAATAATCGCCCCTAAGTATAATAGTATGATTCCGGCGAAATTAAAAGCGTTGAGATTGCGTGTATCAATTTGGCTGCACGTTATATTTGCATAGATATCATTTAGTCGCGCTACAGTGGGTTTTTACGAAATCCAACTAAATACAATCACGGACAAAAGCCATTAATTAAAAATATAACAGGCACAGTTGCTAGACACGTTTGGTTAGCTTAATTTTATCACTTGTTTCTGTATAATAGTTTGAACAGCTATTTTATGTTTTCTGGTTTTGGCCAGATATGCAAATGAGCTATTTATTAACTTAGTAATTTATATAAATAAAATGATAAAGACCTGTCTGCAGTGTTGCGCGGATCACAGTAAAACTACTGGGTAGATTTCAATAAAATTTTCTAAGATTTATTTCTTAGACACTTGGCCCTTATTTAAAAAAAAAAACACTGTGATATCTTCATTTGATATAAAGTAATTAAAGTTTTAAGAAACAACGATTTGATGTGTGTTTTCTTGCCGCGGAGAAGTGGGGCAAGCGGTGTAGCGCGCATGCGTACGAAATCGCGGGTATCAGCTAGTGTGGTGGTAATATTGTCGTTGTTCTTCTTTTGCTACAAGTAGCAAGGGTCGGTAATCATGAAGAATCAAGTTATGATATTAGACGAGAGAAGATTGGATTAGAACTGTCATAGTAGGAAATGAACTAGGGACCACTGAATTCAAAGTAGTGTTAGTGATTTGTAACTTAAATGTAAGGAATTGAAGAAGATACTCTCAGATGAGTTAACGACTTGTGCAAGCTTGCTGCTGAACGCTGGATAAAAAGACATGGGATCGGGATGTGTGACTTAAACTTTTGGAGATTTTGAGTACAAATTTAAGTTCAATTTAGCAGTTGACGATGATTGGTTGACATAGAAGAAATTAGAATTGCCAGAACTAGGTGATTCAAATGATGCTTAAAATTAAAAATTCCTAGTTTGTTTTTCATGCTTAAGAGTTTTTATATTTCTGTAGAACAGAAGGTTAGTTGGTATAACACAGCTTTTTTGAGAATGCTCTGTAAATGATCGCAGTATATTAATATTTATTTATATTTTTATAATTGACCCCTACGTTGAAGATCAGACCCAGATCATAAATTTGATGAGAATATTGTTCATTCCTCCTAAAGGCAAATCTAAACCCAGCTGTGGAATGATGTGGGTCGCTCTTTAGTTTACACCTGTACCACGTTGTCTATACAATAAATACTACATACCACAGAACGAAGATGCGTGTGTAAAATTTGTCCGTTCCACTGGGCGGATGTGTAGCCGACCGTAAGGATTTTTGTGAATCTTCAGTTCAAATAAAGGGCTGATCATATTGCAAACATGTTCAAAGTTCATGTATTTATTCTAATTTACATAGAGATATAGCAGACAGGCTGGCAGACTATTTAACAGTGACCAGTTGCCGTCGCCTATGAACGTTTGCGACGCTAGGGGCACCGCGAATACGCTGCTGTCCCATAGAGGTACAAGAACCTGGGTCACTAATGCCAGAACATAAACAAGGTTAATATGGCGGCATACATATAGATCTAGGATGGTTGCTATCTAGACAGGCTTGGGTCTCTGATAAAATACAGCGAATTTTTAGTGCGTTGTCTTACTGAATCCCACATGCATCCCCTCCGAAGCTGCTGCGGTTGGGGGACTCGCAAAAAAATAGGTCCATTCCATTTTTTATCAGTGGAAACTTAATGTATGTGTTTTGTATAATATTTTAATTATTTTATATATTATACTAGCTGACCCGGCAAACGTTGTTCTGCCATATAAATAATAAAATGTCAAAAAATTAAAAAAAAATTTTGGTGGTGGGTCACCCCTAACATTTAGGGGGATGAAAAATAGATGTTGACCGATTCTCAGACCTACTCAATATGCTCACAAAATTTCATGAGAATCGGTCAAGCCGTTTCGGAGGAGTATGGCAACGAAAACTGTGACACGAGAATTTTATATACTAGATTGATTGTTTCCCAAATTAAATAAATAAATAAATTTCTTATTGTGGGGTTGGAATGGTAAAACGAGAGCTAACATACCTATGTAAAAAAAATTAATCTAACCATACGTATGGCTTTTTTGTAAGTTTTTATTCTAGAACTACTGTTATAATACTTTATAAATCAAATCTTGATGCGAATATGTGATGTATGACCATATTCAATAATGAATTTTTACTAATACCTAAGTGATGTTTCTGGGACCACATAAAATTTATTTGACTATCATCATTTCATTTATATCTATAATAAATTATTTTATTTTAGCAATATTATAAATTCTGCGATATGAACTGATCCTAAGAGCATATGGCCAAACAATGAAACCCAATGCAATACGAGGTAAAAAAAACGTGTTCATGCAAAAAAAATATTTCATCAAGTAAGTCAGTGGGGTGTGGAAGGAAACTCGAGTCAGGCCAACATAATAATCTTTACTTGAAATATTTATATTCAAGTGTTTCGTGTCTGTTACTACCGAATCCATTATGGTAAACATCATATAAATATTGTACCTGCGATTGACAATCGATTAATATCTGGGAACAGAGTGGTGAAAATGTTTCTTCCCTTAACCAAAGTGTGTGATCACAACGTTGTATCAGACCAAGTGCTATTAACTGCCGTTAAACTTTAAATAAATATAGTATTCAATTCACAAAACGCCACCTTGTCAAAAAGTAGGCAGCGGGATGCTTGCATTATAATTAATAGACAGCTTTTAGCTTTTCTAAATTTATTTATGAAATTTACAGTGATTATTTTAACTTAACAAATAGTCCGCGTACGGAATTTGAACCTATACCGGAACACAATACAGAGTTATTATGGCGGCATATTTAGATACCACGGGTGCTTGCCAAACATCCCAACCTGGAACAAGAACCGAACCTGTGATCCTCGAGAGCGTTCCGAGGTGAAAAAGCCTTTCATTTTCTAATTTCTGTTCATAATCAGAAATGAGAATAAAATTACCACAACACCTTGTTAAAGTTGTGAAAGGCAGAGGGACTTTCTGTTAAAACCAAACTTAGCTATAGTTACTTCAGTTTGTTTTTTCTCGGCGTGGACCTGTCGCTCCCGGCCTTGGTTCTGTCCATGGTCGGGGGCGATCCTGGATGGACGGCCGTCGCCTCCTTCTGCGAGGCAGTCATGTCCGCAAAGGAGGCGGCGGAGCGGGAGCGGGAGTCGACCACCACACTCCCCTCCCGCCAACGCAGGCCACGTCGGCGGCGCCGGAGGTCAAGTAACGACCTCCGGCCGCCGTAAAAAGCGGCCGCGGGCGGCCCCTCGGGGGAGAATCCGCCGTCCGCACTTTTGCCGCGAGGGTGAGGGCTGCGTGCTGTTCCGCGGCCCCCCTCAACTCCTAGAGTTGTTAGGAGAGCGCCGGGGGGACGAAACCCTGACCTCCTGGCGCCAACACTTTAGAAGGGGCCCGCCTCAAGACAAAGGGCGGGCCGACGCCGGCCCGGGCCACGAGATCGGCAGGCCATATATCCGTGGGCCCGGGCGTAGGCGATAGGAGAACAGCGGGGTTTTTTAGTGGGTAGTCGGATGGCCAAACATCTTTCCCGGAGTCCCACATATCCCTCGGTCCCCCCGGGCCGGGGGAACCCGTCAAGAGAGGTTTTTCTCCGAGACCAAAAAAAAAAAAAGTGTTTTTTCTCGTGGAGTGGAAGGAGCGCCTCGCAGCTGCTCATGGTGGAATGGAAGGAGCGCCTCGCGCACCCCAGCGCGGGTTTCGCCACCATCGAAGCGGTGAGGCCCGTCCTGGCTGAATGGCTGGAAAGGCGCCACGGCGCCCTGACCTTCCGCCTGACGCAGGTCCTCTCGGGGCACGGTTGATTCGGGAGGTACCTGTGTCGCATAGGGCGGGAGATGACGTCAGGGTGCCACCACTGTGGCGCGGGTGACGAGGAGGACACGGTGAACCACACTGTCGCCGTGTGCCCAGCGTGGCGCGAGGAGCGCCGCGCCCTCGTCGCCCAAATCGGCGTGGACTTGTCGCTCCCGGCCCTGGTTCTGGCCATGGTCGGGGGTGATCCTGGATGGACGGCCGTCGCCTGCTTCTGCGAGGCAGTCATGTCCGCAAAGGAGGCGGCGGAGCGGGAGCGGGAGTCGACCACCACACTCCCCTCCCGCCAACGCAGGCCACGTCGACGGCCGCCGTAAAAAGTGGCCGCGGGCGGCCCCTCGGGGGAGGATCCGCCGCCCGCACTTTTGCCGCGAGGGTGAGGGCTGCGTGCTGTTCCGCGGCCCCCCTCAACTCCTAGAGTTGTAAGGAGAGCGCCGGGGGGACGAAACCCTGACCCCCTGGCGCAAACACTTTAGAAGGGGCCCGCCTCAAGATAAAGGGCGGGCCGGCGCCGGCCCGGGCCACGAGATCGGCAGGCCATATATCCGTGGGCCCGGGCGTAGGCGATAGGAGAACAGCGGGGTTTTTTAGTGGGTAGTCGGATGGCCAAACATCTTTCCCGGAGTCCCACATATCCCTCGGCCCCCCCGGGCCGGGGGAACCCGTCAAGAGAGGTTTTTCCCCGAGACTAAAAAAAAGTTTGTTTTTTCTCACTGAACAAGAAAAGTCACCGAGGGAGTATCGAGGATAAACGGTAAACGCATTCTGGTTTATCGCAACCATGCTTATTAGTGGACCTGAACTGCGATGCTGTCGAGAATCAAATCTTTCAAAAAATCATGGCTTAAGAATGCCTCATTTCGTAAATACATTAACATTTAATTCTAACGAATGCAGAGCAAGAAAAAGAAAATTATTAATAACTTATAACAAAATAGTTATAGTAGGTCAAGTTAAGCGTTAAACTGTTAGTAATTAACATTACAAATAGCATAAAATAAAATTTAAACTACTTTAATGATTAGCTAAATTTCAGTAAATATTCACTTACTTTAGAAAATACCAGATTTTTTGTAAATATACTATATAGAAAGTCAAAATGTGTCCATAAAGGTTCCTTCACTTGATATAGTTCTAAAATATTTGGTAGCTTTTTAACTAACCATAATATATCTCTTGAATCTACTATACCGTCGTCTAATCCATATATTATAACAACTGGTGTCGTAACAGCGCTCAAATTAAACGCTGGTGAGTTCCACTCAGTTCAAATAAATATACAAAAATATAGATAATTTAATTATATGTGCATTTAACGCCATAAGAAACAATAAATGAAGGTGAAATACATTTATACTTATTAAACTACTTAAAATATTTAAAACAACTATTTGTAATTGTAGCCCACTTGGAATATATTCGTATTGGTCGTTTATATTTAGTTATTCTCAGTGAAGGAGACCAACGACTGTATTTTGAACTAACCGGTTTTAAGAATATTAAATCAAAATTGAATCTTGGTTTTTATCGTTGATTTAGTACGCAATGATTCTTACGATATCACACACGTTTTTAATTGTTACATTTTTAAAAGTGTCAGTTCAGACGGCCAACGCGTACACCGTGACCGGAGCTCACCTCAGTTTCACAGAAATTCTTAGTAAATATGACTACAAGTGCGAAGAACATTCGATTAATACAGAGGATGGATATATACTAACAGTATTTAGACTAATCCAACCGACTCATTGTTGCAACAAGACTAAAAGAAGACCTGTAATCATCATGCATGGATACCTTTTAAGCGCTGACGCCTGGGTGCTATCTGGACGAAATGGACTTGGATTCCTTATAGCAGATCTCTGCTTAGATCTCTGGATAGGCAACTTCCGAGGTAACGTTTACTCAAGGAAACACATAAAACTGAATCCGGACGAAGATTTGGACTTCTGGAATTATTCACACACGGAACTTGGTAGATACGATCTGCCAGCTATTTTAGACTACGTGCTAGATGTAACTGGTGCAGATGATTTGAACTACATTGGGTTTTCGCAAGGAGCAGGAAGTTTTTATATTATGTGCTCAGAATTACCTCAATACAGTGCTAAAGTCAATCTTATGATTTCTTTAGCTCCGGCTACAAGACATTTATATACAGAATCGACTATGTTTAGACTGGTGACACAATTGGCTGATACCTATCAAGAGAATTTGAAAATTGCTGGCGTTGGTGAGATACTGGGTATAGGATCACCATTGCAAATATTTTTAAACAAACTATGTTTTACAAAAATAATGTGTGAAATCGCTAAAGATATAATTGATGTTAAAACTTATTTCCACCCAGAATTTGTTAGTAATCAAACTCTTGCTGGCATATTCAAGACATTCCCAACAGGAACTTCGGTGAAAAATTCAGCTCATTTTGGTCAATTGATGACTAGTACAGATTTTAACCAATTTGATCATGGAACAAAAAATTATGAGATTTATGGAACTCTTAGACCACCAGCATTTAATTTGAGCGCTGTTATGACACAAGTTGTTATAATATATGGATTAAACGACGGTATAGTAGATTCAAGAGATATATTATGGTTAGTTAAAAAGCTACCAAATATTTTAGAACTATATCAAGTGAAGGAACCTTTATGGACACATTTTGACTTTCTATATAGTATATTTACAAAAAATCTGGTATTTTCTAAAGTAAGTGAATATTTAATGAAATTTAGCTAAGCATTAAAGTAGTTTAAATTTTATTTTATGCTATTTGTAATGTTAATTACTAACAGTTTAACGCTAACTTGACCTACTTGGCTTATAAATATTTATTTAATCTTTCGATCTCTTTGGATAAATATTGTTTATATTAAAACTTAAAATTTTAACTATTATCTTATTAAGCTTCTAGTTTACATCCCAGGGTTCGGCTGTTGGTTTTATCTACTTTGCCTGTTAATCAAAGCAGCAAAGTTATTAGCATGCATTTAAAATTTTATCTTGTCCAACCAACGTTTGTTATCGTACATGTATATTCAAAATGTATTTCAACAATGAATGGTTAAAATGACAGTGCATGTTATCTTTGTGCGTTGTAAGCCCTCAGACCTTGAGCTGTACAGACGGACAGACAGACAATAGGCGATAAGGGAGGCCTACGGTCTGATGTGGTCGGGGAAACCGACATTGTTAATACACCACACACGCTCTCTATATGGAAAAGGACGAAGCTAAATGTAGAAATGGATACGCTATTTATTAAATACAATAATTACAGCTCTTCTCATGACCTTCTGAGTTTAAAACGTATTGTATACCCGTCGAACTTGGTCAAGGCGGATTGACAGGTTATTTGTGGTGAATTTGTTTTTTTTTTAAACATAAATAGTAAACATAAATTTCGCTTAATAAGTGTACAGGGGCATTCGAGCTGGATATTATTGGATACGTATATTACATCTATGTTATTATTATTTTACTTCGGCCACATAGTGAGAAAGGGAAATAACTGCCTAGAAAAGCTGATTGTAGTTGGAAATACGGAGGGTAAATAAGCCCGTGCACGGCCTCCAACCAAATGGTGCGGTAAAATAAAGGCTCTAACCTTATCCAGGTTATGCTCGGTCGTCAGAGACGCAACTGATAGGCACCTATGGAGGCCGATTATTAATATAAGGTGCACCACAGCACCGATGTCCACATCCAGTGATGACCATGATATTCAGCCACGAGGGAATGATCACAGAGAAAATTCTGTTATCACGCGGTGTACTATTTATTTTTCTTATGAGGATAGGTTCAGTATCAGAGGAAACACTTTCCAGTTTGCTATAAAAATATTATTATATTTATGTTAAAGCATATTTTTCTATTATTTTAACTATTAAAATATTAATAAATATAAACGAATTGATGACACGGCTGTTTATTGTGGATTCAATTTCGAGGAAGAAAAAATATTACGATTATAGGATTAGAATATATAAATAAATAATAAATAAATAAATTGTTTATTGACATATATAAAAATCCATAACAATTAAATCATTGGTCCCCAAACTAGGTTGACCTGTATCTTGGGGACCCGATTCCGATTGATACAATATAATCTATGAATTTACGTAAAACTAAGCTTATTTCTTATTTCTATGTTCTTATTCTAAAGGTGCATGCATGTGTGAGAGAGAGAGAGAGTGTGTGTGTGTGTGTGTGTGTGTGTGTGTGTGCGCGCGTGCGTGCGTGCGTGCGTGTGCGATGTGTGTGTACGCGCGCGTACGTGTGCGTGTGTTAATAATTCATACACTCAAAAATCTTTCTGTTTCCTCATAGTCTAAGTTGAGTAGCCACTTATTTACTTTCTTTTTACATTGTAATTTATTTAATTCGTGAATATGTAATATTTTGTTTATTTTATTGTACAGAAATATACTCGTATAACAAGATTGATGCTGTAAATATTTTGTACGTGTGGGAATAGTAACACACACTTTATCTATTCTTCTCTTATGGGGTAAAGTTTTATTCAAGGGTGTTATTTTGTGTTGTTTCAATACAATGTGAGATACATATGTTTGTCTTACAGAAAGTACTTTATATTCATTAAACAATTGAAAAGTAGGAAACCTAAAGGGCTTAAAGAACATTACTTTCAAAACACATCTCAGTGCCCTTTCAAGTTTAATAAGATGGAGTGTATATGAGCCACCCCAAACAGAAATGCAGTATTGTATGATGGACAAACCCATAGCTTTAAAAATAATTAAAAGTAAGTCTTTAGATGCAATGTATCGAAGTCTTCTAAATACCCAGATCAGCTTTCGAACTCTGGAAGTGACAAGCTCAGTATGTTTATGCCATTTACATAAGTCATCCACAATAACGCCTAAATACCTAGTTTCTCTAGTTTTACGAATTTCTAAACACCTACAATGCTCAGACTCTACAGAATTACATGTATGTACTTTTAAATTATACTTCAACGCAGAGCTGGGTGGGTTTGTGATAGAAAAGTTCATGTAATTAGTTTTATTTAGGTTTAGTGTTAGAAGATTCTGGTTCAACCATTTGTAGACAGAGGCTATACCTTGTTCAGCCAGTAAATGGACGTCTTCCCATGTGTCTCCATGAAAAACCAAGGCCGTATCATCTGCGAAGCTAACTAAAAAGCCGTTATTAAGCTTCAAGTGAGATAAATCATTAATATAGATCAAGAATAGGGTTGGCCCGAGTATACTACCCTGAGGCAATCCAAAAAGCATGTTTTGATGTTTACTATAATGATTATCTATTTGTACTACTTGCGATCTATTATCAAGGTAACTTTGGAATATTTTGAGAGGTAAACCGCGTATGCCTAGCCTTTCCATTTTCCTAAGGAGTATGGGCACTGAGACAGTATCAAACGCTTTTTTAAGGTCAAGAAAGACACCTATTACCTTTTTAAGAATATAAGAGCTTTGATAGCTGTTTACAGAGTTTGTTTAAAAAACATATAAAAATATATCAATATAATACAAAAAAGTATAATAGATCACGACGAATAAAGAATCGATTTTGATGAAGACACGTAAAACCAGAACTAATAAAAACATCAACAGCAACTTCAGTCAAATTTCATAAAAACAAATAAAGACATTATATTACAACATTGTTGCTTAGAATTAGCAATAATAAAATTAAATTAAATAATTATTAATATGATAAGAGGAAATGTATGTTTAAAAATTAATTTTAATTCTCGACGCAAAAATTATATTTCCGTAGCTCATAATTGAATTAAATTTTAATGTGATTTGTTAAAGCTGATATGATAATTTTTGGATTTTTTTTTGTACACGGTCAATTAAATCGCTTACATTATTACTTTTGCCTATTTTTTTTTCATTGATTCGTTATGTCATTTCAGGGCTAAATATAAACAATTGTCAACCTCATCCAAACTTCATACATCCTTACGATTGATATCTTATTCAGTTATATGATGTGTTGTCAATTATTACTAATCCCCAATTGGCGCTGCGCCAGGTAGATTCAAAACCGCCAACACTTTAAATGTAATTTACATTCGTCGGGCGACCAAATTCGACGTCGTACGTGACATGGCTGACAAACGTCTATTTTACTATTGTATTTTTATTTAATATTTCATATACATAATCTAATAAATAGAAATCTAGTGTGGCAAGCTATAATAGATTTGATGATACAATGTTTAGCAACAATAAGTAGAGGCAATAAGATCGGGTTAAGTGGGGTGCCTTGGGTGAGGCCTCAATCTAGTTAGATATTAGGCTGACTAGTAGTATGGTAAGATTGTGATAAGTCCATACTTATTCTCATTTCTCTTGCCTTCTTTATAATATAAGCCAAGCTTTATGTATCAACCGATGCTAGAGCGAAACAAACGTAAGCTGCCAGATGGATGAACATAATATATGATATCTGTTAGATTGAACTGAAATAGCAAGTTGAAGTGCGTCCATATCTGACTGGGAAATTATAACTGTCGGAAATGACATTAAGTTTCGGTCGTAAGGTGAAATGAAAAATGCCTGAAATGCCTATATTGCAAGAGAAAAAGAAGTGGAAAATGCGTATTTAAGGAAGTTGTCAAATTCAAAACGGCCATGTCATCCTTATCGTTGCATTGATATACAAATATTATAGAAAATGAGAAATATTTATCTGTGCAGGGGTGGAGAAAGAATACTAACCTCTGCGGCCGGGGTCGGCCTGTCGTAAAAGCCGACAAAACAACCCACCCTAGCTACGTGGTAGGGCCTCAAGCTCGTGTGGATGGCGACAACCTTCGGTCTTAAGTATGCCACCATAATAACCTTGTGTTGTGTTCCGGCATTAGTGACCCAAGTTCCTGTACCCTTATGGGATAGCAGCGTGTTCGCGATGCCACTGGCGTTGCAAACACCCATAGGCGACGGTAACTGCTAAATTCTAAGCGGGCCGTCAGCCTGTCTGTTGTTCTACAGCAATAAAAAAAAGATATTAATAGCTGGATGTGAATCGAAGATCGACGCTGTAATCGGAATCGGGAGAGCTGTTTTTATGGGGGTCGCACTTGCGGGCCGGGAATTATCGCGCGCTCGCTTTGATGGCGCATAAACTGGACGCAGCTGCGTCTGCCAATACCTACCTCGATTAACGATATATGATACTTGAATACTATAATAGTTTTTAATTAGAATCTTTTTTATTGCTGTAGGGCAGCAGACAGGCTGACGGAATTTATCAGTTACCATCGCCTATGGGTGTTTGCAACGCCAGTGACAACGCGAACACGCTACTCTCACAAAGTTACAGGAACTTAGGTCACTAACGCCGGAACACAACACAGAGTTATTATGACGGCATATTTAAGACCAAAGGTGGTCGCCACCCAGACGGGCTTGGGGCCCTCGTAGTTAGGGTGGGTTGTTTTTTCGCCTTTTACGACAGGCTGACCCCGGCCGCAGTATTCTTTCCCGACCGCTGCACGGATAAAAATGTAACTGTAAGTTAAAGTTTAATATTTCAATTTTAATTCCATCTCCAGCAATTACGCTAAACTTTACATGACTACTTACATGCTCTTAAACTACTTAATCGATTTTCATGTTGGCAATTTCATGGGTACAATTAACTCGATCCAAATTGCCAATAGTTGCCGATTAATTGAGATGCGTAACCGTGGGAGGTGAGAGATGTGTTGCTAATCTTGAAAAGACATCATTTATTGCCCTCTCGCGTGTTTTCCGAGCACCAAAGTGGTTCACAGAGATACTTAACAATTTTAAAGAATATATTCTATTAGTTATGGGTAATATTATATATGTCTTCTGGAAAATGAATATGTAATAATAAATTTTGTTATTACAGATTAAAATAAATGATTCTAAAGATTATATTAAACTAATAGTCGGGTTATATTTGTTTTAAACTATATCAAAGTATAGTTTTTAGAGGAATAATCTGAATTTAATTTGAAGATAATTAAATATAAAGGCTTCGAGATATGTTGTTGGCGTAGTAAAAATACAAAGTACGCTAATTTTTATTTAGAAATTAATTTTTATTTATTGTTAATAACTAATAGTTATTTAAACCCAGTATTAAACAAAAATAGAGCCTTAATAGTACTATCCTGGGATGCCGTAAATGGATTAATCTGCTTGTCTAAGAAAGAGTACAGTTTCCACTTAAGGAACTGTCAAACGTATATCCGTGTAGGGGTGGAGAAAGAATACTGACCTCTGCAGCCGGGGTCGGCTTGTTGTATGAGGGGATTAAACAAACCAAGCTAGATGGTAGGACTCCAAGCCCGTCTGGATGGCAATCACCCTTGGTTTTTAAATATGCCGCCATAATAACCTTGTATTGTGTTATAAGTGACCAGGTTCCAGTACCACTTCGCGGTTAGTAGCGTGTTAGCGATGGCCCTGGTGTTGAAAACACCCATGTGCGACGGTTACTGCAAAATTCCCAGTGGGCTGTCTATAAAAAAAGTCAGCTGCCCACGTTAAAAATCACTTTCATTCAAACTATTTAATAATTTGTTCAAAAGGAATGTCATAATAAGATAGCAATGCTATTAACTCCACTATGTAATGCAAAACGAGGAGCTTCGGTTACCAAATTTAAATATACGGGTGTAACCGATCTTTTCCGATCCTTAGAAGAGTAAAATATTACTTAAGTAAATTATTGCATACACGCAATATTGAATTCATCCAAAATGTTATTCCCAAAGTTTTTAATTCCTGTTCCACGGAATATATTGTTTTATATTCCGTTCTTCTTCAATTTCAATCATCACCAGTAGTTATGGTAGCAATTATTGTATATAATTGCTCCCATATTCGAATCAAACAAAGACTGTACCGTTGAATATGTACCGTGAAATGGGATTCCATATTTCTAAAATACTAATGGAAAGCGCAAAAATATTTGAATTAACTATCCTTTGTAAAAGGTTCCGGTTATTATTTACCAATTAGGGAGAGAACGATGTCGTTGGCACTGTGGCGGATGTTTAATTGCCTCGTTGTGGCGCACGCGTTTCAATCTCTTTGTATCTACAAAATGTTTTATGATTTGTTTTCGCTAATTTTTTTTTACAATTAAGATCAAAATAAGTCTGTGCATCAATGTAACTAGTCTTACCATTTCAACACTTCTGAATTCAAAATTTCTTAATTCCATTGATGTGATTCAAATTTGGAAAATGTCAATAATTTTTAGCATGGCCGCCCTTTTTTGATGATCTCCGTGCCGTAACGGATAACGCACTTTGGTACACTTGCGCAGGTCACAGGTTTGATTCCCGTCTCACTTCTGGATCTTTATGTATAATATGTATTTATTAGCAAAAGAAAAGTATACAAGTAGCATATCAGTTGTCTATATAACCATAATACAAGTGCTATGCAACTTACTTTGTGACTATATGGCGATTATTATTTCGTCATAGTCGTAGAATAATGACGGATTTAACATATATTAAACTTTACAAGGCAGCCATGTCAAAAATACACAAGCGTAATTTTACTATGAGCGACTATCAAATCCGTCATTTTACCGACTGATTCATTTAAAATTCTAAACACACATAATTTTTTCTTTAATGTAGCAATAATATTTAGACTATGTAGTATCCAAGTATGGTTCAAAGTGAAATTAGTATTTTTATCAAAACCGACATTATTCTACGATCATGATGATTTATCCCTTTGATGTCCCCCCGACGGTCCAGGCATAGGTACATCAGCAACGTACGTATACAGGAGGAAGGCATTTCTATTCTTGAGATATTTCATTTCTCGACAACCAAAAATACGTCACTTTTAATACAAGAAACCGACTTCCAGGCTTTAGTAAATCTTTGGAGAAAGTAGTAATCTTATTTTCCTGGATAAGCAGATGGATTGATTGAATTTGCACCGAGAAAGGGTTAATAATAATATTAAAATAAATATAAACTATCAATACTGAATAGTCGCGGTACAGAATATTGTAAGGTAGGCGTAATTCTTATTTGCACGTTAGTTTTACAACCCTCGAACGTTCGGTATCGGATTATGCCTCGTCAAATATTCAGTTCGATGAGATAAAAAACCACCAAAGGCATCGTATAACGATTTAATTCAATTATTACCCACGCTGAAGAACACAGGCGTTGTAATCCTTTTACTTCAAATGTGACTTTCTATCAGTATAGCCTTTGAAATTTTCTAAGCAATAAATCGTATCAGTCAAGATCTCCAAGGAAGAAAGAAACATTAATTTACAGCTATCACAAAATAGACATCAAAAATAAATATTTCTGACCTTATCCTAGACTATGTGGATACCCTTAGACTAATAGTCATTATCTCAAGATTCCCATCTTTTTTTTGCCATATCATCTTTTATACAATCCATATTTTCTTTGGTCTACCCCTCATTTTGTACCCATCCACTCACATATCTTGTATTTTCCTTGTTATATGACATCTATCTGTGTAGGGGCGGAGAAAGAATACTAAACTCTGCGGCCGGAGTCGGCCTGGTGTAAAAGACGACAAAACAACCCACCCTAGCTACGTGGTAGACCTCAAGCCCGTCTGGATGGCGACCATCTTTGGTCTTAACTATGCCGCCATAGCAATTTTGTGTTGCGTTCCGGCATTAGTGACCCAAGTTCCTGTACCCTTATGGGACAGCAGCGTGATCGCGATGCTAGTAGCGTTGCAAACACCCATAGACGACTGTAATTGCTAAATTCTAAGCGGGCCATCAGCCTGTTTGCTGTCCTACAGCAATAAAAAAAAATCTTCCGTCGTATTCCCGGAATTTGGTCTCCGAGTTTTGAACCACTGAACTACCTTGCATTGCGTTGCATTACCACTATAAATATACACAGTAATTGCCTACCAAAAACATGCCATGAGATATTTACACCTTTAAAAAAATATTTGAAACACATTTGTAGACTGAAAGAATACTTAGCTTTTCCATCTTCATATAAATTGCAGATCTTTCAGGGACCAGGGTTTGGAAATTGACATTACTTAACATTACAAGGCCTCTGAACGATCTGTATAGTCTAAAATGTGTCCGTTTTGCGTAAGTAATCAGAAATTCTATTGAAAGGAATCGTTTACCCGTAAAATTAAACGCTGTTAAATATTCCCAGTTGCATAACTTTCATTTCGAAACTCAGATAACCAATTAACTAATGTTCATCATCATCATCTTTGCGTTATATCCCGGTTGCAGCCCAAACTCTCGCTTCGGCGCCCGGGGTCCGCTTTCCGACTTTTTCTTCTCCACTTCGCACGATCTTCAGCATCCCTGGTAGTGAGCCCATTGGCACGCATATCACCCCTTACAACGTCAAGCCAGCACTTTTTGGGTCTACCCCTCCTGCCGGGGCCCGGCGGAGGCGGCATGGCCAGACATTTGTTACCCACGTAAGCATCCGGTTGCCGTAAAACGTGGCCGTACCAACGGAGCCGACACTCTTGTAATTTATCCGCAATGTCACGGACATGAAGACCGCCGCGAATGCGGGAGTTCCTAACGCGGTCCTTCCGCGTCACTCCACACCACCAGTTAACTAATGTTATATGGCATAATTTAAGATTGCAAGGTACCTGCTAGCTCAGTGATATTCCGTCTGGAGACCAATCTAGAGGTCCCGGGCTTGAATCCAACGATAACATACACCTAGGCAGTTTTTCTTTCCTAATATGCATTTTTTAACAGCGGCGAAAACACCGTGTGGAAACCTGCATACCGAGATACTGTCCGTTAGGGAACCCTCTAAGGAGACGCTCAAACCCAGCAGTGGGACTCCTAAACCTCAAATCCGAAAAAAAGCCATACAATGTCTTCTTTTGCTGCCTGTAACTGGCAAAACGATTGATCCAATTGTCACCATTTACTATCACTAGAAAGGTGATGTATTGGTCCTATTATTATATATTAAATGAAGTATATCACTTCGGTTTGTCGGCCTAAAGTATTACGTCGTGATTGTAGAACAAGGTACAAGCGAACGCGGTTTACTGTTTTATAAATTATAAAGGCAAAATTATAAAATATGCAAATACATGTTTTATTATCATCCAGTTATATAAGCTGCATCTAGACTTTTTTTCTAATTTTTTACTATTGTTACATTTTTTATTTTTTACTGTTGTTAGTTACTAGATTATTTTCTTATTTATTACTATCGTTTTACGCCGAAGCTCATGAACAAAGGCTTCATCACCATGTGAACGTCGAGGCCATCCAACTCCTCGACACCACGGACATAGTGAGAAGACTAAGAAGGAAAAAACCTTTTGAGTTAGTTTAGTGCAGTGCTAGTGTAATGTAGTGAAACAGGTACTACTACAAAGAACACAAGAACAAAGTGACTTCCCCTTAATAGAGACATTAAGAAAAGTGTTATTGGACACATTCTTAGTAAAGTCTATTTAGCAAATTAAGTTAAATTTATATTACTAATTAGTCTACGTATAAGGCTAGATTGTAATTTCAAATGAGTTACCAAAAGGTAAATCATTTTCAAGAAAAAAAAAAAAAAAAAAAATTACTATCGTTTTGCGACTGAAATGCTAATATATCTATCCAAAATGTCAAGTTAACGCGCCAATTTCACTTTGAGACACGGGGAAGCGAACGCACACCCGGCTCGGACGTTCCTAGCCGAGCGAGACGCCATAATGTTTCCTGTTCTGACCAAACCACCGAAGAAACACACACGCTGTGACTATCCACCTATCCGTGATCCTAATCCAGAAATCTGTGCACGACTATAAAGCGAACATACCGTATCAATTGGAAAAAGTCAGTATAACGGTCCATTGGAAATTAAAGAATAAATCTTTTGAAAATAGTTGGCTTATTTATGAAGATAATTTGTTTCAAATGTAATTATCTGCTGTTACTCTTCTTCCTGCCCTTCTATGTCTTCTTTTTACCTATTTCCTGTTATTATTATATATTTTGGACATTTCATTCGTTTAAATTTCAACTAAAAAACACTGGTTGAAATCAGATTATTTTGTATTTTACGATGTGCCTATGTTGTTTGGGTCATAAATTATTCTCGCTGTCAGGATTGACAATAAAAATTAGTGCTGTGTCGATTTATTTTGATGCAGTAATTTACTGAGTTGTTGACCTCGTTTGGTGATGATTGTTGCAGTTTAGTAAAAATAATATTTAAATGTTAATAGCTGTAAATCACCAAATAAATACTTTTTCTCTCTTTTTCTTTCTTTTCTTGTTAATATCTTCATTTTAGATCTTTCCAATGAAAAATAAACCGTTCCAAAACCCACAGAATCATTTGAAATTTTGTTTCTGCTGTTTTCTTGTAGTGGAGAAGAGGGGCAAGTGGTGTAATGCGCACGCGTAGGAAAACCTATCATATTTTTTCGATTAACTTTTTTCTGTTATTCGACCAGTAAAGTGGGCGGGAATGGCTAGTCCATAATAAATAGATACTTCCGAAAAATTCCGAAAAATTCTAGAATGATCCATATATCTTCTTTTAGTGATCGCTGTCGCTTATATTCTGGACCAAAGCAAGTGCAACACACCGTATGGCCCTGACTGAGATAAGGCCAATCGCCTTAGTGCGAACGCGTTCGTTACACACTCAACGCTTAACATGTTTGATATCGAGTGACACCTACGAGGACATTCTGCCGATATTAGCTACGTGTCATCGTGTCCATATTATTTTCCATTCTCATTATATTTAATTACAAACATATATCCACGAATCTTAGTAAATAAATACATTAAAGGTCCTTAAACAAAGTTACAGGACAAAAGTAATACGCCGCGTCGCTATCTTTAAGAAATGGAAGACCCTGATAGCAAACTAACCTTGACTGTGCATGATGCGATTCTAAACATCGCAGCAGCATGGGAAGGAATTAGCCTGAAACCATTCAAAATTGTTTCAAGAAAGCAGGTTTTAGAAATAACGCGGTTGACGTAATGTTAAAAAAAGAAGGAGAACCCGTGATACTATGCAGGGTTTTCCTGAATATTCTTCCATTGATGATAATGTGGCACCGTATGAAATTCAATCAATTGATACAAAAATATTTTATTGAGAATGTAAATAACACACAAAAGGAGGCCCTAATTGATAATTATGATAACGAAGATGAATAAACGCCGATTTTGTCAAATCCCAGGCATTATCAGCTGTTAAGCGAAGATGCACTGCAAAAGTTAAATTATGTTGAAAATCTTGTAATTGCTAATGCATCAAAATCTTTCTTTCAAACCAAAATAAGGTAATCCCTTATACTTAAAATAACGTAGTTAAAATTACACTATGTATTTAATGTAATTAATAAATGTATAATTTAATATCTACATATACGAAATTAGAACATAATGTGTATCGGACCGGAATGGAACCCGTTATCCCACAGACGTCGCGTGAACGTCTTTACGCCACGGATAAATATTTGCTTCAGTATGTGTTTCTACACCATTGATCAGAATGCGATGAGTAGTAAGGTGTGCTAAAGAAGTCCACGAGTCATTTGGGTCATAATATTTGTAAGTGTAATTTATAAATAAGGTGTAATTCAACAAGTAAAATATTTTTTAGTTTATCGGATATCCTATAACCATCCAAGTAATTAAATTATGTTGCATCCAAACTTTTAGGGGTTTGAGTATTGGCAGTACTCATCGGAGACACCTTCTACACCGACGTTCTTTTGCTCTAAATTAAATACTAAGCATAAATAGATTTGGCTGAATATCAAAGGAGCTAATGTATGACCTCGAAACATAAACCTTCGTTCGAGCTCCGCCGTTGATATTTTAGTAATAATTAATTGTAAAGATAATAATTAAATTAGAATAAAACTGTGTATGGTCCTTTATCAAGGTTGCTTTAACGTTTTGTATAAGTTGATTGTAATGACGCATGACGTCACAAATGCGCCAAACTCACACTTTGTTATGTCACTTAACGATTGCAGAAGTTTTAGGGATAATTAATTATTCGTCTTCCTATTTGAAATTATAACAAATTATAAAATGATTTTATTAAAATAAACTCTATTTATCTATTTTTGAAAATGAGCAATAGTATTTTTACAATAACTTCTTTTCGAAATTTTAAAACTTTAAATGGCTCTCATGTAAAGTATTAAATCGCTTTCAACGGACGATATTTTCAACATAAATATCGACACTCGGGGTGGTAATCGAACCTAAAAGGCCGCGCGCGCGGAGAAGCCGTTGTGCCACGAAGGAAGATAAGACTATCTTATCATTTATGTAATAACAGCCCCTAATATCCTATTAGATGTCCTAAACGAGCAGTATACGCACCACATTTGTTAAAAGCAGATTGCCTCAAACAATAATGCAGATTTCTTGACGATCTTATCCTTTACAATCTGTACGTAGCAATTATGTTATAACTTGCCGATCACGCCCGCTCCGCTGGGCGAATAACAGGCGAAAGTAAACCGAAAAACAATGAGAATGGGTCCATGGAATCCAAATTAAATAGCCTATAACTATCTACGAAAAATTCCACGTCGAATGGTCGTAGTATATAATGCACATTAAGCGATAAAAAGTTCCTAAGAGGGGGATGACATAGTGGGATTCAAATTCGTGAACTCTCGATTAGTTTTCAAGTGTGATATCACTAAGAAACCATGTTATTGTCAACCTTATCATTTATAGAAACTTTTAAAATATTTTTTTTTAAATTACATTAATTTCGCAGTTACGGGTTTTAAATTCAGATCCGAGTAGCAGATGAGAGTTGCTCCTCCAGAAACCAAGGCTTTGCTTGATAAAGAAAAAAAACGAAATATCGAAAAGTGCCTATGAGAAATGTGTTGGAGGTTCGTCTTAACAATATTCATGGAATCCCCTTCCAAAGAAACGATAATTCGCGTATGGAGATTCTTTTAATTGCTGAGGAAAAGCAGGCACAGGACGTTTGCAACACTAGGAGTACTGGTACCTGGGTCACTAATACCGGAACATAACACAAGGTTTTATTATAGCGGTCGCTTCCGGCCCTGGTTCTGTCCATGGTCGGGGGCGATCTTGGTTGGACGGCCGTCGCCTCCTTTTGCGAGGCAGTCATGTCCGCAAAGGAGGCGGCGGAGCGGGAGCGGGAGTCTACCACCACACTCCCCTCCCGCCAACGCAGGCCACGTCGTCGGCGCCGGAGGACGAGCAATGACCTCCGGCCGCCGTAGAAAGCGGCGGCGGGCGGCCCCTCGGGGGAGGATCCGCCGCCCGCACTATTGCCTCGAGGGAGAGGGCTGCGTGCTGTTCCGGGGCCCCCTCAACTCCTACAACGAAACCCTGACCCCCTGGCGCCAACTCTTCAGAAGAGGCCCGCCTTGAGATAAAGGGCGGGGCGGCGCCGGCTCTGGCCACAAGGTTGGCAGGCCACATATCCGTAGACCCGGGCGTAGGCGATAGGAGAACAGCGGGGTTTTTAGTGGGTAGTCGGATGGCTGAACATCTTCCCCGGAGTCCCACATATCCTTCGGTCCTCGTGGGCCGGGGGAACCCGTCAAGAGAGGTTTTCCCCGAGACAAAAAAAAAGGTTTTATTATGGCGACACATTTCGAAACTAGGGGTGAGTGCCTGTCACCTATTTTCTCTATTTCAAAACCGGTTTAAACCGTAAGGGAATTGGGAGAAACCTGGGACACTTATACCAGAACAAGGGTATTATGGCAGCTTACTTATATAAGTAAGGCCTGGCCTAGTGGTCAGTATATATACGGGCTTGGTGCCTTACCACCCTTTACGATGAGTCTACCCCGGCTTCTGCACAGGGAATATCACACAAGCATGAATATTTGAATCAGTTGGTTAATAATTATACGAAAGCAAGAGGTGTTATAGTGTCGGAGCGCGGTGGGAACGTACGCCCTTGACTGCACTCAGTTCAGTGTAAACAAGCCCGCTAATAATATGCGCAAGCCCAGGCTGTTTGTAAATTTAACTGCCGCTAAAATGCTTTCATTATATGTTCCAGACTTATATATTGCATCTGTGTTAATAATATATTACTAGTGGTTGCTCAGGGGTCGAAATTCGACCATAATTCATTTAATTTTTAAGTTTGAACTTTATTAGGGTTCTTTTATCAAAAGCTACATCTACCTCTGTAATCTAAGGTTTGAACATAGCTACTCAGTTTGCCATTTTTCTTCATCAGTTTGAACAGCATTACTGTAAATCTTCATAATATTTTGCATTGCAAACCCAGCATTGTAAAGGGTCTTCCAACAGGGACTTCCGAACTTTGACAGTTGATAACAGTCGTCTTGTTGAAGCTACATCTGTCAAATTAGTTGTCATTTATTCAGTCTGTTTTGCCAAGTCACAATGAACGGATATAGCATTCAACAACACGTGCAAATAATAAAAATGTTTATAGATCCGTTTCGTAACCATATGTAAACACTATTTTCACAAATAGGCAAGAATGAATTAATTGAGATTACTTGTACCGCATTTTCTTTATGCTTGAGCAAGATGTATTTCATAAAATACAAATGGAAACAATTTAAAAGTTTCATTTCCTGTTATGTCATGTCATTATATATCATCATATTTTGATATTCAGTAAGATCAAAGAGAATACACGAGAAAGAGAATAAGCTTATGCTTAAGTGATCATACGATATATATATATATATATATATATATATATATATATATATATATATATATATATATATATATATATATATATATATATATATATATATATATATATATATATATATAGGTGTATATATATATATATATACATATTATTGTTATTTATTTATTATTTAAATATTTACTAATGTCTATTATGAATTTAAACATTATATTACAAAATTAACCTTGGTCTTTACCAGGCCAAAAAATCTTATAAAAAGCGTAAGTAAGCGTATGCATGTGTATGTATGTTGTGTATAATTCGAACAGTTATTTTAATTAATTTAATGGATTTTAGGCAAAATATTGCTTTCTGCCCTTCTGCTCCATATAAACGTTAATTGTGCGAAATTTCATTCTCTTCCATCTGCGCAATTTCTGTAAAAGGGGTACAAAGGTTTCGCTCCACGTATTAATATATAGATTAGTTAATATCATTTCTCTCTTCAGTTGGTCCCTCGTAGCTGAGGATCGTGACTCCGTTGCCGCAATTTCCCGACCCACTCCACTCCACTCCACTCTCCACTTGTTTTAGATATAAAATCAGCGCTGGTCTTCCGCTAGCCCCGTGGAGTAATGTCACGAACAAACATGAAACTTTTAAAAGTTTAATAACAAAATGGTACAGAAAAGTCAACATAACATATGATTAAACATAAATAATATTATAGATATTAATTGCAGTTTAAACTTCACTCCAAAAATAACTATTGAAACATTATAGTTATCTTGAAAAATTATAGTTAATAAAAAAACTAAAAAACATACTTTTATAAAAAAACAAACTAAAAGGAAAAAATTATTTTCAATAAATTTAAATTAATGATAGTGGGATAAAAAAAATGAATTTTATTGTAAAAAAGTGGTGTTCGGGTACCTAGTCTAGGCACCTTTTTGGACTGCGTTCTCATGGCTTCTTGCCTTTCCTGTCACCATCAGTTTCTCCAGGTTACAGGGATTCATTCGGGCAATATGTCCGAAGTACTTGAATATTTGATGCAGACACTGGAAAGCGGTTGGGACTCTTTTTAGTTAGTACCATACGCTATATCAATTATTGTCTACTAACTACCGTTTACATATGGTAAAGTACATAGCTTCTTTATAGTATGCACTAGGTGTTGGTACATATTTATACAGTCCGTTGCAAAAAAAGCACCTCACAGTCATTGGCTTTTCTATGGATAATATTAATGTTTTAATATGTTATTAGCTTAGATGACTAGAAAATTCCTATTTTCAATGAGAATATAGTTTTTGACACTTAAATTCTGGATACGGTGTTTTAGTCAATGTAAACAGAGAGCCGTGTTAAAATTGACATTTTTATGGGTATAATGAAATTAAGACTACGAGTATTTTTATGGTATTTTCATAAAAGAAGACATTAAAAAATAAAATATAATAATGCGTATGACCTCCCTTTGCAGCGAGTACGGCCTTTGCATTCCACCAGGCTTTTGATGGTGTCCTGTGGAATGTGTTTCCACTTAGCCGAGATTATACGTTTAAGTGCCCTTATGTTTTGTGGAGGTAGTTGAACAGATATTACTCGTCTTTTTCGGAAGTCCCAGGCGTGCTCATTGAGGTTAAGGACGGGGCTCTGCGCTGGCCAACCCAAACAACGAATACTGACCTCGGATACGAATACGTCGCCAGAACGATAGGCCTAAGCACTATCATCCATGTAAATGGCATCTTCATCAATTAAAGCCAATGCGGGTTGTGCATGTTGATAAAGAATTTATGTTATGTACCTTTGCGCATATAGTGAGCCATTTTCAATTAATACTATCTCGGTACGATAGATGGAAGTTACGCCCGCCCAAAACATAACGGACCCTCCACCATTAGCGGTGATTTCTTCAAAACACACGTCGCCATAGCGTTCCCCTGGCCTTTGTATCAATCACCGATGTCGGTTCTCACCATGGAGATAAATTCGAACCTCATCAGAGAAGAGTACGCTACTCCAGTTACCTAGTGTTCAAGATAGGCAATTTCTAGTGAAGCTCAATCGAGCAATCAGGTGCTCACGGAGTAATTTGTAGGCCCAAGTTGGTCGTTGACTGCGTATATCAGGCGCTGAATATCAGCCACTGAAAGCCTCATCCTCAAAGTCGATAGGCTAACTTGTACTCCTCTTACTAAAGTTTCTATTGAGGTCTAGGTAATTAAAAAACGGTCGTCTCGTGGTTGTGTGCAACGTTTTCTCCCAGAACCTTGCCTTCTTTATACGGAACCTGTCTGTTGGTATCGAGTCCAGATTCTTTAGAATCGTTGAACGACTCACGTTTAACCGCTGGGAGACGTAACATTGGCTACACCCATCTTCCAGCACGGCTATAATTTTACTAAGTTTCATTGCTTCATCATTTCAGCCGGAAGACGCCCACTGCTGGACAAAGGCCTCCCCCAAAGATCTCCACGATGATCGGTCCTGCGCTGCCCTCATCCAACCTATCCCGGCGATCTTGACCAGATCATCGGTCCATCTTGTGGGGGGCCTACCAACACTGCGTCTTCCGGTACGCGGTCGCCATTCGAGGACTTTTCTGCCCCAACGGCCATCAGTCCTTCGAGCTATGTGCCCAGCCCACTGCCACTTCAGTTTTGCAATCATCCGGGCTATGTCGGTTACTTTGGTTCTCCTGCGAATCTCCTCATTTCTGATTCGATCTCGCAGGGAAACTCCGAGCATAGCCCTCTCCATTGCTCTCTGAGCGACCATGAGCTTTCTCATAAGGCCCATAGTTAGCGACCACGTCTGCGTTCCGTATGTCATCACTGGCAACACACATTGGTTAAAAACCTTCGTCTTGAGACACTGCGGTATTTGGGACGAAAAGATTTTACGGAGCTTCCCGAACGCTGCCCATCCGAGTTGGATTCGACGAGTGACCTCTTTCGCGAAATTGGACCTGCCTAACTGGATCGTTTGACCCAAGTAGACGTATTCGTCAACAATTTCGAAAGTACAGTTCCCAACTGTTACGGGGGTAGGTGCGACATGGACATTAGACATGATCTTCGTCTTGTCCATGTTCATTTTGAGACCTCATTGCTTATTCTGCCATTATAACGGACACAAAGATATATATTTTAAGTTACAATAAGGTGGGATTATGCGAAAAACATAAATCGTTGTGTTCGATCCTTGCATAGGGGTATTTGAAATCCCGCCACCTGATTTTTGTTATCTACCCTCACTCTCGGTGAGGTAATAATGGTAAGCGAGGGTGGGACGGAAAAATAGTGCTTCTTGTGTCAACGTTTGACATGAGATAACCGCCTTTTGCACCGTGTGCAATATTTATTAATTCTAACGAAAAACCACTAAACTGGCAGGACGGTCGACGTTCGACCTCGCTAGCAACTCCAAACTCTAATTGGCCGTGCCATTAAATGTGTTCAGTGTTGTGACTTTAGCTGGTGCCGTGCAACAGTTCCTCAACGACCTGAACTGAACCGGGAAGGGGTGGAAACAAGGTCAGTGCGGGTTTCTTTGCCCATAGCAAGGCATCAACGTCTCTCTAGCCACCGCTCCTATCCCATCCTCTATCATACAGTCCACTGCTCTCGAGCTGTCCTTCTTATTCCTGTACGGTGCAATCTGGGTCCGTGACGGACATCATACACGTTTTATTAAAAATATGGAGAAGTTAGTTACCTGATAACCCTTTTACTGCAAATCCACGAAAAATAAGTAAAAAGTCAAAAACTGAAAGGGGATTATTATTTTTAAAAACAAAAGTTTCGATTTATAAATAACTTTTTTCATACCCAGACTCTTTGTTAAGGGCAACCGGAATACAACGCTTAGACGATGATGATGATTACTCTTTGTTAAGTGCCAGTAACATAGTTTGGCTATTAAAACCTATTTAGACCTAAATTATTACCAATAATGTAGAAAATTGAAATCCGTTTATTTTACAAAGGAGTTTATATAAAAATATATTTAAATATTCCATTAAAAAGGTCTTATCAATAAGGCATCTACCATGATCGATGATTACTTAAAATACTTGATTGCTTAGTTGAACCGTATGGCCCCGGCCAGTGTAAGGAATAGGGTCACACTATTTTATTCCAGGGGAGTCATAAAGGCGACTGATTGACTACTTCTTCTGCCAGCTTGTATGCATCAAAGGAACAGTCGCTCCCGTAAAAGCCAAAATTAACCAATTCATTATATGGTACAAACAAGGAAAAGGTTCGCAGTTGAAAGTTACAGTTTCTTTATAATGGTTTCTTTTGATTTATGTAAATATTTTTATGTAAGTGTTTCTAATGTTTATTATTTTTCTTTGGATATAGAATGACAGCCTACTGATTAAGACCCGAATCGAATATGGAGTTTTAAAAAGGCGTTATAAAATTTCATTGAGTACATCAGCGCGTAGTCAATGCCTCTGGGTTTGCAGATAGGCGACGCTGCACTCCAGCTACAAAAGAATAAATACATTTTCACTTTTTGCGATACTCGTGATGCAGCAGCTTCCGCCGGAAAGCCACTTCGAGTTTACGTAGTTATGAAAAACAAGTCAAATCGAAAACATTCAAAAATGTACATGTCAAAATCGTGTCCAAAGACTTGATTACAATCAATATTTATACCATGTATCGAATCAGTTATTTAAAATATATGCCACTGTACATACTATGCTAGTCTTATAAGATCCAAACTGTATCATTATATACAACAGAACCAATATACTAATTTTAATTAACTAACGTTAAAGACGTGTGGTTTCTCTTTATCAAATTAGTTTCCAAGGCACTTCAATCTGAACCCGGAACCTTTTGAAAGAGACGACAACTTGCACTGAATCTACTGAATACTATACCGTTTTGCGGCTTTATACTTTGGTACTGCAGTTGAGGGTAATGCAGTAAAGCAATTCAGAAAATACTGAAAAAACTATAATTTTTTTGTAGATCTAAATCTCATCTTCATATTATTATTTATATTATAAGCTCATATTTATCTTTGAAATCAGGTTTTTTTTATTTACGATAATATTAAGTCATATTTGCCTAGTATAAAACTAGTAACTATACGAAGTTAGAAATTCATAAAATCGAAAAAATCGAAAACTCATATGCTTTTTTTTCCGAGAATCTTATCCCGGGAGCATTCCAGTTGTGTCAGAAGTTCTATAAAGAGGCATACAAGAATAGAAAGAAGAGATTTGGATAATAATTTTTACAAAGACAGATACCGTGTGCCAGAAGCCTAACGTGAATGTTTAAATGGTGCATATCTTGTGAAGAGAGTCTATTGGTAAGCTTTTCAGAACAATATAGCCTTATGGAATTACACCATTAGAAGAAAGGGTTAAGTTGTAATATATCATTGTAATATAGTTTGGAGGATTACTACATAACCCTAAGCAGTTACCGTCGCCTATGGATGTGTGCGACGCTAGGGGCACCTCGAACACGCTACTGTCCCATACCTGTACCCCACAAGAACCTGAATCACTAATGGCGGAACACAACACAAGGTTATTATGGCGGTATACTTTAGACCAAGGGTGGTTGCCATGCAGGCGGGCCTGGGGCCCTACCACGTAGTTAGAGTAAGTTGTTTTGTCGCCTTTTAAAACAGGCCGACCCTGGCCACAGTGGTTAGTATTCCTTACTCCGCCTGTGCAAGGAGAATAATATTAATATGGCTACTTTATCAATTTACCACGGCAGCTAGACTGAGCGAGTTTGTAGACTAAATACCTACCAACTGTGACTGGTTTAGACATAAACCTAAATTAACTAATTATACCTAACGTACTCTGCATCTGTAGGAATGATACCACCACATTCTGAGAAACTTTACACTTTCTTCAAGTTCCAACATGTTACGACTAACTAAAATAGTAGAACCTAAATTAAATCGCAATAAATTTTATCTTCACCATTAGTAGAAAGTCAATAATATTTATAACTCGATTGATCTATAGTTATCAGAACTTTATTATATTCTCGCTGCGCCCGCGACTCCGTCCGCGCGGAATAGTGACTTTGGGCAGCAATTTTTGGATATATGAGATCAACTTAAACGACAAAGCGACTGCTGTGAAACGATAAAATGTCGTCGCGATCCAATGGGAACAGATAGATACGATAGTCGCTAAACGATAAAAAATTTTGACGACAAACAATCGTTATAATGGGAACAGCTAGAGACGACAGCGATAAATTAATCGTTACGACATAGTGGGAACGCGCCCTTACAATTCTTAATTTTAATGGTTAAGTTCTAATTTAATCAATTATATACTTTTTTAAATGATGTATATTAAAGTGAGATCTATAATTGAGATAATATTCTAAATAAGCAATTGTAAGAACATAAAGCGAAGCCACAGAACTGTTCGTGCTGCTAACGATTCCATGCTACTTTTACACTTAAGACATTAATCCCTTTACAGTGCAATACGGGGCGATAAAAGACACTGGAACTTCGGTGCTATACTGTTACACTGACGTTAGAAGAACGCTTTTAATTTTATCAAGCTTATTATCTTATCTTATTTTTGGGGCCGAGAAACATCTCGGACACTTCGACCCAATGGGATCTTTTGTGTTGAAGTATAGAGTACGATATATTTAAAAAAGGAAGACAACCAATAAGATATTGATTAGATTCGTGTGTTTATCACCAAATAAAAATCGCGTTTCCTCACTGGTTCGAGAATAGTGCCGCCTTCATAACCATGTGTTGTATTCCGGCATTAGTGACCCAGGTTTCTGTACCCTTATGGGACAGCAGTGTGTTCGCGATGCCTACCTGACGTTGCATACCCATAGGCGACGGTAACCGCTAAGTTCTAAGCGGGCCGTCAGCCTGTCTGTTGTCCTACAGCAATAAAAAAATATAGTATCTCTTTTCTTCAAGACATACACTGACACTGCAAACATCTCTGTGTTCACTTTAATTTTTAAAACTGATCACTGTCCAATGTGTGTAAACTGGCAAGAGTGATCAATTTGCGGTCTTCTGTGAAAAACCTCTATCTAAATTAATCTTAATAAGATCAATAACACACGTATGTATATTGTAATACATACGCCATATTAAACTTTATGGAAGCACTATAGTTTTCCTTTGTGTATTCTTTCTATCAATATAGTCATTTAATGTACATACATTATTATTATACTCATAATTTCTTCGTAAAATAGTACGCATGTGTCTTTATAAACGAAATTTAATTGTTTGCCATATAAGTATAGTTTTATTTCTGATTTTTTTGACGTCTATTTTGCGTCAGTGTATAAGTCATTGGCATTAGAGAACGAGGGGTAGGCAAACAGTTGTTTTACGGTAGCGGGGTTCGATTGCTTGCATCGAACGTACAAAAATAAATTCGGTTTACTGCCTCTGTTCGCCAATGCAACAGTATGGCTACTTTTAAATTATTAAAAAGTACTATTTCTTACTTTATTACGAATTTAAGAGAACGAATGTAAAATTTTGACCCAAAAATTATAGGTAGATAACGCTTGATTTATCACCAAAGTTACAAACTACAACACAATTATACAAAAAATTTGCACCGAGAAATGGAAAAATTGAAATGTTATTATTTTTTGGCTTACACAAATCAATAATAATAACAGTCCTTAACATCCCACTACTGGGCCAGAGCCTGACGTTAGAGGGAACGAACAGAATACCCACCACGCTTATCTAAGATGGACTAACAGGTTAGTAAATTGGTATGCAGGTTACCTCGGGGTGTTTTCCTTCACACTCCCACTTTCAAAAACCTTAAGTGGTTTGTGCTATTGTGGAACTCAAACCTTATTACCTTTAGACTGGTAAAATATACGGCCTTTGTAAAAATATACGGAATCCAATTAATTCCCTAGTCTTTCACAGGTCTTCCCTTTTCTATGTTACTTGTCGAGTAGGAAGACCAAGATTCAATGAAGATGATCCAAAATCTTTAATGAAGTTTTAATTGATAACGAGTACTACTCAGATTTAGGCCTAATCACTAGTGACGACATTCTAACTATTAGTAGTCCAGTTATTGATCATAATTGTTAAGACCACAACAAACATGTTTAGATATTAATACTGGGCAATTACGGCAGGTGATAATTTCTTATAATCCTGACATTTTTTAGACGAAAAAACAACCCTAGCTGCGTGCTAGGGCTTGTATAGCAACCACCTTATAACAGATATAAATATCCATGCAGGGGCGGAGAAAGAATACTAACCTCTGCGGCCGGGGTTGGCCTGTTGTAAAAGGCGACAAAACAACCCACCCTAGCTACGTGGTAGGCCTTTGGTCTTAAGTATGCCGCCATAATAACCTTGTGTTGTGTTCCGGCATTAGTGACCCAAGTTCCTGTACCTTTATGGGACAGCAGCGTGTTCGCGATGCCACTGGTGTTGCAAACATCCATAGGCGATGGTAACTGCTAAATTCTAAGCAGGCCGTCAGCCTGTCTGCTGTCCTACAGCAATAAAAAACCCTTGGTCTATAAGTACGCCGTTATAATAATCTTGTGTTGTGTTGCAACATTAGTGACCCAGATTCCTGTACCCCGGACAGCGGTGTATTCGCGGTGCTCCTAGCATCGCAATAGGCGAAGGTAACTGCTTACTATTAGGTGTACCGTCTTCCTGTCTGCTGTTTCTCAGCAATAAAAAAAAAACAAACACAAGCTTATAATCATCATCATTTACCTGTATAGAGTTCGTGGAACACGTCTTCTGAGTCAGCAGTTGACAAAGACGTTCAAATCCTTTCTTTGGTACAGAACCCCGTAGGTCTTGAACAAGTGCAACGTGCCCTATTCATCATGA
Organism: Malacosoma neustria; assembly: GCA_963693495.1. Classification (NCBI taxonomy): domain Eukaryota; kingdom Metazoa; phylum Arthropoda; class Insecta; order Lepidoptera; family Lasiocampidae; genus Malacosoma; species Malacosoma neustria. Next base: position 1,067,484 of record OY856389.1, read on the forward strand.
GCCACGACCTTGAGAATTGAATGTAAAGGTTTATTGTCTATGTTAAGTGCGCATTTGAAACGCATAGATATGATGAACAAACAAGATAATGTTTAACATAATATATATGTAAATACAATAATAGATCTTTATGAAAATGTCACGTTGTGTTTCTAGTGGAATCGTAGCTTAAAAACATAATACGTATACATATACAATATATATATATATATATATATATATATATATATATATATATATATATATATATATATATATATATATATATATATATATATTCTTAAAGACCAGAAGTATATTTAATTTTAAAAGATAATACAAAACGACCTATGTAATTATCAACATGTAATTATTGATTAAATTAAACGATACAACACAAAATCACGAAACGCGAAAAGAACTAGAGTTCGTAAGACACATTCGTCGCATCCGAGCCCTCGAGCAAGAAGGGTGAGTCGTGGCAGCGCGCCGCGCCGCTTACGCAACGTCGTCCCTTGTACCTGCTCCGCCATCGCAGCCAGTCGATGTCCTCGCCTTCTCAGCTGACAAATCTTCTAAGAATATATATATTCAAGACCTTTGTAGCTGATGCTAACCTTGCTAGCTTGTGCGCTGTGTTTTTTTAACAACTGTACTTCTTTAGTATTGTGCCTGGTAGCTCAGTGTTATTAAACTTGGGGAGCAATCTAAAGATCCCGGGTTCAAATCCCACGGTAGTATGCACCGCTTAGGCAGTTTTCTCACCCAATGTGCATATTATAGGGTAACTTGTATATACCGACGGTGAAGGAAGTGAGAAGCATTTTCCTCGACATGAGGAAACCTGCAAACCGAGATCACTGGTATGTGAAACCCACCAATATGCCTTGGAGGCCCGAGCCAAGTATCCAAGAAACAACACACTATTACAAATTGTGACATATCTCAAGCGACATCTGTTGTTCGAAAATGAAAGCTGAGGATGGAACCGTGTATTTTAAGTGATTTGGTGCTGTTTACAATTAAATTGTTTTCAAACATTTTATTAATATAAAGACCAAGCGATTACCGACATGCCACTTAAAATATTTGAATTGGAAAGTCAGGTAACTTCAGACAACAGTGTTCAGGATATATAATGAATTTTGAGAAGACATTAGAAACATGTCTTATAGGTAGTTGAAAACATGTTTCAAAATTTCGTTTAGAATATAAAAAATTTTTTCAGTATTATAAAAATTTCGAAGTAAATTACGCACACAGGAACATTTCCTATGATAAATACACTCAAATGGAAATTGAGAGGGTATACTATAAAGGCAATAGATAAATGGTGAAAGGTGGCGATTAATTGGTATCCTAAAATTAAAAAAAAGAATCGTGAGAGACAGTTTAGAACATGGGACGACGAGATTAAGTCTTTAGCAGGAACCATATGGGACAGACAGGTAAGAGATAAAATAAAATGGAAGGAATAGTCATCGATGTCAAGACTTTATTTACTCTACTAAGAAAAAAAGTATTTATATGCCAGAATAAAGGCTAAAATAAAACAAGACGTTCCTATAATAACAAGGTATCTTTTAGATTAAAACCTGTTTCACATGGCATAGAGATTACACAAATATTTTGCCCTACATGGGGATCGAATCTGCAGATAAGATCATATAAGGCATATAACCACTAGTCGTGTTGTAAAACTAGCTACAAGTCACAATCAGATCATGCAGATCGGTGATTATGGACAATGTAAAACCACGGAGCGTGGAAGTCCAGTTTTATCTGAATAAACTATATAGATGACCTTGTTCTAACTGTGTCTATTTTTGTGATACATGACGATACTCAATAGGTGCTGTTTGTTCCATGCGCATCGGTACAAAATAGGGCGCGGGGAATTTTCCATGACACACTCTTCAGATTACTTTGAATATCAAAGTGAAACTGGATTCAACTGGGATGTAACGTATGTAAGAAGATGGTGCTGGTCAGTTAGGATATAATGAAAATAATAACAGCTAATAAAATCTAGGCTGAGCTCTTGTGATCGGTAATGATATTGATCTTATGATCAATGTAATCGCTATGCTTCTCCAAAGTTGATTGGAGAGTTGCAAGCACTGATGAATTCGGCGTTCCTCACGATGATTTCCGTCACAGTCGTACCGACTGATAGTTATTTTATAATTGGACATTAAACGACAAAAACTGTCTAAGCGGTACATACTATGGTTGAATCGATGTCACTTGTCCACCACGTATTTTACAATTTTGTACAGTATATTTTACTTTATATCCTGATATTTAAATTAAAATATATTATGTAGAATAAGTACAACAATTATGCCAAATTAAGAAATCACGAACGAAACATTTAAAGTAAATTAATAAAATAAGTAATGTAAAAACAAGACTAGAAGTCGTACAAAATATATAGAAAGATAGAATAAGGATAGAAATATATAATAAAATAAGGAAAATAATAAGAAAAAGTCTACAAGAAAAGAAAACATAACTTGGAAAAAAGTACCGCCAAGGCAAAAAAGAATACAAGCTGAAAAAATACCTGCGAAAATATAAAGAAAAATAAACTTCTAGCCACGCTAGTTAAAACAGAGAAGGCTTATAAGAAAAATATATTTAAAAAACCAAGTCTAATTAATACCAAATTTTATAAAGTAATTCTTTCCACAATGATGAGCCATAAATGCTACGATCACATACTGATGTTAAGACAAGAACACTAAAAGAAAATCCTACAACACAGAATATTCACAACATATCCTTTATTTAATTTAGAATGAATGCGGAGGATAGCCAGAATGCCACACGATAAACGTCTTTATTGCCTATATCTTAACAGTGTACGTAATGCAATTTGACGCGAGACGTCAGTTTACGCGGCGGAACACATTTTATTAAAATTTTCCATCTTCCCGGCTTGTGTTTGAGGGCCAAAGACTTTATAGTGTAGACAGTGCTTTATTAAATTCTGTTTCTTGGTATTTTTATTTGAAGTCAAAATAACTTAGATGGACTTTTTACTCCGGTGATTCTATTGCTGCAATAATTTGAACACGATTGTATGTCAATGTGTCTTTCTTAGGGCGAAACTTTTATAGCAGACGTCTCTTTTGTCCCAAGACATTCTGTGATACACAGGGTAGGAATCAAATCCGCTACCACTAGATGGCGCTTGTGGCAATATTAGCTCACGCTAACATTTCTCAGTTACGTATTATAAATCCATATGGGAATTGAATTCAGGTGGTCGTGTGTCGGGTCTTTTATTCATATTTAGTAGTCTCAGAAGTCGTTACTGTTGTTGTAATCGTTGTAATCATTATTTAACAGGTGGTTGTTTTGATAATATCCAACACTTGGTTCAACTTGGTTGTAGTGGTTGCATTCAAGATAAGGAGATTGTTTAAGAGACCTTGCAATTCATACAAATCTGTTGTTGTATCCATGTGACATTATATATTTGATTATTCGCATCATTCTGATTAATAAAATGGTATAAATAATTAGTAATTTATTTCACGGTTAATACTGTACCACATCAGTTGGTACAACAGCCTCACTAGCACAACCATCTTCACACAGAAACAACTTCTACTGATTCCCTAACATTTAGAGGAAATCCAGATAATTGCCTTTATTTTTGAACGAGAAGTATCAAAAATGCATTTATTTTATTTAAAGACCTCCTGGAAAAGATTAGGATATTTTTTTGGATCACGCATTTCAAATATCTATAACCAAAGAAGTCAAGAGTAATTAGAGATAGAGAAATTAAATAAGCTAGCGTGAGATATACATACGACTTAATGAAAGAATGCCACGTGAAAAGGTCCTAATTAAAGCTGATAGACAGACCTTGAAAGATATTGTGGGATTATGTAATAAATCATCATCCTAACGTTAAATGCCATTTGCAACCCATGCTTTGGTGCCCGGAGTCCGCATTCCGACTTTTTCTTCTTCAATTCGCATGGTCTTTAGCATCACTGGCAGTGGGTCCATTGGAATGCATATCACCTATTAGAACGTCAAGCCAGCACTTTTTGGTCCAACCCTCCTGCTAGGATCGGAGGCGCATGGCTAGATATGTATTAGGGTAAGAATATGTGATAAATGATGTAATCTAAAAAAGGTGTGCATGTTGAAGTCACGACTAAAATAGGAGAGTAGAAGGAGATACACACTGAAATAATCTTGGGGGATTGTCCGGGATCAAAGAAAAAGGCAAGTCATCCTGAGCAGCGACGCCACTACGAAGAGGAACGGACAACAAAGAAGAAATAAAATCCCACATTTAAGAGAACAGCAGACAGACTGTAGACAAATACACGCTGGACAAGATTTTTTATTCTATGCGGTTGGTTTACTCCTTTTGTTTTAATTTACCAACAGTAAAGGAAGAACACATTTCAGCTTCTCCTTTGAAGCCTAAAAAACCTCAGAGAGTCTGAAGTCTCAGAGGTTTGACTCTTGTGAAAACCACATTTGCATATCTATGCAATAATCATAAAATTATTTTTCTTGTGTTTTTTATTCTATGCCTTACCCGCTGGAGTAAGTTAATGAGCCCGCTTTGTCATCCCGCCTTGCGGCAAACAATCCAGGACTTTGACACTATGTACATAATTTGTTAACGCTAAAGCCAGGTTCTCTTAATAAGACCATAATTATGAAAAACTAAGGTGAGCATGCGTCATCCCCTTGCGCATTTAGATTTTTATATCATGGAGCACACAAAACATAGGTATATCACAGACTTTAACGTTCACCGTAGTGTAGTCTTAGCTAGAAATAAATATAAAGCCACACTCCGAGCCTCAATACTTACTCAGGGAGTCGGGAAAGGCGATAAATAGATGTCTTTAAAAGTCATAGACATAATAATGCTTTATCCCCTGGCGTTTAGGCAGCAAAAGAAAAAAAACTATTTGTTTTAGAACGAGAAGGCAGCTACCTAAAACCCAAATAAAGCTATTTAATTATTATTATTTATTTTAATAACAGATTTTGTTGATTCAATTAAACTAATAACAATTTTAAATTATAATTTATACAAATTTTATAATTAAAGGTTTGTAGGTATTATGAATAGTAATGTAAGTATAGCTAAAAAATTAAATTATCCTACATGTATTTTACATCAATTATTAAAACAGGGACATCTATAATATACCTATTTTCTTTCTTTAATAAGAAAATTAAGTACCACGGAAACTAACACAAAAGTTCACTTATAAATATGCTCTTTAACAATACGAATTGAGAGTCTCTGGAGTTCAAACAGTTTCAAAGTATCGGTTGATATCAATTAGATGTCAGTGAAATTTATACCCCTGAGTTTTGAATAGAATTAAGGTGTAACCGGCATGTATCGCTAAGATAATGCTAGTTTTATTATTTCTAGAAGTTGTTTTATCTTACAAAGTATATAAACAGATTAATGTAATTTGCTTTTTGTTTATTTTTTCAATATAAAAGAGTTTTCTTTCGTTTTCCCTATCATATAATGTATATTATGTTAAATATTGATGATCAGCTAAGCCTCCGCAGATAGTCTTCTGTCATCAGGTGTAATAGTCTAGATATAATATAGCCTATATATGCTAGGCATACGAAATGATGCGAAATGGAGAAAAAAATTAAGCGTTTAAATTTTTTTTTCTTTATTTTACATTTTTTCATATTTTTTACTATACCTTATACTTATATTTTTTTAAATAAAAATAGTACCGAAACATTATTACTAAAAAAACAAAATACAATGTCCTAAAAATATAAAAAATCGGCTACCATCAGCAGTGGGTCCTTGCGGTTCCAAAGTACCGGTGGTCAGGCAACATTGTAAGGAACCTCCTCACAATACGTGCCGTATCCAAGAACCTTGTGTCTATGCCTTCTTTATCCGCCCCTTCAGTCAGGAACCGAGCGAGAGCTTCAGGGTGTAGTACTCTTTACTATCAGACCATTTACCAACAATACTATGGGAACTATGATTATACTATCGAATTTCCACATAGCAGTTATCTCATGCGCGGTTAATATATTATTAAATTTTTATAAAACCAGTAACTGCTCGCAAAACCATACAAGAGCTGCTTTTGTACATTTATGTATATAAACTAACTCTCAAAGAGAAACTTCTAGTTGTTTAATATTTAATTGCCTGTACTTTGTATCCATGAATTATTCACAAAATGGTGTAATGTATAAGTGATTCGCGTTTAATTTTAAATTATATGATAAACCAAACTAACCCCCAGTTTGTGGCGTATAGTGTAGAAGAAGAATAACTTTAGTAGAACTGATTTTTAGGCGGTTTAATATTATAAATAATATCTAGTATATTGTTGGTATCCGTAGATATAGGAAGCGGCTATCATACTGATGATTGTTCTATTGGGTCATTCCTAGAGAACATTTAACACGCACAATGGAAGTTAATATATAAATATATCTGAATAATCACGCGGATAAAAATTAATAAATAATCTAAATATTAATTACTACACAATAATTATCAACTTAGTTTCGATTGGTCTAAAATTATTGCTTATGTTACAAAAAATCACAATAATTTAATTGTATAAATTTCACAATATTTTATTTTAAGGGGTCAGCCTGTCTTAAAAGACGACTAAACAACCCTGGCTACGTGGTAGGGGGCCCCAAGCCCGTCTGGATGGCGATCACCTTTGGTCTTAAGTATGCCGCCATAATAACCTTGTGTTGTGTTCACACGTGACCCAGGTGCCAGTTCCCTTACACGATCAACGTGTTAGCGGTGCATCTATAGGCGGTGAATGTTGAATGAATTTTCATTCAACATTCACAGTTTAATGATAAAGATATTAGCTCAGAAAGCTATTATATTATATTGGTATTAATATTCGTAAACCAACAAATTTTAAGCGAAAGTAATATTTCTAATGATTATTAACTTTGTAAAAACCGCTACCGCTTACGACTTTTCCCATAACCAACATTTTAGCATAACCAAATCCATTTTAGATAACAAACCCATCCATATATTGTGGAAATTGTCTTGTTCGCACTAATCGATTCTCAGCCCTTTGTCGTGCCTTGTAAACAACCTTATCAATGACTAAAACGGGTGTAATGAGTCATTCAAGGGCGCAGAGGTGTCCTTTGTCTCTAAAATTTCAAACTAAATCTAACACCTGAAGTTAAACCTAACAGAATAATGTTATCTCTAAACACATTCTGTCACGGAAATGAATATGCTCTGGCGTAGAAGCGCGGAAGTACCGTGTTAGGAACTCCTGCATTCGCGGTAGCCTTCATGTCTGTGACATTTTTTTATTGCTGTGGGACAGCAGACCGGCTGACGGCCCGTTGGGTGTTTTCAGCGCCAGTGGCATCGCGAACACGCTGCTGTCCCATAAGAGTACAAGAAACTTGGCTCACTAATGCCGGAACACTATTCAAAGTTGTTATGGCGGCATATTTAAAACTGAAGGTGGTCGCCATCCTGTTTTGTCGGTTTTTATGACAGGCCGACCCCGGCCGCAGAGGTTAGTATTCTTTTTCCGCCCCTGTACGGATACAAACATTTGGTTTGATTTGTATATAATATGTATATTATTTACAACATATAAGTTTTTAGTAACTGTTTATTACGTTTTCTCGTTGTTTGGAGACTAGATAACATTCTGTCTCAGTTATTGTTTTATAAACAATACAAGAGTTTGCAACTTGTGGTACAACTGATAGTGTTAAATAAATAATATTTTGTGACAATTCACACAGCGATGTACATTGATATAGATAACATATATTAATTTCCTATTGTTATTATTTTTATTAATATTTTTCTTTTACTTTTGTACTGTTTAGATGTAAGCTGTAATTACTTAACTTTAAGATATGTGTTTGTTTCATATATTATGTTAAATATATGCGAAAATATTGTTTAAGATTTATATTAAGTGTTAGTTTTAGCACACCACTGTTCGTTTTCCAAATAAAATAAGTAATATAGGCAAAATTAAAAAAAGATTTGCATACTTTTAGATCAATTAATATAGGTGCACGGTAGGAAGCAATAAGCTCGTACTCCTAATTTGCAGTTTGATAACCTTAACAAATTATGGAATAGATATTAATAAAGTGACGTTTCAAAAAATAAAACAATATTCTTTATCAACAGATATATTTGAACAGTGACTTAGATAAGCAGGAACTATCATGGGAATATTTTAGCCAAAGTTACGGGTACTATAATAATAATAAATATAATAAGCTACAAAGCTTACGTTGGAAACACACGTTTGAGTTACTACCCATTTCTTTTCCATCTCTTGCTTGTTGGCTGCATATATAATATGAAACTTATGTATAACTGATCAATTTTCTTCTATGACGATGATTTTACATAAAGTGTTACAAAAATATACTATTATAGACGTAAAAGAGGCAAGAGCCACCTAGGAATTGAAATATAATATCACACTCTGATACTCTCTCTCTTACACACATATATGTACCTGCACGCACGCGCACGTACACACACACATACACAAACACGAGTGAGCTTAAAAGACTTAGTAGACTCGAAATGGGATTCCAAGTCTGGGTGTTTATGTATAATATTTATTTATTTGGTAAAGTATATAAGTAATATATCAGATGCCTAGTATCCATACAAGTTCTCAGCTGCTTATCATAGGGCTAGATAGCAGTGTTGTGTCACAATATATTCATATTTATAGTTATTTACACGTAACGGTACACTTGCGGAGGTCACGAGTTCAATTCCCGTTCAGAGTCTGGGTGTTTATGTTATAATATGTATTTATTTAAAAAAAAAAGATATAATTCGTCTAGTACCAAACACAAGTGTCATGTAACTTAGTTTGGGACTAACAACACCGCCTTTTCTGAACCCTAACAAAAGGAATCAAAATCAACAGGAATCAAAAAATGCCTTTTACAATTATACTACTAATAGGTATTTAAAAACCATACGTATTGAATGATTTAAAATACACAAAACGGACATCGGTCTGCGAATCAACTAATCTGGATTTGGCGGTTGAAAATCCACTGTGCACTATAAATTTTTTATCCGTGCTGGTTTAAAGTTGCATGATAAATAAATAAGGAAGACGAGAAACCAGGTGCCTGGCATTCAATCGTTGTCCGCTGTCTGTCAAAGCATTGTTTATGCCGGTACACTTTTAATTTGAATTCCCTTTGTCATTTTACACCTGATGGATTACGTGTAGGAATTATATTGATATTAATCGCATCAAAAATTAGTAACTAGTGTGAGGTAGCTTTTTATGTAGTATTTTATTAACATTAAGTTGTGTCTTTTAAAGAAATTTATAAAGGAAGGGAAAAACGTATAAAATATATATCAATTTAGTTTTATTTTCAATAATGTCTAAAACGTATCCAAAATCGTATACTATTTAAATATTTGTTGGATATACGTATTATTTATTTTATTATATATATATACAGGTGACTTTGACAAACCCGTCCAAATTTTTTTACGTCATTTAAGGAACCCATTTTTGCAAAAAAAATTGAATGTAAAATTTTCAAAATAAAATATTTCATATATGATCATTAATTCAATCGTACAGAATAGTCCTATGGTGCAACCTTCGTACGTTAACCTGTTATTACCTGTCTCTCCCGCGTAAATGAGTAGTGCGTATTCGCTCGCCCGGTTCAATGCCGCCGTCCTCGGCCTTTTACTAGGTCAGATGGAGAGGTCATTGACACTCTAGCGCCGTATTATGTAAATTGCGAAATCTTCGAATGACTTTGTGATGCTGATTACATTTATGTACTATGTGATACAAAACTAAAATACATGTTTCTCATAACTTTTACTAAAGATTCTTCTGTGTGAATTTGGACGGGTTTGTCAAAGTCACCCTGTGTATATATATATATATATATATATATATATATATATATATATATATATATATATATATATATATATATATATATATATACCTAGTCAGGTCATAAATTCTGTCACATGTTTAATGTAAAATAATTGTAACAAGTTTATTCATTATGTAACCATTTATATACCAAAATGAACTTAACAAAACATAGATTCTTATGACATTAAAGTTTATTCAAAATTACCTCCGTGATTTTGAATACAAGCCTTCAATCTGCGCGGCCAGTCCTCTATCGCAGCACGAACGAGGTCCATGTCAATATCGGCGGCTGCCTTAATCAAGGATGTCTTGAGTGACTCCAAATTGGGATGAGGCTTTGAACACGCCTTTTCCTCCAAGTGTTGCCATATCTTGTAATCTAACGGATTCAAATCTGGACTGGAGGAGGGCCAGTCTTCGTGCCGGATGAAGTCGATTTCACGCGCCGCCAGCCAGTCTTGTGTGCTCTTCGCTCTATGAGCTGGCGCCGAATCTTGTTGGAATACCCAGTGCCTGTTATTGAACATGGTATGAGAAACAGGTTCCACAAGGTTCGTCAGGACTGTATTTTGATACACAACAGCATTCGTTTTTACACCTTTCTCACAAAAATGTACCTCTGTTAAGCCCCAATAAGAAACTCCCAACCATACCATGAGCGAGGATGGAAAATGACCTCGTTGGACACGCGGAATACGGTTGCTCGCTTCTTCACTACTGTGTGCGTACACCTTATCATTTTGTTTGTTGTAGCTCTCTTCTACGGTAAACATTTTTTCATCCGAAAAAAGAATTTCCCGATATTTTTTTCCCGCGTACCGCTTCAACAAAGCGCGGCATCTCTTCAGTCTCAGGTCCATTAGACGAGCATTCAAACGATGTCCTGTTTTTCTTCGATATGCCCGAAGCCCTAAGTCTTCATTTAACACCCTTTTCCCCGTGGTTCTGCTTAACGCCATCTGAAGGGCCAACAGTTTCTGCTTACGTTTGGGATTTCTTTGAATTCGTGCCTTCACAGCTTTTATCACTGCTGGAGTCCTAACAGACCGAGGGCGACCACTTCTTGACCTGTCATCTACACTAGAGTCTTCATTGTATCGTTTGATGGTACGATAAATGAATCTTTTGGTTATATTCAAATTTTTCAGTATGTTAAAAATTTGAATTGGCGCGTAACCGCAACGATACAACGCAATAACTGCAACACGGTCTTTAAGCGTCCACTCCATATTTAAAAAATGAGTAAAATTCTAAAAGTATACATTTTTATTTTCATGATCAATTCGAGATTCGAATTCAATAAACTTTTTTGTGGCCAGCATTCTAAAAGAAAAGTTTTTACTGTGTGACAATACTTATGACCTGACTAGGTATATATATATATATATATATATATATATATATATATATATATATATATATATATATATATATATATATATATATATATATATATATATATATATATATATATATATATATATATACATATATATATATATATATTATCCGTGCAGGGGCGAAGAAAGAATACTAACCTCTGTGGCCGGGGTCGGCCTGTCGTAAAAGCTGACAAAACAACCTACCCTAGCTACGTGGTAGGGCCTCAAGCCCGTCAGGATGACGATCATCTTTGGTCTTAAGTATGCCACCCTAATAACCTCGTGTTGTGTTCCGGCATTAATGACCTAAGTTCCTGTACCCTTATGGGACAGCAGCGTGATTGCAATGCCAGTGGCGTGACAAACACCCACAGGCGACGGCAACGGCTAAATTCTAAGTAGGCCGTCAGCCTGTCTGCTAACCTAAAGCAATAAAAAAACACACACATCTAAGTAGGCCGTCAGCAACAATGAAAAAACACATTGGTTTTATGAAATCTTTAATAAACTACTTTTTTTGTTATTATTAAAAAAATCTATATCCACACGTCAATTGTTTGTCTGTTATTACATTTTCAAAATACTACTTTCTATTAAAACTTATACAATCTTGTAATTGCTATTTAAATACTTAATAAAGGCCTAAGCATTGTTTACAGTAAACGTTAAAATTGCCCGTATATTGGCACAGGGTTGTTTAATTAAAAGGGTTGTTTAGACGGAGTAGGCCACTGGTCGCACCTTTGTTTGGGCTAGGTTGATAGAATACTTCTTGAATTAATATAGCTCGTATTGCTTCAGGACAACAAATCTAAAGCATTTTAACGACTTGGAATAGTCTCAAGGTTTTTAGCATAGTTATATAAATAAAATAAATATACAGAGGCAATTTTGTAATTATTTGAAAGAGCTTAAGTAAGAAGTAAGTTGTTTATATATATATGATATTTTATATATGTCAGAACATATAAATATAATTTATTAATATACAAAGGTGTTTATTAAAATCTAATTGTCTTTAATTTCAAAGAATGTAGTTTTCTTAACAAACTATGATATATACAAATTTTTTTGTATTGTACTTTGTACCTCTTAATCTATCTACAAAACAAGTTCATTCATCAATGAACGGAGGTCCTCCGTGCTGTAAGCTTTCGCATATCAGAACGCATACGAGGTCACAGTTTTACTCCGAACTTGGGTGTTTATGTATAATATATATTTATTTATGAAAGAAAAGTATGTATGAAGTATATTTGTTATTTAGTACCCATAGCATTATGCAACTTACTTTGGGACCAGATGGCTCTGTGGGAATGTCTTAGTATATTTATTAATTTATTGTTTAGTCGTAAATATCCATCGGCTGGGTGTTCATCCCCATATCCTGGAGCCTCTTCTTTCCTGTACGAAACGGTTCTCCAGAACGTTCATGTTGCGTACTCTCAGGATCTGGAATGAGCTTCCGGCTGAGGTTTTCTCAGCGCGGTACGCTATGGGGCTCTTCAAAAAAGGCGTTATAAAATTTTTCGAGGCCGGCAGCGCGTTGGTAATGCCCCTGGTGTTGCAGACGTCCATAGGCGACGGTGACCACCTGCCAGGGTGGGCCGTTTGCCTGTCTGCTGAACTCTCACTATAAAAAAAAATAGAGTAAATAATATAGCTGTAGATGAGACTGAATCAAAATACCTTTTTTTTAATGCTGTAGGACAGCAGACAGGCTAATGGCCCGCTTAGAATTTAGCAGTTACCGTCGCCTATAGGTGTTTGCAACGCCAGTGGCATCGCGAACACGCTGCTGTCCCATAAGGGTACAGGAACTTGGGTCACTAATGCCGGAATACAACTCAAGGTTATTATGGCGGCATACTTAAGACCAAAGGTGGTCGCCATCCAGACGGGCTTGAGGCCCTACCACGTAGCTAGGGTGGGTTGTTTTTACGATAGGCCGATCCCGGCCGCAGAGGTTAGTATTCTTTCTCCGCCCATGCACGGATATAATAAAGACTCTTTATATCACAACGTTTGTCGATTGCATTCCAAACTTCCGTTATGCCGCCCGGAGTCCGCTTTCCTATAATTTCTTCTGCACTTCGCAAGTCTTCGATATTAATGATAGTAAATTCATTGGTACGCATATAACCCCTTACGACGTCAAGGCAATACTTTTTGGGTCTGCCCCTCCTGTTGGAACCCAGACGACATGGCTAGACATTTATTACCCACCTAAGTAGCTTGTTGCCGTAAAATATAACCCCATACTAGCGAAGTCATTTTCCTTCAAGTATTTTGCGCGATGTAACAAAGTATATTTTGGGAAGCTTACCTATTCAGTTTTCGATTGAACAATCCAATATCCTGAAAATAAAAAGATTTTTTCAAACTGCACTTTCAGGAATTTCAACCAGCGAAACAACAAGAGTATGTATTACATAGGAACATCGCTCAGGCTATCCGATCCCGGAACTCAGCCACAGTATAATGAAAATAAATAGTAATACCTGTTCCGCCTCGAATTCTACAGACAAATATTCATATGTCGTGTCGTGAAAAGTCAAGTATTTAAGAAAAAAAACTAATCAAAGACGCAGAGACAAACCTCCGATTCTAAATTTGAAATATTCAAACCAGAAAAAAAAACATTCGCTCTTTTATTTTAAACAAAGTTAGAGTGACAGGCACAAATATATTTAAACTATTTATTATTTTACTTATAAAGGAGGATGAAAGGAAAAAATATGTTGTGGTGACCCCATATAATGTGGGATAAGGCCAGGAAGGAGAAGATTTAAAATTTAAACTGTTTAGGGCGCTTGAGATCCTTAATATGCGCAGTTTCTAGATATTAAGGTTTATATAGATATATACAGATGTACCCTACAGGTGTAGGGTAGGCAGCTTTTGGGTGTGGTTATAATGTTCAACACCTAAACTTGGACTTTCTAGAGAGAGGAACCATACATTATTCCCGCCAGCCCAAGTTAAATTTCCGGATTACACGCGAATAATTTCAGTGTACAGTGTTCCTTATATTTTTCTTTCATATTCAATAAGTGGAAATAAATATATTAAAAAAAATACACACCAACAAAGTAAGTACATAAAAAGGGCTCAGTTGTAAAGTCCTTGTACCTGACTACTGTCGTATACACCTACCCGCTGATTTAGATGGAAGATAGGGTCCCGGCAAAACTGTGTAAAAGGAAATAGACAATTTTGCTATTTTAAACTGTGTAAAACGAAATAAGCTCCTAATATGTGCTCAATTCATTCTTAATGTCTTAATAACCTACCTACCTGCATTCAACAAAGAAATCTTCAAAAATCTCCATGAAAAAACATTTGTTACTCTTTATTACTTAACGTTCCAATATTTAATTAATGTCTCCAAAGAAAAGGTTTGTTTTAAAAATAAAAATTGCCTTTAAATTTTTTATCGATATTTTTGGCATCTTAAAAGCTTGATAAATTGACAAAAATTACACATAAAGACTCCATATACCATATATCCATTACACATAAACTCGCATTCATAGTCAAAAATACTAAATGTACGTGTTATGAGTAAGAAGTAATGAAATGAAAACTCTATTGTTCACCAGCTAAATCTATGTACAATGAAAACTAGAACAAGTTATAGTGATACAGTATATAATATATATGATATATTGTGTTTCACAATACGAGGAGTTCCCCGTCGTTGCCGTCAATGTTGCAAAATAAAAACTAAAAATATTATTAACGTTGTGAGTTATATGCCATATAAACATTTTTATAATTTTTTCTAAATTCGTTAATTTATAAACCGTGTAAAAGCGAAATTGTATATAAAAACAATAAATAAGAGTACTGGTTACTTTGTTGTACTGTGACTCTCATAGTCGGATGATCCGAGCGTCGGGCGGCGCGATCAAAGGGCGGTGCCCACAAAGCGTGTATCGGAATCCACTAATTAGTGTCGGGACTGCTCTTGACAGTCTCGCGCGTCTATTACACACAGTTTATAACTAAACTGAGCTATCCATTATAGTGTACCTAACGTATTTTGGCAGTCTATGTTATGGTATTTAAATCTATATACTCGATTGAATAACAATCTAAGTAATTTTCTCCGTAGTGGTGGTAGTGGAGTAGGAATACTGACCCCTGCGGCCGAGGTTAGCCTATCTGGCCTAGGTGGCAGGGCTTCAAGCCCGTCTGGGTGGCAACCACCTCTTAATATGCCGTCATAAAAACCTTATACTGTGTTTCGGCTAAGTGATCAGTTTCCAATTATCCTAAATGGACAGCAGCATGTTAGAAGTGCCCTTGACGTCGCAAAAATCTGAATTCCTCTTTAGGTCAGATTTTCCTTGAATTTCATAGAAGATCGTCACAAGTATAACAAATAGCTACAAGAAACAAAAAGAATGATAAATAAATATATAAAATAAATATAAATATATTGTGACAATTCACACAGCGTCATTTAGTCCCAAACTAAGTAGCACTTGTGTTATGGGCCCTAGACAACTGATATATATATATATATATATATATATATATATATATATATATATATATATATATATATATATATATATATATATATATATATATATATATATATATATATATATATATATATATATATATATATTTTATTTTTTTTTTTTAAATAAATACATATTATACATAAACACCCAGACGCGAGACGGGAATCGAACCCGTGACCTCCGCGAGCGTATCGACGTGCGTTATCCGTTACGCCACCGAGGTCGTCGATGAAGTTTCTTTTTTAAAATCTCTACTTCACTTCTAGCTCAGTGGATATGCAAGCACTGGTATAATCGTGTCTATGGGTGTGATCCCAAAGATAAAATATTTGTATCATGAGAACAGTTTTTTTCTGTTCTGGCTCTATGGTCCCATCAATTTTATATTTGTAAGCCCCGCCATTTTGAATTTTTTCTATATATGTATATTATACTAGCCAATCACGCCCGCTCCGCTGGGCGCTGGGAGAATAAAAGGCAAAGCTAAATCGGAAAAAATGAGATAAAGTCAATTGAATCAAAAAATAATAGCTTATAGCCTTATCTACTATAAATTCCTCGTCGAATGGTAGTAGTCACATTCCGATATGTTAAGTGGTTTTGTTGTGATGGTGCGTCAAAAGAACTCCGTGCAGGGGCGGAAAAAGAATACTAACCTCTGCGGTTGGAGTCGGCCTGTCGTAAAAGGCGACAATCTAACCCACCCTAGCTACGTGGTAGGGCCTCAAGCCCGTCTGAGTGACATCCACCTTTGATCTTAAGTATGCCGCCATTATACCCTTGTAATGTGTTCCGGCATTAGTGATACAAGTTCCTGTACCCTATGGGATAGCAGCGTGTTCGCTAACTGCATGTGTGAAGGAATGTAGCAAATATGAAGACATCTAGATTACAATAGTCGATGAGATGGCATCATCAGCATCAGCGTGGGAGTCATAATTATAACCTATTTATGTAAATATAGTTTATAGAGGATCGATAGATAAAGGATGTCCCAAAATTAATTAAAAGATTTTAATTAAATAGAAAACACAGTTTTTATTCCTTTGGATTGTTATTTTTTATTGAATCACAAAGTACATAGGATAGGGTTATTTATGGAATAACACATCGGGTAAATGGCCTCCACGGCTTTGCATGCACATACGCACTCGTTTGTCGAAATTTTCCATGACCATTTTGCATAAATGTGGCTGAATTTCGTCGATGCAGCGTTTAATCTCCTACTTTAACGCACGGGTGGTTGTGGGCTTGTTGACATAGGCCTGTGATTTTAAAGAGAGTACACGACCTGGAAATGTCTCGTGCAGTAATTGAATTGTTTCACGGGTTATATGGCATGTAGCACCGTCTTGTTGAAAACACATATTAACTACATCAATATTATCCAATTTCAGCAGAAAGAACTGTATCATCATGTCGCGATATCCAGCACCAGTAACAGGCACTGCTTGACCAGCCCCATTTTCAAAAAAGTATGGTCCAATTATGCCTCCAGCCTAAAACCCACACCAAACAGTGACACGTTGTGGATGCATTTGTTTTTCAACAGTCACATGTGGGTTCCCAGAACCTCAAAAGTGACAATTTTGGCGATTAACAAAGCCATCAAGGTGAAAATGTGCTTCACTTGCTTAGGATGATTTTGCTCGAACAATCACCATACATTTATTGATGTTTAATAATTCATTCAACGAACTCTCTTCGCTATGCATGGTCATTAAGCTTCAGTTGTTATGTTAATTGAATTGGACGACCAGTGTGTTTGGCGTCTCCACCAGTCTCCCTGAATTTTTCAATTAATCTTTTCACAATTGACGAAGTTAAAACACTATTCCGACCATATTTTGTATGAAATTTTCGAATTGCGGCCTCCAAGTTTTTATTATTTTCGAAATATTGTTCAATAATGAAGACACGTTGTTCTATCGTGTAACATTCCATTTTTACTAACCCTAAACTGTCAGTTTTCAAATTGTTTTTTTAGGGTTGCCAACACTTTACTGCACAAATGGCGACATATTCAAATTTTGCGTTAATTTTGGGACACCCTATATATCCGTCATGCCGTATGATCATATGCTTTGAACCATATCATCGTTAAATTCATTTACCAAGATTATAGGCATTCTAAGGCTAAGGCGTGAACTTAATATCACTACGGGTTACTACGGGTACGGTCTTTGACTTTATCTCAACCTCCAAACGGGTTTTAGTATCCTTGACCCCTTTTCATGTATGCCCCTTTTCAGAATTCCTGGAGAGGGGGGGGGGGACTTTGTTTTTTAAGCTTACTTATATACTGTGCGGTGAACTTTTAAGCTACTGGCCATTAAAGTTGAAGGCAAGCGGAAGCTGTGATGGCATACCAAAACGCGACCTTACATCATGAATCATCGAACATAAAATGTCAAGTTAACTTTATTACATTATATATACAAAATAGATCAATTCAAAGCTTCAAACCACTTCAAAGCTTGGGTCACATTTTAATTACCATTAAATATTAATGTGAATTAACTAATTTGGATGAAAAAACTAATTTACAATATTAGTACTTCTTAAATGCCGCTTAATTTATGAACACATTCTGAGACAATTTACTAATTTGGACAAGTTCTAGGAATTAATTTCGTGGTATGTTTCTTTGATTTAAACCGACTATGTTAAAGTAACAAAAATTTCCCTGAAGTGGTTAATCTCTAGAAGTTTCCAACAGAGACTTATTGCTATATACTTCTTCCTTTGGAATAAAAAGACACAAAGCTGGAATAGTTGTGGCTAAAATTGGTTTTTATAAAGTGACTACCCTCATATTTCTAAAAAAAAAAACGGAACGGCACCCTTATTTTTAGGAGATGAAGATGTCTCACGCACGCCCCACCTTGTGGGAACGAGCAGCAGGGTCGTGTGGGACTGTCAGTGCAATGCACACTTATATCCCCTTCTGTAGACTGGAGGACTGTACACATAGCTGGTATATTCATTAAAACCACCCCGGTGTTCCTTGACCTAGTCAGGCCACAGCCCCAACTTCGCGATTCTTCAAAGCTATGGAAACAGTACTCTACATTTTCTGGCTGTTTGATGATACAGCTGGTTTTGTAGCTACTCAAGTTATCTGATATACACGTGTGTATTCGATTTCCACGGAACACAAACTTTTTTGATACTTTGTTCTACTTTGCGTGTATGTGCCCGTCAAATCTGTTTGTAAAAAGCCATGTAATAGTTCTTCTTCCTCCTCCATTATCCCACATTATATGGAGTCGGCACAACATATTCTCTCCTTCCATTCTTCTCTGTTAGCCCTCATTCCAACATTCACACCCTTTTTTGCCATATCATCTTTTACACAGTCCAAATATGTTTTTTGGTCTACCTCTACCCCTGTATCCATCCACTCTCGTTTATATGATTTTCCTTGTTATATGGCATTATTCTCTGCGCATTACATGACCAAATTACGCTAGTCTATTACTTTTATGTTTTTCCACAACCGGTTCTACTTTCACACTTCCTCTAATATACTTATTTCTAATTTTATCCATTTTCGTAACTCCACACATCCATCTCAGCATTTTCATCTTTGCAGCATGTAACACCCCTTCGTCCCTCCCCTTTGTGGCCCAGCTTTATCTATATTGCGGCACAGGGCTGTCTTTATAAAACTAGCAAAAGGATTAATCCATTGGTCGCCGTTTACGACTCCTTAAGTTAGTGATAGGATCACTAGCCGCTACGACACAACTACGTACAGGGTGTGACACGGCTTAAAACATATTTAACTGCCAAACTTTTATCTGCTAACTTGCGTTTTGATATACACCCATAAAACTGATGGCACCTTAGTTACTTCTTGAGTAAGATAGCAGCTATACGCAAACATATTAAAAGATGAAAAATATTTTCACATTTTCCGAGGAAAACAACGGATTGATACACTATTTGACCGATAAACTGTCTTGGTAAAACTACGTTTCACGGATTGTGAACACACAATACATCTGAGTTGCCTCATTATTTTTTCTTTAACATAATTCATAGCTAATCATAACATTAAATTAAAACTTGTTTAAATCTAAAGGCATAAGATGATGCAAATAGACACTGAGATGTATTCTTTCTCTGTGTATACACACCTCAAGAAGCTACCCTACAATGTTCCATCTAATGTCTCTCCTAATGCCTGGAGAGAAATAGTGTCCAGGTTATCACGTCTCTCAGCTTGTCACGGCAAAGAAGAAAAAGTAAACTGCCAGATGTAAGTTATATGGTTGTGGCAGTGACCTGAGATAATTGACTGACTGTCATATCGATCGCAGAAGCGATAATCAGTTCATGGAAGAAGTAGCGTAAGACGTCCAGCGGCGTAATGAGGCGGTAACCTAAAGAAGTTACAACAAATGGTTGTCATGGGTTAAAAGTGATGGTTGACGAAACAAGACTTTGTGCGTCATTACTGTTAAATCGGTTTCAAGATATCCTATTCGGACATAATACATATATAATTGTAACTTCCACTCAAAAATTACAAGTTTTTGTGCTTAAATAATCGTGTATATATATACAACACGGTTTTATTATATTAAATTTGTATTAAATGTAGACTTAATCTCTGGGACGAAGGACGGCCAACGTTAACCTCATACACTGCCTGTACTAACGAGCATTTAACCATAGACTATACAAATCAGAAGGCGCGGGCTTTATTAATTTATGAAATGAAGAGGTTTATTAATTTATGAAATCATTATGGTAATTTGATATTCATCCATGTACTAAAAATCGAAACATTAAAATTTAAATTTAAACGGTGGATCTTTTTGGCTTTTATAAATATTATCATCTCAAAATTCCATCATAAAAGAAACGATTTACTATTACGTACATAAAAAATACTAAGACAATTTACACATCGCTATCTAGTCCCCAAGTAAATAAACATCAGCATAGGAACAGCTTAAAAGCAGTGCGCTTGTGTTATGGATACTATTAAACTCATACACTGTAATGATATGATATAATAGAAATCATTCATCCGTGCAAGGGCGGAGTAAGAATACCAACCCCTGCAGCCGGGGTCGACCTTTCGTAAAAGGCGACAAAACAACCCTAGCTACGTGATAGGGCCCCAAGCCCGACTGGCTGGCAACCACCCTTGGTCTATACGTATGCTGCTAATACAATTGTGTTCTGGCATTAGTAACCTAGGTTCCTGTACCCCTATGGGACAGCAACGTGTTCACGGTGAGCCTACAAGATAAAGAAAGATAAAACGTCGCAAAGATCCATAGGCGACCGTAACTGCTAAGTATTAAGTGACCGCTAAGTATTGACCGTAACTATTAAGTGGGCCGTCAGCCTGTCTACTGTTCCAATAAGAAAATATTTAAAAACACACATACAAAGCGTGTGTATGTGTGTATATGTGTGCAGGCTGGCGTGGATGCGATGATGGATGATTTTATAACTTGTTAGCTTAATAAAAGATATTTAAAAATACGATTATTCCTCGTCAGAACTGTCGAAGTTGTGTGTCAAATTCACTAATTCTAATCTACTAGTGTTTGGTTAAGTTGCCATGGTGCCAATTTTTTTAGGTCCCCTTTTGGCATTTCATAGTTGTGGCAGCATTTTTTGATCGTGATCGTTTTTTGATCTTGATCTGACAGTTAAAATCGCATTGATGGCGTCATTTTTAGTCGATTTCTTAATTTGTTTTTGACTATATTTAGTTGGCTAAATACTCTTTCTACTTGTCCGTTTGACCATGGCAATGAAATCATTGCAAGAGCAAAGTTCTTTGAAAGGATTTATGTCAGCCGCATTTTTGTACTGCAAAACTTCAGATCAAAATTCAATTGTGTTCTCCTTCTTTTGAAAGTATTGGAAATTTTGAAAGTATTAGAATGGAGCTAAAATTTTAAAATTAAAGAGCTAAAGAGCTAAACTTGTTTTTTTAGAGCCGATTAATTGAAAATAGAGTTAAATTTAGCTCTAAAAGAGCTAAATTGGCAACACTGTGCGTGGGTGCGTTGATGCGTGCGTGCATGTTATACTAAAAATAATCAAAAAAAAAATTTCTTTTGTAGCCATCCATTGTAATCCTCGTCTGTAACTTCCGTTACTCGTAAATTTGTATAATCAGCCTGCTCTGCAATCAAAACAACTTAGTCTATGTTTAACTTAGATTATCTGAGTAGAATTTTAGAGTGAACGGGTTCCACAAAAGGGAATTCACAAGTCCCTAATCTAAATCTCAATCGTAATTATTAAATTTTAATGTTTAATTAGAGCTCAGCTGTGATTAACCGAGTATCATCAAGCAGGTTGTCTCTGGGGGGTAGACAGCAGTGTTCTACATAAACCTGTCATAGGTATTTGTTCGGATAAATATTAAAGTTACTTTCATTATATTATATAAAAGCTAGTAGTTAAGGAGGTAGTTTCAAAGGTTTCGTTTTTACTTTAGGGGTAGACTGCATTCGCTCTCGTAAACACTTAAATGTTTTATCGTTGTTAGTTACAATTTTGTTTGTTTTTTATCTATATACTCTATACAAATAAATGAAATTAGAGTGTCTGTTTGTAATATTAAAATAACCGCTTTTTACTAAGTGCATTTGGATACACGGTATATATACCAAAACAATATTTTTTACAATTTTTGTCTGTCTGTCTGTTTGTTCCGGCTAACCTCTGAAATGGCTGGACCAATTTTGACGATACTTTCACTGCAGATAGCTGTTATAACAAGGAGTAACTTAAGCTACTTTTATTTTAGAAAAAAAAATAGATTTAGTTAAAAATTATCAGTTTCAGAAATTTATGATTTCCAATTTAAATTGACCTCCGATTTATATCATCATTCATATGAAATAGGGTTTAGTTTAGGTTGGAATATTTAGGTTGTAATTCAATTTAAGTTGACCTCAGATTTATATCATCAATCATATGAAATAGGGTTTAGCTTAGGCTAGTTTAGGAGGTTAGAAAGCACGTATTCCGGAGGCGCATGGCGTAACAGTTGAATTCGATAACACTGACTGTTTACATATTTCTTTTATTTATATTTTAGTGTTTATAGGGTTTGTAATCCAAAATAAACCAAAAGATATATCCAAAAAATGCTGCCCAAAGTTACTATTCAACGTGGACGGAGTGGGGTGGTGCTGGCGGTGTCTTTAGACATCTCCAACGCATTCAACACCCTACCCTGGAGTTGTATTCGGGAGGCTCTGAAATACCATCGCGTGCCTCCCTACCTCCGCCGTACGGTAGGGGCTTATCTGGAGGGTAGATGCGTCACCTATCGGGGACGTGACGGTGCCGGTCGGCACTTCATGTCGTGCGGTGTTCCACAGGGATCGGTCTTGGGACCGCTCCTGTGGAACATCGGCTACGACTGGGTGCTGAGAGGTGAACTCCCGTCGGGCGCCGACTTGACGTGTTACGCGGACGACACGCTTGTCACTGCCCGGGGGAGCTCGCACAGGGAGGCGACGTTGATAGCCACGGCTGCGGTGTCACAGGTGGTGAACCGCATCCGGCGCCTGGGCCTGGAGGTGGCCCTAAACAAGTCGGAGGCCATGGTGTTTCATGGCCCCCGACGTGCGCCGGCGCCGGGATCACACATCGTGGTCAGCGGGGCCCGGATAGCTGTCGAGTCCACCATGAAGTATCTGGGACTGGTGCTCGACAGCCGATGGGAATTCGGGCCCCACTTCCGGCGGCTGGCGCCCAAGCTGATGGGTGCAGCGGGCGCGCTTTCGACGTTGCTTCCCAACTTGGGGGGCCCGAGCGCCGCCTGTAGGCGGTTGTACGTGGGAATCGTGCGGTCCATGGCCCTGTACGGGGCCCCTGTTTGGGCGTTGGACATGACGGCCAGCACTCTCACCATTCTGCGTAAACCGCAGAGGGCGATGGCCGTCAGAGTCGTCCACGGGTATCGCACGATTTCCTACGAGGCGGCTTGCGTCCTGGCCGGATCCCCGCCCTGGGACCTAGAGGCGAAAGTACTCGCGTCATTATATCGATGGCGCGAGGAAGAGCGGGCACGGGGCTCGAAGCCGGTGCAGCGGCAGATCGCGCTGCGCCGAGAGGAGCTCCGTCAGGTCTTGGTGGCGGAATGGCGGCAAAGGCTTCTGCGCCCTACCGCCGGCCTCGCTACCGTCGAGGCGATCCGGCCAGTACTCGACGACTGGCTCGGGAGAAGGCACGGCTCCCTGTCGTTTAGGGTGACGCAGGTGCTGTCGGGGCACGGCTGCTTCGGCAAGTACCTGTGCCGCATAGACAGGGAGCCGGACGCTCGGTGCCACCACTGCGTCCATTGCGGGGAGGATACGGCGCAACACACGCTCGCCGAGTGTGTAGCTTGGGAGGAGCAGCGCCGTGTCCTCATAAATGAAGTGGGAGACGATCTGTCGCTGCCGGCCGTAGTGCGGAGGATGGTCGGTAGCGCAGAGTCGTGGGACGCAGTGGTGTCCTTCTGTGAGGACGTGATGTCGCAGAAGGAAACTGCGGAACGGGAGAGGGAGATCTCGACTCCCTTCCCCGGCCGCAGAAGGCGCACCGGGCGCAGGAGAAGGGCGGAGAACGCCCTTTTCCAGCCCCCATGAATAGGTCCAGGGGCGAGGGACTTGGGGAAGTTCCCGCCCCCTATTCGATGGACCCGAGGTGGAGGCGCGCGCGGGTGTCGGCGCGCGCCTCTGAGGCGATGCACGGGGTAGTTAAACACCTCACTACCCCGTGCAGGAGACGAGGCCCGGACACACCGGGCCAGCACTAGTGTGGGGCTGCGGAAGAATTTGGATTCCCGCGGCCCCGCGCGCACGTGTGAGGAGACACCGGGGTGGTGGTTTTAGCCGGTAAGAATCCGGCACGCCCCTCCGCCTTTCCCCAGGCGGAGGTAGTCCATGAGGATTTCCCCACCCCGTAAAAAAAAAAAAAAAAAAAAAGGCTAGTTTAGGAGGTTAGAAAGCACGTATTCCGGAGGCGCATGGCGTAACAGTTGAATTCGATAACACTGACTGTTTACATATTTCTTTTATTTATATTTTAGTGTTTATAGGGTTTGTAATCCAAAATAAACCAAAAGATATATCCAAAAAATGCTGCCCAAAGTTACTATTCAACGTGGACGGAGTCGCGGGCACAGCTAGTTTAATAAATAAATATAGAGCTGTAGCATACATGTCCACTTGGGAAGACTGCTTTACAGGTTTGGATTGACGGATGGATTAAATGCTTTTGATAGTTTATAGACATCAAAGAAAGTGCACTATTCGGGTTTCTTATGGAAATTGGGGGTTTTTATGTTGTCTTATAGCAACCTAACGTAACCTAATCTATTTTATTGCGGGTTTTTGCTTAAGGAAGTGTCGCGTAAAGTTACCCATGCAGGTGCGAAGGAGTTTAAGTGAGGTATTCTGCTTCAGGTGCAACCGGGATAAGACGATTGTATGAAAAATATAATTATAATGTAAAAATATAGGGTTAATTATAATAATGGGAGGAGGACAAGGAGAATTAATATAGTACATATTTACATATATATACATGAATACGATACTTCGCACAATTAATTATAGATTATATATACAATATAAGTGATAATAGAATCCACAGACATGACCGTCTAAGGAAAAAAGGTAGACACCACACAACCCGTGCCGATATGTATTTCTTACCAGAATAGAAGATACTGGTAATAAATTAGAATTTTTAAATTGCTAAAATTAAAAAATAGATCTTGAAAAAATAATGGCCATGAATTAAATTAATTATGTACTGCTTTTTCAATTTAAAGCCATAAAAAAGGCTATTCAAATAAATCGCTCCTAACTTCGCGATGAATGAAATGTTCAAAATGATCGTTAAATTTCGCATTCTTGAACGACTCCATTATCTAATTCGTACGGTTTCTTTACGGGAATAACCATTAATCCCGAAGCTCATGCTAGCTTCTTAGGGTTGGATGTGAGTTACAGCGGGATTTTCTATTCAGTAAACAATAAATTTTAAGGGAGTATAGTAAATTGTGATAGTAAAACTAGTCCAGATGAAAAATCACGAAGAACATTACCTAGTCAGGTCATAAGTATTGTCACACAGTAAAAACTTTTCTTTTAGAATGCTGGCCACAAAAAAGTTTATTGAATTAGAATTTCGAATTGTTCATGAAAATAAAAATGTATAACTTTTAGAATTTTACTCATTTTTAAATATGGAGTGGACGCTTAAAGAAGACCGTGTTGCAGTTATTGCGTTGCATCGTTGTGGTTACGCGCCAATTCAAATTTTTAACATACTGAAAAATTTGAATATTACCAAAAGATTCGTTTATCGTACCATCAAACGATACAATGAAGACTCTAGTGTAGATGACAGGTCAAGAAGTGGTCGCCCTCGGTCTGTTAGGACTCCAGCAGTGATAAAAGCTGTGAAGGCACGAATTCAAAGAAATCCCAAACGTAAGCAGAAACTGTTGGCCCTTCAGATGGGGTTAAGCAGAACCACGGTGAAAAGGGTGTTAAATGAAGACTTAGGGCTTCGGGCATATCGAAGAAAAACAGGACATCGTTTGAATGCTCGTCTAATGGACCTGAGACTGAAGAGATGCCGCGCTTTGTTGAAGCGGTACGCGGGCAAAAAATATCGGGAAATTCTTTTTTCGGATGAAAAAATGTTTACCGTAGAAGAGAGCTACAACAAACAAAATGATAAGGTGTACGCACACAGTAGTGAAGAAGCGAGCAACCGTATTCCGCGTGTCCAACGAGGTCATTTTCCATCCTCGCTCATGGTATGGTTGGGAGTTTCTTATTGGGGCTTAACAGAGGTACATTTTTGTGAGAAAGGTGTAAAAACGAATGCTGTTGTGTATCAAAATACAGTCCTGACGAACCTTGTGGAACCTGTTTCTCATACCATGTTCAATAACAGGCACTGGGTATTCCAACAAGATTCGGCGCCAGCTCATAGAGCGAAGAGCACACAAGACTGGCTGGCGGCGCGTGAAATCGACTTCATCCGGCACGAAGACTGGCCCTCCTCCAGTCCAGATTTGAATCCGTTAGATTACAAGATATGGCAACACTTGGAGGAAAAGGCGTGCTCAAAGCCTCATCCCAATTTGGAGTCACTCAAGACATCCTTGATTAAGGCAGCCGCCGATATTGACATGGACCTCGTTCGTGCTGCGATAGACAACTGGCCGCGCAGATTGAAGGCTTGTATTCAAAATCACGGAGGTCATTTTGAATAAACTTTAATGTCATAAGAATCTATGTTTTGTTAAGTTCATTTTGGTATATGAATGGTTACATAATTAATAAACTTGTTACAATTATTTTACATTAAACATGTGACAGAATTTATGACCTGACTAGGTATAATCGAAATGGTAAAAAAAAACATTTCTTCTCGATACTAAAAGTTTATTATTTTATTATTTAAATTATTTTATTCATTCATATAACTTCTACAATGAATGAATGAATGTAAACCCTTTATTGTTCACCTTAAATATACAAGAAAATGAAATTAACTTACAAGTACTGAACAATGGGTGGCCTTATCGCTTAGAGAAATTTCTTCCAGGCAACCCTATGTGAGGAATGATTAAAAATAAATATAACTATGGAGATGGTGGCTAACATAAGGTAAACAAAAAAAAAACAGAAATATATATACATAAAAACATACATTATATCGATACATTTATCGATGACATAGATGACATATAGCGATATATGTATATACATGTATACATGTATATACAATAGATACAATAATTTGGTTACAGTTATGCAACGATCTTTAAATTAATATTCATATTTTATCCGTGCAGGGGCGGAGAGAGAATAATAACCTCTGTGGCCAGGGTCGGCCTGTCGTAAAAGGCGACAAAACAACCCACCCTAGCTACGTGGTAGGACCTCGAGCCCGTCTGGATGCGACCACTTTTGGTCTTAAGTATACAGACATAATAACTTTGTGTTGTGTTCCGCCATTAGTGACCCAAGTTCCTGTACCGTTATGGGGCAGCAGCGTGTTCGCGATGCCACTGGCGTTGCTAACACCCATAGGCGACGGGCTATCAGCCTGTCTACTGTTCTACAGCAATAATAAAAAATATGTATAAAATCAAATTGTAGATATATGGGACAGCAGCTTGTTCGCGATGCCACTGGCGTTGCAAACGCCCATAGGCGACGGTAACTGCTAAATTCTAAGCGGGCCGTCAGCCTGTCTGCTGTTTTACAGCAATAAAAAAAAAGATATCTTACATAAAATAAAAATAGTCATCATTTTTGTATTTCAGCAAAGTAAAATGTATATAATAATATTATTAATTCTAATGATACATTTATAATACACTGAATTTCAACGAAGAATGTATTTAAAGATAATATTATCAATATATTTTACTGAGTGATTAAAAATTGTGTTTTCTAGACAAAGTCTCCGAGAAAAGTATGTTTTTTAAACGTAAGATCAAGTTCAATTGGTCACCTAAAAACATTTATTACTAGCTAACTAACTACTTATTTTTAGATATATTATGCTAAAAAAAGTTAAAATAATCGTGACAACAGGGACCGTACACTTATAGTGGCTATAAAATAAATCAAACGAGTTTATGGCCCAACTATTCTCCCATTAAAATATGTTGAAACGCTTAGCCAAAACCGGCGGCGGAAACGAAAAAGCGCCGTCCATAGCAAAAACTGGACTTACGGTCTCATAATTATAATAGAATGACCGTATTCTTTAAGATAAACTGGGAGCTATTTGTTTCAAATATAATATTATACTATTTAAAGCATTTCACATTGCTTTAATTGAATAAATATGCTGAAGACGAACAAATTTATGTTAAGCACTTGTAGTATCTATTACCATCATTCAAGTTTAATTTCTGAGCCAGGTGTCCACTGATTACAGTGTAATGACCAAGTCAATTCTACAATTCCTCACATATAGTTAAGAGTGGCCACCAGGGATTTAGTCAGCACGCTGTTTATGCCACTGCTAGCAGTCAGCGTAAAAAATTAATGGATAAACTTTTTTTGCATTAATAGAAGAACACAAACACACATAACACAGATTACTGGCTGTAGAAATAAAATGGTGCGGCCAACACGCGTCGGCATTTTTTTTATTGCTGTAGGACAGCAGAGAAGCTGACGGCTCGTTTAGAATTTTGCAGTTGCCGTCGCCTATGGGTGTTTGCAACGCCAGTGGCATCGTGAACACGCTGCTGTCCCATAAGAGTACAGGAACTTGGGTCACTAATGCCGGAACACATCACAAGGTTATTACGGCGGCATACTTAAGACTAAAGGTGGTCGGACTTGAGGCCCTACCACGTAGCTAGGGTGGGTTGTTTTGTCGGTTTTTATGACAGGCTGACCCCGGCCGCAGAGGTTAGTATTCTTTTTCCACCCCTGTACGGATACAAACATTTAGTTTGGTTTGTATATAATATGTATTTATTTACAATAGATAAGTTTTTAGTAACTGTTTAATACGTTTTCTCTTTATTTGAAGACTAGATAACATTCTGTCTCAGTCATTGTATTAAAAACAATACAAGAGTTTACAACTTGTGGTACAATTAGTCGTTCTAAATAAATAATAAATAACTAATATTTTGTGGCAATTTACACAGCGCTTTCTATTCCCAAACTAAGTGGACTAGTATTGTGGGTACTAGATAACTAATAAACTACTTATATGCTTTTAATTTGTAAATAAATACCTTTTGTACATAAACATCCAGATGCAAGACGGTAATCGAACCCGTGCCTCCGTAAGCGTACCAAGGTGTGTCAGTCGTTACGCCACGGAAATCGTCGAACGTAATAATAATAATAATTCACTACTTGGATGATGAGAGATTTCACCTTGAAGGGGTCGAGTTAGAATATTAACCTAGACTTGCTCTAAAAGGGGACATAATAATCCTAGTTAAGAGGTAGGGTTTCAAGCTCCCTGGACGGCAACCACCTCTAGTAGTCTAAATATACCACCACAATAACTTTGGGTTGTTTTTCAGCTTAAGTGTTACTGTGTGTTAATGTTAATGTCGTTGTAAACTTCTGGAAGCGGAGTTTTCAGTTGGTAGTCGGATGTTGACTAGCTTTCCTAGAGTATCACATACCCCCAGATCCCCTCAGGTTGAGGGCACGTAGTATCCATAATTATCTATTTATAATTAAGTTTTACTAGATTACTATGTCGAATTGAACAACATTCCCATGTACGTAATGACACCGAGGTTATCTTATTAATGATTGATTGAAAACTAAACATCATTAAAACATTAAATAATTAGTTTTAGTTCAATCTTTGACCCCAGAAGATGGCTAAGTTTATCTGTTTATTACAAACATTGAAATGATAATGAATCGTAAATTAATTAAATGTAGAAATTAACTTTAAGTCAGGAAAATAATCTTGTGGAGCGATACAATAAAAAGGGTATTAAAAGGTTAATTTGTATAATAAAATTAAAAATTAACCTACTTCAATACAATACACATTTCTATGTAATTTACAATAACCAACTAACTTTTATGACGCGCTTTTATCATCGAATCTAGTTGGACATGACAGTATGCTCGTAAAATAAAGAAAGGAGATTTTATGTAACGATGCACAACTCAATACATCTATAACCTAAATAAATGCTTTGCAGACTAATCTAGAGGTCACGGAAACGAATCCTACCAAGTTACGTACCGCTTTAACAGGTTTTTCGCCTAATATGCTTTTTCCGTGCAGAGGCGGAGTTAAAATACTAAACAACCCACGGCCCCAAGCTCCTTTGGATGACAATCACGTTTGGTCTTAAGTATGCACCATAATATTATAGGATAGCAGGGTTTTCGCGTTGCCCCTAGCGTCGAAAACATATATAAGCGACGACAACTGCTTGCCGTCAGCCTGTCTGCTGTCCTACAGAAAAAAAAATATAACACAAATTTCATGTATCGAAGGTGAAGAAATACATCGCGAGAAAACCTGTACACCGAGTTTACATACATATACCATATGTAACCCGATAATTCGCATGTGAAAAGTTTGCTAATAATCGCTAATATTCCTATTAGTCTATTCCCAATAGGCCCTTAGTGAGACGGTATGGAATATGGAAAATAAATTGAAAACAGTACGCTATACGGGAGTAAGATTGCTGGTGGTATCGGTAAAGAAAGACAGGTGACCGGAATGTCTA
Source organism: Malacosoma neustria (assembly GCA_963693495.1). Classification (NCBI taxonomy): domain Eukaryota; kingdom Metazoa; phylum Arthropoda; class Insecta; order Lepidoptera; family Lasiocampidae; genus Malacosoma; species Malacosoma neustria. The sequence goes on from OY856389.1 coordinate 1,098,577, forward strand.
GCGTAAACTTAGAAAAGGCTACATCCGGTATATTCGGGTAGATGAGGATTGAAAATAAACACGCGTTTAAAAAAACTTAGTTTTAATTTAATAACAACTATAAAACTTAAGAACATCACATATTCGAACTCGCTGATCGAGTGTTTAGGTCGCTCCGCTCTACGCCTCATAATGTACTGAATTTGATTCCCGTCAAAGTAAATATGGGAAAAACTTTCTAGTATTTTCTTTGATCTCAATGTTTTGGCGCAGCTCCAGAAACCTTCCATTATATATTATACATACTACGAGCACAACTTGCTTAGTTTAGGGTATGATGTGGTTTGATTGTAAATAAAAACAGAAATATTTTAAAAGAATGATTCATATTGACTAATAATTAACACAATTAATCCAAAATAATATTCATCATCATCATCACCTTAGCATTGAATCCCGGTTGCAGCCCAAACTCTCGCTTCGGCGCCCGGGGTCCGCTTTCCGACTTTTTCTTCTCCACTTCGCACAATCTTCAGCATCTCTGGTGGTCAGTCCATTGGCACGCATATCAATCCCTACGACGTCAAGCCGGCACTTTTTGGGTCTGCCCCTCAGCGAAGGCGACACTCCTGCAAAATCCAAAATAATATTATAAATATCAAAATAATCCTGTTGTTACATGTTTACGCCTAAACCGCTGAATCAATTTTGATGAATTTCGGTATAGAGATAGATTGGACTTTGGAGAAGGAAATATATTACTTTTTGTTTTTTAATTTATATGGCAGAACAGGATTTTCCGGGTCAGCTAGTATAATAATATCATCCCATAACTGCCCACTCTGTCACTAGGGGCATTGGACACACACTGGCCTTCTTAGTGTGTAGGTTTACTCACGATTTTCCTAACTAGTATGCCAATTATGCTATAATAATGATCCAGTCAGAAAAAGTGCCTAAGATATGCATACGACCTCGCAGCAACTGTCAAATAACTAAGCTACCGCTCTTAATCATGAAGATAATCAAAATTTGACACAAATACTTACCATGGAAATACAGAAAAATAAATTAAAAAACTAGTCAACTGTTTGTAATATTTTTCTTTAGAATTAATTACTATATTTAAATGTAGTATTTAAATGTGATAAGAACTTGCGTACTCGTTTTACGGGATGGTTCTATGCAATATCGTGAAATATTATTATATATATAATTTAGAAATATTATTTCTCAGTTTTAGGATATAATCTCCGTGTCGGGATCATATTACACGAGAATAATTTCCACTTTAAGAAGCTTTTCACTAGCCCTGGTAAGCTTATGTGGCGCCTCACTCGCCACCTGATTTGTAACACTAATAAAATCTAAGAATTGTACACTTTCTTATATATTCTTCTTTCCAGATATATGTATACTTTTTAGAGACTTTTCGAGAAGTTATGATATGTTAATACAAATGTAATATTATTAGAGTTTGTCACTAAATTATTTTATAATTATATTAGATAAGTTTTGTAATTTTTAATTAGTTATCACACAATAACATGATACACACCATCATTAAAAATAGTGAGCCAGTGAAATATACGTGTTTGATTAAATCTCTCGCTTAGAGAATCTACCCCATAGGAGGTCCTGTTAATCCTCCAAACTTACAATTGAATGATAGAGTAGATTTTTTCATCTAGAAAGGGACGACAAAAAACATACCTAACAGGAAATTTAAATCGCTACTCAAAAGTCACAGGATCGCTCACCTATAAATAGCCTTAAACCTTTCAATGATGACGAAAACAACATTGTGTAAAACGCTTTCTTAATACATTATTAGCTCATAATGCCCCATTCTTGATGTGGGTCCACCACATCAAAAATGGGGAATTATTTTTTTTATTGCTGTGGTACAGCAGATAGGCTGACGGCCTTATAATTTAGCAGTTACTGTCGCCTATGGGTGTTTGCAACGCCAGTGGCATCGCGAACACGCTGCTGTCCCATAAGGGTACAAGAACTTGGGTGCCGAAATGCCGGAACACAAAGTTATTATGGCGGCATACTTAAGACCAAAGGTGATCCCCATCCAGACGGGCTTGGGGTCCTACCACGTAGCTAGGGTGGATTGTTTTGTCGCCTTTTACGACAGACCGACTTTGGCTGCAGAGGTTAGTATTATTTCTCCGCCCTTGCGCGGATAAAAATATTTATATAAGAGACGATAAAAAAACGGATAGAAATTATGAGCTAATAAGGAAATAACCAGAAGCAACCTACGTTAATTATTTACTGAAGAGTATAAAATAAATTATTCTTTAACATTGAAATGATTACTCAAAAAAGGGTCTAAAAAATTTACTAGAATCAAAAGTACGGATCTCGCGTACGCTAACGAGTTATATATTTTTTAAATGACAGCATTCGTCATGAAAAAATAGGATTTGTAAGGGCATGCCGGCTTTCGATGAAGGAAAAGGAAAACATACAAAAAAGACAGAAGATATGCTATAAAGTTAAGATGCATCCCATTAATCGAAACAGTTTTAAATACCCTTGTTTAACCCAACATCAATATTATGTTTAGTATGTTATGTGTTGCGTTTTGAATTAACTACGCTGTAACTCACATAATTTATTATAAAGTCTTGAAATAATCAATTTATAATACTTTTCTAGTCTATACCTGACTAATAAATCTATATAAATAACATGATAGAGGCCTGCAGTTGTGCGCGCATCACGGCAAATCTACTGGATATTATTTCAATATTCAATATTTCTTACACTCTTAGTCATTATATCAAAAAATTGCGATATCTTTGAAGATATTAAAGTTTTAAAAAACAACGAATTTTTATAAGCACTGCGTGTTCAGTGATGTGAGTTCTTGCCGCGGAGAAGTGGGGCAAGCGGGGTAGCGCGCATGCGTACTAAAACTCATATTTTCCGATTTACGAGTACTTATTTCTGTTATTCGACCAACGAAACGGACGGGAACGGCTAGTACTACATAATAATACTTTATTTTCTGTAACTCTGCTTTGAACAGATGCTACACTAAATGCGTATTTTTTATTATTGAGGAACAGCAGAGAAGTAGTCACCGTCGCCTATGGATGTCTAACACGCTGCCATCCTCATGGGGATCTGGAACATGAGTATGCATACTTGACATTGTGGGCGCTTTATGAGTCCCAACCCACATTAGGGAAGCCTAAGACTAAAGACAAATTAAACAACGGAATTTCTAAAGATGCACTGTATTGTCAATAGTTACAATAGTTAAAGTTACGACAATAGAATCAGAGAGTGCGTATAGAAAGTTCGTCACAATACGATATAATGGCTTTCGGCTTGCGATTGTCGGTTTATTGGCGGGCGCACGGTCGTTTACGAGGTAAGCGCGCAACCTTCCGTCTTGGCGTGCGGTGGATGACGTACTGACCTACTGACTGTCGTGAGCCCTTAGATGAGCTTCCTCAGACAGCAGATGGTGGTGTCCGCGCCTAACGATATTTTTATGATGGCGAGCGGTGTGAACCGATGCGCGCCACAATATTTTGCAGAATATTTAGAGTTCAAGATGGGTAGAGGAGGATGGTTGCCATCTACCTTGACCTGGAGTCCTAGCCTAGCTAGGGATGTTTTGTCGCCTACAAGCCGCCCCTAGAGGGGATAGTGTTCTTACTTCCACCATTATACGGAGATGAATTTTTAGTACTGGTTCTCATAATAACTTTACTATTTTGGTTCTATTTCGTTTAACGATGTCCAATTATAAATGTATGATAAACAGTGCGACGCAATATGAGATACGGGCTGAGTTAACCTATTTCCTATATTTTAATGTTATGTTCTATAGTACTATATATGAAATACTAGGTGATCCAGTAAACGTCGTTCTGTCATCCCAAACTAAGTAGTATAATCATGTACTTACACGTACACTTATGTTATGGGTACTAAGTAACTAATATACTACATATACAATTTTTTTTATTACTGTAGGGCAGCAGACAGGCTGACGGCCTGCTTAGAATTTAGCAGTTACCGTCGCCTATGGGTTTTGCCACGCCACTGGCATTGCAATCACGCTGCTGTCCCATAAGGGTACAGGAACTTAGGCGGCATACTTCAGACCAAAGGTGGTCGCCATCCAGACGGGCTTGAGGCCCTACCACGTAGCTAGGGTGGGTTGTTTTGTCGGCTTTTACGACAAGCCGACCCCAGCCGCAGGGGTTAGTATTCTTTCTCCGCCTCTGCACGAATAAAAATTTAGCACGAAGACGATTTCTTTGGTAAATAAATACATATTATACATAAACACCCAGACACGAGACAGGAATATATCCCGCAACATCCGCAGGGATACCGACGTGTGAAATCCGTTGTCCAAGGATGTTTTAATATTTTATATTGATTACTAATGCAATAAAAATGTGCGAAATTTGATTAAATATTTAGTATTGATAAAGAACCAAAAATGGTGCATGTATTGTTTTTATCAGATATTCTTAAGTGGTTTATATTACTCGTACGTCCGGGTAATAACGATGGAATTTCAAAAGTGTAGCATGATGATGCAATTCGTAACAGACTGTATGGCACCTGACTTGATAACATTTGAAACGTATTTGCGTTGAATCACGTAATTCCATGAAAAGGTATGAACGGATATCGAATCATATGACTACAATGCATACAACTTCTTGGTTGGTTTTCATCTCGGTTACATTTGAAACTCTCTTGGAAGACTTTGAAAAAAATTGAACTGGTTCCTATTAACGCCGTTATGACCAAACTGATATGGTTTAGTCTTAAAAGAGGCAACAAATGTTTGACGCTGTTTAACCTTAAATAAAAGCCTTATTTTTCGATCTATGAACTAGTAATAATAATTAGTTTGTTGACTTATAAGAATCATTTTTGTAACAGCTCTTAGAAAAAAAAAACAGAAATGGACATTGCAGAAGTAAAACTGGTCAAAGATATATCTAGAGCTGCTAAGTACAAGTTTCAGATACAGACAAAATGAGGTGCTTGTAAGAAAATAAAAGTAGTTTGTTTAAAAAGTCTGGTAAATTTATCCGTGCAGGGGCGAATAAAGAATACTAATCTCTGCGGCCGGAGTCGGCCTATCGTAAAAGGCGACAAAACAACCCACCCTAGCTACGTCGTAGGGCACCAAGCCCGTCTGGATGGCGACCACCTTATGCCGCCATAATAACCGTGTGTTGTGTTCCGGCATTAGTGACGCAAGTTTTTGTACCCTTATGGGACAGCAGCGCGTTCGCGATGCCACTGATGTTGCAAATATCCATAGGCGACGGTAACTGCTAAAATCTAAGCGGGCCATCAGCCTGTCTGCTGCCCTACAGCAATAAAATAAAAAATTAATATACAGAGAACCTAGACTTTGCAGGCTTAATAAATTTTGAAAGCCGATGCGCCACGGAGGTTGTCAAAGTTAAAGGATCATTATATTAGTAATGCATTTTTCCTCCTCCAGAAAAAAAAAAAGCTAATACTCAATTCAGAAAGATTTCCTTCCTAAACTTTGCATAACTACGTTAGTTGACAGTTGAGGTTCAATTGGACCCCAGTACTCTTAGGACGAATACTTCGATACTATCATATATTTAATGTTACAGTTACATTTTCGTTAATTTTTTATGAAAACAGCGCTCGTTAGACGTTACTAAAACTAAAAATTGGCTGCACAAACACTCGACGCGTAACTATCGTATACGAGTACTACTCGTCGAGTAGTGTAGCTATACGTACAATAATAATAATATCCCATAAACGCATAAAAGTCCCACAGCTGGGCTCAGGCCTCTCTCTAAAGCTACACGAACGTTGTATTGTAATTGGCAGCAAAAATATTTTATGACGTTCGTATAGTTTACTCGATACGATTACGTTACAAACACATTAGTGATCACGCTAGCAGTGCTGATGTTATTTACACGCCAATTGTCATAAATTATTTTATTGCATTTTTCTCACGCATAATTGTAAATTATAATGTATCTTAAATACTTACTAGATATGTAATACGACACAAATATGTCGTATTATAACCAGATCGCTTCCACTATGTCTGGGTAAGGCGTTTTCCATATTTAGCTCAATTAAACTAGTCATTTTCTAAAAATGGTAAAACGAGTTTAAATTCCGCATTAACGTTTGCACGTGTTATTATTTATGGAATATGCGTTTTATATTATGCAATTTTAGTAAGTATAATCTAATATACATTTAAATCTTTATACGTCCTGGATAAAGACGCATGCATTTTGTATTATAGAAGACGAGACTTCATAGTCTATCTGGGATTTCTTTTCAAGCTTAATAATGATTTCATGTTTTTGATAAATAAATATATTGGGACGAATAAAGTAGCAGAATACTTGTGCTATGGGTACTACGTAGCCTGGGTCATGCCATCGGCGGGCAAGTTTATCCGTGGGCCCACGCAGTAGGCGATAGATGTGCGAGGGACAGCGGGCTTTTTAGTGGGTAGTCGGATGTCGATCTTCGTTGCCGGAGTCCCACATATCCCCCGATCTCCCCAAGTCGGAGGTAATCGTCAATTGGAGTTTTTTCTGAAAAAAAAAATGGTTATTACATAATTAATATAATATTTTTATATATTTTGTAAATTAATACATATTAAATATAACTTAGACTCGAATTAGACAGGAATCGTGATCCTCATAAGTAATCTGATGTCACGGAGCATACTATTCCAATTTAGAGGTCGTAAAGGTAGAGGTCGTAATTAGTGAAAACTATTTTTTTAAATACTGTAGGACAGCAGACAGGCTGACGGACCGCCAAGAATTTAGCAGTTACCATCGCCTATGCGTGTTTGCAACATCAGTGACATCACGAACACGCTGCTGTCATAAGGGTACAGGAACTTGGGTCACTAATGCCGGAACACAACACAAGGTTATTATGGCGGCATACTTCAGACCAAAGGTGGTCGCCATCCAGACGGGCTGGAGGCCCTACCACGTAGCTAGGGTGGGTTGTTTTGTCGCCTTTTACGACAAGCCGACCCCGGCTGCAGAGGTTAGTATTCTTTCTCCGCCCCTCCACGGATAAAAACTATTTATACTATTAGTTTATTTGATGGCCACTATCTTAAATTTGATACACAATCATCGTATGATTACAATCCATCAAGTCGGAACAGGGTTTCGAAGTAAAGTATGTGTAAAGGGGATTAGACATTGGAATAATATTTATTTATTTGCATATTCCCAAGCTAAAGATGAACACTGATTCGGTTTTACAATACATTATTTGCTTTATCGCTTTTGATGGAATATTTCAGACTTAAGAATAAATTGTTCTATCTAAAATATTTAACATCTTTGTTCTGTACCATGTATGATATTATTATGTTTTGTGCTTTTTTTTATTGCTGTAGAACAGCAGACAGGCTGACGGCCCGCTTAGAATTTAGCAGTTACCGTCGCCTATGGGTGTTTGCAACGTCAGTGATATCACGAACACGCTGCTGTCATAAGGGTACAGGAACTTGGGTCACTAATGCCGGAACACAACACAAGGTTATTATGGCGGCATACTTAAGACCGAAGGTGGTCGCCATCCAGACGTGCTTGAGGCCCTACCACGTAGCTAGGGTGGGTTGTTTTGTCGGCTTTTACGACAGGCCGAACCTGGCCGCAGAGGTTAGTATTCTTTCTCCGCCCCTGCACGGATAGATGTATGATATTATTATGTTTTGTGCTATAGCGATAGCACGTAGTAATAATTCTGTGCGGTGTCTTGTTATGCTATGGATTCCCGTTTGGCTACGCCAATGTATTGATACTAATACTATTGATCTTCCTTCGCATCGGAGTTGAAACATTTAGACAGATCATTTAATTATCATTAAGTAACAAAAATCTTGTTTTATAAAGATAGTTTTCTTCTTTCATAATCGTTTAATTTCGGTCGTATACAAAATTTACACACAGCCTTTTTATATTGTGGCAGTGGTAGAATTTTGCAAGTTCTGTGCCCTAAATAAAGAGCACTAAAAACTTTTAATCAAATAATGACATTTTTTTCATTTATAACTCCAAAAGGAAAATAAAAAAAGAATCCTTTACTGCAATATTTAAGAAAGTTATATATAAAAAGAAAATAAAGAAAAAAATGTTTATTTATCCCAAAAAGTATATTTACAAAATAGTGATAAAATACAAATAATTATGCCCTAAAAAGTTGTTTTGCTCAGCATAATTGATTATAAGAAAACAACGCTGGTTTTCCGCATCTTATTCTAATATATTCTAAACTAATTGACTATTTATGACGTAATCATATTTTTCCAATAATCGAAAGAAACAGTTGTCGTTGTCATCCATTGTCCAATGCTGGACATATGACTCCCCAAGTTTGTGCCACATATCCCGTTGCTTTTCCTATCCGGCCTCGACCGGAAACTTTGCGTAGACCATCGCTCCATCGGGCTGGGCAGGGGAGACGTCCTCCGCTATGTTTGCCGAAAAACTATGGTGGACTATGTTGGGTATCTCCCTTATAGATAAAATTCGTAATGAAGAAGTCCGTAAGAGAACCAATGTTACCGATATAGCTCGCAAAAATGCATGAAGTGGCAGTGAGCTGGTCACGTCTGACGCTGGACCGATGGGCATTGGAGCAAACGATTCCTGGAGTGGAGAAAGAGTGTCAATATTACAAATCATAAAATAAACTAATTTGCTATCTGCAAACTGGCGCCACCTAAAATAACTTTTTAGTACAAATAAAGAACTTTTGTCGTGTATTCACACCATAACCTATTAATGATATCGTAAAAAGCAATGGTGTTCCCAACAACGTTTGATGATCGAAGTGGACATGAAAAACGAATTTCCGAACGCTTTAAACCGTGTTCGATGGAACGCTTGTTACCGCAGTGTCCTGATTAAATTTTGATTTAATTTTTTAACGTTCGTATTTATAATTTAATTTATTATATTAGACTAATTTTAATATTATAAATACCATTATGAAGCTAATTTCTATGAGACCTTAGCGCAATTTATTAGCAAAATTAGTATATTAGTATATAATAGTATATTATTTCTCTAGTACCCATAATACAAGGTTTCAGTAATTTACTTTAGAGCTTTATAAAATGTCACTAGTTCCAAATTAAGTTGCATAGCACTATAATAAAATTTAGCAGTTACCGTCGCTTATGGGTGTTTGCAACGCCAGTGGCATCGCGAACACGCTGCTGTTGCATAAGAGTACAGGAATTTGGGTCACTAATGCCGGAATACAACACAAGATTATTATGGCTGCATACTTAAGATCAAAAGTGGTCGTCATCCAGGTGGTCTTTTACGACAGGCCGACCCCGGCTGCAGAGGTTAATATTCTTTCTCTGCCTCTGCACGGATAATAAATACATATTATACATAAACACCCAGACGCTGGACGGGAGTTGAACCCGTGTCCTCCTTAATCGTACCAACATGCGTTAGCCGTTACGCCAGGAGGTCATCATTTGTAAGTCGTATTTGTTGTCTTGTCAGAATTTTCTCATTACAATCATTTTGTGCGATTATATCCAAAGCGTTCAGTATTGAAGATACTGCTGGCTACGCAAATGGTCGTCTGTTCAATTCCTACGAAGAAAAGAGATATTTACGTAATACAAATAGTTTGCTTCGGTTGGAGTATATGTGTCGGTCAATTGATTATTTATTTTTATAAATATGTGATACAGACGAAGAGAATTTACACATTTCAAAGAAATGTATTAAAAAAACCTTTTTTTTATAAAAGTGATTTTGATATCCTTCCAGATATCACTTACTTCATTTTATTGTATTATAATACTCCTACACCAACATATTACTCAATGTAATTCCTTCCAGTTAGGTTATCTGGAAGAGATCGCTATTAAGCTATATTAAGCGACAATATTGCCTTTTGTTTTACTGTTATTATCATTATTATTATTACTTGTTATTACTGTCTAGTTTTATTGTGGTATCCTAGTTATACGTTTTATTTTAAATGTAAGCAATAAAGAGGTATATACCTAGTCAGGTCATAAGTATTGTCACACAGTAAAAACTTTTCTTTTAGAATGCTGGCTACAAAAAAGTTTATTGAATTCGAATTTCGAATTGTTCATGAAAATAAAAATGTATAACTTTTAGAATTTTACTCATTTTTAAATATGGAGTGGACGCTTAAAGAAGACCGTGTTGCAGTTATTGCGTTGCATCGTTACAGTTACGCGCCAATTCAAATTTTTAACATACTGAAAAATTTGAATATAACCAAAAGATTCGTTTATCGTACCATCAAACGATACAATGAAGACTCTAGTGTAGATGACAGGTCAAGAAGTGGTCGCCCTCGGTCTGTTAGGACTCCAGCAGTGATAAAAGCTGTGAAGGCACGAATTCAAAGAAATCCCAAACGTAAGCAGAAACTGTTGGCCCTTCAGATGGGGTTAAGCAGAACCACGGTGAAAAGGGTGTTAAATGAAGACTTAGGGCTTCGAGCATATCGAAGAAAAACAGGACATCGTTTGAATGCTCGTCTAATGCACCTGAGACTGGAGAGATGCCGCGCTTTGTTGAAGCGGTACGCGGGAAAAAAATATCGGGAAATTCTTTTTTCGGATGAAAAAATGTTTACCGTAGAAGAGAGCTACAACAAACAAAATGATAAGGTGTACGCACACAGTAGTGAAGAAGCGAGCAACCGTATTCCGCGTGTCCAACGAGGTCATTTTCCATCCTCACTCATGGTATGGTTGGGAGTTTCTTATTGGGGCTTAACAGAGGTACATTTTTGTGAGAAAGGTGTAAAAACGAATGCTGTTGTGTATCAAAATACAGTCCTGACGAACCTTGTGGAACCTGTTTCTCATACCATGTTCAATAACAGGCACTGGGTATTCCAACAAGATTCGGCGCCAGCTCATAGAGCGAAGAGCACACAAGACTGGCTGGCGGCGCGTGAAATCGACTTCATCCGGCACGAAGACTGGCCCTCCTCCAGTCCAGATTTGAATCCGTTAGATTACAAGATATGGCAACACTTGGAGGAAAAGGCGTGTTCAAAGCCTCATCCCAATTTGGAGTCACTCAAGACATCCTTGATTAAGGCAGCCGCCGATATTGACATGGACCTCGTTCGTGCTGCGATAGAGGACTGGCCGCGCAGATTGAAGGCTTGTATTCAAAATCAAGGAGGTCATTTTGAATAAACTTTAATGTCATAAGAATCTATGTTTTGTTAAGTTCATTTTGGTATATAAATGGTTACATAATGAATAAACTTGTTACAATTATTTTACATTAAACATGTGACATATTTTATGACCTGACTAGGTATGTATCTATATTTGAAAATATATATAATTAAAAGAAAGAATTAAAAAAAAGAACTAGCCTATGTCATCAAAGGTCCAATTTATGATTATACTGAAATTCATCAAAATTGGTTCAGCGGTTTAGGCGTGAAAGCGTAACAAACAAACAAAACTCACTTTCACATTTATATTATTAGTAAGAATGTATATATAGTTGAGAAAACCCTAACATCAAGTTTTCTTGTCTGCAAATCATGAATCAACCTTTGCATAAGCATGACTACCATCCGTTACTTCCAAGATCCAAGTTCAAGTCTTCTACTTCTGAGTATGAAAAAGATACTTTTTCTTCTATATTATCAAATATAAGTTCATTTTCCTAATGAAGTATATTATTACAACATTGCTCGCTACAATTTAGCTTACAAATTCCCTTTTAAAAATAATTGGATCTCAAAGATATAACGTTACAAATATATTTCTGTAGTAAGCTTACGAGGAAAGCCCTTCTCTCCTATTTGTTCCGAGGGCTAATTTCCGGTCCCCATGACAACCTATCTAAAGGACTTAATGAGCAATTAATTAAAATTTCCTCATTAAGGTGAAGTCTAAAAAGTATAATGCAGCAAAATTTACAAATTTTAATCGTTTCATAAGGCCCTCTGGTCTTTTAGATAATTAATAGTTAAATTATTTCCAATTTTTAAATAATTTTAGGGTCGGAAGCGGTGGCTTTTAAAATATTTTTTCTGATTAAGAAAAATAATTCGACGTAAGACATAGATTTAGAATGTTAAATCAACATTTTTATGTTTATCTATCAAACTGAGTATGCACAGAAAGGCCTCTGTATGCAGGGTTTATTCTTAATTTTTTATTGCTTTAGGACAGCAGACAGGCTCGCGGCCGACTTAGAATTTAGCAGTTACCGTCGCCTAAGGATTTTTACGACGCCAGTGACATCGCCAACACGCTGCCGTCTTATAAGGGTACAGGAACTTGGGCCACTAATGCCGGAACACAACATAAAGTTATTATGGCGACATACTTAAGACCAAATCCGTCAAAATTATCAAAATTTGAAAACCATATTGGACCTTAGAGAAGGACATAGGCTACTTTTTTTTAATTTATATGGCGGAACAACTTTTGCCGCGTCAATTATTTAGTTTATTCATAAATATACATGTGTGTATATGATTTTAAATTATATACATATAGCGGTGAATGATAGGCCATTATAAAAATTCGTGATAAAAGTGACTTTAATTTTATTTTCTTAATTTAAATTAACGTAAGTTGATCACTTAATTCTAATATCTGTTGACGCTCAAGTACTTGAATAGTGACACTTCTTCGGAAATGGAATCTTCAATCCCACGGTCGTAGAAACTAATGACTTTGTTGCACGTCTAATAACAAACTTGGTCGGAAGTTAGGTGACTTTTTAGGTGTTAGATAATGCGTAGAACTTTGAACACTAAGGCTGCGAGTAACGCTTATCGATATAATGGTCGATAATTACTTGTTTTCTTAGTGAATTGGAAATTGGAATAAGTTAATTAAATTTTTTTTGCAGTTTTATAGCGGTTGGAGTTTTTGATGGTCGTTGCGGTTCTTAATCAAATTTAACCATACATGTTATTTTCTTTCTTTGGCTTTTTTGTACAGGGAAATGAATTATGTGTTAGATCACAAACAAAAAAACGCCAAAGTTTTTAATGAGTTACACAACTCGGCTACTTTTCCCTCCAAAGTAAATACTTCGGGTGCAACTGGGAGGAAGAGTTTGTATGAAGAAGAGGGATTAATCAACGTTTTAATATTTGTATGTTAGTGTAAGTATATATGTATATAGAATCATCATACGCTATGTCGGAGAGAGAGAGAGACAGAAGCGTTATTCTATGAACAGTCGAAACGTTTTAGACGGCAAACATTTACAACGTTCGAGACCAGATTTAGTTTTTTGATAATTCAAATCTTCTCTAAAGTATAATATTTGTTTTAACGCCATTTTTTTGCACTTTGCGAAAACTTATATGTTTTGTTTCCATTTCGAATCAAACAATTATATAAGACTGTACCAGATCATTTGCGTTGCTACTGAGCGTTATAATCAATACAGTGTGATAATAAAGCTCCTCAAAATAAGCTTAAATATTTGAGTTATGAGTAGATTTATCTCAAACGACCTTACTGCTATGCTATTCTATATATACTGTGGGTACATATATTTTTAAATAAATCAAACTATGTTACTATAATTTAATTAATGTTTTACGCTATCTTTCACTATAACGCATCATTCCGAAAAGATAGCCGTCAAAAGAATCATTTTATAGGTTGAAAACACTTATTGGCTGTGAACAAGGATTTCAAACATAAAAAATTCAAATCATGATCATAGAAAGTTCATGAAATATCTAGGATTTAGTCGCGTCGTCTACATTTACATCGATAACGCTGTCACATCTCTAGTCGTTAAGGACTCGTCGTCTACTGGATACCGTCTTTGCTCTCTTAAGACAATTTCCAAGAGTATGCGCCATTGCATCCAGTTAAAGCATCGTTTGGGGATTCTATTCTGATATCCACGATCGAAGTAATCTCCCTGAGATTCTTGTGAGTATATAATAAGTCATAATACATAGTTCTTATTCTAAATTCTCTTGATTTTAGTTTTTATCCCACACTAATTTTAGTTTCTTAAATTGTTTGAACAAGAAAATCTTTAATAGATAATTTGAGTTTTACAAATGTGACTCGGCATTCACCTTGATCACGGCTTGACCGTCTTAACCGAAAATGAAAAATCGGTGCTTTTTTTTTCAGAAGAAGGAATTTTAAGATTGGGATATTGAAGCTACTTCGCCGGTAAAATCAGTCCAGTTACTGCTAAATACTACCGTTTCTCAACATGTTATAGCTGGGACACAATAAACGGCGAAAAAAACTCAAAAACTCAAAAAATTTAGGGGTGTCTTCAGTACCAGACTGTGGCGGTGGAATGTCGAGACTTCGATAACGAAAAAGCCCATGCCAGCCTGTTTTCAAAATTGTTTTGAAACCACACTACCTGCATACGTAACGGATATAAGAGTTTAATATATTAAAATTGTTCCATCATCAGGTTATAAAGGATTATGTCAAAAGGTATGGTATTTTAGTTCCAACTTAAGTTTAGCGTCAACGGTTCAAATTTTTGATGTTTGTTTATTGCTGCGGGACAGCCAATATGTAGTGTAGTGACAGGCCACTTAATAATAAATAGTTATTGGCTATGGATGTTTCAACGCCAGGGACACCGCTAAGACGCTGCCATTTGCGTGGTATATAGTACAGGAACCTGACCGATTATATCGAACACAAAGGTCGAAGGTTATCCAGACGAGCTCGGAGTCTTACCACCTAGGGTAGTTATTATAACTCCGATCCTGTACGGAGAAAATTCAAGCAATAAGTAAGCTACCAATAAACCAGCATAATGATTACACTCGGTTTCGTCTGGACATCCGAAATCAGCATATGATTTTTTTAACATCGTTAAATATATTTGAATTCGTTAAATATATTGAACTGGTCCTTCAAAATATATTTGAAGGACCAGTTTAGCTTTCTTCATTCCCTCATTCTCGTGAATTGCGCTCTGATGAAACTCTTATGTTAATGACACCTGTACATTCTTCTTCCTTTGTTGCCAATTAATTTCGTGTTCAGGCTGTCCACTTATGGAACTCGCTGCCTTTGACCATCAGACAAGTTAAATCGTTGCCTACTTTCAAAAAGAGAGTCACTGACCATTACTGGTCAGTTATAATGTGATTTGATTAATTCATCGGTGTATGTATATGTGTACATGTATGTACACATATATATATATATATATATATATATATATATATATATATATATATATATATATATATATATATATATATATATATATTTTTTTTTTTTTTTTTGTTTACCTTATGTTAGCCACCACCTCCATAGTCATACTTATTATCAATCATTCCTGACATAGGGTTACTTGGAAGAAATTGCTCTAAGCGATAAGGCCACCCATTGTTCAGTAGCTTGTAAGTTTATTTCATTTTCTTGTATATATATTTAAGGTGAACAATAAAGAGTTTTCATTCATTCATTCATTATATTTGATTCGAATTTCCCAGCCAGAATACGCCCGCCGTTTGCTCGTCAGGGCTATAATGCAGGGTTTTATCTGAACTGCCACTAATACAATATTATCGTGCTTTCTAACGTCGCCACCCCGTTCTTAACACTATTGATTTTATATCCACCTTATATATTCCACGACGGTTTTTGGGTCTGGCTCTACGAGTTTTAGGAACAAGTATTGTAACTGTGTAACATTTGAAAATGTACAAAAACATTTATTGCTATTCAAAAAATTAATATTGTATTAAGGCATGGTCATCTCGTGGCGGTGAGAAATAGGAACCAATTTCGCTCGTGCCAGGCTGACCCCTGACGCTGGTTTTCAACTGGCCCTAAAAAAAGCTTGGGTATCACACAAAAGTACTAAATTGTAACTTCACGCTCACAGCACAATGTTGACTGGACTGGAAATATAATTTCAAGTAAAATTGTTCCATCAAAAAACATTTTTTTTTTCTTCTCCCAGAACAACGACCTGGAGACGAGTTTGAACTAATCATATTTCAAATGGAGCGTGGGGAAAGACGTCTCCTCATCCATACTCGGACAATCGGATGTTTATGTATAAAAAGTATTTATTTACCAATGAAAAGTGTACAAGTACTTTATTAGTTATCTAGTACCTATAATGGAAGTGCTATGCTATTTAATTTGGGAATAGATGGCACTGTATGATTTATTCCATTTTCATTTATTTATTCTATTCCTTTTACTATCTACTCGCCATTTGAAGGAAACCGTTTGTTAAGAAATCGCCAGAAATCCCCAGTGAAAATATTTTCTCTATATTCCAGTAGAGACGTTTATCTGTCCGGAGGTTATAAAATGTGAGGCGTGCGGATGCATCTGATATACATAGTATAAAACGGCAAGAGGGCATTTCCATACAAATGAGTTTGCCTCGAAATTATTTCAGCGGACGGGTCGGTGCAATGGTTTCGTTTAAAAAGCAACGTCAAGGGTAGAACATTTCGTAAACGCTAGGTTCTGGATACATTAAGGCTTTTTTAAATAATATCAACATCATATGGAGACATGTTTATTTTCTTTTACTTACAAATATCCGGATGATCGAGCTTTGCTCGGTATTTTTTTTTATAAATTGGGTTTTTTGGAAATTAACAATTGATTTTCTTAGTCTAACCTCAAAGCAAACACTCATTGACTTCTTGTTACTTAACAATGCCATCTGCTGGAATAGCTTTAGTGTTGTGTCGTTAAAGTAATTTAAAAAAATAGTATTATTATTCGCCGATAGATGTCAGGAAGAGTCACATTTTTGTTATTTTCTTCCAATAAAAAAAGCGAATAAAATGACATTTTATAGAAATGATTCCTAGCTAGATCGATTTATCGCCCCCGAAACCCTCCGTATACTAAATTTCATGAAAATTGTTGGAGCCGATTCCGAGATTCCAATTATATAAGTATATATATACAAGAATTGCTCGTTTAAAGATATAGAATAATTTTATATTTGTAGGTTTTATTTTAAATGAGATTTAACTTATCAGAAATACGCCTGCATATATAACTAAGACTATGTCACTCGACTTTCCTCCAAAAAAATTGCTACAGTTAACTTCAAAGATCCACTTACTTCCTCCATTATCTCACACTAATTCAGGTCTTATACTGCGGGGTATGGATATACTTGAACCACTAAAGATAAGACGTCCTGGAACAGAAAAAAATGATTTTGAAATGATCATATATAAGGAACCCTAAGCCTAATGCTCCTTTTTCATGCCATTTGCGGCGCTGGTCACTTCACTACGCTGTATTTGTTTTGGGTCCCACTGTTAAGTACAGCCGCTAGTTTTTATTGTCTTAAATCCCATCGGAATCGTATAAAAACTTTTACCTATTTAAATTTCAAAATACTTATTTATATTCAACAGAAAAACCAAATCTTCATTTAAAATAACTGTCACGAAATCACACTACATCGTACACCCAAATTAAGCTACTAATGCGTATGTAATGTCCAATTTCAAACCTTTAATCAGTTTATACAAACAAAAATACGGAGGAGGTTCTCAAGTCGACGCGTATATTTTTTTATGTATGACCACGCATAACTTTTTACAGAGTAGTCCGATATTAAAAATTATTTTTTTTTATCGGAAAGGGGTATAACCTTGAAGTTGATCTCATATAAATTTAGGAAAAAATCCAACCCTAAGGGTACAAAAACATATATATATATATGTATATATATATATATATATATATATATATATATATATATATATATATATATATATATATATATATATATATATATATATATAAATTTATAGTATTTATTTACACATGTATGTAGTAGTACATGTTGAAGATTAATATAGCGTATACTGTTTTACAGATTTGTCCTGTCCATCCAAAGGTTGTCGGACAGAAATCACTATAATCGATAATACCGCCTATTGTACGTGACATACAAATTATTGTACTAATTTAGCCTTGAACTGTGTATAAGCAATAAAGATATATTATCATTTTTATCAACCAAGATCACAGAGAAAAACTTAAGCTTTTTTTATTCAAAATAAGCTCCTAATTATATTTTTGAAAGTCAGATAATTTTCACTTATTATATAAGCTGAAATGATAATTAAATTAATGTTATCAAATTATTTATAATGTAAGCTAAAATTACCACCACTAGATTTATCTAGTGTTATTAATCATTTTTTTAGTTAATAATCATTATTTCAGTGTTTTAACACTGGAATAATGATTTCCAAATTCATCCGAAGTTGTTAATAATATGCGCACTTTAACAAACAATATAATAAAAATAATGATAACATAAATTATATTGTCTATTTCTTCCATTTCTTTTTTATTGTTATGGCTCTTGATTTTCTGGCATTTAGTAGTATATTAAGTTTTTCTTATTTGGTTTTCCTGCTGACTTTCCTTCCTGCCTCAATATTTTTATTTGACCTAGTGACAGTTAAAGAAGTTTGATGAATACAATTCCATGAGAAATAAAATGAATATATTTTTAGTTTTTAAATGATGAAATAAGCGGCATAATATTCAAAAGAATACGCAACCAAAATTAATGTTAAATAAAAGAGTGTTACGACTCATAAAAACAGGACTTGACGATTTTTTAAATTTTAAGTGAAAACTACTAGTAGCCATGAAACCTTAACTTAACCAACAGCATAAAAATTTGCATAGAAATCACTGCGGTGCAGAATTCTATTCAATAACTTAATTAACTTGCAGCACCCGACCTTAAAGCATTTAAGTAGCTGGAGTAATAAAAAATATTTTTCATAAATTTCCACCGTCTGGATAAACAAGCTCCAATTGGCCGCCTTGTACTAAAGTATTCTCCCACAAGAAGTACTATTTTATTGCTGCAGAATAGTAGACAGGCTGATGGCCCACTTAATAATAAGCAGTTACTGTCGCATATGGATGTTTGCGACGCTAAGAGCACCGCGAACAGACCGCTGTCCCATAGGGGTACAGGAACCTGATCATTGCTGGAACATAGCACAAGGTTATTATGATGGCATACTGATAGACCAAGGGTGGTTGCCATACAAACAGACTTGGGGCCTCACTGGGGGACATGGGGGTTTTCAACTAACCCAATACGCTATACAGACGTTTACTGAAAAAGATGAAATATCTTCGAATAGTAATAATAAGTTTCGGTACTAGAAAATAAATTACGCACGAGTTCTCCTGAAATATAACCAATATAATTACAAAGATATAATATACCGCGTTATGTTGACTCAAAAGAAAACAAATCTGTAAGTATGGTTACCTATAACTATAAGAATAATTATTTTAAGTATTGACGACCCGGCTTATTTTCGCTACATTAGTCTTGTATTCTCGTATGGGTTCAATCCCATTGTAGACAAAATATTTTTATTTGCAATTATAATATTGTAATCTGTTCTGGTGTGTGTGTGCGTATGGGATATTTATGTTAGTAGAAAACACCATGTGGTGCAATTTTTCCAAATAAAAATAATGTAAAAAAAAATAAATACGTGTAAAGTAAGTTTTGCGAAATTAAGGCTTCATTATTTTTTTTTTATTATTCAGCAGCTTTTTCTTGTTCTTTCGTCTTGACCTTATGACTAACGGATGTGATTAAGATGTCCTTTTCTTCGTAGAAATTTTATCTAATCTAGTAACAAGATATTTACCCGCAAACCCGAAAATGAAACTGAATGATGACCTTCGTTTGTTGTCAATAAATTAGAAGAAATAGTTATTACTCTTTTCTTTACCTCGAACCTTTAACGACTCCTGACGTTGCTCTACTCTACTTACATATTTATGGCCAAGATAACTCTAACATAATAAGGTTAAATATAACATTTTATGTAAAAACTGTAAAAATATCAGACAAGGAAGTGAAGTACACAATACAAGAAATTTGAATAAAAACATTCAAAGACGGAAAACATTACTCGGAAGTTTGTATTATTGCACAAAGAGTGCTATCATATTATTAAAAATATGAGGATAGTTATGCACCGTGTCCATTGTAATGCACAACATTCATTGCTGCATAGCGGCTGCGTTTATTTTTATTTCCGCTTTCAATTGTCACGATGGATGTTTCACCTGATTTGATTTGAGTCCATTTCGTTATCATTTTTATTCAAAACAGCATTGTATAGGTATATTACGTTGCGAATGTTTTTAAAGGCATTGCATCAAAGATGTTACACAAATACTATTAACTCCTTCAAATAAGCTCAAATATTTTTGTTACGTGTCTTCGAAAAATACAACTGTTCCACTGCAGTAAAATAAAAGTTACTAGCATTGAAATAAAAGAAAAAAAAGTTAATTAAGTAAAAGGAGAAGTTGTCTATAAATTTATCCTTTCCTGTAAGAGAATATGAAATACAGGGTCAGCGCAACATTTTCTCACTTTCACTATGTTAGTGTGTTATCTAATTATTCAAGTAACCTCTTTACTTCTCTTTCGTTTTCTCTTCATAATTAATTTGCTATGTTGTTCTAACGTGATAAAAGCGCTATCCTGTTTCCTCCAAGGCTTACTATAAATGTGAAAAATTTTGAGTTTACGACGGCCAGTAAACTCTTGCAATACATTTAGCCAGATCCTATTCACAAGCACCGAAGTGACACTCGGATTGAAATGGAATGAAAAACTTCTGAGAAGAAGCCCTATGTATGCTACACGTCCAAGGGGTGGTTGTCAAAGACAAACAGTCTGTCTATTCACAATATGTCCTAGGACACTTTGCTGCCGTATATATGTAAGTATTGTACGTATCTGAGACTGCTAGGCTAGAAACACCTTCAATGTATAGAATTTTCGCTTGAATTCTATACATGAGCTAGTGCTGTAACTAAGCTGTAAGTACGTACTTGATAACCAGAAAATTGACGTATCGATACTGCTAAGTGCTTGAGCAGACTGCACACGCGGGCGCGGGGCGGTACCGCGGCGCGGCTACTTAAACATATGAAACCACCCGCGTGCCCACTACGGACACTCAAATAAGGTTTCATATGTTTAAGTATACCGCGCCGCGACCGCCCCGTGCCCACGTGTGCAGTCTGGCCAAGCACTAAGAGTGACAACACTTGGACTTAGACACAAATGAGTTTATTAAGATCGGAACAAAACACCCCGCCAATCTGAATAAATCTCGAAAACTGGAGATTACTTCTTCAAATATGCAACTCGTAATAGATATAGCGGGGCCCCGGCCGTATTAAAAAGTCCAATAGACTGAAGCATGTCATATAAAGTCATACTTCATACTTAATATTATTAATGTGAAAGTTAGTTTGTTTGTTACGCTTTCACGCGAAAACTACTTAACCGATAATCATGAAACTTTGTACACATATTCTTGGAGGTATTAGAAGTAACATAGGATACTTTATATTGAAAAAAAAAAATTACGAAGATAATTACCCTTTCTCATTTTTTTTTTTATTTAATTTTGCTTGTTAATCGCGTGATCGACTAGTATTTAATAAATTGCCGGCATAATATAACAGCTAGCAATTTACATTTTTTAATTTCTAAATTTCGGCTTAAGAAATGACTTATCTAGCACACCTTTAATAGTCTGGAAGAATTTCATAATATTTAATAACATATATGTATATTTTAATTACTAATCTTATGACATACAATCTACGACTTGTAATAATACGTTATCAATAAATGAGTTTATGAAAGTTTTCTACAGTATACCAACGCGCATCGAATTTATGAATTCGAAATATACACACTTATAAGTACATATTTTGAAAGTAAATTAAATAATACAGATGCACTTTGAAGTAGATCCTTTAATACGGAATATCTACCCCATTAGCAAATATATAAGTATTTTTAACCATCCGGAGCACATCCAACTTTGCAACTTAACTCTTAAGTGAAGTCGAAGGCACTTTGTTTTACTTAAACCGGGGTTAACTTGAACTTCAAGCTATCTGCTATTAGCATAAACTTTGCAAAATTCCTTATAAAGTATTAAAGTTTCTTTACAAAATTGATAACGTAGTGCCGGAAAGATTTTAATACGTTTATTTTTTTAATATTGCTTTTAAGCTCGGATGTTTTCGGTAGTGGATCGACCAAGGCCTTAGATATTAATTTATCGTTTAGCAGGTTAGGGAGTAAGTATTTTCTATCGATTAAAAAACGTATTGCTAATAACTCTGATACTCCAAATGTATGTAAATGTATATGGAAGACATTCTGGCTGAGGAAGACGATAGGTCTACCACATTCCTACGGTGTAGTAAGTGAGGATCAGATTACTCCTGTCATACAATTAGGTACCGAAAATTGTGCAATCTTGTGGTGGTAATCATTTTGTGTTTTGCAATAAAAATATATTCATTAATTCCATTTACTGCTGCTAGGTATTCAGACGGTCACCACTTTAATTCAATTTTAATCAAGTCCGTATTATCTATTTTCTAGTCAAGAAAAAGAAGAGTTCCATTAAGGTTTCGATGCAAAAAGACCCGCAGAAGCATTGACCTATGACAATACTTAATATCTTCTTCGCAATCTTGCAATCCTAAATGAAATTGATATCATATTATAATTAAATGGTGAAGATTCACACAGCGCCATCTTTTAAAGTAAAGCAAATCATTTGCGTTATGGATAGTGTACTCGACTGATATACTATTTTATTTCTTTAGTATTATATTTTATCCGTGCAGGGGCGGAGAAAGAATACTAACCTCTGCGGCCGGGGCCATCCTGTCGTAAAAGGTGATAAAACAACCCACCCTAGCTACGTGGTAGGGCCTCAAGCCCGTCTGGATGGCGACCACCTTTGGTCTTAAGTATGCCGCCATAATAACCTTGCGCTGTGTTCCGGCATTACTAACCCAAGTTCCTGTACCCTTATGAGACAGCAGCGTGTTCGCGATGCCACTGACATTGCAAACACCTATAGGCAATGGTAACTGCTAAATTCTAAGCGGGCCGTTAGCCTGTCTGCTGTCCCACAGCATTAAAGAAAATAGTAAGCAAATACATACATGGGTTGCCTGGAAGAAATCGCTTAAAGCGATAAGGCCGCCCATTGTCTCCAATATTTACAATATTCTCTTTAACTTGTATTATATCATTAGGTTAAGTTGGTGACAATAAAGTATTATCTATCTATCTATACATATATAAAAAACGTACAAACTTGGGCTAGAAAGCCGTGATCGCAGAACGATGATCCTCAATTATGAAAGGATTCTAAGACAGAAATAAAATATGAAATTATGTAAAAATTCTCTAAATTCGTTAACAGAATTAAACATCGAAGGAATCTCAATAAAACTTGAATCGCTCGATCCAACAAAGCTTTATTGCACTTTAAATCATATTTATCGTTGTTTAAAACCTTTTAATGTGCCCTCGGAATGTATTCCTGTTGAGATTAAATTAAAATCACATTAAGTTTAAAAATACTGGTTGGATTTTTGTTTAAGGACTTAAAGAAGCCTAATAAGCCCCGTTCGAAGTAAATGCAACACTTACAATCATAAATATTAATTATCATAAAAATTCGAGGGAGTCATCTGCATCCTCGCCCCGTTCATAGAATTAACCTTTCACTTAGAAAGCCGTCTAATGGATTAATTGTCCTGCTAACTAATAGATGTTGGCCAATCCACCAGTCTAATGCCACCAAGTCAAGGTGTTCAGTATCGGGAATGGAATATCGCCAACACAAATACACATCCACTTACCTCGATGTTAGTGGTGCAGGGGCTCTTCGATTATGCATGTAGAACGATTAGGCATTAGCACGAACTACTTTCGTTGGAGCTAGGTAGTTTATTGAATTTATTTTTATTATCCATGCAGGGGCGGAGAAAGAATAGAGAAAGAAACCTCTGCGGCCGGGGTCGGCCTGTCGTAAAAGCCGACAAAACAACCCACCCTAGCTACGTGGTAGGGCCTCAAGCCCGTCTGGATGGCGGCGATGACCACCTTAGGTCTTAAGTATGCCGCCATAATAATCTTGTGTTGTGTTCTGGTATTAGTGACCCAAGTTCCTGTACCCTTAATGAACTTTCACTGGCAGATAGCTGATGTATCAAAGAGTAACTTAGGCTATTTTTATTTTAGAAAAAAAAAACAGTTTTTGTTAAAAATGATAAGTTACGGAAATAAATAATCCAATTTAAGTTAACCTCAGATTTATATCATCAATCATATGAAATAGGGTTTAGCTTAGGCTGGACTTTGTAGGTTCGAACGTACGTATTCCGGAGGCGCATGGCGTAACAGTTGCATTCGATAATACTGACTGTTTGCATATTTCATTTAGGTATATTTTAGGGTTTGTAATCCAAAATAAACCAAAATATCCTGCCTAAAGTCACTATTCCACGCGGACGGAGTCGCGGGCACAGCTAGTTAACATATAAGATAAGAGAACATTGCGAAAATCTATAAAATATTCAAAGAAATTGTCGCGTAAAACGAAAAAATAATTAAAATGCTAATCAGTTCAGCAAATGCGACTGTTTATCGTCATTTTTCAATTAACAAAACATTTTATACTTAAATAAATGGATGCACTTCATTTCCATCATCAGAATAGGCCACCCATATTTCCTGTTTGTAATTAAAAAACTAATTTGCAATGTATTTGAACATGTTAACAAAAGCACATTAATAATCCGCAACTTGAGGTTGAAGCGTGCACTTTAGGTGTTGGGGTTACGTGGGGCGATATATAAATTCGCTTCAAGTCAGCGAAGCGTAACCTTATTGAAATTGTGATGACACAAGTACTAATAATGGTTACGAAGGTAGCTAATGCGGCTGTATTTGACATCTATGTAGAAGAAAATTGCATTATTTTCATATAGCTTTTACTAGTCTGGATGTAGGTCCACCAACTGTATTAGAACTCCACGTTAAATAAGTATCTAAATTCATGTTCTTAAGTTTAAATTTGGTAGAACAGCGGTTACGGTTTTGTCTGATAGATCCTCTCTCTTTAAACTGTGCGATGTAAAATATTTTTGTTGTTACATTGTTTGTTTTGATCTTTATGTGCATCCATCAACTGTATGTAATAAATTAAGATTACTTAATGATCGAGTCTAAAACATCTCAAGTAAACAATGAATTAAATATAAAAATAAGTTCGTAGACACATTGGCGGCTTCCCGTCTTCCAGATACAGCTCTGGTTGCAAATGCTGCTACTGCACAGTAAAAGGACCTGTAACGCCGCAGCTATTCATCCATTGGCAGCGGATTCATAATTGTGACTCTTGGTGTTGAGACTTTGGGGCCGTGAGATCTACAAGGCTTTTAGATCGTAACCTTTATCAAGACTTGTCACAACGCTTAATAGAGGTCTCACGGTATCAAAAAGCTGATTTATATTTAAGGCAAAGGATATACGTTGCCATCCAACGTGCTCGTAAGGCCGAAAGCGATTTGGAAACCATATATTATTTATAGTTTTCATGTGTTTTTTTTTTTGGTAAACGTAGTTTTGACGAAAAACGTTTTACAAAAAAACATATCTTGATGATGAAAAAATACGAAGGAATAACCTTTTTTGTAAGACCAAATAGACGAGTTTTTAAGGCCAGTAACCAACACCAAAATGGTCAGCTTTCTTGGAACTTTTCTTTTAACCTTTGGGACTCATTTTATATTCTACTTTTATTACGGTAATTAAATTAAAAAGTAAGTCGTATTAGTGTTTCAAAATGTGTATTAATTTTATCGTTTTTTATTTTATACTTTAACCCTACACAAAAATCATTGCTTATTAATGTTATGTAATGTTACAACTTAGAATTTCTCCTTAAATTCGATCTAATTTTTTTTATTTAAATAATATTACTTAAAAATGCAAAGCGAGTACATAAATAGGTTAATAACACATACGGAACTAATATGAAAAATAAGAAATCAGCCAGACATTTGATGTAATCCCGAGACAAAGCCTCGCGACAGAACAAAACAACAGGTTTAAGGTCGTTGCCACATTATGCAGTGATACGCCACGGATCTGTTATGCGAATGCAGTTTGATGCGTAAGCTTTGATAATAAACGAATTAATTACATCAGGCATTACATGTTTATAATTCAAATCTGAGTTCCAAATTTAGAGGAAAATTATTTATAACTTTTTTTTTATTAGTACGTACGAAATTGTATGAAAAATATAATTAACACCACCTTCATTATTAGGGTGTTTTGAAATTCTCTTTAGCGTTTTAAGGGGCCCCACCAAGTCTTTCAAGTTCAATTTAACCTCACCTGCCAACTGATGCTTCAGTAAAAACTAAATTTACGCAGCGTTTTAGACAAAATAATGAAAATATTCAGCTGACTCTAAGCTTCAAAGAGCAAGATTTGGATTCAATTAACATCTTAGATGGTGATCAATTTTTAAAGCCTGCTTTAGCTGTAATCTTCTTTACAAATAATGCCATCTAGACTGGCATAGACTTTCTGGTCTCTGGTAGAAGCCATGTTAAGGTCTCGAGACAATATCCAGGTTAAAAAAAGATTTATCTTACGGTAGAATGTAAAAGTATTACAGAATCTTTAGTTTCTTCACAATCATTATTTTCTCTATTTTCACTTTACATTTATAACAACGGCATCGAGTACTCTTTTTGTCTACCTAAACCTGAATGAATGAATAAGCGTCGATAAGCGATAGGCAACGTTCGGCGCTTACCGGTACCTATGTCAATATAAATACCTGCGTCGGTTACCTGCGTGGACTGGTACCTATAAGTCCTGGTAGGATGCCAGCTTTCTTTCTGTATACGGCCTAAGAATTAAGTTTGCTTAATATTTATTTAAAAAAAGATTTTGGATAAGTGTTGACATCCAACGCAGTATGTATAGTATCCAACGCAGCCACCATTTTGGGAAAAAATGAAAGATTATTGCACGCAGCAGAGATGCGAATTTTGAGATGGATGAGTGGATAGACTAAAACGGATAAAATTAAAAGTGAGTATATTAGGGGAAGTTTGAAAGTGGCGCCAGTGATTGACAAGCTGAAAAGTTTTAGGTTAGCCTGGTATGGCCATATAATGCGAAAAGAGCATCATGTAATAAGGAGGATGCTAGAAATGAGAGTGGATGGATACAAGAGGAGAGGTAGACCAAAGAAAAGATGGATGGATAGTGTAAAAGATAATATGTTTAAAAAAGGTGTGAACGTTCAGATGACGGCTAATAGAAAAGAGTGGAAGGAAAGAACATGTTGTGCCGACCCCAAATACTTTGGTATAAGGGCAGGAAGAAAAAGATTGCAATACATTTAAAATTATCTGCAATTTCATTTTGCTATTGCATAACTAAATCAAAATTAATTAATAGATATAAATAAAAAAATCCAGACGAGTCATAAAGGGATTTTTCAGAAATTACCACGGTCTGATTAAATTGAATTATTTCGCTTTAAAAAATATGCATTATGTTGTTGTAACAAATTATAATTTTAACTTAAGCTTGTAAGTAAAAATGAGTCAACATTTATAATTGTTTTGGTTACAATCGAGTAATTGAGGTATATGCATTTTCTTTGTTCTTATATTGAAAATTTTACCACAAATCAAAGTGATAAAAATCATTTTAAATTGGTGCAGTATGAAGGTTTTTGTTCAAATTAGTCGCAATTGAAATTAATTAGATATATTTATGTAGTTATTTTTTAATTTACAGCTAAGGACAAAGGTCATGTACCGTTGTATATTGTTAATTCATTATCATAAATGTAAACCTAATGAGTAATAAATCAACAACACACTTTTAAAACTGTTACTCCAATGACTATAAATATATGTTATAAATTTATTTTCAATATAAAATAATAATCGGTGACTTTCATATTAGCAAGATATATTATTATATCTAACAATGATTGTATTTCGCTGAGGAACACCATACAGGCTGACGGCCCACTTAATAGAAACGCTGAGTTTAGAGGTGGATTAAGAATATTGACCCCACTACGGGCGGCTTGACATAAGAGACATTAAAAAGAACCCTGGGCAGGGCTTTGGGCTCCAAGCCCGTCTAGATGGTAAC
The DNA here is from genome assembly GCA_963693495.1 of Malacosoma neustria. Taxonomy (NCBI): domain Eukaryota; kingdom Metazoa; phylum Arthropoda; class Insecta; order Lepidoptera; family Lasiocampidae; genus Malacosoma; species Malacosoma neustria. Next base: position 1,126,683 of record OY856389.1, read on the forward strand.
TATCCCTGATTTCGAAGTATGTCACCATAATGACTTATGTGCTGACATAAGTAACGCGTTTTAGTTCCTTTACGCAGACGGCACCGGGTTAGCAATGGTTCTGGCATCGTAAACATCTATGGAGGATGGTGACTGTTAACAATTAAATGAGCTGCCTGCTAGTCTGCTGTTCTACAGCTAGAAATAGATCGGACAATAGTGACTACTACATATATAAATTTATGCAATTAACAATCAGAAGAGGATTAACAAAATAATAATGATATTATATGTGTTCGTTTCCGGTCAAAACAAATGACGCATTTAGTTTTATAGATATATGTGTAAATAAGATATTTTTATACGTTACTAGTTGACCCGACAAACCTTGTTCTGCCATATGAATTAAAAAAAGTATATCTATATTCTTCTCCAAGGTCCAATCTATGACTATACCGAAATTCATTAAAATTGGTTCAGCGGTTTAGGCGTGAAAACGTAACAACCAAACAAACTCAGTTTCACGTTTATAATATTACTTAGGATTAACAGTGTGTGATCCTGCAGTACAAACTGGATTTACTCCTGTTATGAATGAACAATGCATGGAACCGGACATTATATATAATCCGAAATCGGAGGCACACTGTATTAACTCAAAATGAATAAATCAGCAGGTAGAGACATTATTTTTGCTGAGGAACTGCTACATCTAGGAGATCAGGGAATTAAATTACTACTTGATCTATGTAACCAAGTTTGGAGAATAGGCAGATTAGTCACCGATGGGAAACAGTTCTTGCTAGTTCCACTACACAAAAAATGGTCGATGAGGAGATATAACAACTACTGTACAGTGGCATTAATATCGCATGTGAGCAAGATAATGCTTCATGTAATTAACGGCAGGTTACAATCCTTTATTCAGTGGCAGATACCTAGTAAAAAGCGGGTTTCGTGAAGGGTCGGGACACAAGAGAAGAAATTGTAAATATAAGACAAATAATCCAGAAGGGTCGTGAATTCAACATACCAATACTCATGTGTTGTGCTTCATAAATAATACGAAAGTGTTAGATTGTGTTCGATGGGATTGTTTGTGGAACATCTTCTATTAAATGGGCGTACCTCAACACCTCGTGTCGCTGATCGCTAACCTATACCAAGATGGCGAGTCTATGGTAAGGGTAGTATGGTAGTAAGTTAGGGATGCACTCTTTTTCCCATTCTTTTTAACGTATATGGTGAATATATAATGAGGAAAGCCTTGGAAGATTGGGAGGGAGGCATCTCGGTTGATGACATGAAAATTAGTAACCTGAGATATGCGGACGACATTACACTTTTCGCATCATCAGAGAAGGAACTTGCTGAATTGTTTCGCAGAGTAGAATATGAGAGAGGATTGATGGGATTCTGTTGTGGACACATCAGGCCAACTTTCTGGAGAACTTTCGAATTTGGAATTTATCAGTGAGTTTGTTTACCTCGGGTCCCTATTGACTAACCAAGGAGGAAGTATATCAGGAAGCAAAAGAAGAGCACAAATTGTCAAAGCTGCAAGCAAAAGTAACCAAGCTGATTCGCATATGGCAAAATCAAAAGGTCTCCAACGTGACCAAAATGAGACTAGTCTGAACATTGGTCTTTTCAATTTTTCTCTACGGGGCAGAATCATGGACAATTAAGCCATCAGAGCGCAAGAAAATAGATACACTTGAAATGTGGTGTTGGTGACGAATGCCGTCCAAAAAAATAAATAAATCTATTCTGGATCAACTTCGCATTAAAGTCAGGCTCTCAACAATCTGTTATCCGAAGATTCATTGGTACTTTGGTTATATTGCCCGACGACAACCGGATAACTTGAATAAGCTGATCGTGACGGGTAAAGTGGAAAGGAAAGCGACCCCATGGCTGATTACCTAGCCGTCGGTGAGACCAGGTAACCGCCCTGATTGGACTCCTAATAGCAATCGCTATTCGAGAAACAGAGGCCGGACGAAGTAGAAACAGCTTACGAGACAAGCCACGGTTGATCTTCAAGGACATGACCTTCAGTAATGAAGAATTCGACCAAGAAGGAAAAGAAAAGTGTAATTAATTTAATTAAAACTGGAGGCAAGAATTTCAAAGATAGAACTAATTAATGATAATACAAAAATAGTTTGATATGCTTACATAGAAATATTTTCATTTGTTCATTTTACATTCTTGTGCATTGTTTTCAAATCCATACAAATGTAATAATTAACTTGTCTTTATGGTAAGGTTCGCGAAGTTTATATGCGCTTTTAGCAGCGATATTATCTATATGACTTTATAACAATAGAGAAACGCAAGTCCTAACAGTATACAAATCAGAAAAGCGTGTCAAGTTTTATTTAACTAGTACTTTTATTTTCACTTTACAGTAATTAGAGATACAGTAATGACTGATTACAAAAATAGTGATTTGTTGCCCACTTTACACTGCATGGAAAGGACCTAAGTTACGTTTTAGTAGAAAGTCTTAATTCATAACAACCCTTTGCTATTTTTAAGTTAAAAAGGAAATTTAATGTTAATATACAGGGTGACTTTGACAAACCCGTCCAAATTCACACAGAAGAATTAGTAAAAGTTATGAGAAACGTGTATTTTAGTTTAGTATCGCATAGTACAAAAATGTTGAGTAATCAGCATCACAAAGTCATTCAAAGAACTCGCAATTTACATAATACGGCGCTAGAGTGTCAATGACCTCTCCATCTGACCTACGGGCGAGCGAAAACGCACTACTCATTTACGCGGGAGAGACAGAGACAGGTAATAACAGGTTAACGTACGAAGGTTGCACCATAGCACTATTCTGTACGATTGAATTAATTATCATATTTTCCTTGGAATGAAATATTTTTTGACATTTTATTTGCAAAAATGGGTTCGTTAAATGATGTTTAGTGTGTAAAAAAAATTTGGACGGGTTTGTCAAAGTCACCCTGTATATTGAACATTGCATGATCTAATAAGATTAGAGAAATAATGTAAGCCCTCTTTAAGAAATGGCAAGCGTCGAAATCTCCTGAAGATCGTGACGCATACCGGGTGGCAAAGCGCGCCATTAAGAGAGCTGTTCCCAGAGCCAGACAAGACCATTTACAACCACTTTACAATAAGTTGGAATCGTCTGAGGAGCAGAAGCTCATCTATAAGTTGGCGCGCTCTAGGGTCCAAGCGGCACAGGACATTTCCAAGTGCCACTGTGTAAAAGACTCTGTGGGCAACCTGCTATATCCTTTAACAGTTCTGTTACCGTTACATAAGGTGTTAGATAGTGGCATATATTAAAGTTTGGAGTCAATGTTTTTTCTGCTATCGATAAAATGTTATTTTGTTTATTCGTACTCAATATGCATATTTTTTTACGAAGATCCGGCCTTCTTCCGTTATAGTTAGATATACTTGGTTGTTGTATGTGATTCTCAGTTATAGCAGTTTGTGATTCGGTTATAAAATTGTTAGATTCATTTACAGATGTTTGCTGTTTAGAATCAGTATTATTTGCTAAAATTTTCTTAAGCGTGGAGTTGCCTTTAATTGAACTATCTGTACTATTATTTCGTTTAAGGATCTCATTTTGCTTTCGAAGTTCCATGTTACATCGCTTCAATTTAATATTTTCAAGAGATAGTGCTTCAATTTCACTATAAGAACTTTTTAATTCCACTTCAAGAGCTTGAATGCGCTCTTTGTATGTTTTTTTTTTCCTCAATATCACTATCGGATAGATCTGGCAAACTATTATATGTTTCATCTATATTATGACAATCTATAATATGCGTGCCAGTGGACTGACCACCAGAGATGCCGAATATCGTGCGAAGTGGAGAAGAAAAATTCGGAAAGCGGACTCCGGGCGCCGAAGTGAGTTTGGGTTGTAACCGGTGATCTAATAAGATTATATTAAGATTTTTTAATGAAACTCCATTTAAGACCAACGACTGCCACAAATATATATAGACAAATAACAAATAGGTTTAACTTCACGTTCCTGACAATGACGATTATGTCGATAAGACAGACAAGTACAGAGTGTACTAATAAATTTACAATGCAAAATGTAGTTACAGACCCAGAAATGCGATTTAAAATATCTTAAATTCTCTTCCCATTTTCCTGGCTGACAACTCCTCTCTTGCTTTCAGCATTCATTCGGGTCAATCATGACAAATGAAAATATTCAGAAATGACAATTGATTTCATGATACGTGACTAATATTAATAGGTGATAATTGCTAGCCTAAGAAGAATAAGTAAGTAATTTGCTATCTCCTAAGATGTTCAAGCAAATTTGATATGTTATAATAAATAATCTGCTACGAATCCAATCACTTTTTCGAATGCCAAAGGTCATGAGGGTTAGAATAGATTTTGAATTACAACTAAAACTTCCGCTCAGATTAATTAGTGCTACAACATTTTAGATGATTTGGAATTAACTATCCCATTGCTCGCTCTCTTACTGTTTTCGTCAGTCTCTCGTGGTCATCACTGTCCATATGAGAAAGGACCCTAAGTCACATTAAATATTGTTTTATCTACCTTCAGCAATAAAAGTTTTACAATGGTATCTGTATAAGCATCTAGGCGAGGAGCAATTAAGTGCGTTAAATGCATTTTATTATCGTGCGATGTATTTACCCGAGAAATTATCTTTAATTAAATCTTTTATGAATTACTGACTTTTCAATGTATTTTATAATTAATAAATTAACTGTTGATCCAACTCCTTTAAATAAATCATTGTGCCTACTTACGTCGCTTTAATTCTAAATCATCCTAATTTTTGTTGAATAAATTAATAAAATTATAATTTTATTTGTTAAAAAATAAAAAGCTTTACAAGCTTAATATACACGTAGCATTTTTTGCTATATGCATGTACGATGCCGGTCTCGGACCGAGATTGCACCGAAGGGGAAGGAAAGATTGCTCTAGAGCAGTGGACTGTATGAGAGAGGAATGGGATAGGAACGGTGGTAAGAGAGACACGATGTCTTGCAACGAGCAAAGAAATTCGCACTGACCTTGATTCCACCCCTTCCCAGTTCGGTTCAGGTCGCTGAGGAACTGTTGCACGGCACCAGCTATAACACAACACTGAACACAGATTTAATGGCACGGCCAATTAGAGTAACCAGGGAGGTCGAACGTCGACCGTCCCGTCCAGTTATTTCGTTAGTATTTTATATCGCACACGGTGCAAAGGCGTCATCCTTTGTCAAACGTTGACACAAGAACACAGTTATTCCGTCCCACCCTCGCTTACCATTATTACCTCACCGAGAGTGAGGGTAGATAACAAAAATCAGGTGGCGGGATTTCAAATACCCTTATGCAAAGATCGAACAATGCATATCTGTAATATGACAAAACAAAGCTCTGATAATATATTAGACTTGTTTTATTTGCTCAATTTTATAGTTCAGATTGAATTTAAAAAAGTCGAGTGTAGTACAATTTTAATGATATGACCTTTTTTTTTTTTATACCGAGGAAAACTGTTACAGTTTCCACCAGCCTCCGGGGGAAGGCCGGTGGGGTATGTGGGATTACCTCCCGAGGGGGCTGCCTACTCCCCTCGGGCGGACCGGGGGCCAAGGCCGCCGGTCCTACCCACTAAAAACCCCGGTCGCCACTCTTGGCCTTAGAGGGGGCTTCGCAGGATCGCCTTTTGGCATTACTCTGCTAGGCCCCCAGCCAGACGTCTCCAATGAGGGTACCCCGAGTGACAGTTCCCGCTGCCGGCGGTCACACTAGACCTGCTGGTGACCAGACACAGAGTGTCCAGTCGGGGTAGGGCACCCTCCGTCTCATTGCCTTCGCCGGGAGCTTCCCCCGGAACTCCCGGCTGGCCGCTCTTACAAGAGAGCGACCGGCAACCCCTTCTCAGGGTGGGATGAGGTGCGCATAGCGTCTCCTTCCCCGATTCGTCCTACGCCGACGAATCGGTGGAGCCGCCGCGTCCTCCTCCCTCGCACGCTCGATGGCCTCCTTCTGCCGCATGACACTTTCAGCGAAGGAGACCACCGCGTTCCAGTTCCTCTCGCTGCGGAGCATTTGACCTACGATTGCCCGCAGCGAGAGGTCACCTCCCACCACACCATGCAAATTAAACCGCTGGGGCCCCCAAGCGGCGCACTCGAACACCGTATGTTCTACGGTGTCTACTGGCGCGCCGCATTCCCAACAGGCCGGGTTCGGCTCCCGCCCCGCAATCTGGTGCAGGTACTTGCCGAAACAGCCATGGCCGGTCAGCACCTGCACCAGTCTGTATGTCAGGGTCCCGCTTGATCGCGAGACCCATTCCGACAAGTAGGGGCGGATTGCCTCAACAGTAACCCGGCCCGGCTCGGGAGGCCCCAGGATCCTTAACCAAGACTGGGTCAAGGCCTCCTGGGCGAGATCCCTGACCCGTCGCGACTCTTCCGGGCACAGCCGGAGTCCCCTCTCCCTGGCGTCGCGGCGCAGGCGGTACGTCTCTGAGAGGACAACCGCCAGCAGCTCCCAGGGCGGGTCGGCTGCCAGGAGTGCAGCCGCCCGCCAGGACACTGTACGGTACGCCCGAATGGCTCTCACGTCTATGACCCTCTGAGACCTTCTCAAGAGGGCCCTGCTACGAGACGTGAGGTGGTCTGCCCAGACAGGCGCACCATACATTGCCATGCTCCGCACGACGCCAGTGTACAATCTTCTCACGGCTGTGCCCAGCCCCCCCACATTGGGCAGGAGTCTGCCCAGGGCGGCAGCGGCCGAGACCAGCCTCGGGCACAATTGGGCAAGATGTGGCCCTAAGCTCCACCTAGGGTCTAGTGTGAGCCCCAGGTATTTCATCTGGGGCTTCACTTCGACCGCTGCGCCCCGGAGCACGATGCGTGCTTCTCGGGGTGGTCTTCTCCTGCGTCGTCCATGCAAAAAGAGGGCCTCCGTCTTTTCTACGGAGACCCTCAGACCGCACGACTCAATTCGGTCCACCACCAGCGAGGTGCTGATGGTGGATCTCCGGACTGCATCTTCATAAGACTCACCCCGAGTTGCGACGAGGGTGTCATCCGCATAACACAACACCCTCGTATCGGGCGGGACTGGGCATCGTAGGACCCAGTCATACCCGATATTCCACAGAAGTGGTCCCAGTACCGACCCCTGCGGAACGCCGCACGCAACGCGCCTCCTTCGGACCCGACTGTGGCCATCCTCCCAGACTATGAAACGGTCCCGGAGATATGCCTCCAACAGCCTCCGCAGATACAGAGGCACTCCATGGAACCGGAGCGCCTCCAGTATCGTCTCGAACGGGAGGCTGTTAAAGGCGTTCGCTATATCAAGCGATACCGCCAGGACCACTTCTCCCTGACTCTCCGCCTCTTGTGATATGCCCTTCAGAGCGGTTAGCGCATCCAACGTGGAGCGCCCCGCCCTGAATCCGTACTGGGCGGCGGAGAGTCCCGGCTCTGCCGTGTCCAGGTGCTGGACGAGACGGCTCGCAACTACCCTCTCAAAGGTCTTCGCCGTCTCGTCCAATAGGACGATCGGGCGGTAGCCGGAGGGATCATCTGGGGAACGGCCCTCTTTAGGAATCAGGCAAAGTCTGCCCTCCCTCCACTGGGCCGGGAACTGTCCGGTGCTGAAGCACTTATCGAACAGCTCCCGAAGCCAGCCGCCAAGGTGAGTGGCGGCTTGGAGGAGCACTCTGCCCGGAATCCCGTCGGGTCCAGGTGCCTTTTTGGTGCCCTGAAGGTGTCGCAGGGCATCTTCTATTTCTTCCTCTGTTGTGGGGGGAGGATCAACGCTCTCCACTCTAAGCAGAGGGATGGCCATAGACGGGGGAGTGAATGCTCCCGGGCTCGGGAAGAGCCCCTCAATTATGCGATTGAGGGCCTCCTCCGACAGGGTCGCCGTTACCGGGGCGCCCGCAGCACGCATCTTCTTGCGCGCTGACTTGTACGGACGCCCCCAAGGATCCCTGTCAAGGCCCTCGAGGAGCTCCTCGTAAGCCCGGGCCTTCGATTGGCTAATTGCCCGCTGAAGGGCTTTCTTGGCAGCATTCTGCTCCCCCTTAATCCTCCGGAGTTCTTCCTCGTCCGGCTGCGGATTCCGGTGTCGGTACCGGTGGACGGCTCTGCGGGCGCGCTGCGCAGCGTTGCGCAGCTCCGCTATTTCGGCTGACCACCAGTACACCTGCCTCCGAGCCGGACGCCGCCGGACCCGTGGCATAGCCGCCTCGCAGACCCTTGTGAGGGCCGTGCGAAGGCGACCGGCCGCCTCCTCTGCTGTTTCCCCAGCGGGCGCTGGGTATGCGTTGTAAACCCAGCGCTCGGCGATCGCCTGGACCTCAGCCATCTCTTTGTCGAGACGGCCGAGTGCCCAGCGAGGGAAATTTTCACCTATTTGCGGCTGTGGAATGCTGCGGAGGGGGGAGACGCTGAATCTGATGTACAGATGGTCAGATAGCATCTCTACCTCCTCCTCGACGTGCCAGTCCACCACCCTGCATGCGACCACAGGAGTGGCGAACGAGAGATCCAAAATTGAACTGCCCTGTGGTCGCACGCAAGTGGGAACCGCCCCCCTGTTCAGGAGGACGAGGCCACTCTGCAGCGCCCACTCTTCTACGGCCCTACCTCTTGCATTGGTGGTAGGACCGCCCCAGGCTCGGGATTTGGCATTGAAGTCACCGAGGATCAAGGTCTTCCTCGGCGGCATCCGGCCGACGGCGGCCCCGACGGAGTCGAGAAATGACTCGAACTCCACCAGGGGGCGGTTGGGGGAGAAGTACACGCCAATAAAGGCGAAATCACCCCAACCTGCCGCCGCATATCCCGACCCATTCTCCAGGAGTTGGAGAGGGAAGCTTTCACCTGCCCGGGCGGTCACTGCCACCGTGCCGTCCCAGTCACCGATCCAATTGTCACGGACCGGGACGAGGTAGGGCTCTGCAATAACTCCAACATCACCACCCCACTCCGCGAGGGACTGCAGGAAGAGGTCCTGCGCCCCCGCGGAGTGGTTAACGTTCCCCTGGAGGATGCGCATGCCCCCTACGCTATCCATTGACAGGGGCATCCACAACCTCCATGACCGTCGGTTCTGACGCTCCCTGTCGTGGCAGGGAGCGCCAGATACCCTTAACGTTGGGGGGGCGGCATTCTTTGCCCCCCATCACGTGAGTCGCTGTTTTGCCCGCATCGGCGCAGACGGCGCACCGCGGGGGCTCGTTGCATTTGTTGGACCCATGTCCCGGCTTCCCACACCGGAAACATAAGTCCGACCTATCCACTTGCGGGGGGCACATCGCTTTGGTGTGCCCCATCGAGAAACACTTATAGCACCGCCTGGGGAGCGGCTCGAGGAGCCTCACTTGGGCCGCCCCCCAGCCGATGCTGAACTCCCCGGTACGAGTGAGCCGAAGAGCTCCCTCGATGGGGCACTGGGCAATTGATGAGCCCAAGCCCCCTGGTCCCTGCCTGATCTTCGAAACCTTGAGGGAATCAGCCGGGACCTGTGCTGCCTCCGCCAGCGCCGACAGAAGGTGCTCCTCTGTGACGGAGACAGATAGCCCGTGTATGTAGAGGCCAGTTCTTTTGGCTGGCCTCGACACGAGCCCTCTGTCCCCAAGGACCACCTTCATACGGGACGCAAGGAGGTCCGCCTTCTCCTCCTTGCCCTCCCCCTCAACCTCATATAAGATGCTGCCATCGGCAGCTCGGCGACTCCTAAGGCCCCTTTGGAAATCCAGGTCCTTAATTTCCACCTGGGTCTCCGCTATCAGGGCCAATTGTGGGAGAGAAATCCCCCTCTCTGAGGCGCCCGGTGGCAGCGAGAGTTGGATTACTGCCACCTTAGGGGGATCTACCCTTACCTTCTTCTTTTTCCCCCCCTGCTGGGTTTTGGGGGGAGAAGCAGAGGGGGCCGGAGGCGCCGTGGCACTGTTGCCCTTCTTTTTCTTCCCCTTTTTTCGGGCCACCACCGTCCATGCCTCCCCGAGGGGTCGCAGGGGAGGCTGGGGCTCTATGGCCGTCTGCCCCCTCCTGGGTGGCAGCTGGGGGAAGTCTTCCCGATTCCACCCCGCATGATAAGTTGGCGGGTGGAAGGCGGGCCACGGCGACGGTACGTACGACGGGCCCGCTCCTCCATACATGGGAGGTGGTGGCGGCGGTATGGTGGGCCGGACAGGAGGTTGCGTTCCTAGTGGTCCAGCACCACGCGCCGCCACATGTCTCCGGGCCCCTAGCGTCCTGGGATGTAGGGACGCTGGAGCACGGGAAACCTCCGGTTCGGTAAAGGGTCCGGGAGTCTGGGCCGCCTTCTTTTTCTTCTTCTTCTTCTTCATGCCCAGTCTCCCAGGCTCCTGGGCTGCACCTATCCGGGGTTCCTGGGCCGCCAGGCGCTTCCCCTTCGCCACGCCCGCCAAGGGACCCCGCGGTCCCCCAGTCGCCGCCCCAGTAGCGCCCCCAGCAGGCGGCGTCGGAGGCCTGATCGCCCCTAGCAGATTCTGGGACGCCGAAACCCCATTCTCTCGTCTAGCGTCCGCAGCGAGGGGGGGCCTTCTCCTGATCGCCGGTAACAGACGCTCCTCGAGGCCCTCAAAACTGGCCTCGATCAACCTCCCTACCGTCTCTAAGACCGACCTTTTCAGGTCGTCAATGTCAAACCCGGTCGCGATGGATGTTGGTACTGCGGCCGGGGAGACGGTAGGAGGGTGGGAGGAGCGCCTATTGGCCGTCGCCTCCGCGTAGGCCTGCCTCTGTGCCTTGAGCTTGCCCTTGACAGCCGCGAGCTCGCGTCTGAGGCGGTCGTTGTCAATCTGGAGACGACGGTTTTCTCCGCTTTCTGATTTTTCCGCCAGGATCTCCACGATGTCTGTGATCCTGGCGGCCGACGCCTTCAGCTGCCTGATGAAGGTCCCTTTCAGGTTGCCCGACCGAGTGGCAACAAGCTGAATTTGGGACACTTCATGGCCCGCAGCGGCCCTGAGCCGAACGAGGTCCATGGACTCCAGATTTTCTGGGGTCTCCTCGGTCGACTCAAATTCTATGTCTGCTGTGGGCACATAAAAACTCCCCGACTTATTATATATGCGCTCCAGCATCCGCTCCCCCATAATTTTCACAGATTCCCCGACATTGAAGTCCGACTCACTGTCAGGGCCGGGGGCGGCGCTGGAACGCCTGGAAATAACTACTTTCCCCCCTTTGCCCCTACGCGCTCTGAGGGTACTTGTTGACCTTGTATCGGGGTCTGAAACCACCGCTCTCGCAGCAGTCTCGGCCCCATCCTTCACCTTAAACCTTTTGTGGGGTCTCGTTGCTGATCCTGATCTCCTCGGATCCATCCTCGTAGGACATCCTTCTGGCGGAAATCGGAGGAAGATCAGCACACGAGATGGAGGAATCTGACTCCTTATCTACCTCTTTCCTCCTTGTTCTTAGAGACCTCCTCAGAGGTCTGCTCTTTCCACTACTATTGTCTCTCTCCCTATCTTCTTCCTCCTGTCTGCTACTTCCTTCCTTATTATTAAAATTAAGTTCAACCGAATAATCCATGCTCATGTAATTATAAGTTTCATCCCATTGGCTCCCCACCCTCCATGGAGTCCGCAAGTGGGGACGACCCAGGCGGAGCAGAGCTCTACGCAAGGGCCGCCAGGGCTACCAACGGGATATAGGGGTAGTCGGAGGCGGTGGGTGCGGTATCCGAGGCATGAGAGACGCAGATGGTTAGGCCACGAAACTCTTGCCCCATCACCATGACCTCCTACCTGACGACCTTCCCTAGCCGGGTGTGTTTGACACTGCCACCCATGACCATTTCCCTGGAGCTGGCTAAGCTGCAAGGCAGCCGTCTGGTCAGAAATCCAGGCCAAACGGGCGTGTTGCCGATGACAGGTTGCCCATCTACACCGGCTCAGCCTCGCAGGATCCCATCATCCCGACGTACGGCTCCGCTGCGTAGGCCGTAACGCAGGTGGCTGTGACACGCCACCCCAGACCCAACCACGAAGTCTAGGGCAATGCGTTACATCTTCGGTCGGAAGTGGTTGCAGTGAGAGAATGGCCGTGAGCGTCGAGCGCCAATCTAGGGCATAGAGCGGCCCCAAGCACCCCCAGCCACACCGACACACAACCGACCCGACCCAAGATGCGGGAGTTGGGGAAAGGATGTGGGAGGTAGACGGGAAGAAAGGTAGGACTCCGTCGCCTTGGAAGGGAAGGGGAGTGAGGCGACGGATGCTCGGGCACCTCGGGTACGCACACCCGTGCACTCCTCGGACAGAGGAGCGCCCCTGAGGGCAGTTAATGATATGACCTGGCACGACCTATGCATGTGATCTGGTACGGACGTACTTTTTCGATCTCCATGGAGGAAATATATATATGATGCAAATATTTTGTATGCATGTGTTGTCCATCAATTGCATGCTTGTAAAAATAACCATGTTACATGGTTTATCATATAATGCAGGAAGCTGTTTAAAATAAAATTTTGTTTTAGTTACTGTTGTCTGCCTAAGCCCACATAAGAAGTCATTCCTCCCCTCTCTATAAAGAAGAAAATGGAGTAATTAAAAATTCATCATCTATAATTTCACAAGTAAAATATATACCCATTCGAAGGTACCCATTTTTAGTACGGCTGCTGCCACATGATCTATATCTTTACGGTCTAGATGAAATAAACATAGTGTTACTGTAAATGTACAGACATAAATGCTCCTGTTAGCCAATATCTATTTCGTGGCGCGACGTGGCAGGAATGAGCATCCTTTCACATGTCAAATTAATGTCTCCACAGTGCCGCTGAGCCGCAACGTTGCCGCCACGACGTTCCGACAATCAGATACTTTATTTCTCGTAAATTGTGAGGGATTGATTTTTTATATAGCTTCTTAGTAATAATTCACTACTATTACATGATATAATGGACATGCTCAATTGTTCTTCCCATTCAACTGTCGAGTCACTGTAAATAAACATACTTGCACAATTCACACAGCGCCATCTAGTCTCAAAATAAGTAGCATAGCGCTTGTGTTATGGATATTAGACAACTGATATTTTTTTTTATTAATGTGGGACAGTAGACAGGCTGACGGCCCGCTTAGAATTTAGCAGTTACTGTCGCCTATGGGTGTTTGCAACGCCAGTGGTATCACGAACACGCTGCTGTCCCATAAAAGTGTAGGAACTTGGGTCACTAATGCCGGAACACAACACAAGGTTATTATGGCGGCATACTTAAGACCAAAGGTGGTCGCCATCCAGACGGGCTTCGGGCCCTACCACGTAGCTAGGGTTGGTTGTTTTGTCTCCTTTTACGACCGGCCGACCCCGGCCGCAGAGGTTAGTATTATTTCTCCGCCCCTGCACGGATAAAATATTACATATACTTTTACTTTTGATATATTACATATACTTTTTTTTTTGTAAATAAACACACATTATACACGTTTATGTATAATATGTATTTATTACTTATCTGGATGTTTACCAAGACGCGAGACGGGAATCGAACCAGTGACCTCTGTAAGCGCACCGTATGGCTATGGGCGCATGCTGGGCACTCAACGCGCTAACACTTTTTTAATACTCAAATGGTTATGTATAATATTATGGAAGGAAGTGCTTATAGACAACTTAATTTCTTCTTCTTCTATGTTCTCTACGTTCTGACATGACCCAAAAAATGACTTCTATTTAAAAAAGAACAAAAGAGAATTTATTGCTTTTTTAATTATTATTTTATTTAATGTCTGGGCTGTGCCTGGCAGTATTTTTTTTTCTTTCCAAGGAGAATGTATCGCGTTATCACTATTTATTGAACATACGTTTATAATTTGAACATATGTTTTTTACTTCTATATGTATATATAAAATCTTATATCCTTAATCTATATATATATATATAACTGGAATCTCGGAATCGGCTCCAACAATTTTCATGAAATTTAGTATACGGGGTGTTTCGGGGGCGATAAATCGATCTAGCTAGGAATCATTTCTAGAAAATGTCAAAAGGTGGCGTTTGAGTACTCCCAATTTAAACTGAAAAATGACTCTTCCTGACATCTATCGGCGAATAATAATACTATTTTTTTTTAAATTGCTTTAACGACACAACAACACTAAAGCTATATCAGCAGATGGCGTTGTTAAGTAACACGAAGTCAATGAGTGTTTGCTTTGAGGTTAGACTAAGAAAATCAATTGTTAATTTCCAAAAACAAAATTTATAAAAAAAAAATACCGAACAAAGCTCGGTCATCCGGATATTAACATAATTATAATACATAACACAACAACATAAATATATACAAGTTCTGTATAAAATATTATTTTCCATCTTATAACTTTAATAACAGACGAACGGACAGTGCCCACCACCCGCTTGTCAAGGTAGATTGGCCGGTAATCGGTATGCAGATTTCACGATTTTTCCTTCACCAACGGTATATTGCAATTATGATATTATACATTAGAGAAAACTAGTCCAAGCAGAGTATGTCTGATGGGGTTCGAACCCATTTGACCACTAAGTATTCATTTATAATTTTATGTTAACAAAACTTTATAATAATAGGTCACATATTATAAGGCATTTACGTCATTACAAAACAGCAATATCATTGATAATACTTTACTTGATTTCGACATCAAATAATATAGATAAATAAACGTAATTATAGATATTGTACTATCGATTGCGGCTGGCGACTTGCTGTCTGCTGTCACGTATGCAGGTTTAAGGCCGAGGCTACATTAGTTCAAGCGATATATGATATTGTTTACAACGTGTATACATTCCTTAGAGACTAACTAGACTTTCATAAATGAGCTGTATACGGTGTATACCACTCCACTCCAGCCAATATCCTTGAGAGATGGGAGGTTATTTGGAATTCTCTTTGCCAAGGAAACCATTGACTCTCCCTCCCAACTTTTGCAACCATTTCGAACTTTTTAGGTGTCCTTTGTAATACGATGTTATCTGTCACTTCAACAATTTTAATGATACAATTTCTTGCCATATATCTATAAACTAGTCAGTTGCTGAGTTATAAGAAATATTAGTAGTATGCCATAGGAGCCCTATTCAACTTCTCTTGCCAAATGGCGTTCCCTGCTCGACCACTGACATCCTAGGATTTTCCTTTCGCAATGGAACGGTTCTTCGATCCATTCTATTTTTATGGTGGTTGCATAAAATACTAGTATAATGAATAGGAACTAACGCAAATGTTATATCACTGGTATTGCCCTGTCATTAATTTTAATATTTTAGATGCTGTAGAATTTACTTTTAATTAATTTCGTGCATCAAATCATAATACCATTACCGAGTCTTAATGTACTTAATAATCTATATCCGAATATACCAATAACTAATCAGGAGCATCTGATGAAGCAGCTCTAAGTTTTGACCTTTAAAATCCTGTTCTAAATAACACTCAATACTCTTTTAAGCCTCGCCCCCCGGTTACATTTGACGTTTACACTTGTAATCCTAGATGCACGACTGAGTATTGCCATAGTGCGTGTACTTGCATTGGTCTATATCCCAATCACTTCTTGTTTCAGGTAATCCTATAATTGATTCTTTTTTAATACATTTTGCTAGTTTACAAACAGGAAAAGACATTGTACAGATTCTTCAAAGTTTGAAAAGGTTAAGCGGTACTTGTACCAGCAAAAACTAAATTTCCTTTTGTCTATCACAATTAATTAGATAACAATCTTCAGCCTCCTTGCAACTACGCATGGAACTCTGGGATATATTAGTGACGTTGCCTTGTCAACTGTGGGCGTATATGGGCGGTTTACTTTATTTTTACACCACTCTGTCGCGATCCTAGTTGCAGTGGGGTAGTCAAACATTTTCACCTCTTAATAAAAGATGAGTGACGGGGCAGCTCTACTCTTACCTCTGCCAGGAAACACACGACATACTATGGATTCATGTTTATCTTCGTCTGGCAAATACAAAATTCCATCCAACTCCCACGTACCACCAATGAAAGGTGTAATTAAAGGAATAAATATTAATTAATCACTGAAACAGCACGCGAGTGGCCGCACGCGACCTATTTGCCGATACATAAATGGCCGTTTAGGTGTTCAGGGTAATCGGCTACTTTAGAAGTATTCAATTATTAATCCTTGGTGATTTCAGGGTCTGGCTTTACCAGGTATTGATTCGCATTATTTATTGCAAATTTAAAAAAAATGCTGACACGGCAATCATACAAATGAAGAAAAATAACATTCTCTTCTACGAATGAATTAAAAAATTACAATTGTGTATGCTTGTACAATGTATTTGCATCATGATGTGCATTTATTTGTGATATATATATAAATAAAGACACTTAAAAGCTTATACTCATTTCATACTCATCAGCAATGACACTATTATTTATTATAAAATAAATTAAATATCTATTAGACAGATTATTTATTGAACTTATTATTTAGATTTCAAATTTATGTATTCTGTTTCCCAAACGATGGTCGGACCAAATAGCGGAGGAACTGAAAGTACCTGTCAGCGACGCACTCCACCAAGCTGCAGAACAGGATCGATAGAGACAGCTAGTTGACGGAATCAAACGGAGTCACGATCCTCAGCCATGAGGGACCGATTGAAGAGAGAGAGTTTGACATGTTTTGACATGTTTGGATATTTTCATTAATGACAGGTAGTAATTTCTATGTTATTTCTATGTTAATTAATAAAATTAGTCCATAGAAACATGTTACATGAGCTTTACATTTTTTAGAGAACGCAATTTTATTTTTGGGACATGTGTGGGGGGTCAATAGAAACTTAACCCCAAGTTTGTGGGGTTGCCGCCCTTGTCCCCCGGCCGCCATCTTGGAAAAAGTGGTGCAAACACTATTTTCGCGATATCTCGAAAACTATGCGTCTTACAAAAAAATTGTATAGACATAATTTGTAGAAAATCGCTTTGCCTAGAAATATGTTCATACAACTTTATGTCTTAAAATTAAAATTAAAGAAGTTATAAGCAAATAAGTGAGAAAATTTCTATAACTTTTTTGTATACATTTTACAAAAAAATTACCTCAGACCAATTTTGTAGATGGTAGATTGGTAGACATTTGTAGGCAAAGCGATTTGCTACAAATTATGTCTTTAAGAATTTCTTGTAGGACGCATAGTTTCCAAGATATCGTGAAAAAGGTGTTTGCACCACTTTTTCCAAGATGGCAGCCGGGGGCCAAGGGCGGCAATCCCACAAACTTGGGGTTAAGTTTCTATTGACCCCTCCACACATGTCCCAAAAATAAAATTGCGTCCTCTAAAAAATGCAATATTAGGTCCTTAAATTGTAACATTTCATTGGACTAAATAATATTGTAAACCGTAAGGGGTAAACTGTTGAAACAATATAATGTAAACCATCTTTATATGCACATAATTTAAACAAAAAAATTTGTATATAACTCTTTATTATTTTACTTAAAAACTACTTAATGCTAAACCATAGGCGGTCTTATCATAGCAACCTCTTCCAGACAATTTGTTATAGTAAAGGAGTCG
Source organism: Malacosoma neustria (assembly GCA_963693495.1). NCBI lineage: Eukaryota > Metazoa > Arthropoda > Insecta > Lepidoptera > Lasiocampidae > Malacosoma > Malacosoma neustria. The sequence goes on from OY856389.1 coordinate 1,144,266, forward strand.
AGAACACAATTCTAAATAGAATGCGATTAGTATACAAGAAAAAATACATGTTGTATCTTGATATAACAGCATCTAAATTATTCACATAATGTGCTTTTGAAAATCTGTACAACAGAAAATACGTATAGTGCAAGAAGTCTCAGCAAACGCTAGTTGATGGAAGCAAAGTTAATGTTTCTTATTTTAGATGCATGCATGTATGTACATAGTTTGTTCGTATATTTCAACTCTACCTATATACAGGTGATATAACGAAAAATAGAGACAGTTACCGACGCTTCAAATCGTCGTGGTATATACTAGAAGCAATGGCAACGGGCTGTTGAACTGAAAATAGGGGAAAAATTAACAGGTAATAAACCTGTAATGTACTATAATAAGTTACTGCCAGTAGGGAGCGTACCATAGCTAGTAGGACTTGTTGAATAACAATGCTTATCCGCTATGAGAAGAAAAACACCAGGTAATATCAAAGAGTTTCCGAGAAATTTCACTGCATACCAGGGATCCAGCATTTCAACTTGAAATGGTGCAAAGCGTAATCCTCTCCGAAATTCTCATGAGGCGCTTGAGGTTATTGACCGTTAAGCCAGCTATGCCTGCCCCAATATTTGGTTACTAGTACAGAAAAAGTGTTAGTACACTGTCTATGAATTATAAAAAAATATTCCGCTATTAAATAATTAATAAAATAAATAATAAAAATACTTTATTCTATAAAATAAATAATAAAAATACTTTATTCTCCGTGGCGGGGCGGACTAAGAATACTAACGTAAAAGGCGACAAAATAACCCTAGCTACGTGGTACGGCCCCAAGCCCGTCTGAATGGCAGCCAACTAGGTCTATAAGTATGCTGCCATAATAACCTTGTCTTGTGTTCCGGTATTAGTGGCCCAGATTCCTGTACCCTTGAGACAGCAGCGTGTTCGCGGTGCCCTTAGCATCGCAAACATCTATAGGCAACGGTAACTTATTACTATTAAGTGCGCCGTCAACCTATGTGCTGTTCGTCAGCAATAAAAACAATGAATCTATTCTCGTCATTAGATCACACGAGTAATTTAAACACACTGCAAAGTGCATATCATTGTCTACCCAATAATAAAGTTGTCTCTTAAAAATAAATAATAACAAGCGACGAGAATAAACTTTGACAAGCAATTAATCTTCGAGATGACAGCACAAATATTTAAGTTGTCCTTAGTTGCAACACGAAAATTATTTTCTCTTTTATATATAATGTTCTTATATATAATTAGCAATCTATAAAAATATATTAAGAAAGTCGTTAAACACTTTTTATCTTATGTTTATCATACACAATAACTAGAAAAATACTCGTTTAAAATAACGCGAGTTTTGTTCAAAGAAATCATCAATTACCAATCGAGCTGGTAGTGCAATAAATAGATTCTGCTTGCTAGATTTTAGATAGCGAAAGAAGAAACATTTTTCCTTTTGAGCTTTGGTCAGGCGTTTTTACTCACAATTTTGATTTCCTAATGACTCGTAAAGGAGTGTCAGGAGAGCGTAGCATTAAAAATTGCGTAGAAAGCTTTGTATGAAAAAGAATCAGTCGATCTTGTTTATTGAGTGGTTACGTAAGGTTTTGTATGGTTCGATTTCCATGCAGGTAAAATATTGAAATTAGTCAATTGCAGAATTTGAACTCACAGACAAAACTGTATAAATCCAGTAAGCGTAACCTTTGAGCCAGCCGTGACATCAAGTTTGTTCTAGTTTAGATGTATGCTCCTATCTATTGTATTTTGTAAAATAAGATGCTATGCAAGTTTTCACCTAGCAGAACAAATGGTATCTATGTTTAAAAAATGCATGTATACATAAATAAATAATAATAAATATATCAAATATTTAACCTGTGGCCATAAGAGCTAATAAATCCGTAGTTCATTGTCCTAAAGAAGCCTTTAAGAATTTTTAATGCCGATAATGTCTATAAAAAGGCTGTCCTTTTGTCCTTAGGCCGTTGAACCCCAGATCGTTGAGATAACATCGTTTATCTGTTTTGCAATATGTTGAAATCGCTTTTAAATCATTGTTAGTAGTTAGTGGCAGATTACCCTATCTTACGACCCGGCAGCCATTTTGTAATTGTTATGCAAATGAAAATAAATTTTGCTGGAAATAGTATTCCTATATATGTCAGATTTTATGATTTCCTAGGGAGGTGATGAGGTGGTTCTTTTTTTAGGGGTCACAGCTAAAAAGTGCAAATAGTTTAATCTGATTTAATTTTGAGACATAAGGTATCTTGCACCGAAATTTCATGCGTAACCAAAGGACATCTTAAAAGCAAGTTCATTAAGCTAAGCTACTACTATCATTTTGTATTATAAATGCAATCGTAACTCTGGATCCGTTTCTAATAACTATTACACACAATGCATAAGATACATGGGGACTTCAATCCTTAACTCATCTTAATTGGGGTAGCGAAATACAATTATTCAACATGGTAATGTTGCCAGCTGGTCACAGCCCCTCCACTTATAGAAATCAATTACAGCTTCATATCGTATTTTTTAAGCATTTAGTTTCAATGTTGCAGTTTTTTTAAATAATCCGTGCAAGGGTGGATTAAAAATACTGACCCGTGTAGCCGGAAGCAGCATAAAAAGCGACAAAATAACCCTAGCTAAGTAGTAGAGCTCCAAGCCCGTCTGGATGGTGACCACATCTGGATGGTGACCCCATCTGGTCGTTAAATACGTGCCAGTTCCCTATTTATTAGAATTTTGCGAAAATTTTGTGTTTTTCTTACTTCGTCCGGAAACTTTTTGATCAATAGTTATTATAATGATAAACACAAGCCTGGATGGGAAGTTTATTTAGGTCACCGTTTCTTCTACCATTTACGACATGCAAACGCCTTTGTAGGACGACGATACTGGTTTGATTCCCATCTCGAGTCTAGTTCTATATGGCTTTTTTAATTGCTGAGGAACAACAGACAGCCTGACAGCCCACTTAATAGTAAGTAGTTACCGTCGCGTATGAATGTTGGCGACGTTAGGGGCACCGCGAACACGCTGCTGTCCCATAGGGTTATAATATATTTCTACTTAAAATGTATCCAAGTGGTTATATCACATGTCTACGTGTGATTTGTCCAAGTATATTTAAAAAGGAAACATTGTGATCTGAAAGAAGATGTAGTGTCAAAAATTGAGAAAGTTATGCTGAGATGGTTTGGCCATGTCGAGAGAATGAATGAAGAACGATTGACGAAAAAAGTGTATAAGTGAATGGAAGTGTTGGAAGGGGTAGATCTAGGCGAACGTTTCAAGACCAGATCAGGCACGTCTTGAAAAAAGGCCAGGTCAAAAGTACCTTAAACCGAAGGGCATGTATGAACGGAATAATGAAAATGGACGAAGCGAAACAAGTATGTAAGGATCGTAGCAAGTAGAAAGAAGTGGTCTCTGCCTACCCCTACGGGAAAGAGGCGTGATTATATATGTATGTATATAGGTATATTTAAAAAATGTATTTATTACCACTTTTTTAAATTAAGTTGTATGTTTTAATTGAAAAAAAGAAAAAACTTATTTTTTTTCTTTAAATTCATTTTGATATAAATATAATCTTATGATTTAATTAAATCAAATTGTTATTTGAAATGAAATTTTCATGAAGGCTTAAGTATGTTTATTTTTTAAATTATGGCTGACAGTGTGAATCAAATAAGAAACTTTCCAGGCCATAAACAACTAGATGAACAGGTTATAATAATTGTTCACGTAAATAATTAAACAATGTCAAACAACTGCAATTACTGCGTAGTTTGTTAATTATCACGCAAACAAGGAAAACCGGAAAATTTTCTTCCGATTTAAAAACAATAGTGGCCACATTTTAAAACCAGTAAATACGGGATGTTTATGATTATGATATGATGTACAAGTTTAATCATTTTCACTAATAGATAGAAAAAAATAGCATGGCCTCAAATAATGTGGGTACGATCATCAGAACGGTCTCAAATTTAATAAATTTATATCTATATACATCTATACAAATAAATAAAATTGGAGTGTCTGTTTGTAATATTAAAATAACCGCTTTTTACTAAGTGCATTCGGACGTATACACGGTACATATACCAAAACAACATTTTTTTACTATTTTTGTCTGTCTGTGTGTTCCGGCTATAATCTCTGAAATGGCTGCACCGATTTTGCCGGGACTTTCACTGGCAGATAGCTGATGCAACGAGGAGTAACTAGGGCTATTTTTATTTTAGAAAAAAAAAATAGTTTTTGTTAAAAATGATAAGTTTCGGAAATTTTATATTCCAATTAAAGTTGACCTCATATTTATAGGGTTCAGCTTAGGCTGGACTATGTAAGTTCGAACACACGTATTCCGAAGGCGCATGGCGTAGTTGCATTCGATAACACTGACTGTTTGCATATTTCATTTCTTTATATTTTAGGGTTAATAAGGTTTGTAATCTAAAATAAACCATAAGATATATCCATAAAAAATGCTGCCCAAAGTTACTATTCCACGCGGACGGAGTCGCGGGCACTGCTAGTACATTATTAAATTACTAAACCAATGGCTCCACTTTAAGGCTAAGAAAAATTTGGAGTTCCTCCGCCCACGGGGGAGTTGAGGGTATTTTTTATAGCTGAGCAAACGGGCTGACAGCCCAGTAAATAGTAATCAGTTACCGTCCGTCGCCTATGAATGTTTGCGACGCCAGGAGCACCAAGAACACGCTGCTGTCCGCATAAGGGTACGCTGGGTAACTAATGCTGGAACACAACACAACGTTATTATGGCAGCATGCTTAAGATCAAGATTGGTTGCCATCTAGAGGGGCTTGGGGCCCTACCACGTAACTAGGGTTGTTTTGTCGCCTATGCATGGAGAAATGATGAGTATGTGGGATGCTTAGGCCTGAGTAGATGGATTGACATTGATGATAGGCATCAGTATGTGACAATTATTTTACAATACGTATTATGGTACATACATATTAGGCACCTGGTAGTTAAGTGGTATTACACTTGAAGATCATTCTAGAGGTCTTAGGTTTAAATCTTATTAACCATAATGTACATATTATAGTCTAACTGCCATATACCGATGGTGAAGGAAAGTTATGGGGAAATTTGCATACCAAGACAACATCTTACATGCTTATGGGCTGTTATTATATGCCGTGCCTTTGTGGAAATCAAGCCGGTGGCCACCTGAGGAGGTCTCCGAGTATGCTTGGCTTCCACATAAACGCAAATAATACAACTTTTCCTGTAACGATAACTTACTGTTTTACGGATGTAATAATGTACTACAACATCCGTGCAGTTCCGGAAATTCAAGATCAGGAACAAGGAAGATGATCTTGGTTCTTACTGATAATATATTTAGGACATTATATGTTTGATGTTTTGTGCAGACTACGTAAGTGACCTTGAACGGTCATAGTTCGACTCTTTGAGGAATATAGTTTGTGTTGTTTCCGATCAGTATAAGTCCGATAATTCTAGGCACACAAAAAGTCTACCTACAAAAAATAATCATCATTGGCTTGGCCTTGTCCCAATCATTTAGGGTTGGTACATTTTGTCTTTTCTTTCATTTTATTCTATCCTACATTCTTCATCTGTCACTTCACATATCATATCATGCATCACACATTCTTTCCATCGCTTTATAGGTCTATTTCTGTCCTTGTACCCATCTACTTTCAATTTCAACATTCTTCTAGTAATATGTAACCTTATATTATTGTTAATATTAAAATATACATCTCTATCAGTGCACGTTATATTAAGATTGCCACGTATCTAAGTTAAAGGAAAACGTTTTTATCCGTGCAGGGGCGGAGAAAGAATACTAAACTCTACGGCCGGGGTCGGCTTGTCGTAAAAGCCGACAAAACAACCCACCCTAGCTACGTGGTAGGGCGTCAAACTCGTCTGGATGGCGATCACCTTTGGTCTTAAGGATGTCGCCATAGTAATCTTGTGTTGTGTTCCGGCATTAGTGACCCAAGTTCCTGTACTCTTATGGAATAGCACCGTGTTCACGATGTCACTGGCGTTGCAAACATTCATCGGCGACGGTAACTGCTAACTATTAAATGGCCAGTCTGCTGTCCCAGGAATAAAAAAGCCCAAACCCCGTAGTAGGACGTTGTAGGTTATTATCAATTAATATTCTATATAAAAAAGTTATCCATTTACATTAAAATCCATGGTCTCACGTCTAATATAACTTCAGCATTACTTATGCAGTACAAATATGGAGTGATGACCTTCAAGATTTCCTTATGTGCATTTAATTGGACAGCTCTTCCGTAATGACGACACGTGCGAGTTGCGTGCCAATAAAAAGTTTGATCTCGCGTATACTTAAATCCTTTTAAAAACTGAAGGCTTCTTGATGTAAATATAATAGGCTCTTCATCGAGAGACTGAGTCGAGAGATACTCAGAGAACTGACATTTCTTTGTCCATATTCATAACCGTTTATTACAAGCATTCTGTTTGACGTACATTTACAAGGGAAATCTTCTTTTCATAACCAAATATGGAATCATCATAATGCAGTTAGCATCAAAAGCTGGTACTAATCTAATCTCTCTCTTTGATGCATTTTCTTGATCAAAATTCCAAAAACATCTGGAACAGGTATTACGGAAAAAGAAAGTCGGGTCAGACTTGTGTCTGAAGTAGAGAACTCTCTAGTCTCTGAATGGGGACGACAAAACCTTGTCCAGTTCAACCCCTGATGACGCAAGTCTGCGTATTCTCTGCCAAGAAAACCCCATTCGCACCTGCACGACAGTTCCAAGAAACTGCTCTTTCCATCTCAAGCAGTATTGGGATCCTCGGTGTCGACGTCACGAATGATGTGCAGTTTAGGAGACAGTTAGGGGGCAAAGCTAAGCTTGCCTCCAAAAAACTGGGTGTGCTAAACCAGTCTAAGCTCCGGTTTGTGCTATACAAAGCACAGGTCAGACCGTATATGGAGTAGTGCTCACATTTATGGGCTGGAGCACCCGCCTGTCAACTCAATCCCCTAGACTCCATCCAACAGCGCGCAGTTCGTTTGTCGGCGATCTCATACTCACAGACGGTCTAGACACGCTTGGATTTAGGAGAGTGCGTCTCTTTGCGTATTCTACCGTCTGTACAACGGGGAGTGTTCTGAAGAGCTATTTAGAATGGTGCCCTCGTCGTCTTTCTACCACCGCACTGCCCGCCATCGGCTGGATGGTCATCTCCATTACTTGGAGACTCTTCTTTCTTGTACAAAACAGTCCTCAAGAACGTTCATGTTGTGTACTCTCAGGATTTGGAATGAGCTTCCGGCTGAGGTTTCTCAGCGCGGTACGATATGGGTTCTTCAAAATTAAACGTCATAAAATTTCTTTGAGATCGGCAGCGCGTTGGTATTGCCTCTGACGTTGCAAATGTCTATAGGGGACGGTGACCACCTGCTACGGTGGGTCGTTTGCCTGTCTGCTGAACTCTAGCTATAACCTCATCCTGCAAACCCCCATATTATATATAACCTTCTAACCCACTGCAAAGAAAAACCTAAATATTACCCAGCTGCCTTTTAGAGTTATCCAGTAACCATCTAGTGGCATAGTTACAGCATCTTTTAATTCCTAAAAGACCGTACCCACGTTCGCAAATATATAAGTATTTAGCAATATAGGCAGTATTGTCATCTCATCATCGATTAATTAATCACAACTGCGTTGGATATTGAAAGAGCATCGATAAATTTAAATATCCAACCTATACATATACCTAGTCAGGTCATAAGTATTGTCACACAGTAAAAACTTTTCTTTTAGAATGCTGGCCACAAAAAAGTTTATTGAATTAGAATTTAGAATTGTTCATGAAAATAAAAATGTATAACTTTTAGAATTTTACTCATTTTTAAATATGGAGTGGACGCTTAAAGAAGACCGTGTTGCAGTTATTGCGTTGCATCGTTGCGGTTACGCGCCAATTCAAATTTTTAACATACTGAAAAATTTGAATATTACCAAAAGATTCGTTTATCGTACCATCAAACGATACAATGAAGACTCTAGTGTAGATGACAGGTCAAGAAGTGGTCGCCCTCGGTCTGTTAGGACTCCAGCAGTGATAAAAGCTGTGAAGGCACGAATTCAAAGAAATCCCAAACGTAAGCAGAAACTGTTGGCCCTTCAGATGTGGTTAAGCAGAACCACGGTGAAAAGGGTGTTAAATGAAGACTTAGGGCTTCGGGCATATCGAAGAAAAACAGGACATCGTTTGAATGCTCGTCTAATGGACCTGAGACTGAAGAGATGCCGCGCTTTGTTGAAGCGGTACGCGGGAAAAAAATATCGGGAAATTCTTTTTTCGGATGAAAAAATGTTTACCGTAGAAGAGAGCTACAACAAACAAAATGATAAGGTGTACGCACACAGTAGTGAAGAAGCGAGCAACCGTATTCCGCGTGTCCAACGAGGTCATTTTCCATCCTCGCTCATGGTATGGTTGGGAGTTTCTTATTGGGGCTTAACAGAGGTACATTTTTGTGAGAAAGGTGTAAAAACGAATGCTGTTGTGTATCAAAATACAGTCCTGACGAACCTTGTGGAACCTGTTTCTCATACCATGTTCAATAACAGGCACTGGGTATTCCAACAAGATTCGGCGCCAGCTCATAGAGCGAAGAGCACACAAGACTGGCTAGCGGCGCGTGAAATCGACTTCATCCGGCACGAAGACTGGCCCTCCTCCAGTCCAGATTTGAATCCGTTAGATTACAAGATATGGCAACACTTGGAGGAAAAGGCGTGCTCAAAGCCTCATCCCAATTTGGAGTCACTCAAGACATCCTTGATTAAGGCAGCCGCCGATATTGACATGGACCTCGTTCGTGCTGCGATAGACGACTGGCCGCGCAGATTGAAGGCTTGTATTCAAAATCACGGAGGTCATTTTGAATAAACTTTAATGTCATAAGAATCTATGTTTTGTTAAGTTCATTTTGGTATATGAATGGTTACATAATTAATAAACTTGTTACAATTATTTTACATTAAACATGTGACAGAATTTATGACCTGACTAGGTATACTCTCCTTCAATCGATCTTCAGTGAATGAATGCCTAGAAAAATCTATTAAAAGAAAAACTCGTAAAATATTATCAAAATATTTACTTTACGACTAATTTACACATGCATATAGGTAGTACATCTATACTAGTACAACTGCCGTGGGCGCACGCGCTAAGTGCCCTGACCTGACTCAATGCTAACTATCCATGTGTGAGAGGTGACCTGTTTACACGACGCTGTCTCTGTGTGAGTGCGCGTGGCCGTGTAGAAGCGGGCTTGTTTATATCAACACATTCAAAGATGATAGACGGATGTGACCGGTTTGATACTTTATCTATTTAGAATTATTAATTAAAACATCAATTTTAATATACTCAAAATTTAACGCAAAAAATAAATTATAATACGACTGTAGTGGCTAACTAGCAGTTGACTTATTGCGGCTGCGTTTAACTAAAACAAAATATTAGTGTGATCTAAGTTGACACTTGTCTGGGCGTTTATATATTTATAAATGGAATTTGGTTAATAGTCTTAAATTGAAAAATAATAAAGAAAGAAAGCCAACATTAACAATTACTTTTTGGTCGTCAAACTAAATATATTGAAAAGCATTTACAAATACAAATTTCTAGTTATTAGTGATTTACACAAATATCCAAACAATAATTGATATTCCCTTTAATATTTTTATTGTATATATAAAAGACAATCATGTAGTTTCATGCATTACAAAATAACAAGGCTCACCACTGCAGAGAGGATTTAAAAAAACATTTAATATCTGCTGTACCTTCTTGATAAAAAGCTATTGAATTTTAATAGTACCAGTTTATCATATTTATGTAAATATGAACGAATAATGTAGCCTGGAAATAGATATATAGGTAGCTATAAAATTTATTAAATAAATGAAAATGAAAAATATTTTTAATTTTTACTTTAAAGTTCACTCTTCAACCATATTAGCATTGATGTTGTAATATTTGATTACTAAGTAAATAAATTAGGACATTTTTATAATTAATAACAAAATATATGTGTATCAAAAAATAAAGTCAAGCTATAAAAATAAAATAAAAAGACAAGTATCAAACCTTTTATCCGTAGTGCAAACTCACACTATTCCGCTTGAAGTACTAAGTAGTGTGTGTGTGCGTGTTTACAGATGATAAAATATTCGCGTATATTCAACTCTTGCGCACTATATTCGTTGTAAGTCTTTGCCCGCTCGTTCCCTTGGTACATCCATTTAGCCCGATCTGTGTTAGGGTCATACGCTGCGCAATTTATGTGTTTATTATGATTTTTATGCACATTTAAATGTGGCGATAGCGCGTAGATTGATTATAACTGGCTCTTATCTAGCTATCGGCATCTGCGCAGTTACTTCATTACACTCTTGAACAGATGAAATTACCTTTTAGCCTCCATGCAATACTATGGTTATTTCCGAACTTCTTCTTATTGCTTTCTACATCTTCCACACGCGCCTGGAAGTCCGGTATTATATAAAACTTCTACTTTAAAGTAATAACAATAACACAATGCATCGAGTTACTTCTTACACGTTTCCAAATAGTAGCGAGAAATGGTTGCTACTTGTTTTCTTTTTTAGGAATACCAACCGAACCATCCAGAACTTCAATAAGGAAACTCCACAACGGTCTTTTTCCACTCGTAAGCTAATAGAATTAATAATTTGTCCTATTCTACTAAAAACAAGAAAATGGTTTGACTTGTTATAACAAATTTCAAATATTTGGTAATAATTTTGTATGCCAGTAATTTCAAGAGTCAGTTTCATGTGATTGCTATTCTAAGAGATTCCCTGCTATTTTTTCTGGCAATCATGTCATACATATATAATCGAAATTATTTCTGTAAAAGCGTTGATACATTATCGTTTCACATTTAATTAATTTAAGCAATGTATTATTTTATTACAATTTACACTCATCTGAAGTAATATGACACTACAATTAAAAGTTAAACCAATAGTAAAAAAATATACTTCAGTCATTTCTCACTTCGATTACGTCATTAATGACGAATTGGTCTACATCATATAATTTGGGTTGTATTAAATAAAAGGTAAATAAGAGCTGCTTCCAGACCTGTTCCTCTTACCTCGATAAGAGGAACCCAATGGAGCACAATGTATATTGTGTCACACTAGGAAGACTTATCATATGTATCAGTTATGTCATATATATATTTTTCTTTTACGCTGCGAAATCCTGGACGATTAAGACAAGCGACAGAAGGAGCATTCGTGCATTTGAGATGTGGTGTTGGCGGCGTATGTTGCGTATCCCATGGACGGCCCGTAGAACCAACATCTCAATTCTTGCCCAGCTTAACATCACCGCCAGACTCGCTACTATCTGCTTTCAACGTATCCTCGGTTACTAAGACCACATTGCTCGAAGAGATCTCGAAAATTGGTGGGAGGGTTGACGGAAAGAGGCCACGCGGGTGATCTCCGTTGCGATGGACATACCAAATAAGGTCCCTTACCAGCATGCCAGTTGCAGAGGTCATGAGATCGGCAGAAAATAGAAGTATCTGTCAAAATCTAATACGGCGAGTGATGGCAACTCCTACAGACTAGACACGACCTTCAGTAACTTAAGTAGGCGACTAGAAATAATGTATAAGCTTTTTACACTATCTACTGGATTGATTTTCTGAATCTCACTAGCAAAAATTGAATATTCCCTAAACGTTTTGGTAAAAGACCGATTATCTCAATCTTCTTTAACTTTTAGAGCGCGTACCGTCGATAGACTCTCGGACGTGTCGTAGCGCGCGCATTATAACGTGTATAATAAGTTAATAACATTTGTAAATAACTATTTAAAATATGTCAATAACACATAACAGAAAGAATTACGAGAATCCATCTACAATTGAGGAAAATATTTAATAAGATACTTTTTTCAAAAATCCTTTCGCACTTTATGCAAAATATGTGAAAATTAGCTTAACACGAAAAGGGTTAAAAAAGAAAACAATTTTATAATACAGGTATCACATAAAATAATATTTTATGTAATACAAGAGTTGCAAGTTTTATCAGTTTATTATTAAATTTTGACGTGAATAATCAGTTTTAAGTCATTTAATTAGATTTCGTTAAATAATGTGTTATTGTTGCCAGGATATATCAAATTGGCGACGAGGTTAGGATTTGACGATTGATCAAACATTTAAATTAAGTTTAAATTTTTCCGTACATGAAAAAAACCGGTGGTGTAAGAATACTAATCTCTGTGTCAGTCGTAAAAGGCGACCAAACAACCCTAGTTAAGTGTTAGCGCCTCAAGCATATAATGCCGGAATCATAATAACCTTGTGTTGTGTTCCGGCATTAGTGACCCTGGTTCCTGTTTCCCTGTGGGACAGCAGAGTGTTTGCAATGCCCCTAGTGTCGCAAACTTCCATAGGCGACAGTAACTGCTTACTATTAAGTGGGTCCTATTGGGTGGGGCCTATTTATTATTCCTCAGCATTAAAAATAAATTACAAAATGAGTTAAGTTTTTAATAGTTTCAAAGTCCCTTCTTTTCTTCCATATGGAAATTGATCAGTTTTGTTAAATAGGATTTAATTGGCTTTAGATATATCTAGAAACAAACCAGTCATGTCTGTAATAAAAAAGCCGTAAACTTTTAGTATCATTCATGTCGTTGTTACGCAGGGCTTAACAAGAATCTAGTTGACTTCTAAACTAAAGCAAACAATTATCGTAATGCTATTAATTTAATTTATTACATAGCCAATGACACTTTATTTTATATACTATGATATAATAAATGCCCGAGAAAAACAAGATTGCCTTCTTGCCGTATTTTGAAATGTATATCAAATATAATAATATTTTATATATAAAAGAATCTTGAAATTGTCGTAACCAAAAGTCGATCGTACAATGCTTCTACATAAGACTTTAGGTGGCGCTCAGGGTTTTGTTTATTATGCCGATGTAGACGATACTGGTCCTCACATCTTGGCGAATAAAGGTGGCAGCTATAGAGTGAGAACAGTCAGACCGACAAAACATTGTTGACTTACCCCGATACAAAAAAATATCAAAATTCAAGAACACGGCTTTTCGTTTGATAGATTTCATTTGTTTTACTGATATCAAATAGGGAGAAATTTAAAATTTTAAAAAATTTAACTTCAATATTTATACCATTTTAATAAATTCTTAATATTTATCATCTCTGTTATAAAATATTTACTGTGTGTGAATAAATGTACAAGAAAAGATTCGCTTCCGTGCGTCGGTGTGTGTGACATATTAAAATGTCATCCTGGTAATTACATGACAAGCTCTTACCGACCAAGTGATACTCTTAATATATTTATGTATTCACATATAAATATACAATATTTCAGGCAGCGCCATCTAGTCCCAGAGTAAGCAGCAGATCGCTTATATTATGGGTATTAGACAACTGATATCTTTCTTTGGTAAATTAAATACCATAATTAAATTCTAACAGAGGAGAGTGGAAGGAGGAAGGATAAGGGCAGGAGGAAGAAGATAATAAATTAAATACCCTCGCTGGCCTTCTGTTGTTCGAAAGGCGTTGTTCTACAGAAGTTATCAACATATATAAAGCTAAATAAGCAGAATATAGTATCCAACCATGTAGGTCTCAAAAAAAATCCTTCACGAAAACAACAATACCTTATATTTTGGAAAATTTCAATATGCTGAGACAATTTACACAACGCCATCTAGTCCCAAAGTATACGCACTTGTGTTATGGGTACTAAACAACTGATAAACTACACACTGATAAACACCCAGATGCGAGACGGGGGCCCATGACCTCCGTAAGCGTACCGAAGTGCATTAGCCGGCATAGAGGTCATCAAATAATAAGGCCCATAACGCCTCCTTGCTGGGCTTGTGCACCTTTATACGGAGCAGATGGTGTATTCGCCATGCTTCTCTAAGTCAGCTTGGCAGGTTACTCCTTAATATCAGTATGCAATTTTCTTCACAATATTTTCCTTCGCTGTAAGTGGCAATAATATCATAATATACAATGTCTGCGCCTTTTACGACTTAGCTACCATAGTTAAAATTAAATCTAAGTGTTCCAGGCGAGTGGTATCCGAATACGGAAAAGCAGAATCGTATGGCGTGCTATGTTCTGTCACCGTTACAAAATAGTGATTGAAAAGGTAAATGTTCCAGTTTAACCTATAAGAAAAGCTTGGAAAAAGAAGGAACATGGTTTGATCAACATCGTTGATAATCTTATAAAATATTTTCCAGCGTTAGCTGAAAACTTGTATCGTAGAGTTTTTACGAATCACTTACTTATAACCCCTAAGCGTGTCGTTATATTAAAAACACAATATAATAAATATAAAACACTGCTGTAAAATTTAAAAATGTTTTTAACAATAAAAACCTCTACCATTATCAAATAGAAGGCTATATTTTCTATTTAAGCCAAGCCGGAGCAGGTAGCTTAACAAAAAATGTAGTTTTATAATAAACTGAGTAAATTTATGTCAATAATGTAAACATAAATCAATACTCATTTTACAATTATTCTAGAATTTATTATAATTCAAATTAAATTAGTTATCTAGAGGCGGCGGGCAACCGCAGCTGCGTATTGAGTCACTCCGACACAAAGAACAACAGATAATACAGAGAAAATACGTGCTACATTTTTTGCCTAATTGTAATATGTATATACTCCTATTTTTAATAGCAATAATATAAGAATGTTAATTTATTGCCAACAAAAAAATAGTCGAATATAATATTATTTTATTTTATATGCTGTAAATTCAAGAGTTCCTTATGAAATTTACTAATGTAAATATGATCACATTAATAGAGAATTTATAAAAATTATATTTGTTTTGCGTGCTATATAAGACGTGATTTCAGGATTCCAAATATTTGCGAGTAATTTTAGTATAAAGACAAGCGCTGCGTATCTCTAAAAACACGTTTGCGATGACTTTCACCGTATTTCCCTGAGTTTTAGTGGATAAGTTCTACATAATGGAACTATTCCGCTCTATAAATAATCGCCATTGCCCCGTGCGTATTTAAAACTGAGCCCTTACTAGCAAATAAAAGTAAATGCTAATTCAGCTTGTCTCTTATCTTTATAATATTGAAATTTTGCAATAATAACCATTGTTTATCGAACAACATGATTCATTATGTACATTTTAAAAATCAATCATAAAATCAAATAGTTAAAATAATAAAAGTCAATATTACATTTGTCAAAATTAAAATCATAACAATAAAACATACCAAATAAAATAGCACAGTACGCATAGAACAAAAATCACGTAAACGAATTGTGCACTGCAGCAACAGTTAATGTAGGCTACATCAATAAGAACCTCTGTTGGATGGACGGCTGTCGCCTCCTTCTGCGAGGCAGTCATGTCCGCAAAGGAGGCGGCAGAGCGGGAGCGGGAGTCGACCACCACACTCCCCTCCCGCCAACGCAGGCTACGCCGGCGGCGCCGGAGGGCCAGTAACGACCTCCGGCCGCCGTAAAAGCGGGCGCGGGCGGCCCCTCGGGAGAGGACCCGCCGCCCGCACTATTGCCGCGAGGGAGAGGGCCGCGTGCTGTTCTGTGGCCCCCCTCAACTGTTGATGCAGGAGAGCGCCGGGGGACGAAATCCTGACCCTCGGCGCCAACAATTTAGAAGGGGCCCGCCTTAAGACAAAGGGCGGGCCGGCGCCGGCCCGGGCCACGAGATCGGCAGGCCATATATCCGTGGGCCCGGGCGTAGGCGATAGGAGAACAGCGGGTTTTTTTAGTGGGTAGTCGGATGGTCGAACATCTTTCCCGGAGTCCCACATATCCCTCGGTCCCCCCGGGCCGGGGGAACCCATCAAGAGAGGTTTTTCCCCGAGACCAAAAAAAAAATCAGAACCTCTGAAACTTTGTTACTCTTTGCGATAGAACTGCGTTTGTTCGTACCGCTCCGGGATATATCCTTGCAGACGGAGGCACACTTAAACCGCTGAATTACTGATAACCATAAAAACAAACGTGCAGTAAACAATAAGTATATATTTTATAATCGCAATTTCATTATTGTGGTGAACGTAATATATTATTACAAAGTTATCTAATTATTCAGTATTTAATATTTAGTAATCAAATTAACCACCACTAGATGGCGCCTGTGGTAATATTAGCTCACGCTAACTTTTTCTAACGATGATTACAAATCCATATGGAAATTTAGTGTATGTTGTCGTTGAGGTCGTGGGTCTTTGTGGTCGTGTGACGTGGTTGTCGTATGACGTGTGCTCGCTTTGAAACTTTGAAGAGTTTGAAGTAATATTTACAGAGGTCGTTGTTGTCTTTGTAATCATTACCTGGTGGAGTGGTGGTCATTTTGATAATATTCAACGCTTGGTTGTGGTGGCTGCGTTCAAGTTATCCAGTTCGTTTACAAGTTCTTGTAATGCGCACACTTCTGTTGTTATCTACACGATATTATATGTATATTTAATCCTTCTGATTGATTTAATAAAAATTGTACGGACAGTTAGTAATTTGTATCATTGTGAATAGCGGTTACCGTCACCTATGGGTGTTTGCAAGGAACTTGGGTCACTAATGCCGGAACACAACACAAGTTATTGTGGCGGCATACTTAAGACCAGAGGTGGTCGCCATCCAGACGGGCTTGAGGCCCTACCACGTAGCTAGGATGGATTATTTTTGTCGTCTTTTACGACAGTCCGAACCCGACCGCAGAGGTCAGTATTCGTTCTCCGCCCCTGCAGGGATATAAAATTTGATTTGTTCATTGCGGTTAAATCTACGCATCCACAGACTTTGATTTGGAGATTTTGCTTGGGTCTCTTTTATATTTACCATATTTATTGATTTTTTTTTATTTCTACTAATTAAATTGCACAATCCATATTCAAAAGTCTATTCATATCCATGATGTCATTGACTTCACCAATAGTAAACTTTTGGCATCCCTATTTTTTTGATAATTTATTACTTTTATGTTATCTATCTCTAATTATTTCTAGAATATTCAAATCACAGCTAGACGTTTTGTGAAAGGACTTTGGTAGTAGATTTTAAAAGAATGAGAACCCATACGTGACGTGGTGCGCAATATAATAATATCAAAAGAAAAATACCTACCAAGTAAACTAATGGAATTATATAGTCGCAAATTAAGGGTTTTATTTAGAATTTTGCAGTTACCGTCGCCTACGGGTGTTTGCAACGCCGTTGGCATCGCGAACACGCTGCTGTTCCATAAGGATACAGGAACTTGGGTTACTAATGTCGGAACATAACACAATATTATTACGGCGGCATACTTAAGACAAAAGATGGTCGCCATCCAGACGGGCTTGAGGCCCACCACGAAGCTAGGATGGGTTGTTTTGTCGGCTTTTACAACAGGCCAACCCCGGCCGCAGAGTTTAAAATACCCTCAAATACAGGTTTTCACTTAGTAATGGATATCTTATAAAGATAAGGAAAAAAACCCGCCTTGACCTGATGACAGGTGTTTTATGGGTCGGAAGAAGATGTAGTGACAAAAATTGAGAAAGGTATGCTGAGATGGTATGGCCATGTTGAGAGAATGAATGAAGAATGATTGACGAAAAAAGTGTATAAGGCGAGTGTGAATGGAAGTGTTGAAAGGGGTAGACATAGGCGGACGTTTCGAGACCAGATCAGGGACGTCTTGAAAAAAGGCCAGGTCAAGAGTACCCTAAACCGAAGGTATATGTATGAAGGGAATAATGAAAGTGGACGAAGCGAAACAAGTATGTAAGGATCGTAGCAAGTGGAAAGAAGTGGTCTCTGCCTACCCCTACGGGAAAGAGGCGTGATTATATTATGTATATATGTATTTTTATGGGTTGGAAATGTTATGGAGACAATTTAATTTTCTATAATAATGTTTGTTACTGAATCGTTTTGAACAATCACTCATTATTATTACATTTGTATGCGACCCACAATTAATATTAAATAATAATGACCGGTAATGTAAACAATACGCTGACCTACAGTTTATCGAACCATACTACGTGACTTAAATAATATTATGACCTCTGGTCAAGTAGTTGAACATTGTATTAACTAAGAGTAAAGCGACCGCACCTTTCGTGGTTTTGCATGAAAATTGTAAACATTTTAATGAATACATATAACAATAGTAAACAAAGTTAATAAGGAAAATGTAAAATCAAAAAGGAATGTAAAATTAATATAAGCAAAGGTTAAAAGCTACTCAGGGTGTCAAGTGGCTGGTATTTTATAAAATATAATAAGAATTGTACTTAATACACACACACACACACACACACACACATATATATATATATATATATATATATATATATATATATATATATATATATATATATATATATATATATATATATATATATATATATATATATCATCATCATCTAAGCGTTATCCCGGTTGCATCCTAAACTTTCGTTTCGGTGCCCGGGGTCCGCTTTCCGACTTTTTCTACTCCACTTCGCACGGTCTTCAGCATCCCTGGTATTTAGCCCATTGGCACGCATATCACCCCTTACGACGTCAAGCCAGCACTTTTTGGGTCTACCCCTCCTGCCGGGGCCCGGCGGAGGCGGCATGGCCAGACATTTGTTTCCCACGTAATCATCCGGTTGCCGTAAAACGTGGCCGTACCAACGGAGCCGACACTCCTGCAGTTTATCCGCAATGTCATGGACATGAAGACTGCCGCGAATGCGGGAGTTCCTAACGCGGTCCTTCCGCGTCACTCCACACATCCATCGCAGCATATTCATCTCCGTGACACGCAGTTCTTGCCTGTGTCGCTCTAGCAGCGGCCACGCTTCACATCCGTATAAAAGGACAGGCCTAATGATGGTCTTATAGACCTGTCCCTTCAACTTTACCGGCATCTTGGGGTCACAAATGACACCAGTTACCTCACGCCATTTGGCCCACGCGGCAGCAATGCGTGCCTTGACGTCACAATCGATGTCACCAGACGCATGAAACACAGATCCCAGGTATTTCACTTGGTCCGTGCGCTCGACCGTGTCGCCGCCTATGCGTACGGGTGTGGGATCTGTGGAGTTACAGGCCAAGTACTCGGTCTTCGCCACATTGAGCTTCAGACCACCGTTCTCAAGCGACTCCTTCCACGCCTTCACACGTCGCACCAGCCTACCCCTGTCCGAGTCTGCCAGCGCGATATCATCAGCATACATAAGCAGCCACGGGGGCTGCTCATGTGAGTTTCTGATGCTGTCTGACAATACGTCTAATACCACGCTAAACAGAAACGGACTAAGGACGGATCCTTGGTGCACCCCGACGGTGATAGCGAAAGGTTTTGTGTCGCCAACAGCGGTCCGAACTACAGAATCGGAGTCACGGTACATGTCTTGGATGATGTCAATATAGGCCTCTGGAACCCTTTTAGATCGCAATGCCCACCAGATTATCGCGCGAGGAATACAGTCGAAGGCCTTCTGCAAGTCAAGAAACAGGCAATGCAGAGGCGTATTCTTCATCCTGTATTTCTCCGCGACAATCCTTAGGGCAAAAACCGGATCCATGGTCCCATGACCAGGGCGAAACCCATACTGACATCCCGAGACAGTGCACTCCTGCCGAATCCGAGAGTCGATAACCCTCTCGAGGAGCTTCATGGTGTGGGACATGACCTTAATCCCCCTGTAATTACCGCACTCCTGCACCGACCCCTTGCCTTTGAAGACTGGAGTAATGATACTCAGTCTCCATTGGCTCGGGATCGTACCGGTGAGGAGTGTCCGATTAAAGAGGTCGGTTAAGATGCCCACACCACGAGAGCCCATCGCCTTCCAGGCTTCGATGGGGACTCCATCGGATCCAACAGCTTTCCGATTCTTCATGCGGCGAAGACAATTCTGGACCTCTGCAGGCGTTACCAGTGGCACTAGTCCTTGATTCGGAGGAAGATCTGGCGGCTGCACCTCTTTTTGCTGCGTGTTCAGCAGCTCGTGGAAATATGAGCGCCATCTCTCCTTCACCGCGAGGTCCTCGCATAGCAGGTTGCCCACAGGGTCTTTTACACAGCGGCACTTGGAAATATCCTGTGCCGCTTTGACCCTGGAGCGCGCCAACTTATAAATGAGCTAGCTTCTGCCCCTCAGACGACTCCAACTTATCGTATAGTGGTTGTAAGTGGTCTCGTCTGGCTCTGGCTACAGCTCTCTTAGTGGCGCGCTTGGCAGACCTATATGCGTCGCGATCTTCAGGAGATCTGGACGCTTGCCACTTCTTAAAGAGGGCTTTCTTCGCTCTAGTCTCCCTCTGGACTGTGTCGTTCCACCACCAAGTCTCTTTGTCACATTTGCGACCACCCTTAGACACACCAAGCACCTCCC
Organism: Malacosoma neustria; assembly: GCA_963693495.1. Classification (NCBI taxonomy): domain Eukaryota; kingdom Metazoa; phylum Arthropoda; class Insecta; order Lepidoptera; family Lasiocampidae; genus Malacosoma; species Malacosoma neustria. The sequence goes on from OY856389.1 coordinate 1,164,800, forward strand.
TCGCCGACCCAAGGATAGCCGCCTGAATCTTGTCCCAGTAAGCTTGAACCGGTTCGCCCTCACCACCGGCGCACTTGTCGCCGATGGAAGAGGCGAGCTCCTGGGACTTGACTTCATCGAGCAGCCACCACCTGATTCGACGCTGAAGGCGATCGACACGTTTGCCTTTGGGCTTCACGCAGAGGTCCATGACAAGAAGACGGTGTTGTGCAGTGAGACTCTCACCGGGTATGACCTTGCAGTTGGCTACTTTGCTGATGTGGTGTCTCCTAGTGAGTAGGAAGTCGATTTGGGTAGCATTCCTCCCGCTCTTGTAGGTGATGAGATGCTCGGGTCTCTTTTTGAAATACGTGTTCACGATGGCAAGGTCGGCAGCCGCACACGTATTGAGGATATCCTCCCCTTCCGCGTTGCGGTTACCATACCCAAATCCACCGTGAACACGCTCAAATTCCCCACATTCATCACCCACATGACCGTTTAGATCACCGCCCAAAACGATCCCATGTGACAATGGAATCCCACGAAGCACTTCTCCGAGTAGGTTCCAAAACGCTATCTTGTCGGCGTCGCTACAACCGGCCTGTGGCGCGTAGGCGCTTATCAAGTGGGTGACTACCCCACCAACAAGCACCCTCACAACCATAAGCCGATCGCTACAGCGCTTCACCTCTAAAATGTCGTCCTGGAGCTCCTCCGAGAGCACTATGGCGACCCCATTTTCCCCACCAGGTGCACCCGTGTAGATCAGTTTGTAGCCATTCCCAATGAACCGGGATCTGCTGGCCTTCCACCGAGTCTCCTGCAGGAACGCCACGGCCACCCTCCGCCTGGAGAGTACATCGGCCAACTCTCTCGCGCGTCCAGTCAGCGTGCCAATATTCCAAGTTGCGAAGCGGAGTTTCCTTTTGGATGGGGCTAGTGTCTTTAGCCGTGCTCGCCCACGGCACGGCAGCCCTAGTCCACTTGTCACAGGAGTCGGGCGAAGTTCCTGCGCGTCGTTATGCGGCGACGCCCTATCCGTGACAATTCCCTTTCTTGTTACGACCATGTTGTTTGGCTAGGTTTTGGTTTTTACGGGAGCGACTGCCGTCTGACCTCCCAACCCCTAGAGGAAAACCGAGAGGTGCACTTCCTTTGCCGCATGCAAGCTGGCAAAGGAGTAGTCCATCAGTCGCCTTTTACGACTCCCTTGGAATGACCTGGGGTGACCCTATTCTTTTCACTGGCCGGGGTCACACGGCACATATATATATATATATATATATATATATATATATATATATATATATATATATATATATATATGTGTGTGTGTGTGTGTGTGTGTATGTGTGTCAATAATACTTCTTTTCTTCTTCTTTTCTTTTTCAACCTTTCACCACCCAATGCCGAGTGTAGGTCTCTTCTAATGCACTAAATATAGTAACATACAAAAAGAGCACATTTTAATAGTTTAAGAAAATGTGAAATCAAAAAATGGAAGAATAAAGAAAATGACATAAAAGAAAGACAAAAGATTATAGCCGCCAGAACGAGAAAAGAAAAAATGCGAAAAAATAAACGGAAAAACTGAAAACGGACAAATACATTTCTAGCGTCGGTAGCTAAAATAGTAACGCCCACAAAAAAAGGAAAGTGATGTACAAAAATCAGGGTAAGAGGTTTGATTTGGTTGAGAGGTCCAGTTATGATTAAAGCTCTTTAATATTTTTCCTTATATCTGTTCTGGGATTTGGCCCAATAGATTATCAGTTGTTTATAACTATAAATTATGTATGACTAACTATACGCTATTGAAATATGATTGTTTTGGAAATATATTATGTTGTGTTGTTTTGTATGTAAATTAGTTTTAATTTATTTGTTATCAGCGACCTCGTTCACTTGTACATACAATTTGATATTTTATTTTTCCGGGATATTTAGTAGTCTATGTCTTATTCCAGTTATTTATCTCAATTCCCAATTTCATTTAATGCTGTTCAGCCGTTCTAGCGTGATTAAGTTACAAGTTATTGATACTTGAAATATTAAATATATATTATAAATAAATACTAACATAGTAAATATAGTATAAATAGTATAAATAGGAATATAAATTGTTAAATTTGAATTATTTCAAATATTAGTTATATTATTATAATTAAACAACAATATATTTTTATACACATACTCACAATATTAACAACGTTATATCAAGAAATATTTTTATATTGTTTGTAATAGTCAGAAAGTGAGTATATATACAGTTTTTTTTTATTGCATAAGGTCAGCAGCAAGCTGAAGACCTACTTAGTAGCAAGCAGTTACCGTTGCAAATTGGTGTAAGCGTCACTAAGGGCACCGTTAACACGCTGCCGTCCGCGTAAGAGAATTGGAACCTGTATCACTTACCGAAACAATGCATTATTATGGTGGTATAGTTAGAGCCCAGGTTTGGTCACCATCCAGTCGGGATTGAAGCCTTACCACCCAGCTAGTGGTTTTAATGTCTTTTACAACAGGTCGCCCTAAGTCGTAGGGGTCGACTCCAGCCCTGCAGTGAGATAATCACCAATAGATGATGGTATAGTTAACCATAAAGTCATCCAGCACCACCGTCTATGTGCCGCACTCTGGAAAATTGGCAATTATATACTCGCTTGAATTGAAGTACGTGGATTTCTCCTGACTGGAGAAATAGGACGTTAAGTGAACAACTTTTGCACTTCTATAACATGGCCTTTTCTAGTCCAAAGAGACGTAATAAAATATTTAATTTGATTTCACGTGGCGGCTGACCATTCCCCAATAAAATTTAATATCAGAGAGCCTTGTCTGTTGTGATAATCTACATGGAACCTTATTCTATTGTATTCAATGCTTAAGAATGTGTTCGAGATCATGAAATAACTATTTCCATACACGGTAAGAGAAAAACAAAAACATGTTTTCGTTCAAATTTACGCATTATTGAAAATAAAGTTTAAATAAAATTGAGTAAATATTTTGTGGTTTTACAAATTGTCTTTTGCGGTTTATTATTTTGTCAAGGTAAGGTAAGTTTGGAAAATCATCCTCAATGAGCAAGGAATGTTAAAATAAAAAAGGACTACTCCACCTTAGATCTATGACTTAAAAGGTGACAAGTGAATTTCTCCTGCCTATATAATGGCACATCAGGATCATGGCAGCACACCGACGCATATAAGGCGCGAAGTTTTGAAAATACGCCATAATCTCAAAAGTGGAGACAGTTGAGAAGCTGGGTTTACACATTTTGAATAAAATGTTATATGATATATGTTATATGATTTATGGATAAAATGTTATATTTTTTATATAATTATGTTGAACATTTTATTACTATAAACGTTTTATGCCGTATTATATTTTTGTACTATGTTTTTTTATTGCTGCGAAAATCCAGACAAGTTGACGGCCCACTATAATAGTAAATTACAGTCATCTATGCATCTTTACGACGCCAGGGGCACCGCGAAAAAGCTACCGTCTGTATATGGGAACTGAAACCTGAGTCACTAATACCGGAATAAATCACAAAGTAATTACGGTAATATATTTTAAGAAGAAAAGTATATTTAGGGGTCATCCAGGTGGGTTTAGAACCTAGGGTTGTTGTATCGCCATTAGGGATTGGTATTCCTACACCTTGTTTTTTCATTCGTTTACCCATAACGTTCTGCTGCTGGCTTCTGGTTTTGAAAGGCATATTGGTTTAAGTGGTATATGCCACTATGCGATTCAAGCTCATGTCCTTCAGCTTAAGTTCCGAATGTGATATCACTTAGCTACAACGTATTTAATCTAATTTAGTGTTTAAGCTTTTATTATTTACTGTTTCTTCTTTATCTGTAAATAGTGTTCTAATAAATGAATTTTCTCTAGAAATTAAACTTTGTCTGAGTTTTATCAAAGAGATTATTGCAGCTATTGAAGTTGAATAATTATTTTGTGAATTACAAGTACAAAGACAGAAGAAGAATTAAAATACATTTATAAAAGGAATAAAAATAAATATCTTTGTACTTGTAATTCACAAAATAATTATTCAACTTCAATAGCTGCAATAATCTCTTTGATAAAACTCAGACAAAGTTTAATTTCGCAAACTTGCCACAAATATGAATACTCTGCACTTAACGTGACACTGGAAATGTCGAGTTATTTCACAGTAGCGGTGTCTGGAGATGGTTACGACACTAGTGTCTAATTGCAAGTATTATTGCGAGAGCAGACGTGTACTAAGTTGGAGTTCTATCGGTGCAATTTGAACTGTTTCGTACTTCGAATTAATTGTCGACTAGTTCCAGGTACTGTTTACTATTACTATGTATAATGGAATATTCTGTTCTAGAATATTCTGATATATTCTAGAAAATTAATCTAACATATTTTTATTTAGTTTCTCGTTCATCAAGTTTATCAATGCAATATACATATTATTTTCTTGTGACACCGTCATCATACATTATATTATTGTACTCTATTGAAAAATTCTTCTCTTTGATGGCTTTTTACGTGCGGTGTATTTGTACTAATTGCTATGTAAAATTACTGTTTTATTTTGTATTTTTATTATTCCTCTGTCAGCCAATAATCATCAATAATTTGCACGCACTGTTATTAGTTATGGACAAGTTTTGATACCCATTTTAATCTAGATTCAATTGTATGACTATTACATTAGCGTAATTTTTGTAAACATAAAGTTTACGGTTAAATCTCAAGTTATAATAATGTTCTTTAATGGCAAGAGGGTGAACATTAGAAATTGTTTAACGTCTTCAAGTAATGTTTAATGAGTCCGCAGTATATAAGGCTCTATCGAATAGATCGTTTTAAATTTGGTAGACTATCTCTTGAAGGCTACCCACAAAGTTATCGTCCAATAAATTTCAAAATAAAGAATCATTACTGCGAAAAAGACCGCCGAATTATACGTGATATGAGTAAATGCTTAGGAAATAAACCTCAATTTAATGAAATTCTACATAATCATGAATCATATTATCATGTGTCATCACATCATCACATACTCGTAATCGTATATGAGCTGAATCCGGAACTGAAATAATAATAACATAAGCTTACACTTGTCGACAAGTTCAAAAGAAAAAATGATAACTTTCAGTGACGAATTTTAAACTTTATCCGGAAACCCTTAATCAAAAAAATGGTATAGATCAAGAAAAGTGAACGTCAAGCCTGCGTAGTATCTTCTGTGGGTAAGGTAGTGTTGACTGTCTAGGATTGCGCAAGGATATTTCTCCTAGATTATCTGCTGGAAGGCTCTACAATTAACGCATATTATTATTCTCAATTTGCTAGTTGAGTCACTGTACCTATTAAGATACGACTTGGAAAGCTACATAAACATACACCGATTAAACAAGCTAGTTTATCATTGGGATATGTGTATTCAAATAAACTGTTTAAAAAATCTTTGGAAACACTGTATATTATACGACAAATCACTCGTTTCGTATATCCCCCTTTAAAAATCATGGAAAATCCTAATTCCATATATTATTAGGCGTGGTTTATGACATCAAATCTATCTTAAAACTAGCTGTGCCCGCGACTCCGTCCGCGTGGAATAGTGACCTTATCACTAAGGGGTATGAAAAATAGATGTTGGCCGATTCTCAGACCTACTCAATATGCTCACAAAATTTCATGAGAATCGGTCAAGCCGTTTCGGAGTAGTACGGGAACGAACATTGTGACACGAGAATTTTATATATAAGATTAAACAATGTACCTTTCTTTGAATATATACAATTCCTGTAATTTTCTTATATTTAAATATAATATATGAAAAATAAATATAATAATATTAAATATAATACATGCAGCGCAGGACCGATCATTGTGGAGATCTTTGGGGGAGGCCTTTGTCCAGCAGTGGGCGTCTTCCGGCTGAAATGATGATGACATGGAAAAGCCATAAAAGTTTTACACTATATATTTATTAGTATCTATCTATAATTTTGTCTGCATGGTATGATAGATGCCACATAACCATTGAGAAATTAAAAAAATATATACTTATAATAAAATATAATATAAATAAAACTTTCACTGGGGATGTGAAAATGGATAGAAAGATGAACGGGTTTTTTTTAAAGGGGACTACTATCCGAACATTTTTTTGGTCTCAGGGAAAACCCTCTCTTGGCGGGTTCCCACGGGCCGGGGGAACTGGAGCAATGTGTGACTCCGGGAAAGATATTCAGCCATCCGACTATCCACTAAAATACCCCGCCGTTCTCCTATCGCCTACACCCGGGCCCACGGATATGTGGCCTGCCGATTTCGTGGCCCGAGCCGACGCCGGCCCGCCCTTTCTCAGGGCGGGCCTTTTTCTTGTGTTTAGCGCTAGGGGGTCAGGGTTTCGTCCCCTTGGCGCTCCCTTTTATTATCTGTAAACTACCATCCAACCCTAACTCCGAAACGAATATCGAAGGTATTGAAAGTATTTAATAACAAAAAATAGACTACAAATTGTAAAAAGAGCTTTATTGTTAGTTAGCTTATTTTTCTTACTATAAATATGAGACTCTCTTAATTGCTTTATAGCGTTAGCAACCCCACCGAGATCGTCGCATGTGGCAGTGACCTTAAGGCACCTGCTAGGTACATTTACAGATTGATGATTATATTTGCAGAACATAAATTACAGGCGATAAGGCTGAAATCAGACTCTATCTTCTTATCTATCTTGATCCATTGTAATATAATTTCGCAAAATATTATAGCTAAGACAAAAGAAACTCTCCTGAAAATAACTAATTTGTAACTAATAGTAGTACTTTACTTATTTCTAGCCGGAAAAAACACCAATTTAATGCTAAACTAATTCTTCACATGCGGTTAAACGACGCCAACTTGCAATGCACTAAACATCTAATAACTGTTAAACATAAAACACTTTTATAAGTAATAAAAATGAGAAAGGACCACGTTTAAAAAAGTTCAAACAACACCGTCGAGTACTAAAATAAATTTCTGAGTAACTTTTAATATACATACTTCATTTTTATTATAACATAATTATTTTAGGTGTCGTAATGATTTTTATCTGATGCGGTATGATCACAAGATCGTCTGAGATCCGTCGGTAGACGCCTTGATATCTAAATATTGCTGCAGTCAATGCCTATTTTGCATAATATAACACAATTACCACGTACCTACAGTAAAAGAAAAGGTCGCGAATAAACCTGCATAACGTAATCGCCGGTATAGTACAACCGCATCGCCTTGGAAAAGCGTAGTGAGGGGAAGTCCTAAGTCCAAAAGTGGGACGTTATGGATTAATAATCAAGTGATCGGCCAAAAATCACGGTACATAAATATATATAATTTTAGGGGGATTTTTGCCATAATCGCCACGCTTGGCAGGCGGGTTGGCGATCGCAGTATTCGCGGTTGGTGATGCTCTCACGGAAAGATGCTGCTGCCCATCCTCCGTTCTTTGTATCCCTTAGTCATCTCTTACTACACCCACGGGAGGAGATAGGGTGGTGCTATTCTAGTGCGACATCACACACATGATGATTGCAAAACTGAAGTGGCAGTAGGCTGGGCACATAGCTCGGAGAACTGATGGCCGTTGGGGCAGAAAAGTCCTCGAATGACGACCGCGTACTGGAAGACGCAATGTTGGTAGGCCCCCCACAAGATGGACCGATGATCTGGTCAAGATCGCCGGAATAGGTTGGATGAGGGCAGCGCAGGACCGATCATCGTGGAGATCTTTGGGGGAGGCCTTTGTCTAGCAGTGGACGTCTTCCGGCTGAAATGATGATATACATATTTATATACATATTTATATATATATATATATATATATATATATATATATATATATATATATATATATATATATATATATATATATATATATATATATATATATATATATATATATATATATATATATAGATGATGATGATATATAAACTGTATAATATAATGAGTAATACAAAATAATTAAATATTCTGACTATAGAAAATACTGGAACGTATAATAATTTGCTCTGCTGCTTTATAATTGAAACCATTCTAAAATGATATCTCAGAGGAGTCAGTGAACTCTTACAGCAAAGAAGATAAAGTGGAAGTCTTTGGATGTGATCTTCATAGAAAAATTAGCTGAACTACGATCGTTTGTCGAAATTAAGTAGAGTAGTATGAGTAACATGACAACTGGTATATTAAGTTGTCTGTAACCCATACTACAACTACATACACACTTTCCTGCAGTTCTTTTGTAAATAACTACATATTATAAATACGTAAGAAAACTACTTACAACTTCAAAGAACTTTTAATTTATTTGAGAAAACAAAAATTTATACATTAAATATAGATATTAAATGTAAATATTTGTAATGAGTAAATGTACAAACAAATGGCATTGTCCACAGTTTCAAGATTAAAATTAATGTGAACTAGATGACGTTCTTGTAATTTACATGTAACGTTTAAAAAAATATGAAATATACAATTAGTTAGAGATATACAATATATATACTTGTTAAACTTACGATGAAACCTCTTTTAGTGAAGTAAAGAATATATCAATGTCCTCAAAGTTATTATTACAATCATCGATGAGTCGTCGTAAAGGGGCACACGCGCCTGCGTTTGTTCTGCTTACATGTCGCGAACGAGGCGCGAACATGCCTCACATCCAGTGTTGTTCTTGATACGGCAATTGCCGTAATATACGGCATTCAGGCATCTTAACCATCATAAATACGGTATACGGCAGCTCTTTGATTACCGTATTAAAATATACGGTAATTGACTAAAGTGACCAAAAAAAACATATCGTTCTATCTCTCGCACCAAATTGTAAACCATAGATTTAGTAGAAGCCCCACAAAAATAAACGTCAACAGAATTCAATCAAATGCAATCGTATCTCTGAGACGTTAAAGTCTAAAATCTTTGATTTTTAGGACGTATGAGAATCCCCGGTATAATCGTTATTGTACTGTAACTATTGTGACTGTGATTCTCTCATTATTAGAGTCTCATTGCTTCTTTGGTTTGCTGTATGACACGATCTATCAGTGAAAGTTATAAGATTTCTTTAAGTTTTACTAAATTGAAAATGAGTGTGACAATGACGACGGGTTACCTCCACCGCAAAAAAAGTTAAAAAGTAAACACATAAAACAAAAGTATAGAAAGCAACTTTTTAAGATATTTTCAAAATAACAATGGACAACAAGCACTCCACACTTTTTTACAATAAAATTCATATTTTTTGTTAATCCCCCTATCCTTAATTTAATTTTATTGAAAATTATTTTTTACCTTTTAGTTTGACTTTTTATAAAAGCGTGTTTTTTTATTAATTTTAACTTTGCAAAATAAACATTTTGTACAATACGGCAATTTTCTTAATTTTACCTTAAAATCCGGCAATTTTACAATTTAAATACGGCATCCCTAAATTTGTCATGAACAACACTGCTCACATCCCGTCGATGAACAGTCCTAGGGACCACGTCACATTGTAATCTCGGTGCAGTCGACATGACCACGACATAATATGTTAAATAGCATGCAGCTAGCTATTTACGTCGGGATTTAAGCTATAGGACATTTCGAGGGTGATAGGTACTGACGGTAGCATCGATAATGCATAGCTCTTAGAAACTTTCGTTGAACATTACAAGATTAGTGGACTACTGTTACACAAACTGGAAAAGAAGTTGTGTGTTTCCCTTTATAAGCTGGGAAGACAATCGTAAGTCTTTCCCGTTAAAACTAAATCACCATATTTCATATATTTAGACACAGACTTTTTTATTGCTGTAGGATAGCAAACAGGCTGACAGCCCGCTTAGAATTTAGCAGTTACCATCGCCTATGGGTGTTTGCAACTCCAGTGGCATCGCGAACACGCTGCTGTCCCAAAGGGTACAGGAACTTGGATCACTAATGCCGGAATACAACACAAGGTTATTCATACTTAAGACCAAAGATGGTCGCTATCTAGACGGGCTTGAGGCCTTTCCACGTAGCTAGGGTGGATTGTTTTGTCGCCTTTTACGACAGGTCGACCCCACCCACAGAAGTTAGTATTCTTTCTCCGCCCCTGCACGGATAAAGTTATCCTCCAAATTCCTCGTTTTAGATACAACATAGATGAAAGGCTTTTAAAAAGACATTATCGAACTTCAAATAAATTGAATGATAGAGTAAGTGGAGCAAATGTCGTTATACACAGTTTGTAACAAAAAATTAAATATATTTTATATAAAAAAATATATTTACATACAAAACATCTCAAAATACTTCATATTTCGACAACGATAAATGTCAAAATCAGATATTAAAATGTTTAATTTATAACACCATTTAGCTGAAAACAGGACGTCGTTATATGCCTTTGTCGTGTAGTTTCGGAGAAGTGCATTTACTGGTCCACTTGAAAGAGTGACAGTTATTATGTGAGCATTGTCAAATTTTTGACAGTGATGCTGTCAAACATCCTTTGTCAAGTGAAAATAAAATTTATACAGGTCAAACAGTTCATATTTATATACCTACTTAGTTAGGTAGACTTCCGACGACCATCTAAATTCGATTTACTAAAGCTATTTTCGCTATTCATGCGACCTTGACAAAATCAGTGCCAAAAGGTTTGAAGCCATATACTAAAAACCAATAACAATAGTTAGACTTCAAAGTCTAGAGAAATTTGTATGTACGGGTAAGCAGTATGGCCGCTTGTACCAACATTATCCTATCAATAGCACACATCTATAGGCAACATGGCAACAAAAGAAACAACACTTCTGGTTAACAATGGCACCACTATTCTGCTGATGTAGTTGAAGCAGCTTGCTGAAGTTGAAGGAGCTTTAACTAGCCATATCTTCTACTTTATGTCAAATGAATACTAACGTACATGGGCCGTATACTAGGGCAAGTTGTGGGCTCCAAACTTCGTTTAAAAAGATACAGAAGGCGAATCTTATGGATACGGGAGATACTTTACTCTGTCGCATTGACCATCGTTTTTTGGGTGTGCAAGGACTCTCTGCTAATAGAAGCCCGTCTGGATGGCGACCACCTTTGGTCCTAAGTTTGCCGCCATAATAACTTTGTGTTGTGTTCCGGCATTAGTGACCCAAGTTCCTGTACCCTTATGGGATAGCAGCGTGTTCGCGATGCCAACGGCGTTGCAAATACTCATAGGCGACGGTAACTGCTAAATTCTAAGTGGGCCGTCAGCTTGTCTGCTGTTCTACAGCAATAAAAAAGTGTAATAAAAAAAACTAATTTCTAAATTAGGCGGATTGGATTTACAAATAATAACTGCTCGTATGACGATGTACGATGACACCGTTATTTAAGGAACCTTATACATGCGATAAATTCACACACACACGTCATAATAAATATATAAAGATGTTTATCATAAAGACAGGACATTTAACAGGCATTTATCAAGAACGTATGATATATGCTACAAACATGTCATTCGTGGCGCTTCTCACGTAAAATATGAAAAGTGCAAAAAAATTGAATTTTTTACGCATATGACATATATTATGACAAGATGTTGATTAGATGCTGGATTTAACTCAGTTTTGATGTTAAAATGCCGGTGTTAATTGAGAAAACAAGTGCTTTTAAAAATTTCTTTAGATTTTTGAATCGAACAAACTTTCAGTTCAATTTAAGCTAGAAAAGTCAAATGTGTATGATATTTAAACCAAATGAGCATATTAATCTTATCCAAGCTGGGGCGCAGAAAGAATACTGACCTCTGCGGCCGGAGTCGGCCTGTCGTTAAAGACGACAATACAACCCATCCTAGCTAAGTGATAGGGCCCCAAGCCCGTTTAGTTGTCGACTAGCTTTGGTCTTAAGTACGCCGCTATAATAACTCTATGTAGTGTTCCGGCATTAGTGACCCTAGTTCCTGTATTCTTATGGGACAGCAGCATGTTCGCGATGCCAGTGGCGTTGCCAACACCCATAGGCAACGGTAACTGCTAAATTCTAATTGGGCCGTCAGCTTGTCTGCTGTCCTACAGCAATAAAAAAAAATTTACGCCATCTTCTGGCAGTTTTATTAATTTAAACGCCAGATGGCGTTTTGGAAGAACGAAAAGAATTATTAAATTTGTTTATTGTCATCAGGTCATGACAGTTGTGTAAAATTTTGAATTTGTTTGATCGTTCGATGTGGGTAAAAATCAAGTCCGGAAATTCTGTTATATAGATAACAAGCGAAGAGTGGCGTCGTATTGTAAAACAGGCTACAAAAACCTCAACTTGACGGCCACGACCACTCTGGCAAGAGTGTAACGCCAGAGAAGAAGAAGAAGATACGTAGATACGTACAGGTCAAGTTAATAAAAGCTTACCTAACAATATCGGCATGTCTCTTAAAGATTAATATTATTTTGAAAGTAGCTCGGAGAATATTTTCAAAATAAAACTAAAAGAATACTTACTGTCTGAAACATATGATGATTTTAATAATTAATATCTTATATACATAACTTTAATTTCTTGTTATATATGTAATTATATATATTTTAGTGTGTGTGTGTGTTTATACATTATTATATTTACATTATTATTATATATTATATTTAAATTTGATTTTATAGTTTCGTCAGAGTTTATGTGCACAACCCTGCCTCTTTATTCTTTCCAATCTCCAACATTAGGTTTGCTGGAAGAAAACTCTTTTAGGGTTAAGCACGCCTATGTACATGTCTCATATCTTAAATTTTATGTGTGTAATCAATGTAGTGTACAAAGAATAAATAAATAAATATTTTTAACCGACGAAAAAACCGGAGGAGGTACTCAAGTCGACGCGTATATTTTTTTCTTTTTTTATTTATGACAACGCATAACTTCTTACAGAGTAGTCCGATTTTAAAAATTATTATTGGAAAGGGTATACGCCGAAATTGGTCCCATATAAATTTAAGAAAAAACTTCCAACCCAAAGGGTACGAAAACAGAGAATGATTGATTGGTCACTCACTGATTATATCTATGACCATGCATAACTTTTAACAGAATTGATTCATTTAAGCATGTAGTAATTAATAGATTATAGCCTATAAAACTTTTTAACAAAAAAATTAAATTGTCTAAATAACTGATAAACAAAAAATAATAAACCTTCTTTTTATTAACCTTAATAACTAAGTTCTTAAACTTTTTTTTGGTTTTGGGGAAAAACCCTCTCTTGACGGGTTCCCCCGGCCCGGCGGGACCGAGGAACTCCGGGAAAGATGTTCGGCCATCCAACTACCCACTAAACAATCCCGCTGTTCTCCTATCGCCTACGCCCGGGCCTACGGATATGTGGCCTGCCGATCTCGTGGCCCGGGCCGGCGCTGGCCCGCCCTTTGTCTCAAGGTGGGTCTCTTCTAAAGTGTTGGCGAAACATACTACAAACACCCAGACGCGGGACGAGCATTGGATCCGTGACCTCCGCAAGCGTACTGACGTGAGTTATTCCTTACGCCACGGAGTTTGGAGTCTAGATGGATAGATAGAATACTATTTACACCAGGATAATGTACGTGAATGGAGTTACGGATAAAAGCTAATACATCAAATGAGTTCATGTCAAGTAAATAACTTTTTTTGTTGAGCACGAGGTGCCGATGCCAGAAGCATGGCGAACACGCTGCTGTCTACGTATAGGTAAAAAAATTTGGGTAGCTAATGCTGTAACACAACGCAAGGTTATTAAGGCAGCATACTTATATACTTAATATCCGGATGACCGAGCTTTGCTCAGTATTTTTATAAATTGTGTTTTTTGGAAATTAACAATTGATTTTCTTAGTCTAACCTCAAAGCAAACACTCATTGACTTCGTGTTACTTAACAACGCCATCTACTGGAATAGCTTTAGTGTTGTTGTGTCGTTAAAGCAATTTAAAAAAATAGTATTATTATTCGCCGATAGATGACAGGAAGAGTCATTTTTCAGTTTAAATTGGGACTACTCAAACGCCACCTTTTGACATTTTCTAGAAATGATTCGTGGCTAGATCGATTTATCGTCCCTGAAACCCCCCGTATACTAAATTTCATGAACATTGTTGGAGCCGATTCCGAGATTCCAATTATATATATATATATATATATATATATATATATATATATATATATATATATACCTAGTCAGGTCATAAGTATTGTCACACAGTAAAAACTTTTCTTTTAGAATGCTGGCCACAAAAAAGTTTATTGAATTCGAATTTCGAATTGTTCATGAAAATAAAAATGTATAACTTTTAGAATTTTACTCATTTTTAAATATGGAGTGGACGCTTAAAGAAGACCGTGTTGCAGTTATTGCGTTGCATCGTTACAGTTACGCGCCAATTCAAATTTTTAACATACTGAAAAATTTGAATATAACCAAAAGATTCGTTTATCGTACCATCAAACGATACAATGAAGACTCTAGTGTAGATGACAGGTCAAGAAGTGGTCGCCCTCGGTCTGTTAGGACTCCAGCAGTGATAAAAGCTGTGAAGGCACGAATTCAAAGAAATCCCAAACGTAAGCAGAAACTGTTGGCCCTTCAGATGGGGTTAAGCAGAACCACGGTGAAAAGGGTGTTAAATGAAGACTTTGGGCTTCGGGCATATCGAAGAAAAACAGGACATCGTTTGAATGCTCGTCTAATGGACCTGAGACTGAAGAGATGCCGCGCTTTGTTGAAGCGGTACGCGGGAAAAAAATATCGGGAAATTCTTTTTTCGGATGAAAAAATGTTTACCGTAGAAGAGAGCTACAACAAACAAAATGATAAGGTGTACGCACAAAGTAGTGAAGAAGCGAGCAACCGTATTCCGCGTGTCCAACGAGGTCATTTTCCATCCTCGCTCATGGTATGGTTGGGAGTTTCTTATTGGGGCTTAACAGAGGTACATTTTTGTGAGAAAGGTGTAAAAACGAATGCTGTTGTGTATCAAAATACAGTCCTGATGAACCTTGTGGAACCTGTTTCTCATACCATGTTCAATAACAGGCACTGGGTATTCCAACAAGATTCGGCGCCAGCTCATAGAGCGAATAGCACACAAGACTGGCTGGCGACGCGTGAAATCGACTTCATCCGGCACGAAGACTGGCCCTCCTCCAGTCCAGATTTGAATCCGTTAGATTACAAGATATGGCAACACTTGGAGGAAAAGGCGTGCTCAAAGCCTCATCCCAATTTGGAGTCACTCAAGACATCCTTGATTAAGGCAGCCGCCGATATTGACATGGACCTCGTTCGTGCTGCGATAGACAACTGGCCGCGCAGATTGAAGGCTTGTATTCAAAATCACGGAGGTCATTTTGAATAAACTTTAATGTCATAAGAATCTATGTTTTGTTAAGTTCATTTTGGTATATGAATGGTTACATAATTAATGAACTTGTTACAATTATTTTACATTAAACATGTGACAGAATTTATGACCTGACTACGTATATATATATATATATATATATATATATATATATATATATATATATATATATATATATATACAAGAATTGCTCGTTTAAAGATATAAGATATATAGAGTGGTTGCCATCCAGATGGGCTTCCGGCCCTACCTACCACCTAGCTAGGGTTGTTTCGTCGTCTTTTACGCCATATCGACCCCGACCGCAGTTAGTATTCTCACTCCGCCCCTGCGCGGAGATTTTAAGCTTGTAATATTTTATTATGTACAAAATTACGACTTAATTATTACGTTACATTGAAATTCAACAGTATTGTTTTGCGTCTATTTGCGTATTACAAAATTACTCACTCTTCACTTGCATGCGAAATATCCATAAATTATTGTATTAATATTTTGTAACAAAGAAAACTTGATTTCCCTGAACATAACAAGAACAATGAAATATTACGCAAGTTTAACAAATCTTAGTGTAAATTCCGTTGTGCTTTTACGTTACTTTTGTTAGGAAAAGTTTGTTCCTTTTGGTCCCTTTTGATTGTAGTAAAACAGGTTATAGAGGGATGCATAGAAAATGATCTTAAGAAGCCAATATTCGCCAGTTTCTTTTTTTTACAGGCTGACGCCCCGTTTAGAATTTAGCAGTTACCGTCGCCTATGGGTGTTTGCAACGCCAGTGGCATCGCGAACACGCTGCAGTCTCATAAGGGTACAGGAACTTGGGTCACTAATGCCGGAACACAACACAAGGTTATTATGGTGACATACTTAAGACCAAAGATGGTTGGCATCCAGACGGGCTTAAGGTACCACGGTAAGGTACCACGTAGCTAGCGTGGGTTGTTTTGTTGGCTTTTACGACAGGCTGACCCCGGCCGGAGAGGTTAGTATTCTTTCTGCGCCCCTGCACGGATAAAGTTTCTATTTGCTTCTAATCAACGAGGATCTAGCAAAGATTCTGTTTAGGGTAATTTGGTTAGGTTAGGTTAATATGATTCATTTTGGTACATTCATAATCTCCTAATATCATCGTCATTGATTATCTCCTTTGCGGAACATCTATTTCACGTTGTTCTATTCCCAACTTGAGTCTAGTATATTTTAAAAATGAAAAGAATATAAGTAGTACATCCGATCTTTTGACCTCTATTTATGCTCAGGGAAAAACGCACCTTAACAGTCCCGCGTTGGAAAACTGGGATAAGCCGACGCGGGTATGTGGAGTTTTCTACCCTGCGACTACGACCACTCATCTGGCAAGCAGAAGATGTTCGTAGCCAGGATCGTGGTGGTGGCATACCTTTTTTTTTTGGTCTCGGGGAAAACCTCTCTTGACGGGTTCCGCCGGCCCGGGGGAACCGAGGGATATGTGGGACTCCGGGAAAGATGATTGGCCATCCGACTACCCACTAAAAACCCCGCTGTTCTCCTATCGCCTACGCCCGGGCCGGCGCCGGCCCGCCCTTTGTCTTGAGGCGGGCCCCTTCTAAAGTGTTGGCGCCAGGGGGTCAGGGTTTCGTCCCCCCGGCGCTTTCCTAACAACTCTAGGAGTTGAGGGGGGCCGCGGAACAGCACGCAGCCCTCACCCTTGCGGCAATAGTGCGGGCGGCGGATTACCAACCACAGGTAACCAATTTCTAGGTATTGAAGAAGTAACACGGTTGCAAGAAAAAATATTTACGATTGTTACATTTAATTAATTTAACTATAGTATTTATGGAGAATAAAATTATTATACAATAGAATTATTAATAACAGAAGAGACTGGGAGATGTGTGCCTACCCCCAACTAAATAAGAGTTATGAGATAAAACAATAATTGCTTCAGTATCTGAGATTATAGTGGAATTTTTATACTAAGTTATTTTCGTCCCTGTTTCTCATTTGACACCTAGATACTCGTAGAATTATGTTAAAAAGTTCATTTAAATATGTTTATTGAATTATGTAAACTTTATATTGACAATACTCACTGGTGATGACCAGTGGGTGTGTTAGATTTGCTTAAAGGTGTTGAGATAGTCGTTAATTACGCCATTTTTACTTTCTCGGCAATATGATGCGAAGCGGTAGTACGATTGACTGAAATTGATGGTGAAATCGATATAATCTCAGAGTATATCAAACGTCCTTTCGTTATGATAGCAATATACGTATTCTAGTGCACACGTAGTTAAAATTCAGAAAAATCCGAACCTAGTACATCTAGGGGTATTATATAATTTCTGAACATACATTTTGGAGCAGTATAGAACAAAGCCATGCACCGACTCAAGTACATTTGATATTGTTTACGCCAAACGCGTATACGTTACACGAACAGCTTTGCTTCTCTGCACTCTTATGATTATTTATTGGAAAGATTTTAGTGATGCACCTTTGACTTGACTAAACTTGTTTAACAGGGCTTAGATCCTGAAAAATCAGTTTTGACCCTCATTTATATTTAATTATTTCGTAATGATCTTCGAAGAAATGAACTCTGATATGCACTGCCTCAAACGTCTTTAATTTTTGCTAACTACCCGTACAGTAAATCATTTTTTATCCGTGCAGGGGCGGAGAAAGAATACTGACCTCTGCGGCCAGGGTCGGCTTGTCGTAAAAGGCGACAAAACAACCCACCCTAGCCCTACGTGGTAGGGCTTCAAGCCCGTCTGGATGGTGACCACCTTTGGTATTTTATATTGTATTCCGGCATTAGTGAGCCAAGTTCCTGTACTCTTATGGAACAGCAGCGTGCTTATGATACCACTGGCGTTGCTTTCACCCATAGGTGACGGTAACTGCTAAATTCTAAGTGGGCCGTTAACCTTTCTGCTGTCCTAGAGTAATAAAAAATATATATTTGATGGAGGTGTCAACGAACATTATAAAAAAAAAGAAGAAGAAACATAATTTATTTAGAACAAATACAAAGACATATTAAAAACATAAAGAACACAGTATATAAGCTAGTACATTGTAAAATCCTAAAAGTGAACTGGTTGAAAAATAATGCTGGTTTTTAATATGTATGTTGATGTGATTATATTAGACTGATTTATAGATAATATAGTAAGTAAATGTGAAGACAAAATCTCTATAGACAAGTTTATGTTTAGGTATTAATATATCACAATACACAAAATCCAGGTTCTATCTTAAAAGCCTCAAAATTATGCTGAGTTGTTTGATATCGCTCGTCTAGATTTAATTTTTCATAAAAATACAAATAAGTAGACTAAAATCAAAAAATTGAAGAATATAGTTAAGTCAATATCCTCGTTCATTTCCCATCCCTATCGTTGGAAAATGATCGTATACTGGTCCAGATTTATCAATGTTTGCGGAGCTCAATTCAGCAACAGTATCGATGGCACGTGCAGGTCATATCCTTACGTGTATGCTTTTGTTTCGAATATTTAGGTCAGTTGATGCCATCACTAAGAATAGTTCGTCCTTCGATAATCAAACACATTACTGTATTTTGAGGTTAAAGTATTAAAGCATATATACATAATGAAAGCATATGAAACGTGAAGCCAGGCCTAAAATAGCGTAAAAGAACTAAACACTGGATATCGCAGCCTTTCATGAAAAATCTGATATGTTGGGGCTTTATGTCATTTTAAAAGGGTGAGTCAACTTATGACTATTTTACTAAAGTCAAAAAGGAACTTCAACATTCGAAAAAAATATTTAAATACTTCGATAAAATCTAATAAAAAAAAAAAGAAAATAGTTTGTTAGTAAATCAAAAACAACTGAACAAAACTAAAAGATATTTGGCACAGAGCTGGGTTATAGTATTAAATATGATATAGACTACTATGTATCCCGGATATATAAAATCGCGGATAACATATAGTAATCTACAAAACATCAATGTACAAAAGTCTGATTAAAGTGGACGAGATGAAAGATATTCCCGACATGCGGAGTCAGTGAGAGAGTTAATAAACAAAGTGACTAATATTGCTGACTACTATTACTCTATTATTAGCACTTACAAACACGCAATAAACGTAACCGGTGTTACCAGAATTTGAACTATAAATCACGATAAACATGGCGCACAGGCTAAATATTTTAAGACTCGCCACAAGAAACTTATTATACAGCTTCGATTGTTGATTCAAGACATTGCAGTATTGTTTATTTTATTCTGAGGTCATTAATTTGGATGGCATATTGTAACTTATCTTTTTATATATATTTTTATTTGATACTACTATTTCTTTATTTGATACAATTTTCTTTTATTTGATACTACATCGTATTTTATTGTATAACACCAGAAGTAGTATATTGGAAATTAAAATACGGGTAAAAAATATTTTGCTGGTATCAAGCGCAATGTCTGTAATTTGTATGCTAGTCAAGCCCAACCATTCGCATATAGAATCGCTCAACACTTCAAATATGGCGAGAGGCGGTTAAACTCGAAACACATCCAATTTTTATTACTAAAATGGTAAGTATTCGAGGATAGAACCCGTTATGAAAAGCATTAAGTTCCAGACCTAATTAAATACAATTTTAGGTCACCGTGTAAAAAAATAACCAATTTTGAAGTTAATTTAGAATGTAATTAAATTATTATGGTATAAGAACGTTATAAATTGTTTATAATTATACAATTTATTATAATAGATTAATAAATTAATTAAAATATTGACAGTCGGTGAAAAATATGCTAAGTGAACAACGACATGCGCTTAAAATACGTAAAAAAGTTTTGATAATAAATAAAATCCATGAAAATTTCAGAGAATAATACACAAAGTAGATTATGAAATATAATTCTTTACAGCGTCTGTTATACTGTATATTTTCCCTTGGCATTTCAGATTTTTTTCAAAATGTAATAATAATGTTTTTGCATTTTCAAATAAATTGTACGAAAAATTTCACAAAATAAATTCATTTTCTTCCGTGTAACACTGAATTAAGCCCACCAACCAGTTCAGCGAACCCCACACCTATTGGTTCACCAGTTGCGCAGATTAACTCAAATTATCTAATAATAAGCAATGAGACGAGCGTGTCTTTATGTGTTTCATCTGTAACTGCGTATTTGATGAAGACTGGTTTCATTTATATTATGGACAATTTACAAAGTTTGTGCGTTAGGTATAAAACTCACTAAAATCTCACCTCAATAAAGTTCGTGGTACAGCGGGCAAACTGCAGGAGTTTGGTCTTGCCACCGTAATGACATGGTCTGAGTTCGGCACTAGTGATTCAGGTACCAGTTCTTCTTCGATGCCGGAACCTCGTTGGCCATGCCTCTGATATTGCAAACGTCTGGACGTCGACTATTTACTATCGGGTAGGCCTTTTGTCTGACTGCCGATTTTAGCTATAAAAAAGAGTCGCTTTGGTACGATTATGATTTACGAGAATTGTCCATCAACTTGGGTGACAAATTTTATTCTGAAAATATATATAAATTTATATTCTATAACTAAGGGTAGTAAAGCATAATTACCGAAAACGATTTCGAAAATCAATAAAATCACTACCAGTCACTGCTTCCGGACGCCGAAGAGAAAGTTTGGGTTCAAATCAAAGAAGAAAACCCAAGCATGATGATGAAGCTTTGGCTGTGTGGCCCCGGCCAGTGAAAAGAATAGGGTCACCCCAGGTCATTCTAAGGGAGTCGTAAAAGGCGACTGATGGACTACTCCTTTGCCAGCTTGCATGCGGCAAAGGAAGTACAGCTCTTGGTTTTCCTTTAGAAAAAGACAAACGTGTCGAGCGCCTCCAGCGCCGAATGACGAATAACGATGAGCAGCCCCCATGGCTGCTCATGTATGCTAACAATATTGCGCTGGCATATGCGAACAGGGGTAGGTTGGTGCAACGCCTGAAGGCGTGGAAGTAGTCGCTTGAGAACGGTGGTCTGAAGCTCAGTGTAGCGAAGATCGAGTACTCCACAGATCCCACACCCGTATGCATAGGTGGCAACACGGTCGAACGCACGGACCAGGTGAAATACCTGGGATCTGTATTTCACGCATCAGGTGACATTGATTGCAACATCAAGGCACGCATCGCTGCCGCGTGGACCAAATGGGGTGAGGTGACTGGTGTCATTTGTGACTCTAAGATGCAGGTTAAGTTGAAGGGACAGGTTTGTAAGACCATCATTAGGCCTATCTTCTTATATGGCTGTGAAGCGTGGCCGGTGCTAGAGCGGCACAAGCAGGGACTGCCTGTCACGGAGATGAATATTCTGCGCTGGATGTGTAAAGTGACGTGGAAGGACCACGTTAGGAACTCCCAGATTTGCGGCAGCCTTCATGTCCATGACATTGCAGACAAACTGCAGGAGTGTCGCTAGTATGGCCACGTTTTACGGCAACCGGCTAACTACGTGGGGAACAAATGTCTAGCCATGCCGCCTTCACCGGGCCCCGGCATGAGGGGTAGACCCAAAAAGTGCTGGCTTGACGTTGTAAGGGGTGATATGCGTGCCAATGGATTGACTACGAAGACCGTGCGAAGTGGATAGGAAAAAGTTGGAAAGCAGACCTCGGGCACCGAAGTAAAAGTCTTCATTGCAACCGGGATTTGACGCTGGGATGATGATGATGATGAAGCTTCTTTCCTTCAAGCTTTTTGCTAAGCTCGAGCCTCTATAAAAGCGAACAGCATACTTGCCACCCTTTTAAGGCAGATTGGCTGTTTACGCCGGTTATTTCATTAACGCCACGTCACGATGACTTCCTTCATCGTCAATACGTGGCAATTATATACACACATATAAAATGTTAGACGAGATATAGTTGATATTTTAATTAAAAGTGATCAAATTAGTATTGCTGAGTTGCATATTGACATTATGCAGCTCAGCAATTTCTGTTTGAGTTTCGGCGAGCAAACATTGTTTTAATTAAGTTTACATATCGCCAAGTTAATTGTTCAACATTGTATTTACTTAGTTATGCATAGACGGCACTTCGCCTACGATTACGTTTCACTTGTACCTCTAAACTTATTCATTACTGTATTCACTTTCCTTTGCCTGCACCCTCTAAAATTTATTTTAGGCTTTATTGAAACTTTAGTAAAATATGTTTTCGATAGTTATTTATGTCTTTGTTTTAAAAAATATCCTAAAGCACAACATTGAAAAATTAATTCATACTTTGTAATTATTTTATATTTTTAGCAGTAACATTATATTGATTTATTCAAGAAAATCTTTGCTAGGGACTTCTAGAACTCCTTTCTGCTTGAGAGTTATCAGTTTCATTAATTTTATCATGGGGTCGAATACTGGCTGAATAAACATCTTAACAATTGTTTCTGACATCAGTTTCCTTGCAGGGACGGAGTAAGAATTCTAACCCCTGCGACTGGGGTCAGCTTGTTGTAAAGCGAAAAAACAACACTAGACTGGTAGTAGGGCTCCAAGCCCGGCTAAAAGGCAACCACTCCTATTCTCTAATTATGTCGCTGTAATCATCATCGGTTGTGTTCCAGTATAACTGAACTATATACTATCCACTTTATCAAAAAATAAAATATAAACAAACAAACCAATGTTTCTCAAACAAAGCTAGAATAAAACAACATGGCGGGTATAATCCGACTGTAATAATAAAACACTCCTTTCAATCGACAATAGTACGTTGAACAGTACACTTATAATTACCAGCACATAAAACCAGTAAGGGATTTGGAAACATTGTCTTTTTAGGTTCTTTATAATGTAAGTTAGTTATTACAATTAATGTTGTGTAAATTGTAAAAATAAAATTTTATGTTTTTTTTTTCTAAAAGTAAGGAATAGTAATGTAAAAAAATAAGAATATAGGAGATATTTCTAATAAATAATTAAAAGTTGTTATGATAATTTTTATATCATGTTGATTATTATAAAATCGACATCCAAAAAACCCTTTTACGATTTGTTTACATTTTATTTTTTGGTAAAATGGATAAGGTATAGGATCCAGTTCCTACGCGGACGGCAGCATATTAGCGGTGACCCTGGCGTCTCAAACATATATAGGCATTGGTAACTATTTTCTATTAAGTGGACCGTCAGCCTGTCTGCTGTTCTATAGCAAAAAAGTTCTTGTGTAGTCCAATGGCTACAAGAATGACTGCCGTTTGATTTTTGAACTGCAAAAGGAAAAACTTTACTACGGATAGAATTTTTTGTCTTTGTCTTGTGTTACGAGACTCTAATAAAATAAATTTATTATCAGTTATAAAATTGGTGTTAGGATACTTATAATTTTATTATGAACTAGCTGACACCCGCGACTTCGTCCGCGTTGCTTGACAAAGTTTTCGTGGTGGGCAGAGTGGTTCCCCTCACCTACGCATGCGCGCTATACCGCTTGCCCCACTTCTTCGCGGCAAAAAAACTCACATCACTTAAAAATCTTTGTTTCTAACTAAGACTAACAACTTTATGTTAAATAAAGATATCGCAATAATTTTTTTAATAAGAGTTAAGTGTCTACGAAATAAGACTTTAATGAAAATTGAAAATTTAAATGAAATGTACCCAGTTTAGCAGTGATACGCGTACAACTGCAGACCTATATCATTTTATTTACACACACGCACGCACGCACGCACGCACATGTAAAGGAAAATGTAATCCCTTCTCCTTTTAATTATATAATTTAAATATTCCCACGCATCAAACAAACATGTCTAGATAATTATTATTTCATACAGTCTATGGTAAAAGTCGGGAGTCTATGGAAACAAAACGTCATGTAATGAGATAGCATTTATTCATAAAAGTAACGATTGTTTTACATTTAATTTCCAATAACGCAAATATAAAGTTAAGAATTAAACTGACGGTTTTAGGATCGACACCGTTATTAATAACATTAAATGTCGTTTCTTTTATTACAGAGAAACTCAGTTGTGTTTGATTAACTGTGTCGCCCTAATAATCATTATATATATATATATATATATATATATATATATATATATATATATATATATATATATATATATATATATATATATATATATATATATATATATATATATATATATATATATCTTCTTCTTCTTAGTCGTTTCACTCTTTACAGAGCGGTCGTGATCAACTGGTGCACTCATGCAAAGGCCCGCCCACAGCCGATTTGATCTGGTCGGTCCATCGCATGGGTGATCTTCCACGTGATCTGGCCCCCTCCACCTTGCCCTGGACAACGAGACGCTCTATGGAGTCATTGTTTCGCCTTGAAACGTGGCCGAAAAATTTGAGAATACGTGACTGGACCAAAGCGGACAGATGCTGCTTGATGCGGAGTTCTTCACGGATGGAGGCATTCGTCCGAAATTCTGTCCATGATATTCCCAGCATTCGTCTCCAACACCACATTTCTAAAGCATGTGTGTAAAGATATATTACCTTCGCTTTTGGAGTCCCTTTTTTGCTTAACATTTGTTTAATAAAATGATTTGCTGAACAGTTTCAATCAACACCTGATTTTACATTTTCAATCAATATAGAGGTTTCTCGGAAAAGAAGTATCCATACGAGTGGGCAGAGTACGCCATTGTCAGCACAATGGAGAAAAAAATCAGCAATCATTTGTCCATCAAATACAATGCGACCGTTAGCGGTTATAATGCAGGATGTTAAATAATTACATATTTACATCCAAATACGACTGTACCGGTATTGAAAATGGCACGGTTTTACTGTTTTGTTCTTTTTCAAGAGCATTGCACTGTGGTGTTGCCATTGCGAGAATATTATGTAATTTATGGGTTAAATATCATCTATTTTACATAAAAAGAATTACAGTTTATTACTTTCCTTTCAAAATACAGGCTATACCTAGTTTGAGAAATAGTATACATATTGTTTCTATGGATCAATTAAATGTATTTTTGTCTTTTTTTGTGTACCTACAATTTAGAAATAAAGTTTATTATTATTATTTTTGCATGAAATTAGATATTTTTAGATCACTAAAGGGAGCATAATATGACAATAATTCCATTAAAAGTCAATTTCAGCTACCTCTCTTACATGTATTGTACGCATGTGCTTATTATATTTTTATCTGTGCAGGGGCGGAGAAAGAATACTAACCTCAGCGGCCGGGATGGGCCTGTCGTAAAAGGAGACAAAACAACCCACCCTACGTGGTAGGGCCCCAAGCCCATCTGGATGGCGACCACCTTTGGTCTTAAATATGCCGCCATAATAACCTTGTGTTGTGTTCCGGCATTAGTGACCCAAGTTCCTGTACCCTTATGGGACAGCAGCGTGTTCGCGATGCCACTGGCGTTGCAAACACCTATAGGCGAGACTAACTGCTAAATTCTAAGCGGGCCGTCAGCCTGTCTGCTATCCTACAGCAATAAAAAAAATATATTAGTGATTGATAATAATTTATCCGTTCAGGTGCGGAGAAAGAATACTGACCTCTGCGGCCGTAGTCGGCCTGTCGTAAAAGACGACAAAACAACCCACCCTATCTACGTGGTAGCCAAGCCCATTTGGATGGCGACCTTTGGTCTTAGGTATGCCATCATTATAAACATGTTGTGTTCCGGCATTAGGGACCCAAGTTCCTGCACCCTTATCGGATAGCAGCATGTTCGCAATACCACTGGCGTTGAACACCCATAGGCAACAGTAAGTCTGCAACAGTCTGCTGTCCCACAGCAATAAAAAAATGGTAGTTTCTACTAAATTATTTTGTACGCATTATAGAAATACGTTTGTCAGTAATCCAACCTCGAAGTCAATAACCAACATCATTACAAACCTCAATAGTTTAAACTCTAAACTTAGTCTGACAGAGCTATCTGTCTCACTTATAACGGAACCGACAGTATACGTACCACACTAGGCAGATTTCCGAGTTACCAGTGATCTTGGTATGCGATTTTTTATTTGTGATGTTTTTCTACACCGTCGGTATAATGGCAATCATGCTATGACATATACATTAGACGAGAAAAATTTCTAAAGCAATAACATGACAATAATGGTAGGTATGGCAACATTCAGGTTTTACGAAGGTTTGTGATGGTCAGGAAAATTCTGTTGAGCGCAACGGTCCCCAAAGTAGGTCAAATGACGACGCAGTGCGCAACAAAAAAGATTGTGTTTGTCATTCTTCGCAAAAATTGCAGATGGGTTTTTGACTGATTAAATTCATGAATAATCATTGGTCATGGTTGAAGGACTTTGGAAATAAACAGGGCTACCCCATCTCGATCAAGTGTGCTGTGAAATCCCACAAATATGTCTCTTGCTGGTATTTATAGGCAAAAGGGTACCTCTTGAGTATTTTCTTTGGCGCTTGGCAGATGGCAGGCTCCCAGAATAAATCTATTTAAACAAACACAAAAACTACTTCCTTTGGGCGCAAAAACTTCCCACAGACGAGTTGGGGTCTCGTTCTAGAGGGAACGCCCTATACGGACGGTATACACGCCACGCTTGTCCAATGCTCGACGACCTCCCTGGCGTAGCGGCTAACGCACTTCGGTACGCTCGCGGAGGACATGGGTTCGATTCCCGTCTCGCGTCTGGGTGTTTATATAATACATATATGTATTTATTTACAAAAAAAAGTATATATGTAGTATATCAGTTGTCTAGTACCCATAACACAAGTGCTATGCAACTGCAATATATATATATATATATATATATATATATATATAT
This sequence comes from Malacosoma neustria, assembly GCA_963693495.1. Taxonomy (NCBI): domain Eukaryota; kingdom Metazoa; phylum Arthropoda; class Insecta; order Lepidoptera; family Lasiocampidae; genus Malacosoma; species Malacosoma neustria. The sequence continues at coordinate 1,191,944 of OY856389.1, forward strand.
ATATATATATATATATATATATATATATATATATATATATATCCGCTTCAGAAGGAAGATTTGGGAGAAAGTTATAGCTAGTGACTACGAGACAGGTGACTACCATTTTCTCACATACCAGATGTGAGAAAATAGTATTGGAGAAAATTTAGGGAAATGAATTATTATACGACCCAGGTATTCAGCGGACACGGGAACTTCCAAGTCTTCCTACATAAAATAAAAAAAGTTGACACCGACGCATGCTTATACTGCGGTGAAAAAGATAGTATACCACACACTATATTTGAGTTTAAAAGGTGGGAAGTAATCAGGACCTACACGGAGACTAGTCTCGAAATCGAAGCATCTCTTTCCCCTGAAAATATGCTGGAGATCATACTCCGTAACGAAAGAAATTGGAACGGCATAGAGTGCATGCTAACCAGAATAATGAAGGCCAAGGACCAAAATGAAAGGGCAAGGAGACAGCAAGAGGATTCCTCTCTCCCCGCCTGTCGCGATGTAATGCCGAGAGGTGTGCCGTGCCGCAGCAGGACGTGGAATAAATAAAAAAAAAGTTACTACGAGAGGAGAGCGAAATAAGGGAGGATCAACCTGGATTCATGTTCGGGCGGGGGACTACGGATGCCATATTTGCTCTTCGCCAACTGTGCGGGAAATACAGAAATGCACATAAGAACCTGCTATATTTGTTGACCTCGAAAAGGTCGGGTCATACGATCGGGTTCCTAGGAAGGTTTTGTGGTGGGCCATGAAAGCGTAAGGAGTGCCTGTGAAATACTTGCATAATATGCGTGTGATGTACTATAAGGCAAGTACACACGTCCGGTCCCTAGCTGGCGTCATAGACAAGTTCAATGTTGCGGTGGGTTTACACTAAGGATCGGCTCTTAGTCCTTGAAACATTTCAATCGAACCAGTGACTTCTGTTGTCAATATAATAATGTATAAGATGGCTGCTGAAATTCAAAACATATCGGCACCTACAATTTACGAGTACATTATAAAATTTTCCTCTGATTCACTTCTTAAAAGTAAGAAGGAAAATTAAATTTGGATAGTTCCCCTAATAAATATGTTTTTAGAAATTTAAATGCATACAATAGAGAGGTCGAGCGTCGGTTCCCATTATCACTGACTCACGTTACATGGAATGAGTTATCATCAAGCGAACCGCATGCGCTGTAATTTTTTATTTCGCTATATTTTAAAATAAGGAAAATACTAAAAACTAACGATTTGCTCGGGTGAACTTTTCAATACTAGCTTTATATTAAAACTATTATATATATATATATATATATATATATATATATATATATATATATATATATATATATATATATATATATATATATATATATATATATATATATATATATATATATATATATATATATATATGTGTGTGTGTGTGTGTGTGTGTGTGTGCGTGTGTGTGTGTGTGCGTGTGTGTGTGTGCGTGTGTGCGTGTGTGTGTGTGTGTGTGCGTGTGTGCGTGTGTGTGTGTGTGTAATTGAATTATAAGATCTTCTTAAATAGTTTTAATATATCCTATAACTAATGTTATAAATGCGAAAGTGAGTTTATTTGTTTGTTACGCTTTCACGCCTAAACCGCTGAACCAATTTTGATGAATTTCGGTATAGTGATAGATTGAACCTTGGAGAAGGACACAGGCTATTTTTTAAATTCATATGGCAGAACACCGTTTGCCGGGCCAACTAGTTATTATTTAATAAATCTTGTATAATAATTTTAGATTTATGTGCCAAAGATACTTTTCTAATGCACGTCAATCCAAATGTTATAAATGTGAAAGTAACCCTGTCTGTCCGTCTGTCTGTGACGTTTTCATGCCTAAGCCGCTGAATCAATTTTGATGAATTTCGGTATAGAGATAGATTGGGTATTGGAGAAGGACACAAGCTACTTAAAAAATATTATGGCAGAACAATGATGGCCGGGTCAGCTAGTTATTTTTATGAAATTCATAGAAATTTAACGAATACAGTTCATAACATTACTCCTTGGGGTTCCTCAGAACAAATACAAACATTTGAACATGCGATGAAAATATATTTTATTAGCGGTATTCTAATTCGATTTCGCGTCAGGTCAAATCAAATCGTATCGTAAAAGTGTTGTTTTGTATTTTGATATATAATGATAAGTAGTAGTATTAGATGATAATTAGTATACTACTAATACTATTCAAAGGGGGAACGCTGCCAGTGTCTTCGGAACCTTGCCTAAAGGGACTCCTTTTAATAATATATTTTAGTTATTTTATTATATTTTTAAGGTTTTTAGTTTTAGGTTCATTGTTCTAGTATATAATTATTTCATATTATGTATATTTTATTTTTTTGTATAGATTTAATCTTTAATCTTTATTTTCCTATTCATATAATATAAATAAAATTATTCATAAATACGTGATATAAATTTCAGTTTGCCAAAAGAATATTTATTGGACATCTATTGATCAAGATTAACTCCGCTTTATTTTTGTTTGTTGGGGTTAAACTGAGTGACAGGATAAGAAATAGTGAGATAAGGAAACGTTGTGGTCTGAAAGAAGATGTAGTGACAAAAATTGAGAAAGGTATGCTGAGATGGTTTGGCCATGTTGAGAGAATGAATGAAGAACGATTGACGAAAAAAGTGTATAAGGCGAAGGTGAATGGAAGTGTTGGAAGGGGTAGACCTAGGCGGACTTTTCGAGACCAGATCAGGGACGTGTTGAAAAAAGGCCAGGTCAAGAGTACCCTAAACCCCTTCGGTTTTAGCATGTATGAAGGGAATAATGAAAGTGGACGAAGCGAAACAAGTATGTAAGGATCGTAGCAAGTGGAAAGAAGTAGTCTCTGCCTACCCCTACGGGAAAGAGGCGTGATTATATGTATGTATGTATGTATTTTTGTTTCCAAGTGAATAATAAATATGATAAGTAGTTACCATCGCCTATGGATGTTTGTGACGCTATGGGCACCGCGAACACGCTGCTGCCCCATAGGGGTACAAAAACTTGGGTCACTTATTCAGGAACACAATACTAGGTAATTATTGCGGTATACTTAAGACCAAGAGTGGTTGCCATCTAGACGGGCTTGGGCTTGGCCACGTATATAGGGCGGGTTGTTTTATCGCCTGTTCCGACAGGTTGACCCGGGCCGCAGGGCCGCATAATTACTGAATAAACACACCCAGAGAGATGGTTATTTAAAGTTACGAATATTTTTATTAAATCACACCAAACCTTCTTTCCAGAATAAACTTTTCACCCAAACATTTAAATGCATACTTATCATTAGAATTTTTGAATACATTATGACAGCCTCCTACCATCTTTATTTCCAATTACCAAATTGCTTACCTATTTGCTTGCTTGTAATTGAACATCAATATTACATTGCATCTCTATGCTAAGGAAAAAAATAAATAAATAAAGGCACTGGCAAAAAGATGCCGCTGTTTAGTTTTCTAAAAACCTTCACTGTATCTGGGTTTAATGTAAGAGGAAACTTTGTAAAGTACATGGCAAAAGAAAGAAAGAAAAAGGTGTACCTACCACAGTCAGATCTTCTTTACTCTACTCTAATTCCTATCCTTCTTCCTATTCATACGGCTACTAGATAACTAATATACCACATATATATTTAGTATATCTATTATTTATCTAGTACCCATAACACAAGTGCACTACTTACTTTGTGACTAGATAACATTGTATATTCCCAGTATATTAAAAATAACTGTCTGTCTATCTGTTACGTTTTCGTAGAGATTGGACCTTGAAGAAGGGCATATGTTACTTTTTTAAATTTATATAACAGAACTATGTTTGCCGGGTCAACTACCATTTTATATAATTATAAACTTAATAAGGTTATGCGATCCCTTAATACTCAAAGATCATCCTTATGATTTGGATGATTTAAAATGGAGAATTACCCACCTTTACTAGTTTTAGTTTCCAATAACGTAAGATGAAAAATCTATCGTTCGCGTGACGTCACAGTGCATCGACCAGCGGGGACGGTGCGCCGGCGCAGCATGCCCCAGCGCGAGGTCGTTTCACTTACGGCCGTTTACGCCTCGAAACTTTAATAAGGTTTTTTGTATCGTGTTTTGTCTGAATTATTTCCTGTGCACCACATTCATCTGGGTATTATATCCTAAATTCATGTTTCATCCATATTTGACTATTTGAATTGTCTAACTTGCAAAACGAATACACTCAAACATTAGCACAGTATTTTACAATAGTTCTATGATAGATAGATAACCCTTTGTTACTTACAAACTTTAAACTATACCTTATCCATTTTACCAAAAAATAAAATGTAAACAAATCTTAAAAAGGATTTTTTGGATGTCGATTTTATAATAATCAACATGATATGAAAATTATCATAGCAACTTTTAATTTTTTATTAGAAATATCTCCTGTATTCTTATTTTTTGTATTACTATTCCTTACTTTTAGAAAAAAAAAAAATTTTTACAATTATGAATGATAAATATTAATGTATATAAAATTTACATATTAACAACATTAATTGTAATAACTAACTTACATTATAAGGAACCTAAAAAGACTATGTTTCCAAATCTCTTACTGGTGTTATATGCTGGTAATTATAAGTGTACGTATTATTGTCGATTGCAAGGAGTGTTTTTTATTACGGTCGGATTATACCCGCTATGTTGTTTTATTCTAGCTTTGTTTGAGAAACTTTGGTTTGTTTGTTGACATTTAATTTTTTGGTAAAGTGGATAGGATATAGTTATTATATAATGAATAATTATAGTTTAGAATAAGATAGTCGAGGGAGAAAAATTTCAGTAGGTGAGTTTAATAATTTTGAGCGCAACTGAGTTACCTTTAAATAAATAAAATTGTAGTGTAACATTAATGTATGTTAATTATATCTAATATTTTACAAAAAAGGTTTTACCAAATGCTTTTCGAAATAAATATTACTCGTCCGATTTGACGTACATTGTCATCTACAAGTCAAAATTTTTATTGCTTTAATTATTTAAATAAGTATATTTCTATATTAATTATAAGTACAAAGTGTACGAATTACTTAAGCGTTTAATTGAGGCTACCAACCTACAAAATAAATATTTTGTGATAATTCACACAACGCCATCTATTCCCAAACTAAGTAATACAGTACTTATGTTATGGGTACTAGACAACTTCTATACTACTTACATACTTTTTTTTTGTAAATAAATACATATTACACATAAACACCCAAACGCGAGACGGGAATCGAACCCGTGATCTCCGCAAGTATACCGAATTGCTATCCGTTACGCCACAGAGGTCGCCTTTGTACGAGTATCAGCTATTCTATTCATTGGAAAGCGTAGTGTCTGCACAGTCGTATTCAGAAAGAACTTCCTCTCGCTTCATTCGTCAACTCCATTTCAATTCGTACCAGTGTATTCTTTAGAAGATTTCATCTTGATTGATAACTTGGAAACAATAATCACTTCGAATCATAAGGTTCAATGTTGAGTATTCTTTTTGTGTTAGTATCTTACCAAACAGTCGGTTCCACCGGTTTCTTTACTATGTTTTCCTTCATAGTTGGTAGCAATTCATTCATAACATATAACGTTCATGTTACGTACTCTCTGGATTTGGAATGAGCTTCGAGCTGATTTTTTCTCAGCGTGGTACGATATGGGGTTCTTCAAAAAGGTTATAAAATTTATTCGAGGCCAGCAGCGCGTTGGTAATGCCTCTGGTGTTGCAAAGGTCCATAGGCGACGGTGGCCACCTGCCAGAGTGGGCCGTTTGCCTATTTGCTGAACTCTAGCTATAAAAAAATGTTATAATATGTATTAGGCGAGAAAAATTGCCTGAGCGACGTATGCCATCGTAGGATTCGAATCACTGACCTTTAGGTTGGTCCTCAAGTGCGATACTACTATGTTCCTTAGGTAGGAACATAATCTATACAAATAAATAAAATTGGAGTGTCTGTTAGTGATATTAAAGTAATCGCTTTTTACTAAGTGCATTCGGATGTATACACGGTACATATACCAAAACAACATAATACAATTTTTGTCTCTCTGTGTCTGTCTGTTTGTTCCGGCTAATCTCTGAAATGACTGGACCGATTTTGACGGGACTGGCAGATAGTTTTTTTTTGTCTCGGGGAAAAACCTCTCTTGACGGGTTCCCCCGGCCTGGGGGGACCGAGGGTTATGTGGGACTCCGGGTAAGATGTTTGGCCATCCGACTACCCACTAAAAAACCCCGCTGTTCTCCTATCGCCTACGCCCGGGCAACGGATATGTGGCCTGCCGATCTCGTGGCCCGGGCCGACTGGCAGATAGCTGATGTAACAAGGAGTAACTGTTATTTTAGAAAAAAATAAATATAGCTTTAGTTAAAAATGATCAGTTTCGGAAAATTATAAAATCCAATTTAAGTTGATCTCAGATTTATATCATCAATCATATGAAATAAGGTTTAGCTTAGGCTGGACTTTGTAGGTTCGAACGCACGTATTCCGGAAGCGCATGGGGTAACAGTTGCATTCGATAACACTAACTGTTTGCATATTTCATTTATTTATATTTTAGGGTTTATAGGGTTTGTAATCCAAAATATACCATAAGATTTGTCCAAAAAATGCTGCCCAAAGTCACTATTCCACGCGGATGGAGTCGCGGGCACAGCTAGTAAACAATAAAATGATAATAAATTCGTCTGAATTAAAGTTGTGCGTGTTTAATGTAAGTCTAAAAGTTCTCGTGCGTTATGATTATTTTAATAACTTTTATGTTCACAGAAATCTCAGGAATAACTTCAAATAATTTAAAAAAACTTATGTTAGTAAAATACTCCTATCTGTTGACCCAGGATTCCAACCACCTATCGCTTGGGAGATTTTGGATCTCTAGACACAAAAGATTATGCATGGCATTTTTACACTTTAACTCAGATATTTGGCGGCCAATTAGAGTCTAGGCTTCCCGAAAATTGCGCCATAAAACCTGGTTTCTTGCCATAGCCACCAACCCTGCACAGGTTGCAACCCCATTGGCTGGAGGACATTTTTAACTTCATTTGCCAAACGAAGTGTCTGTTTTAGATTATGTTTGCTCCATCACCCATTGGTCCAGATGACCGTCTCACTGGCAACACGTATTTTTTGCGAACTGAAGATTGTTTTTGAGCGAGCTATGTATGAATGTTTAGTCAAGAAGATCCAAAATGCAGATAATAGTAGGAAACTAGTATGGCTTTATAGCAGCTATTTTTGAATTCAACATAGCTGACTCCAAATTCCGCGAAGAAGTTTAGAATTTATAAGCTAGTCTCGTGTCAACATCCTTTATGTCATTAATAAATCTTTTAATGTTTTTTTTTCAGCGTTTCCGCTCGATTGTACCTGATGCCTGCGGGCTCGTCACAAGACAAATATCTAGACCGCATTGTGTGCGTGTGCTTATCAGTGACTATTTTTTTAAATCAAAGATTTATATATGGCTAAGAGTCTATATATAGCGGACTGCCTCACTACCCTCGAAAGGCAAAACGATCTGTACTAGCTGTCTGTGATTTAGCAAGATCCATTTACCATTTTTATGAGTGCTAAGGAAGTGATTAGGTTACCCTTTTGTTATTGCAAACCAGGATCTGCTTATTGGTGATATATTGATGATCTGAGTCGTAATGGTCTTCACTCTTCTGAAATTTTCAAGAGTCATAAGTTTGATTCCTGCGCCTGGGTGCTTATGTATAAATTTATTTGTTGTTGTTGTTGTGAGTGCCTCTCCTACAGGAGGTTAGCTGTCATCTCTGAGAATACTTTCCTGTCCTGGGCCAAGCGAAACAGTTCTTCTACGCTTGAGATATTTGTCCACTCACGGATGTTGCGGAGCCAAGACTTTTTCCTCCGTCCAACTCGCCGTTTACCGCAAACTTTACCCATCATAATGAGCTGGAGCAGCTGGTATCGCTCATGTCTCAACACGTGGCCTAGGTACGTCACTTTTCTTGATTATGGGCAAAAGTTCACGATCTCTACCGACAAGTTGGAGTACTCTAACATTTGGAAATTTATTTACATAAGCAAAATTATATAAGTTGTTTGTTGTTTAAATTCCATAATAAAAGTGGTCTGCAGCAGCTTTGGAACTGATGCTGTCCGAATTGTCAGAGTATAATTATTTATAGATAATCCCCATTATATATTTCTGTTAATCCTTCAAGCCAATCCGGCATTTCGTGTAAACGCTCTCAAAATACAATATATCAACAAACTCAAGGTATTCAAATATGGCTGCCACGAAATCAGTGTCGCTGCGAGATCAAAAGGAAGTGCAGGCGCAGTTAAATTTGGATCGCAATGTAAACTCATGCGCATCCCAAGGTTGATGCGTCCAGCAGTACTCAACCGGATAGGGTTGTCGAATACATAATTTTAATTTTCAATAAACTTACATACACAGTAATTATATTACGCATACGGATTAAAAATGAAATGAAAAAAATGAAAATATATTTATTCTCAACATGTACAATAGTGCGATTAAAGAAATATTACAAATGCTCCATTAGGCAGGCAAAATGTGTATAAACATACATGAAGAACCAAATAATTCAAAATTAATTTGAGTAATTATTCTGTCTTCAACGTCTTACAGAAACTGAGTATCCGTATTTTTTAATGAAGCTAAGTGTCTTTATTTTTAGGTTTAACGCTTCCCCTATACGTATTTATAAAAAAAAAAAACAATAGGTAAGTTTGATTATTTTTTTTATAGCTAGAGTTTAACAGACAGGCAGACGGCCCACCCTGGCAGGTGGTCACCGTCGCCTATGAATGTTTGCAACTCCAGAGGCATTACCAACGCGCTGCCGGCCTCGAAGAAATTATATAACGCCTTTTTTTAAGAACTCCATATCGTACCGCGCTGAGAAAACCTCAGCCGGAAGCTCATTCCAAATCCAGAGAGTACGCAACATGAATGTTCCTGAGAACCGTTTTGTACAAGAAAGAGGAGGCTCCAAGAAATGGGGATGAACACTCAGCCGATGGCGGGCAGTGCGGGGCTAGAAAGACGACGAGGGCACCATTCTAAATATCTCTTCAGAATACCCTCCGTTGTACGGACGGTAGAATAGCCCTATCTCTAGTATATTTTTCATTACGTACGCTTAATATATTTTTACTTCTTCTTCCAAATGTCCAAATTGAAATAGGGAGAAAAAGTAAATAAATTAAAAAAAAAGAATACTTTGTATTGTTTATTATTGTTATAAGGAAAAACTTTGACTCCGTGGAGCACGGCGGCATGCTTTTTGTTCGATTCCCCTCTCAAATGTGGGTGTATTTATCTAAAAAAGATGAGTATATAACTAGAATACTAGTAATCTAATATTTACCTTGGAAGTAGACAACGCCATGTGAACTGACATATATGCTTCTGCGCATCTTTCTACGCTGTGGAGTTTCTTACCACTTCTTCTCCTTATAATAGCTAAGCACGTTGTGAAGCGGTGGTAACTTTAGTTCATATTGCAAATAATAATTATATAATACACATATTGGTATTTTGTTTGATCATGGAAACAAGAAAATATAATCGGTCTTTATAAATTGCTTTTATTTGGGACGGCTACTATCCGAACCTGTGACTTAGAAAACAAAATCTGAATGTCCTCTACCTACACTATCTGTTAAACAGCAAAAATAATTTTATAAAAAGATTAAAATTGGCATTCATGTAAGCTCATTACACGCCTTAAAATTATTGGAATCATTGCATCCATTTACTATTTCGCATTACACAAAACACAGAATCCGCACTAACATTATATTTAAATAGCTTCTTTATTGAGGATTCCATTTGACAATACATTATTTATAATATTTTTCAATATAACTATTTTTTGTGTTCATAAACTCAATAGATTGTAAAATATAAAATGATTGATCTTTTTTGTTCAATTTCCAATTAAATACTCGTATGTATCAATATGTAAAATTTGAACGATATGATTATCCTAACTAATATTATAAATGCGAAAGTTTGTTTGTTACACTTTCACGCCTAAACCGCTGAATCAATTTTAATGAATTTTGATACAATCATAGATTGGACCTTGGAGAAGGACATAGGCTACTTTTTTAATTTATATGGCAGCACAACGTTCGACGAGAGTATAAATTCGATCTGCTTATGTATATAATTAAATAACAGTCAACCCTACACGACGACTCGTTTTTAACATTTTGTCAAATTATATGCAATTTACTGAATACGAGTGAGAGAAATTTTACGACTATTTGATTTTGTTTACATATTACATTTTTAATTTATATTGTTTGAAAATTTAGATATTATTTTATTTATTCGCAGTAAATTATACTCATATAAATTAGTGTAAATATTTTGAAATAGAATTACTGCGCTATGATATCAATAATCATATAGTATAGTAAGTAGTATAATTATTTATTTTGACTGATAAATGTCTGGCATATCTGGTATACATACATTGCCAAAGCCCCGTTAGGAAGGAAAAAGACAAATATTATATGGCCGTCTAAAACACAATTGATCTGTCACAAACTAATGCAAAAACTAAGCGTAGAAAAATGTGATCACGAAGAAAAAGCCAATTAATTTTCCCAAACAGGGGCTAAGGGAGCACAACACGGAAGGACCTGCTGTGGCCTACCTAAAATTCTCATTCGGCTCACCCTGAGAAACAATATACTAAATAATGAATCTATTAAGCGCTGATAAACAATTCCATGTTTTACCCATCAAATAGTAAAAGCTTACAACCGTAAGTTTACGACTGAAGGTATATTAATAAATAGTAGTTAGTTATGTATCTTAACGAGCGTAGTAACTGAGCATTGCTGCCTGAATAAGCACCTCAACACCGGAAAGTTCAGGGATAGCAAAGGTCCTGTGGCAAATGAAATACCTACAGCTGGTCTCACTCTAGGAAAGCTTATGCTAGAACTGGATGAGGTATGAATAGCTCCTATCAAAAAACTGCTGGGTTATACAAGCGATGTAGGCGTTGTTAATGAGCTATAGATGGTTATTTCAATAATTAATTATTATATGCATAGCATAATGCAACTTTTAAAATAATAACATGCCACTGAATTGAATTTATTACTTCGTAATAACAAAAATATTGGGGGGAAATACTGAGAATAAGCTGGGCGGAGAAAAGGACTAACGAGGAAGTGCTAAATATGACGTCTTTTGCCACCGAAAAAGAATGATTGAGAACAAAAGAGCACAGATGTTGAGAGAATTGATACGACACGACGAATTGAAGGAAAGTGGAAGAGAGAAAGGCCAAGGACATTTATGGAGCAAGTAAAGGAAAGACTGGATGTCGTGTCGTATCAAGAAGTAAAGGAAAAGGCGCTTTGTAGAGAGAACTCTCCACTGAAGATGGTCCACCGGCAAGAGCAAGAGCGAGAGCTCTTAAATAGAAGATGATGAACAAAAATTATTTCAAAACTATATTAAAATAGTTTAGAGAAGTAAACTATATAAAGTAATCGATTACAGTAGTTGTGAGAATTATACATAAAGATAAACAATACAAATATTTATTCAATTGCGAAAGAAATACACAATAGAGGAAAAAAGTCAACATTGACAATGACCGCTTCAATGTCATGCGGGTTCCCGTTTGACTAAAGACGACCATTCGCGAATGCTATGAGTCAACTTGTATTATTGCTGTTTCTTAACGTGTCATCTACATCGTACTGAAATAACATAATACTAAAATAAAAATAAGGTTTGCGTAGCCACTGTCAAAAAAGGTGTGTGCTGTATTGTAGGTTTCGCCAGAGAGCTACATCAACGTGAGGTAGCACATGAGTAAATAAACGTACAGAGACAAAGATTCAACAACCGCGCCACGGTAGGTACATTACTACAAGTATGATGCGCGTGTGTGCGTGAGCACTGGCGGCTCGTCACGTACGGAACGAAACCTGTTTATACTGGTTCAGCCAGTGCTCAAACAAAGGGCTCACTCACCGCTCGCTGTGCGTCGCGTCGTGCGTGTTTGTTTAAATTTGAAATTTGAATTAATTAGACAGTGTAAATATGGTTTATTGTAATAATGTATGGTTTATTTTAATAGATAACAATTTTGCTCGCTCTTTAGAAGCTTGGTCTCTGTACGTTTACTTTAGTTACTCATGTGGCAATAGTTTATTTATCACAATGATACTATATGCTATTCACTTTACCAAAAAATAAAATGTAAACAAACCAATGTTTCTCAAACAAAGCTAGAATAAAACAACATGGCGGGTATAATCCGACCGTAATAATAAAACATTCCTTTCAATCGACAATACTACGTTGAACAGTACACTTATAATTACCAGCATATAAAACCAGTAAGAGATTTGGAAACATTGTCTTTTTAGGTTCTTTATAATGTAAGTTAGTTATTACAATTAATGTTGTAAATATGTAAATTTTATATGCATTAATATTTATGTAATATATAAGTATGCTGAGATGGTTTGGCCATGTTGAGAGAATGAATGAAGAACGATTGACGAAAAAAGTGTATAAGGCGAGTGTAATTGGAAGTGTTGGAAGGGGTAGACCTAGGCGGAAGTTTCGAGACCAGATCAGGGACGTCTTGAAAAAAGGCCAGGTCAAGAGTACCCTAAACCGAAGGGCATGTATGAAGGGAATAATGAAAATGGACGAAGCGGAACAAGTATGTAGGGATCGTAGCAAGTGGAAAGAAGTGGTCTCTGCCTACCCCTACGGGAAAGAGGCGTGATTATATGTATGTATGTATGTATTAATATTTATCATTCTAATTGTAAAAATAAAATTATTTTGTTTTCTTCTAAAAGTAATGAATAGTAAAATAAAAAATAAGAATATAGGAGATATTTCTAATAAATAATTAAAAGTTGTTATGATAATTTTTTAATATATATTTTTTATTGCTGTAGGAAAGCAGACAGGCTGACGGCCCGCTTAGAATTTAGCAGTTACCGTCGCCTATGGGTGTTTGCAACGCCAGTGGCATCACGAACACGCTGCTGTCCCATAAGGGTACAGGAACTTGGGTCACTAATGCCGGAACACAGCACAAGGTTATTATGGCGGCATACTTAAGACCGGGTGGTCGCCATCCAGACGGGCTTGTGGCCCTACCACATAGCTAGGGCAGGTTGTTTTGTCGGCTTTTAAGACAGGCCGACCCCGGCTGCAGAGGTTAGTATTCTTTCTCCGCCCCTTACGGATATATCATGTTGATTATTATAAAATCGACATCCAAAAAACCCTTTTACCATTTGTTTACATTTTATTTTTTGGTAAAGTGAATAGCATATAGGATGAATAAACTAACGTAGCCAACCATCAAGTATAAACAATTCGGCTGTTTATTTAGGATTTTTTATTGCTGAGGAACAGCAGCCAGGCTAATGGCCCACTTAATAGTAAGCAGTTACCGTTGCCTACGGACGTTTGCGACGTTAAGGGCACCGCGAAAACTGCTGTCCCATAAATGTAGAGGGAAGTGGATCACTAACACCGGAACCTAACACAAGGTTATTATGGTGGCATACTTATATATAGAATGGTTGCCATCCAGACGTTTTGTCGCCTTTACGACAGGCCGACCTTGACGCAGAAGTTAGTTTTCTTACTCCGCCTCTGCACGGAGAGAAAATATAATAAAAATATAAAAAAGTGTTGCGTAAGTCCATCTGTAAAAATGATAAAAAATCCGGAAGCATAGTATGGAATGCGTAAGCGCATGTCGTAGTTATGCAAAACTTAAACACGACAGAAAGCATTTCTATGTTTCGTCCTTGTTAGTTAGTTGGACTGGTGCCATTTGGCGCTTCCGGGTTCCATCCTAACACGTACGTAGTAAGGATGAGTTAAAAATAGTTAACCTTAAATCCATCTGCACAAAGGAGTAGGCAGCCAGTTGTTTGATGAATGCCAATTTTAGATTTTTCGTTCGCGTTAATTTACGGAACTGAAATCAACTTACTGCACCTGAAGAATAACGGACGAAAGATATCTATTCTGATTTGGGAAGAAGATGGCTATTATAGACTAGATTTTACACTTTACTAGGTGACCCGGCAAACTTTGTTCTACCATATGAATTAAAAAACAGTAACCTGGATATCGGATTTCCAAGGTCCAATCTATGATTATACCGAAATTCATTAAAGTTGGTTTAGCGGTTTAGGCGTGAAAGCGTAACAAACAAACAAATTCACTTTCGCATTTATAATATTAGTTAGGAAGTTTGGATGTACAACTGTGAATCAATGTATAGAGCGTAAAGATGCTAGTAGACGAATGCTTAAATTAATTATAATTTTGAAAATAATAACGGCTACAAAGTAAGCTTGTAATTTTCCAAATTCATAACACACGATCTGATTCTTTAGTTTTCTCATCATCCTGTACCGGATCGTTCAGTTCATCATCAACTACTATCGAATCTACCTTTCATAGTTTGGCTCTAAGGTAACAATAAAATTTACAAAAAAAATTGTGAAACATAGTTTTAAATATGAAAAAGTTAGCAAAACTCCTTGTAAAGCTGATGTCTATTTGATAATTGGGATTGGAATTTGCAACTCAGAACTCAATTTAACCATATACTCGCCCGCACACCGAAAATATCATGCAAACCCTATAGAGGATCAGTGAGATCACCAGCTCTTCTCGTGTTTACTACTAGCTTCTCTTATCGAGAAGTTTTGACGTGCTAAATTGCCCGCAAATTTGAGGTAAGTCTGCCAAAAATGAATTTGCATAAAAGCGTTTCTATCAAGCGTCAACCTGCATCTTTGAGCAGTATACCAGGTTGGAATATATTTTATTTTAAAGCCCGGACTGTATTTAATGTGCTTTTCCCGCCATCGTTTAATTCATGAGAGCGCACTCTTCTTTTCGTAGACGCAAGATTGACCAAGAAAACCAAGAGGAATAAATCATATTGTAGCAGCACCACGATCTGCTCTTCATTCTTACAAACAAGCGCGACAAATGCGGCGAGCGCAGAATTTTTTTTTTAACCGCAACGTTTTATATTTACGGTGTGCGACACGATATACAGATATCTTCGGTCTCACTCACACATTTGTATTTTTATATATCGTTTTAACTTAACTATATTTTATATTATATCGTTGTAACTTAGCAGCTATCCTCATACCGTATTTGTAAATATGGAATTCTGGAACTGTGTCTTATTACGAACAACAAAGAAGCCCTCTGAAGAAGAACTCTGCCTCAACAACAAACCTATTGGAGGCCAGGAACCCCTGCACCTTCAAAATATTATATATACTAATTATAATAATAGCTCATAGCGTCCTACTGCGAAGCTAGTACCTTCCACCTATAATGGACTCCGGAGTTTTTCTTCATGCATTCGTATTCGTGTATGGCCGCTTGATTGGCTGGAGTCTGGTCATTCAACCTGGGTGAAAGACACATGCAAAAGCAAATCTCTTCCT